>OY282559.1:270766046-271966046 GCA_958295665.1 Tipula vernalis
GAATTTTCAGTTGAGATTTTTCTTTGACGAATTCATAATATTTAAGGTGTAAAATTACTTTGTCTAGCTCATAAAACAACTTATTACAAAAATAACAAAAAAACATATTGAACCGTTACTGATTTTAAAAAATAATACTGAAAATACTGATTTTAAAAAATAATTACTTGTGTATCTTCTCGATATTAATTTAAATATCTTGTGCCTGCTGTAGATCCAATTTGGAAGCAATTTCCTTGATTCTGGATGTTATAGATCCCGTTGTTTCAATTTTATAAAAGTAATGGCTTATGAATGTCCAGAATGTTTTTAAGGAACTATCGAAGTTTTGCCAAAAAACATAATGCGCTTTAAAAAGTAAATCAACTGTTTCAATAAAATTGTAGTTATTTGGAAAAATTATCAGCTCCTTTTCAATATATAAATAATATTGTGAAATGGCCGACTTATTTTCTCCTTCCGCAATAATGTACGGATGTTTTAATTCATTGTCTCTTAATTCTTCGGGCGGTAGGTTAAGCTTAAATTATAAATCAAATTCATTAGTAGTTTTCTGTCGTGTATAATCTAGACAAAATTAATTACCGTTCTGAAGACTAATACTGGCCGATAGCTTCCCGGCCACCACTTGAGGTAAAATATTTACAAGGTAGAAAAAATCTCTCATAGATGGTAACAAATCTGAAATAAATATTTTTTAATATCCACATATCATCTCTATAATATTTCACTATACCTTCTATCTCAGGTATACGTTTTAAGTTAGAACCTTTGGTGACAACATAAATATTTTCAATATATTTGGACGCCGTCTTCCATTTATTTAAAAACAAATCGTGGCTAATTGGGTAGCGAATTTCGAAATCATATTGAATCTGAAAAAAAAAATATTCTTAAAATAGATAATTACGAAAATATTTAAGTTACTTTTATGTACTTACTAAATCAGGAGAAGTGAAGAAAAATGGGAAATTTTTTGATATTGCTTTCACTTCAAGGGATCCCTGAAAAATATTATTCATTCGCATAGGCAATGTTTCGCGTAATTTTTGTTTAATCAAGTGTTTCTGGGTTTGCACGTTTAAGTTTCGTAATATTAAGAAATTTTCGTCGTTCTCTAGATCAAATAAAGGATCGGGTGGACTTGGAATGACTGATGATCCACTTGCGCTACGTTTACGAGTGGAATGTTGTCCTGTTTCCTTTTCAATTGCATATAACTTCTGTCTCACTCGGTTGAGTCTGTCGATTATAAAGCCACGATTTGTTTTTCGGTTGTACAAAGCATCCTTAAACAAGATATAACAAACAATTAATTTAATTTAATTTAATTTAAATTTCTATTTATTCATTTACTCTTTTTAGTAAAGCTTTTAGTCAGCTTTTACTATTCTCAGTGAATTATCACATAAGAAAACTAAATTCTCACTTTTAATTTTAAACTCAAAATTATTATAATTTAATTAATTTAATTTATTTAATTATAATATTATTCATTTAATAAAATTATTAATTTAATAAAACTATTAAATTAATAAAATTAAAAGTTAAATTAATTAAATTAATTAAATTAATTAAATTAATTAAATTAATTAAATTAATTAAATTAATTAAATTAATTAAATTAATTAAATTAATTAAATTAATTAAATTAATTAAATTAATTAAATTAATTAAATTAATTAAATTAATTAAATTAATTAAATTAATTAAATTAATTAAATTAATTAAATTAATTAAATTAATTAAATTAATTAAATTAATTAAATTAATTAAATTAATTAAATTAATTAATTAAATTAAACATAAAAATTGACGGTAGGTTGATCTTGCACCAACATACAGATATGTGATATATATGTATATAGAATAAACTAACTAAGGTAACTTACTATTCCACCATTCTTTTGCTCGTTTGTTCTCAATTGAGGGAATAATGCAACGACGGCTAAGGTTAATGCTGCGGTGTGGTTTGGTTCCGGGTGGTAAGAAAATCTTGATATTAAATAGTCTACACTCTCTCGGATAATTGCTCTTCTTTCGATGTCAGACAAACCTTTCAATGTTTCCTGCTGCTTAAATTTTTTGCATAACACATACGAGCTTGCCGTTTTAAAAATATAACTTTTAAAGTCCTGAAATCATAGAGATTTAGTTAGTGATAATACGTTACCATTTAATATTAATGTTTAAATTACTTCTGCATTTATGTACATTTGATGGTCAGAGCGACTGGTGTCCCTTGATTATCCGATGATTCTAGTCAATAGAAAGTAAAAAAATGCATTATTCAAAATTCGGAATATGTATTTATTTGAATTAATTTTCAACCCTAATGTGAGTGACGTGGGTACCCGGGTACCTTTTGCTCTTTTAGACATCTATTTTTATATATTTTTCTTCCAATAAAACTTTAAATTTTATGAGAACTTCTAGTTCAATTGGTAGATTACGATCATATTTAAACGTGGAAAAAATAAATTTCCATACAAAATTCATGTGGGTACTAATTACTGAAATTAAGATATTTTTTTCTTCATTCACATGAGGGTTAAGTTAGGTTATTTCATTCCATTATTACTCACCGTCATGGTCGTGTTTCAGGACTATCTTCAGTTGAAATTCTGGGTGATTTTTGTATTGATTAACAATATCTAAAAAATTCTCCTCAGGAATTTTTATTCCTTGCTGATCAGTGAGATAATCGATTTTATAAACAGATATATTTGCATACATTGACGCTGAAAACCGTAATAAATAACAAATTAACATCATTAAATAAATGTATAAACTAAAATTAACGTACATTCAATATCTTCGTCAATGAAATATAATGTGAAGTTCTTTAGGAAAAAAATATTTGATGTAAATCAAAAATATTTGATTAAAATCAATTTTTCATCAATCACATAGGAAACAAGTTTTTTATCGAAGCGTCATATCGTCATACAATGAAAAATTTAATTGGCATTACTAACCTGTTAATAGAAAATCGGTATACTCCCACGATTCCTCATGTTTCTGCACTTTTACGTAGTTCACCAATCCTCTAAAACTCATTTTAATATAATAACTTTCCATTTTTATATAGTGCGACCAAATTACCGTTATATTACACAAAAATAATAAATCGATTGGATGCACTACACCAAATTGTTAAAACTTTAGAACACACAATATAAAGTATATTAAAAACTCACTTGCGTATTATACTCTAAAACTACATAACACGCAGAATTTATTTATTTTTAGAAACAATATATTATAACCGAAAATTAAATAAAAACTACCGACGAATCGAACCAACGCTTTATGAAATTTCTCAACAGTATGAGAAAACTAAAAAATCAAAAACAAGTCAGGGATGCGACCAATGCAAGGATACAAAGAATTATTTGAAAGTGCAATGGTTTTTTTAAATTTACTTAGATATTATTTTAAATTTGTAACTAATATTTATGTCAGTAATTGTACAGTAATTGTTTGAATGATACAAATAAAAAACATTTAGGTAACAAAAAAATCAAACAATTTGTTGTTACATCTAGTAGTAAGCCCTGGTTTGTACATTTGCAGCAGAACGGTACTTTCGTTCGATGTCGTTTTTAGTTTTTGTGTTGAATGAAAAAAGAGAAAACAATAACAAAATTTAAGTTAAGTATTTTTGTTTCTTACTAGTATAAAAAATTGTTTGGTATGAAAAGAAATTTTCGTTTAACTTTCCATTTAGACAGGAATGAGATAAAGACCTTATTGAAATTATAGTTTGTGCCAACTAATTCAGCAAACTAACTGAAATTGGAATTATTAAATGCAAAATGTACTTGATATTGTTAATAAAAATGTAATCATGGCGCTAAACAGCATTTAACCACTTAGCGCTTATGTTTCCCGAATTACTAATTTTTTATCAACTAAACATAATTTACAGCTCAGTTTAAATGAAATTTTTAAATTTAAATTGTATTTCCTTTAACTCTATCTTTAATTCCAATAGGGGATAACATTAAATTCCAGTACGTCTACATTTATTCTACAGTAACATTATAAATGTTTTACTAGTCGTACACCTAAAGTAAAAGTCATGTCTTCGATACAAAATTTATATCTAATTTTATTTTAACTGTATCGATATTTATTTCGATGTAAGCTTCAAATCTTATTTCGATTGATGTTGTATCGCATACGAAACGATATAACGCTTGTATCGGAATAAATAGTAATATTTTTAAGTGTGCAGACATTAGCCACTCTAGTCCAATACGCCCAAGGCTGGGCAAATTACATTACACTGAGTAATTAAAATACTTTTCCGAATTACAGCAAACTCAGTAATTAAAATACAAATTACAATTACTTTCGAGTGGAGTAATTAAAATACTATTTAAGTTACAGTTGCTTTACATTTGTAAATTGATAAACTTGATTTGACAAAATTCATTTAGTGAATAAAAGTATCATTAGAAAAAAGATTATTAAGATTAGGTTTTATGCTGATGACTCTCGAACCAAATTTTAATAAGCCTTGTAAAAATTTAAATAAGAAATTTCAAAAACTGGGGTAATTAAAATACAAATTACAAATACTTAGAATTTAAGTAATTATTATACAAGATACTGTTACTTGGAGAATGAATAATTAAAATACAAATTACAAAACGGAAGGCCCAGCCTTGAATATGCCACTACTAAGCCACATCCAACGAAAGAAACCTTATTCAATTTTCATTGTTATATTGTTTTATTTCTTCAAACATAGCATGCTATGAAGTTTACGATAGGAAACAAATTTTTTACCGAAAAATTCTCCTGGCTTACTACAACTCATAATATAACAGTTTTTAATCAATTAGATTCTTTCGGCTTTTTATAGAAAAAATATTTTAAAAATATTGACATTCTCAACATTTTTGACTTGTTAATCAGAAAAACTGAAGAGGCCAATCATTTATAAATTTATCTAGCAAAAAAAAAAAAATAGAAATATCAAAATCCCCCACGTACTTTAACCCGAAGTCAATACAAAGTGTATCAACTACTACTGTATCAAAAAATCAAAACTTGCCTTGAGCTTTCTCTGTGGTAGTTTGGTTTCGTACTGACAAGCTCGTACAAACAAAAAGTTCGGTCTACTCATCAGGTAGCTACGACCAAACTACAAAAATACAATTCCAACGTCAAGGCAAGAACGCATTGACTTAGCGAATTATATAATTCACCAAATCAAAAAACTCAAGGAAAACTTTCATTTCTGAATGAATTTTATTCCTTCATGGATTTCAATCCGTTGATGAAAAAAAAATAAAACAATTCAACTCAACAAAGTTTAATACAATTTTTATTTAAGTTTTAAGATTTCACAAAATAATTTTTAGTTTTGATGCTTGTTGTCTCATTGCCAAAATAAGAAGAATATTTCTTATTACCAACCTATTACAATTAAAAATTGCTGTTGACATTTTTGTTTCGATTTGACATTACAATAGTGTTGTTTTATGTTTACAGTAATTGTTTTGTAAATGAATTGATTTAAATTACTAAGATAAGTATTAATTATAATGGATAAAATAATAAATGTAATCTTAATAGTTGCTATTTTTAGTATAAATAATCTAAACAAATATTATGTTGGAATCGAGTCAACAGCTTTGGTAAGTTTAAGTTATTTCTTAGTTGTAATGAAAATATGATTTTATTTATTTTTAGCTGTGCGGCTCTACATACAGTGAAGGGAGTAGGAACAAATAATTGTTAAAAAAAGTTTTGAATTTTATTTGGCTTTGCCAAACATACTCCCACGCCTTACGGAAGTTTATTGCTTAATTATTAACTTAATTAATTTATTTACTGGACATTTAACTTCACTTTTTGCTGTTTTTAAGGTGACGACTCTGATGATACCATCACTTCCAGTATGAACGCCGATTACTCTACCAAGCATCCATTGGCTAGGATACAAGTTATCTTCTCTGATAAGAACGACGTCATCGAGTGCGAATTGATCAGTTCCTGTTGAATATTTTGCCACCATGATAACTTATTTGATGGCATTTCGGATAAGCTTGGTTCCGGAGTTGCTGTCATTGCATCTCCAATTAAAAAGTGTGCAGGTGTTAATATTTCCAAACTAGCTGGATCATCATTTATTTTCCATAACGGCCTTGAATTTAGCAGCGCTTCAATTTGGGGCAGCGGTCCAGCATAATCTAAGCCAACTTTTAAAAATGGTCGACTTTGGGTACATCGTTCGGCAGATAAATTGGCCATTTACTTAATCTTCCGCCGACCCGTAGTAATCCAGTTGAATCAATGAACGGATCTAGCGATGATAATTGGTGTTTAGATGGTAAATAACTGCTCTTCATTAGCCTCGTTAATTCGTTGCAAAATTTTATTTTCTGCACTTTTCGAAGAATTATAATTTCTGCTGCATTCATCTCGGCTGGAGTGATCGAACTATTAAGATTTTGTTCAACTTTTCGTCGCTTTGGTATACCATTATTTTTTATAATTGGTTATTTTTCATAATTGGTCCACGATCACGATGAAAACTTCGTTAGTAGGAGTAGAACCAGGTTGTGTCCGTTGACTGTTCCTGTAAGCCCGCCCGGTGGTATATTTTGACCGTTCTTCTAGAACTGTTGTATCTAAATTGGTCTTTGTTTCGCTTGATCTGGGCCATTCTTGTTGATTTTCACTTAACCAGGTCGGACCATGCCACCACAGTTGTCGTTTTGAGAGAGCTTGCGGGTTTACATCTCTTGATAAGTCATTAGCTGGATTAATTTTCGACGGAATATGTTGCCATTTACTGCGCGGGATAGTTTCAAAGATTGCTGCAGTTTGGTTGCCTATAAAGCTCTTCCATCTTCGGGGTACATCAGACAGCCAATGGAGAACCATCAAGTAGACTGTCCATGCGAATACCTCTATGTTGTCGTATGCCAGTAGTAACGCTTGTTTGATCGGCGCAACCCTACTTTTAGCACATACAATATTTGTAGTGATTTCTCCGTCGTCAGTAACAGCTCGTAAGTATAATACGGCACCATACGCTGCTTCAGAGGCATCGCGAAATGCATGCAATTGAATTTGTTTTGGCTGTTTTATTGATGTCAGACATCGAGGAATTTGTATTGATTCAAAATCCGGCATTGACTCATAAATACTTTGCCATACGTTTGTAATGCTTTCAGGTAGCCTGGAGTCCCAATCGATGTTACGCAAGCAAATCTTCTGGAACAAAATTTTAAACCGGATTACCGCTGGTGCCAGCCCGCCTAATGGAATCCACTTTTATCATATACTTTATAAGCGGTTGACAGTATCTTTCGTTTGGTCCAACTCATGTTTATCTCGCTTTGATATACTTTCAATGAGAAGGAGACTGATTCTGCATTTCACATAATTCCCAAGGTTTTGATTGACGTGTCATCTTCTATTAACTTAGAAGTATTTTGAATGTCATGGGGGGAAAACGAATTCAAAATATAAGTTGAAAGTTCGCGTCTTCTGGTGTAACTCGATGTTGTCGATACATTTTTTCTAAATCTATAACAATAGCAATGGCAGGCTTTCGAAATCGTAAAATGATGGTAGTGAGATCAGTTTGAATATTTGGGCCTATTTGAAATACGTCGTTCAGCATTACTCCAGATCTAGTTTTACACGAGGCATCAAACACTACCCTTAGTTTGGTGGTACTGCTACTAGATTTGATCACAGCATGATGTGGCAAATAATACTTAACATCATCTTCATTTGGGATATCATTCCATGGTATATATGTCATGTGTCGAAGTGTAATATATTCGTTCATGAATGATTTATATTCGTTGTAAAAATCCTGTGAATTTAAAAATTTCCGTTCCATTGCTCGTAACCGCTGACGCGCTGCTTCAAACGATTTACCTAACGAAGCTCGGAAATGGCATCTTGACGATAAATCGACCATCGGCTTCTCTAGTTGTTGTTTTGTCATAGTACAACTCGTATGAATTATTATACATAGCTTGTTTGGCAAATGCAGCTACTTCTTCAACTTCCCAAAACTTTGTCAAAAGTTGATGAACATCGTCCGGATTGGTTTGGATTAGTGGATCAGTGTTGACATGTAAGTTGATACATGCTGCGTCATTGGTCCATGTCCCTGCGATTAACCAGCCAAATTTTGATGCTTGCAGTATTGGAAATCCGTCAATCACACGTTTTTCCGGTTGTAATATTTGGAAAAATACGTCTACTCCTAGTAAGATGTCAATTTTATTAGGTTTGAAAGATTGTGGATCAGCTAATTCTAATCCCACAATAGGGGTTTGCAAATTAATTTGTCTCGATGGAAGCATATTAGTTATTTTATTAATGATATGAGCCTGTGCTTTTAATTTGTAGTGTTTGTCTACACGCGATTGAATGGTCATATCGATTTTCCCCCTCGTTTTCCCAGCTAAATAAGAGGCTAGGCCGAATATAGATATGGAAGATGGACTTCGGTCACAAATGATGTTTGTAAGCCTGAGTCTAAAAGTGCAAAAATTAACTGGAGTTCTCCGGTACATAATTGGACGTGTGCGACGGCAGTTGGTAGAACCGTGGTTGGCGATGAATACAGTGCATGAAAAACTGATTGTGTAGGTTCGTTTGTGGGTTTTATTTCTGGTGGCGATGCGATAGTGTGAATGGCTTCTGGAGGTTTATCATATGAAGGTTGGTTCAATGAAATATTATGACTCGTGGATTGGCTTGATTTTGATTGAGTTTCAGTTTGTTCTGGATGTAAATGGGGCAATGTGTGATGACGTCCTCGATAAATCAAACAAGAAAATTTAGAAAAACATTTTATGCTTGTGTGACCCTTTTTAAACAATTATCGCTTACATTTCTCTCGTTCACAAATTTTATTCGATTTAGCTCGACGATTAGCGTATTTAACCAGAATGCAAAAGAAGGCAGGTTCGATGTTTGGTGAGGTACTGGTTTTTGTTTGATTTATTGGTTCACGTTATTCATTACATAAACAATTAGGGGTTTTGATACATAAATAAGTTCTCGAAACAACTTGGTTAATTTTTAGTAGTTATGTATTTTATTTAGGGACAATCTTTAGACAGATATTGAAACATGGTGGAACGGCAGACTATACCAGAAAGTATTGTCTATTTCTTTGGCCACCAAACGTAATCAATTAAAGAAAAACCTCTTTTACATCCCTCATTTTCAGTAACCCTCGCGGTTAAATTTCTCCAATAACACATCGCACCTCCACCTTGAGTTAAGGCACAGTCACGTAAAATGTTTTGTAACAGCACCCATTTGTTTTGCTTGCGGTGAGATGCCCGGAAAATGTTTTCAAATTTCGAAACATATCAAAAAATCAAATTTGATCTGAAATTAATTTTATGGCACCCTTGTCCGGGAAACACCAAGTTTATTTGCACAAACTTTGAGGATTTGAGTATTTTACCCAGTGCTATAATGAACGATGAAATTAACGTTTGCCCGTCATTGTTATTTCAAGCTCAAACGAGAGGGATACGTTTACTCAAAATTAGTTTTCTCAACAAGTTTACTCGAAGGCATAATACATGATTGGCCAAAATTTAATTTTTGAATATTTTATCGTTGAATTATAAGCGATTTTGCAAGCCAATAATTCATCTTCGAGTATTTACATGTATACCAGCGCGGTATTCGTTGATCATTCGGCTGTTGTGCTGGGTAAACATATATTAAATTACGGCTCCGGAGATAATGACCAAGCACTACTTTCAGTCAGCTTCTCATTTCAAAATAAAATTCGAAGTTTAATGCAAGAATCTGCATTATTTGCGTTGATTAACCTAAACAGTTATCATCGCATCATGAATAATGAACCACATGATGGCAAGAAACACATCTGTTGCGATAAACGACCATAATATAGAAAATTTCGATAAGGTGAATAAACATAGTCGTAAATAATAATAATAAAAAAAAAGAAACATTAGTAACGCCCATTCCACCCCTTTTTAAAGTTGTAGCATAAAAGCGTATAATCATATTCGCGATATTCCCGATGTTGAATTATGCGTTTAAATACCAAATAAAAATTAAATACCAACCGGGGCTAATAATCGCCCAATATTCCTTTTATATACAAAGCATCGTGCACATGTGTTCACCGAGCTAATTTCGATTTTCTATAAAATATTTCGCCTGTGCTTTTCATAAAAAAAAAATATTTTAGACGATAACTTGCGATTATTATGCCACTATTATTATAAATGTTACCACTTTCATATATTATCCGTATTGTTTGAACTCAATGATTTGTCAACCCTTATGTTATGTTTATGTGTATATATGTATACAATAAAATTTGTGGGTGGTAATTTCGGTTTAATATGCTTTGCTTATTGTCTATTTTTATTCCACCAACAAACACTTTGCGCCACAACGAATTCATATACGAGTATGTCGTTGCTCCGACGTAAAAAGATGAAAAGTCAAAAATTAGGGCAATTTTCATATTTTGATTGCCTTATGTCATGATTTTGGTTGGTTGTTACAATTATGTTTTACGATTATGATTATGATTATTATTAGTTGTATGGTGTATACACTTCAACAAACAAGAATAGGGAACTAAATTAACATACACCATGTTACCAATGAACAAAACCATCATCATTTTACTATAAACACCTTTAGAAAACAAAATATCGTTGTCATCATCAACCCCAATATACATATACAGGACATAAATGAATTGACATAAAAATTTGATTTTTATTCGAAAATATCTCAATAAAAATGTCGAGTTATAATATCGAGATGTATCGACACGAAAGAACAAATCTAATTAAAATTAGAATAAAACTGTAATTTCGAACAAATGTCCAAACATACATAGAATATATCGTAAATAGGAGAAAAAATACAAAAGGATACTTCACCCCCTTTTGTTATTCTGTCTATATGCGATAATATAGAGAAATGAAAATCTATGGACAGATCGACACCCTCATATTGAATAGAGGACATACGGCCGTAATCTCTCTTATCAATCGATATAATGATGTTAAATTTCAATTGATTTCGTTAAATTGGATTATGATAGGGTTGATGGGATATATTTATTATACATGGATATAAAGGTAATAGAATTGCGGTAAGGATTTTAAGCGAAGGATCATTTCATAGTTTTTTAAATCAGAGACCTTAGTATTCTGAAGTGAACTCCAAAATTCAAAGTTTTGCCATTAATAAAAAAAAGCATCAGTGAGAAAATGCAGCAACTCTGATGGAAATCACTCAGTAAATTATACATAGGGTACACAATTTATCTAGAATTTAGAATCAATGCAAGACAGCGAGGAGAGCAGTTAAATCTTCATTATTCAGCTGGAACAGAATCACGATTAGAAGTTGTACATACACACACACACACACACACTAACATAATAGAAACAAAAACGCAACAGTAAATGGTATAGAAAATTCTCAAAGTTTACTTAAATAATATTAGAAAGAGAAAGTTTGTCTGTATTAAATCAATAAGATTCTTTCGGCTTTTTATAGACAAAATACATATATTAAAAATAGTGACATTCACCACATTTTCGACTTGTTAATCAGAAAAAATGAAGAGGCCAATCATTTATAAATATAGAAAGAAATCATTTATAAATGTAGAAATATCAAAATCCCCCCGTACTTTAAGCCCGCGGTCAATACAAAGTGTATCGACTCCAAAATTTTTTGGATATACATATTTTGTCTATAAAAAGCCGAAAGAATCTTATTGATTTAATACAGACAAACTTTCTGTTTCTATTATTTGTGTGAGCATAAAAACACACAGAAATGAGAGTTTTCCTTGAGTTTTTTGATTTGGTGAATTTTATAATTCGCTAAGTCGATGCGTTCTTGCCTCATACGTAATGTATGAAGTTAGAATTTTATTTGTGTAGTTTGGTCGTAGCTACCTGATGAGTAGACCGAACTTTTTGTTTGTACCAACTTGTCAGTACGAAACCAAACTACTACAGAGAAAGTTCAAGGAAAGTTTTCATTTTTTGGAGTCGATACACTTTATATTGACCGCGATTTCTACTTTTTTCCTGGTAGATATATTTATAAATGATTGGCTTCTTCATTTTTTCTGATTAACAAGTCGAAAATGTTGTGAATGCCATTATTTTTAATATATGTATTTTGTCTATAAAAAGCCGAAAAATCTTATTGATTTAAATAATATTATATAATTACTTTCATTATAATTTTAGAACTTTTAATTTGACAATTTAATGGAAGAATTAAAATTGGTGCACGCGAATTATTTACATCAAATAAGCTCAAGATCTTTATAAATGTTTATTCATTTAAAAAGTTTACTAAGCATAAACAATTATTTTAGCTCAACAAAAATTTAAAATAATTTAATCAATAAATAGCAAACTGATTTATTTGTTTGCCAAATTGTTACGCGAATCTAATATCAAATGGTTAATATATCTTTTCGAAACAATTAGCATATAAGAAACGATCTGCAAAGTAAATACATTAATTACAAAAATAAAGATAATAAAATAAGTAACAAACATAAAAGTGAAATTACAAGATTAATATTTATTATGAGAAATAAAACAAACAAAGATTTGTCATAATTCATTACTAACAAACATCTCTATATAGGTTAAACAAAAATATTCTCTGATCGTAGAGTTCTTGCCAATTGGCCATATACATAATGACAGAACTATAGAAGCTATCCCAATATCAAAAAATACCTCCCCTATTTTTGCGGATCGTCAGGGGCCTACAACTCCATCTGGTACCATATCGTACCAAATCATACTAGTATCATTCCACATCTCTTGAGTTCAAGAAACATGCTAATGGGCCCATAGCAAAGATTTTTTTTTTCACTCGTAATGTGAACTCAGGCTTCTGGACTGGTTTAAGTGCTTTCAAACCAGCTTTAACAAGTCTTTTTCTCACTAAGCTGGCTGAAATTTGTGTTCCCGTTGCTCGCTCAGGATCCCCTCTTATGTCCGATGTAGTTTTAAAACAGTTCCGACGACACTGCAATATCAAAAACTCTAAAATCTTTAAAAATTTATAAAATTCAATGAATCAGAGGTGTATCGCTGTATGTTAGGTTAGAGTGGCGGCTTATGCTCACTTAGACCGGTGACGGTCCATTGTGATACCACAGAATATATCCCCTTTTACCCCTATTGGAACCATTTCGAGCTACTTATGTAGCGTAAGACGTCCCGCACTTTACTGTTTTCGAGATCCGAGAGGCAGTCCATCCTGAACTTACCTAAGTGTTTGTGCCCTCTGAGAGCCAATGCTGGACACGATCAAAGGAAGTGGACCAACGTCTCTTCCTCCTCTTCGTCCAAGCAGCTTCTGCAGAAGTCATTAGCCTCCAGACCCAGCCTTCTTGCATGTTCTCCAAAAAGGCAGTGTCCCGTGAGAATTCCTACGACCGTCCTTAATTCACGTCTGCGTAGGGATAATAATGATCTAGTGCGCGACAAATCCAGCTTTGGCCAAACTTGTCTTGCAACTCTACAGGTGAGGGTGTTAGACCACCTTTCCCCCGCTGAGGATAGCGCCTGCTTCCCAAGTGCTTGTCTCAGCGCTGTTATAGGCTTCCCCAGACTTGCCCTTTCCGGTTGCAGCTGGAGAGTCGTACCATGCCTGTTCATCCGCCCTGTAGTTCCCCATGACGCCCGAGTGACCTGGGACCCAGATTACCTGGATTTTGAAATGCTCACCCATCTCATTTAGAGATGAGTGACAACTAAACGCCACCCGTGACGCCAAAGAGACCGATTCTAACGACCGGATCGCCGCTTGACTGTCCACATAGATTGTGATATCATCTGAGAATAACACATTATGCTTCAACCACGTCATGACCTCCTCAATCGTTTCGACTTCAGCTTGGTACACGCTGTAATAATCGGGGAGACGAATAAAAATGTTTACATTCAATTTGTCACAGAATACTCCAGCTCCTACTTTGCCGTCTAGCTTGGAGCCATCTGTGAAGAATTGCAACGCTTCGGTTTCCGATAACGGTCTATCCCTCCAGGATTCTTTTGAAGGGAACGATCTAACGATAGTAGAGTGTCCTATACTAAGACACCTTCACTGAGAGACGGCTGCAAGTCGTACAGCTGTATTTGCCGCCATCTCTTTGCCAAAAATGTCGACCGGAAGAAGGTGCAACATAACCTCTAAGGCACTTGTCGACCTTAATGCCCCTAACAAGCATACAGGCCGTTCTTTGCACTCTCTCAATCTTACTCTTATAAGTTACCTTGTCCAGAGCTGGCCACCAAACACCCACCCCGTACATGAGTAGAGGTCTCACTACAGCGGTGTAGAGCCAGTGTACCAGCTCCGGCTTCAGACCACATCTATGACCAATGGCATTCCTACGGGAGTACATAGCTTTAGTAGCTTTATTTATTCTCTCCAACATGTTGGGCTTCCAACTTAGCTTACTGTCCAAGATAATGCCCAGTCATCTAGGCCTATCAGTAAAAGCAAGTCTCATGCCATTTAAGGTAGGAGGAACAACTACCGGGATTTTGTATTTCTTAGTGAAGAGTACCAGCTCTGTCTTGGACGGGTTAATACCAAATCCACATTTGCCAGCCCATTTCGTAACGATGGTAAGCGCATTCTGCATTACGTCTACAATCGTGCCCAGGAATTTCCCGGTAACAGCTAAAGCCACGTCATCTGCGTAAGCGATAACTTCAATACCCTCTCTCTCCAATTCTAGTAGTAACCCGTTTTCCACTATATTCCAGAGAAGATGAGACAGAACCCCCCCCCCTCCTCTGCGGGGTTCCCCTAGTTCTCCGCCTCTTGATGGTGAAGTCCCCCAATTTCGAGCTAACAATCCTGCTTTCCAGCATATAATTGATTAACCCTATCACAGGAACCTCCAAAAATGACAATCCCTCCTTGATTGCCTCCGCTTTCACATTATTAAAGGCGCCCTCTATATCCAGGAAGGCCACCAAACAGAATTCCTTCGAATTAATCGATTTCTTAATCTTACACACCAAGGCGTGCAGAGCAGTGTCCACAGATCTGCCCTTTGTGTACGCATGCTGAGACGGTGCCCACTTCCTGGCACCTATTTTATCTCTGATGTATACATCCAGCAGCCTTTCCAAGGTTTTCAAAAGAAATGATGATAGAGTTATTGGTCTTAGGTCCTTAGGATAGACATGAGAGTTTTTCCCCCGCTCTCGGTATAAACACCACATTGACCTCCGTCCAGTACCTAGGAATATAGCCCAGCTTCAAATACCCTTTGAATATAGCTCCAGGTACGGGAGAATAATTACTGAGTTGTTTTGAAGTTCCGCTGGTATAATTTGATCCGGACCAGCCGATTTAAATGGTTTAAAACCCCTCAGTGCCCATAGGATCCGTTTCCTGGTTACGATATCCTCTGTGGTTACTGACAGTGATTCCTGATGATTGCTATGCACCAAAAGGTCTTCCAAGCTTCTTGGGAAGTGTGTCTCGAAGAAAAGCTCCAGAGATTCTCCACTAGAAGCTGTCCAAGATCCATCCGGTTTTATCAAAAAACTGGGACTAGATGTACTTTTGGAAAGAATCTTCCTACGGCGGGAGGTTTCGGATACCTCTTCCATTTTATTACAGAAGATTCTCCAAGACCTTCTTTGAGGGTGTATCGCTGTAATAAAAGCAAATGGCGGTCCAATAAAATATAAATATTAAAGATAGAATTTCTATAAATTAGTAAAACAAAAATGAATTAAAAAATAAGTGTTTAATTTATTCCATTACTTTAACTCCAATCAACGTATTTTGAATATTTTGGCATGTTTCGGTTTTTCTCCCTAAATTGCAGGTACATTTTTTTTCCAAAAAATTAAGTCATACATGTATTTAAAATGAAACAATAAGATAATTGCTTTCAAAAGTTTTGTAATTTTAGCAAAAAAAGACTCCAATTTGTAATAAAGTATGTTTGCCCAATTATTTCCCCAGCACTATAGGTAAACACCACTAGGTACAACAAATTTAAAACTAGTAGGAGTGCTGATTACTGTGAAGTGTTCGATTTTGAACGAGATGATCGCTCGTCATTCTCAACTAGATATTATGGCAGTCCGTGGAAGGGTCGCCCATTCCTCCGTGATCGTGGTCGCTGTATATATTCCTAGCGGCTCAAACTTGGATTATTATGTGGAGATTACAAATTTTGTTGATTCAATTGTGTTACCTTTGGTAGGAGTTAGCGAACACCTAATGTTTTTTGGCGACTTTAATCTTCGTGATGCTAGTTGGTTCGATGTTGATGGAGTTTTTACTTCGTCTTCTACAGACGAAAGGGTGTTACATACGATAGAATATTTTGCGGACATTGCTACCACTCAACAGAACAGAGTGTCCAACAGCGCAGCAAGTTTTTGGACCTGGTTTTCGCTACTGATGTTTTACATTCGGAGATTTCATCTTGTGAGGATTTCACTGGCTGTGCGAGCATTTACCATACTCCTATTTTGGTAAATATATTTCATGAAAAGTGTGTTATTAATTTTACTTACAATAATGGTTCTCATTTTAATTTAAGATGTGCAGATTATGTCTCTTTAAACGAATTTTTAGCCAATTCGGACTGAAGCTTTCTTCAACGAGGAGTGGACTTGAACAAGATTGACCGTCTGCTGGACGAGCGGATCATGGATGGCATCGAAATGTTTGTTCCGAAGGTAAAAGACAAACCGCAATTTCGTGAGCCATGGTATACTGATAAACTTGTGCTACTCGAGAGGCGTCGTAATAAACTTCATTCATTATATAGGGTTCATAAGGATAAGTTTTACTCTGCGTTCAATGCAGTATGGAGTTTCGAATTTTAAACCGGTTCCTTTATAATAATTATATTCTGCAGATTGTAGAAGATCTTACTACTAATCCTAAACATTTATGGAACTTCATCAACAGTAAAAGAAATGTTGTTGGATTTCCGTCACTTATCATTTATCAGAACTCATCTGCAGCAAGTGACTGTTCGGAATTTAGTCTGTTGAGGTTTTCTGTAGATGAGATCTCTGATAGTTTGGCGCGGCTTGACGTGAATAAAGGCTCAGGACATGACGGCATTCCACCCATCCTTATGAAAAACTGTGCGGATGGTTAAACTGCACCTCTCGCGTTTATTTTTAACGAAAGCCTCCGTACAGGGGTTTTCCCGGAGCCTTGGAAGATTTCCTTCATTCACCCGATTTTCAAATCGGGCACAAGGTATGAAATCAGCAATTACCGTGGGATCGCTATACTCTCTGCTACACCGAAACTATTCGAAGCATTGGTACAAAAATTTATATTTTTTCATTTGAAAACGTTAATTTGCCCTGCTTAACATGGCTTTTATCCTGGAAGATCCACACTGACCAACCTGATTTCTTTTTGTGGTCACTTACATAGCAGTATTGCAATCATGTAGCAACTGGATGTTTTGTACACGGACTTCTCAAAGGCTTTTGATAAGATTGATCATTCGATACTTATCAATAAGCTTGGGAAATTGAACTGTCAATTCATTCCAACTAAGTAGCTTCAATCTTATCTTTCGGATCGATGGCAGTATGTTAAGATCTATGACTCGTCCTCAGTTTTATTTCGAGTTACCTCAGGTGTCCCACAGGGAAGTCATATTGGACCTCTTATTTTTACATTATTTATTAATGATGTTGTTCAGTGCTTTGAGTTCGCGCATTGCCTGCTGTATGCAGACGATTTGAAAATATTTGCACCAATTTGTAGTGTATCTGACTGTCTTAGGTTACAAAGGGATTTAGACACATTTTGTGTCTGGTCGGCTAACAACAAATTGTCCCTGAATATAGCGAAATGTAAAACTATTTCTTTCTATCGCATTCGCTCTCCGGTATTTCATGGGTATTCGCTGTTTAATGGAGTCGTGGAAAGGGTAGAGTATATGTCCGATCTTGGGGTAGTGTTTTCTTCAGATCTGAAGTTTGTGAGGCACTATTATACACACATTTATAGCAAATGCTTATATGATGTTGGGTTTCATAAAGCGTAACTGCAGGGACTTTTGTGACCCGCTTACATTAAAGTCGTTGTATGTTGCCTTTGTCCGTTCTCCGCTAGAATACGCCTTGGTCTCCTTTTTATAAGTGCCATTCTGATAGAATTGAAAGTTGGTCTGATTTTCGCAGTACACCATCAATGAATAATTATGCTTAAATAGAAATAGGTGGTTTACCTAAATTTATAATAAAACAAAAAATTTCAGTTAGGTTTTTTTTTTCAAATTATCATTTAATTGTTTTACGTACTATAAGACGTTGAAATTGTGTGTGCAAATCAGATTATAGTGCAATATAATTATGTAGTGCGTGGTCTGTATTTCTGATAATCTCGTACAAGTGTAAGTGAACTTTAAAAGTTATTTTAATAAACAAGTGCTTAATCAAGCAAGAACATGTTGTCTCGTGGGCAGAAAATGGCTATGATGGCCATTGCAAATAGTAATCAATCTCAAGCAATAATTAATAATCCAGCACATTACGATAACCGAGAAAATATAGGAAGTTAGTCAAACCCGGATCATTCATTTAAACCAACTGTAGCAATGGAAACGGATTCTATTCAGGAAAGTGAAAATCTGTATACAACTAGTGAAAACAGTGTAATACACAATGATAAAGAAGCGTGTCTAGGTAAGTATTTGTTTGAAAAATTGTAATTGAACTTTAATGACAATATTTTGTGTATTGGTGAGTCGTTCGATGATAGTTATTTAGATCCCGATTACAAACTTAGCACTTCCTCGGAATCTGATAGTGAAATGAATGAAATAGTAGGGCAAATAGAACGAAATATTGAATCAGATTGTGAAAACGAAAATTTCCCGTCATCGTCGATATCAGTAAATGAAAATCGTCCATCTACATCCAAAAGTGCAATACGTCAAGACATAAAACTTAAAAGAAATATTGGCGAAAGCTATAAAACCGGGGAGAAAATGATTAAAGCACGAGAGTGTCGCCCGTTAGAAATTTGTCGAAAACAGTGTAAATCCAAGGTTTCATTTATAGAGCAAAATGAAATATTCAGAAAGTTTTGGTCTTTGGGCAAATATGACCTACGTGTTTTATATGCCTCAGAAATGATTACCGTTAATCCAGTAAAAATGAAAACAATTCACAACAGCGCTGGAAAACACAAAACACGAAATTATACATATACTTACCATTTTAACATCAACGGCAAGGTAATAGATGTATGCCAAAAATGCTTTCGGTTCACACTTGGAGAAACAGATAATTTTATAAAATCCGTGGCTAATAAAAAGCTCAATGCAAGTATTCCAAATAGTTTCTTCGATAGTCGAGGGAAAAGTATCCCTCCAAATACATTAACCGCTGATAAGATCACTGAAATAAAAACCACATAATGAGTTTTCCGCCTTATGAAAGCCATTATTCACGGAGACATACATCTCAACTTTATTTTCAATCTGATCTAACTCTCGTAACCATGTATAAACTATATTCTGAATATCACCAGAAGCCAGTATCATTATCCAAATATTCACAAATTTTCAAAGGTTTGTACTTTTGTTGATATTTATTATACTATTTGCACTAACTCGAAACTTTTAATTTATTTTCAGGAATGAATATAAAATTTATAAAACCTCACTTGGATGTATGTAATAAGTGTGAACTTTTCAAAGCCAAACTTGCTGTATCACCATCTGAAGCTGCCAAACAATCGTTGCATATTGAACAACAAGCTCATCATGAACTAGCTGAGTTGGGTTACGCTAGTAAGAGAACCGATAAGGCCTTATGTGATTCTTCGGATAACTGTAAAGTATTCATTTTCGATCTGCAACAATGCTTGCCCACACCGTACATTTAGTAACGTTTTATAAACGTCCTTTGTGGACTTTTAATCTCACAGTTCTTTACTTAGTAGTCAGGCTACATGTTATATGTGGCATGAGGGAATTGGTGGAAGAGGAGGCAATGAAATATCATCATGTGTTTTGGAGCACATAAAACAACTTCCTCAGAAAATTACTCACTAATTTTCTATAGTGACTCCTGTTCCGGCCAGAACAAGAACTCTTTCGTTGCTACAATGTTTTCGATCGTTACAACCAACAGAAACATATCAACAGTCGATCACAAGTTTTTGGTACCGGGTCACACTCATATGGAGTGTGACAGTGATCACGCGAAAATAGAAAAAAAAAAATCACTACGGCTAAGATACACCATTTACGAGATTGGTTCCAGTTCGTTCGAACATGTGGAGTTAAACGGAAGTTTATAGTTAATGAGATGAACCAAAGCAAATTTTTCAACTTTTCCACCATCGCAAAAACTAAATTTACTTGGAGAAAAAAAAATACCGATGAGGAAAATTTTTATTGGCAGAATGTTAAGTGGCTGCGATTCACAAATGAGTTCGTTCGGAAAAATATACTAAAAATGCAGTTTTGACAAAGAAGAGCCTTTTAAAGTATTGAATATAGCAAAGCGTGGGGTAAATCATGTTTCGTTAAACGACATACCACTATATTACAATGAACCTCTGAAAATTAGTAAGGAGAAAAAGATAGATCTTATTTCTCTATTGCCTTTAATAGACGAGGAATTTCACAGTTTTTATCAAAATCTTAAAAGTGACGAGCAAATTAGAAATGTTGACCCCGACCTTGACGATGATAGTTTTGGCGATAAATGATAAATTAACATATTATATTTAAAGAGCAGGTAATTGAATTTAAGTATTATTTTGATTGTATAAATGAAGTTTTATTATGTACTATAATTTTTAATAAACTACTATGAAAATAAATTATTGTTACTACAATAACTTATCTCGTTTTTTATTCGTATTTGCATTTAAACAGAACCACTTAACTAAGATAAGTGTTCAAAATATAAGAACTTAGTTTTATAAAACAACTTAACTCAGAAACTTTTGAATTTTCCGATTTTCTATGAAGTTTTCACAAATTTTTTTCTCAATTTTTCAATTTTCTCAATTTCAATTTTTTTCTGAGCTTAGCAACGCCCCATATTTTTTCACACATTAAATTAAAGGTTGTAACTGGTCTCCTGAAAATTTGCTTAAAAAAAGATAAGTGCTTTTTCTGAATTGCCACAGATTATATGGAATTCTTTGTTGCATATTAAGCCTTTCAAGGTCTCAAATCAAAAGTTTCAATTGCTTGTTTAAAGTATGTAAATCAGAACTTGCGAATATAAAATTTTCACTTTCGTAAATCGTTCCTAATTCAAGAAGAAAAAGTGATGAATGTGAGAACACAATTCTTTTATTCTGCAAATCGAAAGAGATTTGTTAGAACCAATTTCTTAACTTCAGAATGTTAAGGACTAACTTTAGGAATAATATGTTTAGTTCAAGAAGTTCAAGTTCCCAGTTTGTATTTGTCCCAAATAATTCTATAATTAAAAAAATCGAACGATTATTTTAAGAACTAAGATTTTATTTTGTGAATGTTAAAGCTTATATTGGTTCAGGAACAACAAGTTCTCTATTTTTGAATGCGAATCTTTAATTAGACACACACAAATTTGCTGTTAACATGATAAGTTAAGCGAGAACGTATTTTTCAATAATCAAGTGAAAAACGAGAATTTAAATCTTAAATCTTAATCTTATCTTATCTTTATCACCTAATGTTCCTAGTGCCAATTCAATGCGAAATTGTAATTTCTCTCCGTGAAGAGTATAATTCCTCAATATTTCCATTCTTTCTACGACGTACTTTTTTACGAGTAATAATAATTAAATACAATAATTTGTGATGCTATTTTTTAAGAGAACTTACATAAAAGAATTTCATTTTTAAATTATAATTTTGTTAAGACTGAAATGTATAAAATGTATAAATAACTGTAGTATTTCAAAGGAGCAAAAGTACAATGTAAACTGCTTATGTCCAGTACAAGTTTAAAAAAAATATGTAGTTGCAGTTTACTTAAGTCCAATAAATTATTTAGTTTATAAAATTAATTATAAATTCTCAAACTTTCTAGTACTAGTATTATTACATTTAAGAAGTTTCTTTCGATTCCTGAAAAAACTAGATTTTGGACTTAGGTTGATCGAAGATATGTAATTTTTTGTTACTGTGTACTGTAACTTCTTGGTACCTTCCCTCCACAAACATCTTTGACTTATTACCTTACCTTGCAATTAAAAATCGAACATCTCAATGCCTCTCATTCCAAAGTACACATACGTACCACTTACTACAAAAACAATTTTATTTAAATTTTTATTAATTTCATTTTTCTTTATTTTTTTTGTTGTCTCATTTTCCATTTTCTTTTTTCGTTTTTTTTTTAATTTTTTCAATTTTTGTTTTTTTTCATCATTTTAGTGTTCAGAGTTTAGATACACAATAACAGGAAATATAATAATAATAATAATAATAATCATTTTCTTAATAATATAATCATCATTTTCAAAAACAAAGGGAAAATAATTTTTGGACAGTAGTTTATAGGAAAATTAAAATTAATTAAATAATATTATATAAATAATAATTAAAAACAAAAAAAAAAATAATTAAATTGTCTTTGACAATCAAATATAGGAAAATACTTAAATAATTTTTTTTTTTTACATTTTGGAAAAATACCTATTTGCATAAAGAAAATTAGGAAAATTAATAATTTTTTTGTTTTATTTTTAATTTAAATATTGTTGTTGTTTTTGTTGCTGCTTTTAGTTGTTTCTCTTTATATTAATTTATTTTTATGTATGTTTATTTACAAAAAGTGTTGTTCAATTTTTAATTATGTTTTAGTGTTTAATTGTTTAATTATTTTAATTTACTTTATACAGCTATATAATTAAAAATTTTAATTTTTTTTTTTTTATTTATTTAGTTTTTAATTTAGTTTAGGTGGTTAAGGTGATCAAATAAATTTTTGTTACTAAATTTTTTTGATGGATCGAACTTAATTTACACTTTTTTTTCTTTTTTGTTTGACTTAATTTAAATTAAAAATATTTAATTTAATTATTTATATTTATTTATATATTTTATAATAATTTACAAAGATTTTTTTTGTTTTATGTTTTTACCAAACTAGACCTTCATTTTGCATGTTCTGCGGCTCCGAGAAATTACCGGATGTCATAAATTCTGGAGAGCCACCCCGAGGAACACCATTACCACCGTTATTACTGTTGCCGAGTAGATGGTCAGGAACTGAACCAGGACCGGAAACACTGCCTGGTCCACCACTGCCGCCACCGCCACCACCACCACCAGGTCCATTACCCGGTGGTCCCGACGGTTGATTCATAAAACTTGAATCGGGTGTCATGCCACCAAAATCACTAACCATTGGTATTGGTCCGGAGTGATCCATGGGACCACCTGCGAAAAAAAAATTAAAAACTTTTTCTATTAATTAACAAAATTCAAACTATATATCAGCCGATTAATAAAATATAACTACCTGGCGCATTGAATGGCATGCCGGGTCCGGGTCCCGGATGTCCCGGGAAAAATGGATTTTCGTGCGGATGAAATGGTGGTCCACCATAACCAAATTCAAATTTACCATCAGCAAAGTATGGAAAACCGGGCGGGCCATCATCTAAACCGCCAGGCGACAAATTCATTGGGAATCCACGCATTTTTCGTGAACCACCAAAGAATGGACCACGTCCCATACTGGTTAATTGTTTCAGTCGTCGCTCTTTTGATCGTTTATTTTGAAACCAAACCTGTAATTAAATAAGACATTCGGAAATACATAATTTTAATAAATAAATAAATGACAACTTGATTGAATTTATTGATTTTAAATTTTTTTTTTATTAATAATCAGGTTTTATTTTGACCGCGCGTCTGCCGATCTTCCACCGTTGCTGTCTCACACTGTCTCTCTACATAAATATATATCTATTGATTAAATTTATGTAAATTTATTCTTTTTTTTTTGTTTTTATTATATTTTGAGTCATTTTGATGAAAATTATAGATAACGAAAAATATTTCTACATGCGTATAATAAAAGTAATCATAAAACATAAATTTTATGTTGCGATGAAAACATTTAGAATGTCATACTGAGATTATTTATTTGGTATTTAAAATGTATCGTGGACATTTAGAACATTTTTGGTTTTTGTTTTTATATCTCAAAATTAACGCGTTTATGGACGAGATTGTGGTAATTGATTAAGTGGAAATTTACTCGCACACCTAATAAGGTATACATAGTAGGAGGTAGGTATACAGAGTTTACTTAAAAAAATAACTTTATTTCTCAAGATCAAACTTAAAACTAAACTACTACAAAAACAGTTTATCATTTTATACAATAAAAATAGTTGAAGTTGCATAAAATGTATGGAAAATTACTCAAAAAGAATTTCACACGTTGTGTTACGCGACATTAATGGTGGTGTTAACTTCTCCCTCCTTAAAGATCCGCGTCTCGTGGGTCAGAAACTCAATTTCCTGGGTTGAATTTCTGGTTGGCCGCTGGAAATTTTGTCTTGATAGATCGGCTTGTTGATAAACAGCATTCTTCTTTGACGCCTCACTCTAGCTTGGTTGGCGAGAAAGATGACGACTAAGCAGATGACAATGGCTATGATGCCGAAGTCAATGAGGACAGCTTTTTTACACTCGTTGAAAAGTTCTTGAAGTTGTTCAACGTTATTTAGATACAAATTATGTAAGTATCCTGGGCCAATTTTGATGCTTTTTTCCGTTATATTCGCTTTATATTCGCTAGTACCGGTGGCAATATTTGGGATGTCCTTGCTTCCCTGTTCGTAAAAGCTGATTCGCCGATTTTTATTGTTTCATTATAATATTAAATTAAAAAATTTCCTTCTTAATGTTTACTTCTATTACTATAAACGATGTCTCCTTTAAAGTTGCTTACGAAGATTGTATTGTCGTTTAAGGGTTCGATGATTTGATTCTTATTGAACTGGTAATCACATTTAGCATTTAATCCCTTTATAATTTGGCTGATACAGTGATCCTTACTTAGTTCCTTCAGCTTACTCATTTCGCATATGGTGATATCCCGAAAGAGGTTGCATCTCTGGGTGATTCCAAATAATTCGTTTTGATTTAGCAAAAGTTCGTTGAACTCCAAATGTATTTGTTTGTTTTGATTAACCGTTGATTTTATGATGACATAACCTATAGATATGACGTATAGGATTGTAGAATCTTTAACCATCATCATTGGTTCTGCATATTCTATAGCCTCTATTTCATTGGAATACGGCAAGGTTTTTATTTCTGTAATTAAGCGGCTAATTTCCCCTTTATCCAGTAAATTGGTGTTAACTATTTTTCCTTTTGCTAACTGTACAGCTCGAATGATTTCTTTTATTTCCTCTTTGATGAGAGTAAGTTGGTTTTACAGCGTTTGTTGCATCTTATCGTCTTCGTATTCATTTAGGTGTTCTACCATTTTGTTGAATTCGTTGAGCATTTGTTGAGCTGTGTTCATTAATACTCTATTGATTTTGTATTGTTGATTGTTATTGTTAATTACTTGGTTCTGACTTTTCACTATCTGATCCAGCTCGAATTTTGCTTCCTTGATGAATGTTATTGATCGTTGGTGTTAATCGTTTAATCAGTCCTTCGTAGTTGTTCAAATCGATAATGTGGATTAATTTAAAATGTCCGTTAATAATTCGCCCATTTCCTTGTTTTACAGTTACTACTGGGGTATTGTACTCGTTAGGAGCTAAAAGTAGATGAAATTATTGAGTTATATTTTTAATATGGGGTTTATGAATTCGTTTCCCGGTTGTTGTTGTAATGGTAACATTATTATCTCTTGCTACCGTTTCTTTTTTGGATTTTGGTTTATCCTTTGCTTGAATTTGTTTAATCGCGGTTAATATTATTTCTCCAGGCGCGTACGTTTTCGGTTTTTCCCTCTTTGCCTTCTCTCTTTCAATTTTGGTTTCCTGGCTTCTCCGGATCCTTTCGATTATATCTTCGTTTATTTTACTTTTGAAGTCAGAGAGATTTTGATAGTTTATTCGTTGTGTTCTACCAAAAAATATGTCACTTGGTTTTTGTTGAATGACCGAGTGTACTGAGTTATTATAGCAATCTGCTGCTATATTGATTAATTCCTTTACTGTTACTTCCTTGTACTCGTTTTGGAGGCATCTGACGATTTCAACTATCGTAGAATGGACTCATTCGACAGTCCCATTTGTCTCATTTCTTTGTGATGGCGTCAGGTAAATTTTAACTCCCAAAGTTTTCAGATAGTCCGTCATTATGGGAATTATAAAGCATCTTTCATTGTCCATCACAAGTATTTTGGGTACAGAGTTAGTTAGTTAGTTTCTCTCGTAGAATTCTTTTTAGGGTTTCTTTACTTAGTTCAGGCAGGCTAATGTGATGCCTGTGGTAAGATGGGTGTGGTTCTTCCTCAGCGTAAATTTCTTACCCTTTTTTGAATAAAAGTTGATTTCTAAATGCGTTGATTGGTGCTTCGCAGTAGCGTATTAGATCCGTGGAATCTTCCTCAGCACTGTGAATCGTTCCATTTATAGATAGGGTATTTGCTTCCATTTCTAGTCTTGATAGTGCATCTGCAACTGATGCATCCCGGTTTCTAAATAATTTTGGAGTTATATTCCTCTAAGCGTGCTTTCCACCTTTTTAATTTAGCATTGTTGTTTTTATTGCTTATTGCAAACGTTAGTGGTTGATGATCTGTCATAATCTTAATTTTAGTTCCTGAGATTATCTAGGGCCGAAACTATAGCCAGCATCTCCTTTTCGTTAGCAGCATAATTCTCTTCTGTTTTATTTAGTGATCTAGAGATATAGGTGATGAGTCTGTCCTTGCCGATATCGCCCTGAGATAATACTGTGCCAATTGTGAATGATGAAGCATCTGTTGTCAGAAGGAACGGTTTGTTGAAGTCCAGGAAGATTAAAATATCCGTGGAGGATAGTAGCTCTTTGATATGTAAAAATGCTTGAATTTCTTCCTTGTTCATGCTGATTTGTACCTTTTTGGACTAGGTTGCTTTTGTTTGTGCATTTTATCCGCTTATAAGGTTGGTCAGTGGCTTGGCTATCTGCTATCTTTGCGAAATCTTGTATAAAACGCCTGTAATAGGACGCTCATCTAAGAAATGACTTTATATCCCTTAGATTTTAGGGCCTTTTGATGCTTTTAATGGCTGCAACTTTTTTAGGATCAGGTTTGATACCCTTATTATAGTGATGAGGTAACCCAAGAATTCTGTTTCCTATTTCAGGAACTCTGTCTTGTCTAGGTTGACCCTTAGGTTGGCTTTCTCCAATTTTGAGAATATTTTCTCGATGTTCAATAAGTGCTCCTCTTCTGTTTTTCCCCCAAAGATTATGATGTCATCTATGTATACGTAACATATCTCGCAGATGGATTCTTTTAATACGTCGTCAATCATTCTTTGAAAAATGGCTGGGGCGTTCTTTAAGCCAAAAGGAAGTCGTTGAAACTCGTACTTCCCGTTCATTGAAGAAAACGAGTTTTTTTGTATATCCGCTTCTTTCATTTTTATCTGGTGGAACCCGATGTTAGGTCTATGGTTGTAAAAAATTGAGAGTCTCCGAAATTTGCTAATGTACTGGATATATCCGGAATCGAATATGAGTCTGATATTGTGACAGCATTCAGCCTTTTGAAATCTATGACGACAACCCAAATAGGGGAGTTATATGGGCTCTTAGAGGGTCTGATGATCCCGTCTTTTAAAAACTGGCTTATTTGTTTCTCCACCTCCTGTCTCATACTGTATGGATAGGGATATGATTTGGTATATATAGGTTCATCCGTCGTTGTTTTGATTTTGGCTCTTACCGGGTCCGAATAAATTTTTAAATTTTGATACTATTGTTTGGAGTTGCTTCTTTGTTTCTAATGAAAGATGGCTATCTCGGATTTCCATATTGTTGACTTGAAGTGATGATTTTTTTCTTAATGGAATTCTAATGTCTGGTATTATTAACAGGTTGTTTTTCCTGTCAATTATTGCTCCGAGTTCCTTCAATGTGTTGTCTCCTATTATGCCATCAAATGATTTTAATCCCAGTAGAATGAAGAATTCAATAGTATTGTTGATGCCAATACTTTTGAAAAATTGTTCGCTAATTTTCTTACTGATTCCGAAGTCACCTCCAGCTGATCTGATTTTAAATTGAACCTTAGTTGGGATGGCGTTATTGGCTAATTGTGGTTTTATAAAGTTTTTATTTGCTCTTGTGTCGATCAGGAATTTGAGCATATTGCCATTTTTTAACTTATACTCTAGGTATGGTACGCTAGAGAGGCTTCCGCCATAAAATTTACCTCAGAATCATCTTCGGTATACTGGTCGTCATTGGATATTTCGCCTTCCGTATTGTCGTTGACCAATTGGTTATAATAGTCTTCTTCTGGTTGTGTTTCCATGTGGTTGATCCTCTGCTGTCTGAATGGTTCGTAACGGTGAGAATAATCTCGTTTTGCCGTTGGGTCGATATCCATTGGCGTTGGTAGCTTCGGATTGTTTGGTCTTGGTGGTAGTAAGTTGTTTTGATTTTGGTTGACGTTTTGATTTTCTTTCACCTATGATATTCGGTGATTTTGGTGTTGTATTTTGTAGGCCATGTTTCTCCGCTGTATTGGTATTGTACCATAGTTTGTTCACAAATTTGGTGATTTGTTATATGAAATTTGATTTATTGGAGCTGTTATCACATTGTTGACATTTCTTTTGTGAATTGACAAGTTTCTGAAATTCTGGTTTTGAAATGCGTGGTTTGTTTTTGAATTATAAGCATCTTAGATAAATCTCAATTCAGCCCCCGGACGAAAATGTCTAAAGCTCTATTCCTGTATGTTTCAACCAAAACGTTGATTGTTTCAGCTGAGTGACTACCCGTTTTGACCTTGTTGACTATTAATGAGAATTGGTGATTAACAGTAGCATAGAATTCATCTACTGTCATATTTTTTTGTGTTATGGTGCTCAGCTGGTATTCTAGCGTATGGAGATCCCGTTTGTCTGCATAATGTAGGGACAGACATTTTTTTATTGACGCTCATTCTTCATCAAAAATATTATAAGATATTAAAGCGGAGTCGGCGTTGCCTCTACGTTATGCACCCATGAGATGTACTGCGTGGGATTCCCATCGAATACCTGCAGTTCTCTTACACAATCAGGTAGCCTGCTTATATCTTTCAGGTCTTGTTCATTTCTTGGTGCTACCAATGTTGTTGTTGTTACGGGAATCACAGGGTTTTCTAATTTTACGAGTCGTCTTTCGATTTTTTTTTGTTAGTTCGATTTGGGCATTCAGGGCCCCAGTTAATTGCTGCAAGGCGGTTTGAATTTGAATTAACTGTTCCGTCATTTTTTATTAAATTGATTTGTTTAATGTTCAGATTTTAGTTATTATAATTGTATTATAAATCTTTTTTTATTATTATTTTTCTAGTTATTATAATATTGTTGCTTTTATTATTAAAACTTTTTATTTTTAAATTTATTTTTATTAAAAATCTTTATTATTAAAATTTTGTATTCAAACTTACATTAAAATGAGTTGGATTATCATTTCCAACTATTTTTTGTGTGTACTCTGGGTGATTGTACACTTGAGACCAGTCGAGTGAGCTTTGAACGGTACGTAGTCTTCCTTTTTGGCTATTAGTGTTAATATTTACTATCGGCTTACTGCGGTACGTTTTAACTGTCACTTGCACTATATTTTTTGTTATAGTTTAATATTTGCTATAGACCTTCACTTTTTTGTTGAGCACTGCAGTATAGTATTTGCTACACTCTTAAAAAAGTTTGCACAATAATAACTTTACCGACTGGTCCCTGTTTCGGCGCCAGTTAAGGAGTTAGGTGCGAGCTTACTTAAAAAAATAACTTTATTCCTCAAGATCAAACTTAAAACTAAATTACTACAAAAATATTTTATCATTTTATACAATAAAAATAGTTGAAGTTGCATAAAAAGTATGAGAAATTACTCATAAAGAATTTGACACGTTGTGTTGACTCGACAAGTTTGTGCATATCTCATAAAGCACGTTGTGTTGACTCGACATTAATGGTGGTGTTAACTTGCATATTGTGTATTATCAGTATTGTGCCGGGTAGTATATATTAAGCGCTATTAATCAATTGTCTACTCGTGTAGACAATGTATGTAGACAATTCAAAAAATGGCTTATTTAATGTAGACAATGTCCTTACTGTAGACATTACGTACGAAGAATATCAATAGGCAAAAGCAAGTAGATGATGTTGACGCAGTACACGTTCCGAAAATTGTATACTCTTTAAATATATTGGTGCGGCTATCAACAAGTTAATTGTTGAACGTTCGATTAAAAATTAATGATTTGCTAATTACTGGCTAGCTAACCCTATGACCCTATAACCCTATGACCATCAGCCTAATGAAAGGCCATTGCCAATAATTCTGGCTACTTTCAAAACAAAAAATTGGACTTTTTATACTGAAAATGAAGATTCCCTATAAAGTCGTTGTTGAACGTTGAATATGGAACACATATCGCTTTCCTAAACGGCGATAACCTCAATGACCATCAGTCTAGTGATCTATCTAGGCCATTGCTAATAATCCTGGCCTTCAAAAATTTTAGCAACTCAATTCAAAATTTCGATGACAGGAATACAATCTAGCAAAAAATAAATAAAAAAGTACTTCAGCAAACTGTAGTTTAGTCCATTAGTTGAAGAGTTAGCACCACAAGACGCCCCCCTTCCCTCTCCATATCCAGGGACAAGCAACGATTTTTAATAATGAATTGGGGTTATGAAATGCCTATTTATCCTATTTTGATTTAAAACCATATGCACAACAAAATTTCATTCTCGAAAACGTCCGAAAGACTTGAAAACTAATTTCGTTTATAGTTATAAGCAAAATGACGCATTTATAGGATTTGTGGTAAATTTCAGGGGTCCTTGCTTCCCTGGTGGGATGTCCTTGCTTCCCTGTTCGTAAAAGCTGATTCGCCGATTTTTATTGTTTCATTATAATATTAAATTAAAAAATTTCCTTCTTAATGTTTACTTCTATTACTATAAACGATGTCTCCTTTAAAGTTGCTTACGAAGATTGTATTGTCGTTTAAGGGTTCGATGATTTGATTCTTATTGAACTGGTAATCACATTTAGCATTTAATCCCTTTATAATTTGGCTGATACAGTGATCCTTACTTAGTTCCTTCAGCTTACTCATTTCGCATATGGTGATATCCCGAAAGAGGTTGCATCTCTGGGTGATTCCAAATAATTCGTTTTGATTTAGCAAAAGTTCGTTGAACTCCAAATGTATTTGTTTGTTTTGATTAACCGTTGATTTTATGATGACATAACCTATAGATATGACGTATAGGATTGTAGAATCTTTAACCATCATCATTGGTTCTGCATATTCTATAGCCTCTATTTCATTGGAATACGGCAAGGTTTTTATTTCTGTAATTAAGCGGCTAATTTCCCCTTTATCCAGTAAATTGGTGTTAACTATTTTTCCTTTTGCTAACTGTACAGCTCGAATGATTTCTTTTATTTCCTCTTTGATGAGAGTAAGTTGGTTTTACAGCGTTTGTTGCATCTTATCGTCTTCGTATTCATTTAGGTGTTCTACCATTTTGTTGAATTCGTTGAGCATTTGTTGAGCTGTGTTCATTAATACTCTATTGATTTTGTATTGTTGATTGTTATTGTTAATTACTTGGTTCTGACTTTTCACTATCTGATCCAGCTCGAATTTTGCTTCCTTGATGAATGTTATTGATCGTTGGTGTTAATCGTTTAATCAGTCCTTCGTAGTTGTTCAAATCGATAATGTGGATTAATTTAAAATGTCCGTTAATAATTCGCCCATTTCCTTGTTTTACAGTTACTACTGGGGTATTGTACTCGTTAGGAGCTAAAAGTAGATGAAATTATTGAGTTATATTTTTAATATGGGGTTTATGAATTCGTTTCCCGGTTGTTGTTGTAATGGTAACATTATTATCTCTTGCTACCGTTTCTTTTTTGGATTTTGGTTTATCCTTTGCTTGAATTTGTTTAATCGCGGTTAATATTATTTCTCCAGGCGCGTACGTTTTCGGTTTTTCCCTCTTTGCCTTCTCTCTTTCAATTTTGGTTTCCTGGCTTCTCCGGATCCTTTCGATTATATCTTCGTTTATTTTACTTTTGAAGTCAGAGAGATTTTGATAGTTTATTCGTTGTGTTCTACCAAAAAATATGTCACTTGGTTTTTGTTGAATGACCGAGTGTACTGAGTTATTATAGCAATCTGCTGCTATATTGATTAATTCCTTTACTGTTACTTCCTTGTACTCGTTTTGGAGGCATCTGACGATTTCAACTATCGTAGAATGGACTCATTCGACAGTCCCATTTGTCTCATTTCTTTGTGATGGCGTCAGGTAAATTTTAACTCCCAAAGTTTTCAGATAGTCCGTCATTATGGGAATTATAAAGCATCTTTCATTGTCCATCACAAGTATTTTGGGTACAGAGTTAGTTAGTTAGTTTCTCTCGTAGAATTCTTTTTAGGGTTTCTTTACTTAGTTCAGGCAGGCTAATGTGATGCCTGTGGTAAGATGGGTGTGGTTCTTCCTCAGCGTAAATTTCTTACCCTTTTTTGAATAAAAGTTGATTTCTAAATGCGTTGATTGGTGCTTCGCAGTAGCGTATTAGATCCGTGGAATCTTCCTCAGCACTGTGAATCGTTCCATTTATAGATAGGGTATTTGCTTCCATTTCTAGTCTTGATAGTGCATCTGCAACTGATGCATCCCGGTTTCTAAATAATTTTGGAGTTATATTCCTCTAAGCGTGCTTTCCACCTTTTTAATTTAGCATTGTTGTTTTTATTGCTTATTGCAAACGTTAGTGGTTGATGATCTGTCATAATCTTAATTTTAGTTCCTGAGATTATCTAGGGCCGAAACTATAGCCAGCATCTCCTTTTCGTTAGCAGCATAATTCTCTTCTGTTTTATTTAGTGATCTAGAGATATAGGTGATGAGTCTGTCCTTGCCGATATCGCCCTGAGATAATACTGTGCCAATTGTGAATGATGAAGCATCTGTTGTCAGAAGGAACGGTTTGTTGAAGTCCAGGAAGATTAAAATATCCGTGGAGGATAGTAGCTCTTTGATATGTAAAAATGCTTGAATTTCTTCCTTGTTCATGCTGATTTGTACCTTTTTGGACTAGGTTGCTTTTGTTTGTGCATTTTATCCGCTTATAAGGTTGGTCAGTGGCTTGGCTATCTGCTATCTTTGCGAAATCTTGTATAAAACGCCTGTAATAGGACGCTCATCTAAGAAATGACTTTATATCCCTTAGATTTTAGGGCCTTTTGATGCTTTTAATGGCTGCAACTTTTTTAGGATCAGGTTTGATACCCTTATTATAGTGATGAGGTAACCCAAGAATTCTGTTTCCTATTTCAGGAACTCTGTCTTGTCTAGGTTGACCCTTAGGTTGGCTTTCTCCAATTTTGAGAATATTTTCTCGATGTTCAATAAGTGCTCCTCTTCTGTTTTTCCCCCAAAGATTATGATGTCATCTATGTATACGTAACATATCTCGCAGATGGATTCTTTTAATACGTCGTCAATCATTCTTTGAAAAATGGCTGGGGCGTTCTTTAAGCCAAAAGGAAGTCGTTGAAACTCGTACTTCCCGTTCATTGAAGAAAACGAGTTTTTTTGTATATCCGCTTCTTTCATTTTTATCTGGTGGAACCCGATGTTAGGTCTATGGTTGTAAAAAATTGAGAGTCTCCGAAATTTGCTAATGTACTGGATATATCCGGAATCGAATATGAGTCTGATATTGTGACAGCATTCAGCCTTTTGAAATCTATGACGACAACCCAAATAGGGGAGTTATATGGGCTCTTAGAGGGTCTGATGATCCCGTCTTTTAAAAACTGGCTTATTTGTTTCTCCACCTCCTGTCTCATACTGTATGGATAGGGATATGATTTGGTATATATAGGTTCATCCGTCGTTGTTTTGATTTTGGCTCTTACCGGGTCCGAATAAATTTTTAAATTTTGATACTATTGTTTGGAGTTGCTTCTTTGTTTCTAATGAAAGATGGCTATCTCGGATTTCCATATTGTTGACTTGAAGTGATGATTTTTTTCTTAATGGAATTCTAATGTCTGGTATTATTAACAGGTTGTTTTTCCTGTCAATTATTGCTCCGAGTTCCTTCAATGTGTTGTCTCCTATTATGCCATCAAATGATTTTAATCCCAGTAGAATGAAGAATTCAATAGTATTGTTGATGCCAATACTTTTGAAAAATTGTTCGCTAATTTTCTTACTGATTCCGAAGTCACCTCCAGCTGATCTGATTTTAAATTGAACCTTAGTTGGGATGGCGTTATTGGCTAATTGTGGTTTTATAAAGTTTTTATTTGCTCTTGTGTCGATCAGGAATTTGAGCATATTGCCATTTTTTAACTTATACTCTAGGTATGGTACGCTAGAGAGGCTTCCGCCATAAAATTTACCTCAGAATCATCTTCGGTATACTGGTCGTCATTGGATATTTCGCCTTCCGTATTGTCGTTGACCAATTGGTTATAATAGTCTTCTTCTGGTTGTGTTTCCATGTGGTTGATCCTCTGCTGTCTGAATGGTTCGTAACGGTGAGAATAATCTCGTTTTGCCGTTGGGTCGATATCCATTGGCGTTGGTAGCTTCGGATTGTTTGGTCTTGGTGGTAGTAAGTTGTTTTGATTTTGGTTGACGTTTTGATTTTCTTTCACCTATGATATTCGGTGATTTTGGTGTTGTATTTTGTAGGCCATGTTTCTCCGCTGTATTGGTATTGTACCATAGTTTGTTCACAAATTTGGTGATTTGTTATATGAAATTTGATTTATTGGAGCTGTTATCACATTGTTGACATTTCTTTTGTGAATTGACAAGTTTCTGAAATTCTGGTTTTGAAATGCGTGGTTTGTTTTTGAATTATAAGCATCTTAGATAAATCTCAATTCAGCCCCCGGACGAAAATGTCTAAAGCTCTATTCCTGTATGTTTCAACCAAAACGTTGATTGTTTCAGCTGAGTGACTACCCGTTTTGACCTTGTTGACTATTAATGAGAATTGGTGATTAACAGTAGCATAGAATTCATCTACTGTCATATTTTTTTGTGTTATGGTGCTCAGCTGGTATTCTAGCGTATGGAGATCCCGTTTGTCTGCATAATGTAGGGACAGACATTTTTTTATTGACGCTCATTCTTCATCAAAAATATTATAAGATATTAAAGCGGAGTCGGCGTTGCCTCTACGTTATGCACCCATGAGATGTACTGCGTGGGATTCCCATCGAATACCTGCAGTTCTCTTACACAATCAGGTAGCCTGCTTATATCTTTCAGGTCTTGTTCATTTCTTGGTGCTACCAATGTTGTTGTTGTTACGGGAATCACAGGGTTTTCTAATTTTTCGAGTCGTCTTTCGATTTTTTTTTGTTAGTTCGATTTGGGCATTCAGGGCCCCAGTTAATTGCTGCAAGGCGGTTTGAATTTGAATTAACTGTTCCGTCATTTTTTATTAAATTGATTTGTTTAATGTTCAGATTTTAGTTATTATAATTGTATTATAAATCTTTTTTTATTATTATTTTTCTAGTTATTATAATATTGTTGCTTTTATTATTAAAACTTTTTATTTTTAAATTTATTTTTATTAAAAATCTTTATTATTAAAATTTTGTATTCAAACTTACATTAAAATGAGTTGGATTATCATTTCCAACTATTTTTTGTGTGTACTCTGGGTGATTGTACACTTGAGACCAGTCGAGTGAGCTTTGAACGGTACGTAGTCTTCCTTTTTGGCTATTAGTGTTAATATTTACTATCGGCTTACTGCGGTACGTTTTAACTGTCACTTGCACTATATTTTTTGTTATAGTTTAATATTTGCTATAGACCTTCACTTTTTTGTTGAGCACTGCAGTATAGTATTTGCTACACTCTTAAAAAAGTTTGCACAATAATAACTTTACCGACTGGTCCCTGTTTCGGCGCCAGTTAAGGAGTTAGGTGCGAGCTTACTTAAAAAAATAACTTTATTCCTCAAGATCAAACTTAAAACTAAATTACTACAAAAATATTTTATCATTTTATACAATAAAAATAGTTGAAGTTGCATAAAAAGTATGAGAAATTACTCATAAAGAATTTGACACGTTGTGTTGACTCGACAAGTTTGTGCATATCTCATAAAGCACGTTGTGTTGACTCGACATTAATGGTGGTGTTAACTTGCATATTGTGTATTATCAGTATTGTGCCGGGTAGTATATATTAAGCGCTATTAATCAATTGTCTACTCGTGTAGACAATGTATGTAGACAATTCAAAAAATGGCTTATTTAATGTAGACAATGTCCTTACTGTAGACATTACGTACGAAGAATATCAATAGGCAAAAGCAAGTAGATGATGTTGACGCAGTACACGTTCCGAAAATTGTATACTCTTTAAATATATTGGTGCGGCTATCAACAAGTTAATTGTTGAACGTTCGATTAAAAATTAATGATTTGCTAATTACTGGCTAGCTAACCCTATGACCCTATAACCCTATGACCATCAGCCTAATGAAAGGCCATTGCCAATAATTCTGGCTACTTTCAAAACAAAAAATTGGACTTTTTATACTGAAAATGAAGATTCCCTATAAAGTCGTTGTTGAACGTTGAATATGGAACACATATCGCTTTCCTAAACGGCGATAACCTCAATGACCATCAGTCTAGTGATCTATCTAGGCCATTGCTAATAATCCTGGCCTTCAAAAATTTTAGCAACTCAATTCAAAATTTCGATGACAGGAATACAATCTAGCAAAAAATAAATAAAAAAGTACTTCAGCAAACTGTAGTTTAGTCCATTAGTTGAAGAGTTAGCACCACAAGACGCCCCCCTTCCCTCTCCATATCCAGGGACAAGCAACGATTTTTAATAATGAATTGGGGTTATGAAATGCCTATTTATCCTATTTTGATTTAAAACCATATGCACAACAAAATTTCATTCTCGAAAACGTCCGAAAGACTTGAAAACTAATTTCGTTTATAGTTATAAGCAAAATGACGCATTTATAGGATTTGTGGTAAATTTCAGGGGTCAGGTGGATCGATTTCGAAAAGCCATAATAGAGGAGGTTGTTCACAAGCTTTAAGGACAACAGTTGTTCACAAAAATCCTACTTTATGACGAAGCCAAGAAATTCACCGTGATTAACACTCCTTTTGACATATTCCAATATGAGGGACTATCATTCGGAGGATCAGAACAACTAATAATGAGATCGGCATATTGCAGAATTTATTTGAAAAAATTTGTCATAGCGAGACGTAATAACACTAAACACTTACACACCCTTGATATCGAATATCAAGCACATATTATCAATTCAAAATCGAACATTTACTTCGTCCGGAAAATCTTAAAGAATTTGAAGCTCTTACAAGAAAAATTAACTACTTTAACCGGTAAATTCAAAATTAGTCTCAATTAGCAGCTTCATTGAATCTGAACTGATGAACGAGCTTTCAGTCAGCGATTGTTAGGCATACAGGTTTAGTGAATTTAACCCTATCGCACACTAAAAAAACTGTAGTCAAATGGAGAAGGAAGCTCTGTCGATAATTTTTGGTGTTAAAAAATTTCAACATTACCTGTAAGCTCGTCGGTTTGAGTTGGTCTGTTCATAAATAGCTCACAATGGGTTATACCTACCCAAACCTCTATTCCGGTTAAATCTCACCAACATCTCTTAACCGTTCTTTACAAATTTGAACAAATGATCTTCCAGTTTGCCTAATGTAAAATATTGAACAATCTGAACCAACTTATAAACTTCGGTGTCTAATGATTCGTTGATTTTAGTTTTTAATGCCAATTCCAATTTGTGTTGAGTTTTGAACGCAATTTTGTATCTAAAGTTTCGAAATATTTTTTGGGTATTATGACTCGTGTCTCTAATGGGAATAGGGCCGAAACGGCGAATGTCAAAAGGCCGAATGTCGAAAGGGCGAATTTCGAAAGGGCGAATGTGTCGAAAGGCCGAATGTCGAAAGGGGCGAAAGTCAACTTTCGGCCTTTCGACCCAATCGATCATTAGACATTCGGCCTTTCGACAAATTCTGCCTTTCGACATTCGGCCTTTCAACATCGAACGGTCTAGTGTACTTCATGCTAATATATTGATAGGTTGTTTTCTTATCAAATAAGAGAGTTGTGTAAGATCTGTATTGGGTGTATGCATTAAAAACCGGAATTTTTTATGAAATTTGAGCCTTTATTATGGAAAAATGTTACAAGATTCAAAGTATTGCCCATCGTTACCCACTACTTTTTCCCATCTTTCTGGCAATTTATGGATTCCATCCCAGAAAAACTGCGCCGGCTTGGCGGCCAAAAACGAATCGAGCCAATTTTCGATACCTTGAACTGAAGTGAAGCGTATTCCTTATAAGGCATTCTGCATGGATCGAAATAGGTGGTAGTCGGAAGGAGCAAGGTCTGGGCTATAAGGCGGGTGAGGCAGAATTTCCCATCCGTTATTCTTCAGGTAATTTTTGAACGGCGCCCCAATATGTGGCCGAGCGTTATCGTGGTGGAAAATGATTGACTCGTGTCTGGTTGCATACGTTGGCCGCTCTGCCTAGATTTTCTGCTTCAAACGAATCAATTGTTGACGATAGAGTTGGGCATTGATGGTTTGGCCACTTGGCAACAGCTCATAGTGACTCACACCTAGCTGGTCCCACCAAATGCACAGCATGACCTTGGCCCCGTGAATATTCGGCTTTGGTGTCGATGGGCCGGCCCCGCCTTTCTTGACATACACTTTTTTGCGCTTGGGATTATCGTAATGGATCCATTTTTCATCGCCAGTGACAATACGATGCAAAAACGACTTCTTTTTGTGGCGCTCGAGCAGCATTTCGGACATGCAAAATCGTCTTTCCTCGTCTCTTGGCTTCAACTCGTATGGCACCCAATTTCCCATCTTTTGGATGAATCCCAAGGCTTTCAAACGTCTGGAAATTGTTGCTTGATCAACTCCCAATGATTCTGCAAGTTCTTCTTGCGTTTGACATGAATCTTGATCGATTAATGCTTCCAATTCTTCATTCTCAAACTTTTTCGGCTGACTAGGACCCTCTTTGTCCTTGAAGTCAAAATCACCACTTTTGAAGCGACTAAACCACTCAAAGCACTGTGTTTTTGCAAGAGTATGCACACCATACAAATCCACGAGCAAACGATGACTTTCAGCTGCAGTTTTGTTTGCGAAAAAGTGACTCAACAAAACTTCCCGCAAATGCTGTTTTTTCGCAAATTTGATAAATTTTCCATCGTTGAAATCGGTTGGATGTGCACAATCAAAACAAAAACTTTTAGCTGATTTTGACAGGTATTGAATAAGGCTTTCAAATGACATATATGTCCATGATGCACTATGACGCATAAACAAGTAATGACATCTAGTATCAAATTCCGGTTTTTAATGCGTACACCCAATATGTTATCCTATCAACATGTTATGTTCATTTGATGTATGATTTTAGGTTTGTATCCATTTCGGCTTGACCATTGGAGTAGTCTTTAGTGTAGTGTACCGTATGTTCCGCTAGTCCATTGGGTGGCGGGAGAAAAGAAGCGATAAACGAATGATGAAATTTTTTCAATATCTTTCGGAATGCGGTGAAGTAAACGCTGCAAGCTGGTTTGGTGTCTATTGGAGGGAGGCACCAAAGTTGAGTAGATTAATCCACCAGCTCGGTAATCTTCCAGTAGGGTGCGCATCACGTGAGCTGTTTTGGTCATGTACTAGGCAACGTGCAAGGGATAACCTGATCACAATTCGCAAGTGAACGTGCTGCCTCCTCGTGGCAACCATTGGTAACTGAGGCCATTTGGCACATTTTTGGCCATTTGGCACTGCCTAAAGTACGGCGCTAAAGGAGAAAACCTTGACAAAAAACCCTAATCTTAGGTGGAACAGCATATGCCGATGTATGAATGGCTGACAGGTTAATCAGTCCTGTCAAGTACCAGGCACCTTCCTATTTTATTTAGCCTTCCTGTAGTACTGGGTAACCTAGAGGCGACTTTCCATTCCCAGCAACTCGAAAGAGTAAAATCAAACGGAAGTCCGGGCAGGGGTAGGAATGAACGAGAGTGGGACAGTCCTCTCGAAGTCCTTGGGTTCCAATGGTACCGTCTTTCTAGCAGGACTACATGCTATGGTAAACCTCTAGGAGGGATAGCAATAAGCTCAGATAGTATGTATCACATATCGGCTGGCAGTACTATCAGGTCCATTAAGAGGCCGAATATTGACTGGACGGATAATTTAAAAGTATTCGGACTCTGGATACCAGGCACCCTCTAGTTTCATTTACCCTTCCTGTGGTAAAGCTGCGTGATCTAAAGGCGATTTTCCATTCTCAGCAACTCATAAGAGTAAAATCAAAACGGAAGACGGGGCAGAGGTAGGAATATACGGGAGTGGGACAACCCTCCAGAAATCTTTATCGTTTTCCTAGTAGGACTACATTCTTCAGTAAACATCTAGGAGGGAGAGCAATAAGCCCAGATAGTACGTATCACTTACCGGCCGGCAGTATTACAGCCTGAATATTGACTGAACGCCCACATGGCCCTTCAAAAAAAAAAAACTCTACAAAAAAAATGTGTGTGATGACTCCTCCCCTATACGGTATTGAACAACATTTTGAAGGATGCTAACCGCCATCGAAAGCGTTGGCTTGCCCCAAAAACACAATATATATATATATTTATACTGAATAAACACTAAGCGCTCAAACTTCAGTTTTGTAAATATCTTGCATCGATCTCAGATATGTCCCCTACAATGGCATTTCTGAGATCGACGCACAAATTTCGAAATTGGCCATATTTAATTTTAAGAATTACGTAAGACTGCGGTTAATTTCACTTTTAAAATGCGTGATTTCTTAATGAGGCTTAGATTTTAAACTGTGTTTGAATTGAGATGTCGAGTATTGTATGTATTTTCAGTGGACATATCTGAGATCGATGCAAGATATTTAGAAACTGAAGTTTGACCGCTTAGTGTTTATTTACTATAAATGTATATTGTGTCCGAAGGAACTACCAATAAATATTTAGTGAATATTTTGTTCTGGATGGAATGAAAATTTGTATAAATTTTAGCCGAGAAACAAATTTTGAAAAAAGCCTTTTCGCGATGAAAATTTCGTGCTAACTTCTTGTACGTTTCATTGAGGCTTTGTTATTTCCAAACTTGTGAAGGACAAGCAATCGGTCCAAAGTTCCAATCAATTTTATAAGCCGATTTTTTGCGTCGTTTATTTTCACGGTCAAATGATTTTCCGCTTTTAAGGAGAAAGCAGGTCAGTAACACCTTTAATAATGTCCATCTAATCTAATTCACTATAACCGGTACGGGAGGTATGGTATAAGGGATCACAGTAGCTCATAAATATTTTCTACACAAAGCGACAAAAATATCGCTCACTTTTTGGTTGCGTCGAGTATAAACAGCTTATTGGTTCATTTTTTAACAATTATGACCACTAAATACAAATGGAACTTTTAGTTATATTTGTGTTTAATACATGAACATTTCTCTAAAGTCTTCACTTTCGATTTGTAGACATCGTTACAATAACACCGGCACACATACGAATCCGATGTTCATTTTGCTCCATCATCCTCCAGATTTCCACAAAACCCCAATTTTGGGTCAAAATTGCCCAAGAAAATACCAAAGTCTATTTTTTGTACCGTTTACTCCAGTTGTATCGTTCCCGGAGTAGTCCTTTTTTACTCTTCAGTAAGCCAAAAAAAGCCCAACTTTAGGTCAAAATGGCCAAAAATATTCCAAATTAATTTACCTTTCTATTTTGGTTACTAATGGCTTTTGACTAAATTGTCAGGAAAGTAATCAAGATTCGAATCCAAAAATGAAGCTTTAATTTTATAAGACATTCCAATTGCCTGTAATTTTCTATCAACTTTGTAACAATGTCTTGGTAATGCGCACTTCTGGTGTTACTTCGGTCTGAAAACACCAAAGTATTGAAATCCTGTCAAAAATGATCAAAAATTTGGTTGTTACCAAAACCACTTTTCTCGACGTTTTGAAACTCCCTGAGTCTAAAAAAGCAAGAAAAATGTCGGTCCGTCTGTCTGTATGTCTGTACCCATGGTATCTCGAGAACGGCCTGTTCGATTTAGAATTTTGTTTGCCAATCTGTTTTTATGGTCAATGCCAAGATTTGAAAAGCTTTAGGAACATGTGCATCAAGAAGGTCGGGTACCTGCCTAACGAATTGACCCAAAATACCTGGTTATAGAAATATTTACCAATTTTTTGACCAATTCCAAATTAAACCGGCCAATTAAGATGGAAATTATCTATTTCTTAACTGATTTTAGTGAAACTTGACTTCCGCGATGGAAATGGGATTCTAAAATAAGCTTTGGATGAAATTCTAGTATATGGCCAAGTATCATGGAACTTGCCTATTTATCAACCGATTATGATGAAATTTGATATGTGCGTTGGAAATAGGATTCTAAAACGATTTTTGGATGAAGTTCTGGACTATGGCCAAGTGCAATGGGACTTGTCTATTTCTCAAGCAATTATGATGAAAATCGGCTTATACATTGGAAATGGGATTCTAAAATATTTTTTGAGTGAAGTTCTGAAATATCGCCAAGTATGATGAAACTAACCAATTATTATAAAATTCGGCTTGTTTGAATTGACCCGTAACTTAACCTCCAACTCAACCCCAAACTCAATACCCCAAAAATACCCAACTCAATATTCAAACCAGCATATATAAAAATTGATAAATATTTCTATAACCAGGTAATGGTAATGGTGATGGGGATGGTGAGGGTGATGGTGATGGTGATGGTGATGGTGATGGTGATGGTGATAGTGATGGTGATGGTGATGGTGATGGTGATGGTGATGGTGATGGTGATGGTGATGGTGATGGTGATGGTGATGGTGATGGTGATGGTGATGGTGATGGTGATGGTGATGGTGATGGTGATGGTGATGGTGATGGTGATGGTGATGGTGATGGTGATGGTGATGGTGATGGTGATGGTGATGGTGATGGTGATGGTGATGGTGATGGTGATGGTGATGGTGATGGTGATGGTGATGGTGATGGTGATGGTGATGGTGATGGTGATGGTGATGGTGATGGTGATGGTGATGGTGATGGTGATGGTGATGGTGATGGTGATGGTGATGGTGATGGTGATGGTGATGGTGATGGTGATGGTGATGGTGATGGTGATGGTGATGGTGATGGTGATGGTGATGGTGATGGTGATGGTGATGGTGATGGTGATGGTGATGGTGATGGTGATGGTGATGGTGATGGTGATGGTGATGGTGATGGTGATGGTGATGGTGATGGTGATGGTGATGGTGATGGTGATGGTGATGGTGATGGTGATGGTGATGGTGATGGTGATGGTGATGGTGATGGTGATGGTGATGGTGATGGTGATGGTGATGGTGATGGTGATGGTGATGGTGATGGTGATGGTGATGGTGATGGTGATGGTGATGGTGATGGTGATGGTGATGGTGATGGTGATGGTGATGGTGATGGTGATGGTGATGGTGATGGTGATGGTGATGGTGATGGTGATGGTGATGGTGATGGTGATGGTGATGGTGATGGTGATGGTGATGGTGATGGTGATGGTGATGGTGATGGTGATGGTGATGGTGATGGTGATGGTGATGGTGATGGTGATGGTGATGGTGATGGTGATGGTGATGGTGATGGTGATGGTGATGGTGATGGTGATGGTGATGGTGATGGTGATGGTGATGGTGATGGTGATGGTGATGGTGATGGTGATGGTGATGGTGATGGTGATGGTGATGGTGATGGTGATGGTGATGGTGATGGTGATGGTGATGGTGATGGTGATGGTGATGGTGATGGTGATGGTGATGGTGATGGTGATGGTGATGGTGATGGTGATGGTGATGGTGATGGTGATGGTGATGGTGATGGTGATGGTGATGGTGATGGTGATGGTGATGGTGATGGTGATGGTGATGGTGATGGTGATGGTGATGGTGATGGTGATGGTGATGGTGATGGTGATGGTGATGGTGATGGTGATGGTGATGGTGATGGTGATGGTGATGGTGATGGTGATGGTGATGGTGATGGTGATGGTGATGGTGATGGTGATGGTGATGGTGATGGTGATGGTGATGGTGATGGTGATGGTGATGGTGATGGTGATGGTGATGGTGATGGTGATGGTGATGGTGATGGTGATGGTGATGGTGATGGTGATGGTGATGGTGATGGTGATGGTGATGGTGATGGTGATGGTGATGGTGATGGTGATGGTGATGGTGATGGTGATGGTGATGGTGATGGTGATGGTGATGGTGATGGTGATGGTGATGGTGATGGTGATGGTGATGGAGATAGTGAATGCACCATGATATGATGTTATGATTGTGTGATGACATGATGGTATGACGTGTAACGGGCACTTGTCATCCCCGTTAAAAAATATACCTAATTCCCAAAAAATAAACTAAGAAAACTGCATCCCACCTTTAAAGATATTTTCTTCTAAAAAACGGACAATATCCGGGTGCAGTTCCCATTCTTATTAATAATAAGTCATTATGCTAGTTGAGTTGTATCAAATTTGGTTGTACAACAAATTAACATAAAATTCTATTAATTCTATTAGCCCGTAGCCCACATCAAAGTGTGGACTCAAGTTTCTATAAATAAACGTAAATACATTTTTCTCTTTTTGTTGTTGCACGCGCGATTTTTGTCAAGCGTGTGTACAATAATTTTTTTTTTGGGTTTATTTAGCGCTTATTCACCTGCGGCTATTTGAAACCAAGTTCAAATCAATTTTTTTTGTGTGCAATTTGGGCAGTTCATGTGTTTACACATGGAACGAAAACGTGCCGAATATTTACAATTTTTGGAATATTTACAATTTTTGCATATTAGCTAATAACCAATGAAGTATTGGAGGGAGTAAGAATGCGTCTTTCGGTTGATTGATCGATGTAGAAAATAATTTTTAATTTTTTGGTCAATCAGCAGAAAAATTGTATAAAAACCGCGCCGATATTTTATTGGGAGAGATTCAGTTTTTTGTTTATATTGAAATAGTCGATTTTTGGGGATTCAAGTTGGGATTATCCAATTATACAAGTTAGGATTATTAGCAAAATTGGGTTTTCATTTTATTTTTTTTGTGTCAACAATCAGAATCAGGTAAATATGACCACCCATCCTTACTAACACCAGGGCACCGACTGGTCGGACGTCTGTCGACATCCTCGCAAGAGGCAGCAAGGGAACATATGGTGTTAACCACCATACCCGCTTTTCTGTCGACAACTTCCGCCAGTCTTTACTAAACTAACGGCCAGTGGTTAGATTTTAAATTACGTCTCCGTAAAGCTTTGGGTAGCCATGCTAGCCTAAGTCAAACACTTTTTTTGACTGTTTTCGTCCTCCCTTTCCGAGTTGCAATTAGCAGCTCACGTTTTTGGTGCTTTAGCCCCACCAAAAATCATCCGAGATCTTATTTGTGTGTGGCACCTTACCCACACCAATCCCCTACTTAACTAAGCTGCAGGAATCATGCCTCCGGTATCACCAAACAAGTAAGATAAATTCGGTGTAATGAGGGGGAGCTGGCTTTCAGCCAAACGCTACTCACTACAGACGGTAAGATGGTGCGATAATGTTTTGTTATAATCATTATTATGGCACGATGGTATGATGCTGGTGGTGATGCTACAACCTTATGATGATAAGATTTGCGTACTTACTTAAGTCGTTAATTAAAACGATAGATTTTTACTTTTCAACTTCTTGCGCTACATATTCAAATAATCACACGAAAATGTATTATGAAAGATTGGTCACTAAATATTTGTTTTTATAGCAAATTTTCCTCTATTAGGTCAATAAAAATTCCCAGAACTATAAATAAAGCGAAATTTATTTAAAAAGCAGGAATAGGAACAACAACAACCGTGGGCGTCATTACAAAGTTGGAGCTGGGGCGAAGTTGGGGTAGGAGACTGAACGAGGAAAATATAATTAGGGTTAAGTTGAAGAGCATGTTTGGGGTTAAGTTGAAGATTGTGTTGAGTGTTGAGTTGAAAGTTGATTTGGGGTTGAATTGGTGACTAAGCTTAGCGGATAGTTAGGAGTTGATTTTGTGATTTCGTTGGAGATTACGCTTGGATTGAGTTGGAGATTGAGTTGGATATTGAGGTTAGATTGAATCAGGGATTAAGGGGTTCAATTAGGAATTAATTGATTCTGGAGTTACTTTGAGTTGACTTGATACAATCTCACGAACGCACGTAATAGAGACCGAAGTTCTTATCACCTCGTGAAGTTTCAGCCCTTCATGAAATTTCAAACTTCTTTAAAACTGAGCCAGGCAGCTTTCATATTTTTTTGCATGGTTTTAATGAAATTTTTGTCTTGAAATAGTTTCGGACCTCAAGTCAGAAATTGTTGTGCTATGTATTGGAAACATTGACATTTTTTATCTAACATATTGCTTCATCAGCTCAAGTTTTACGTGTAGTGGAGGTAAGAGAATTTTGGGGGGATCTAATAAAGGTTCTTCAATTACAGTAGGTTTTCCTAGCTGAAGACAGTACCTTAGTGGCCACTTTTTTAACGGAATGGTTTTCTCGATCTCTACTATTCCAGAGACAATTAAAACAAGAGTAGCAGTTTTGTTATAATTTTTAAATCCCCACAAACTTTCCAAATTGTGCTCCGAGTACTTGATTTTTTGCAAAATATATCCTAGATCTCCATAATTCTCTCCCATAATGATTGAGTGGACTATTCGGACAGTGGCATATTTGTTTCCATTATTATATCCCACAACCATAATTCGTACTATTAATGTAAAAGTTTCTTCTATTCGTACTATTAATGTAAAAATATAAAATTTAGAAAAGATTCATAAAAATGTGTGCGTTAATATTACGAATCACGGTTCATAAACTTAAAAATGGTTAGTTTATTGTATTGTATATTTAACACATTAACATGTTGTTTGCGTATTGGTGCAAATTGCATTATTTTATAAAAAAAATGAAATTTATGAAGAATTATTAATATTTATGAATAAATTATTAAGATTATGTAGGAAAATGTACGTAATCTTATTCTTCTTTATATTATAATTAGGTATACACAAGCATAACTTTATTAACGCTTAGTATTCAGAAACTACTTAAACGATTTTTATGATCGAGGTCTCTATTAAAAGAACTTTAGGTGTAAATTGCCAAACTATTAACAGGATTATTGATTGATGTTCACAGAAACGCCAATTTTTGATTTTGTTATTATGTAGTCAAACTATAAAGTCAAATCAGCGCTTTGTTGCAAAGAGTGCATTAGCTTAGACGATAGTGTGTCAGCCCTCACTAGGAGAGGTCAAAAGTTATTCTAAGCTGGGTTTCGAATTGAAGTTTTTTCTATATTCCAGTACAAATTATATTTCCTTTGCACCCCACACAGACACAATCATTGTATTTATAATAATTTTAACAGTACATTGTTCTACGTACCAAACCGACGCATAATTACAAAAGATTACGCAAATGTTAGCATGCCGACGAATAATTTAGCAGAATTTGATTTCTCATTTTTATTTATGTTTGGCGGTTAGGGGCTTACCATCTCGCAAATTGTTCTGAAAGAAAACGCAGAATGGTGAAATTCGACAGGGGCGGTGGAAATGGAATTCTAAAACGATTTTTATGCCAAAGTTCTGAGATTTAGCCAACTAGAATGGAACTCGGTTATTTCTTAACGGAGTACAGGAATATGAGCAATTAGAATAAAACTTAGATATTCCTTTAACGATTATTATAATTTCTGCCATGCGGTTTGTGTGTATGTGTGTTCATTTCCCCAAAAATAAGCCGGTTTTTCTAAATGTAAGATAGAAGCTTACAACAATTAACATACAGTGAGGATACATACTTTCTCTCATTAATCTCGTTGTTAAATCTATACTAATGATTTTCTCATGATAAGCTATATATTTTCATTTAAAAAAATCGCAACCGAGGAGAAAAAAAATCAAATAATTGAGCATATTTAAATTATCGCGAATACGTCATTCGACGATAATTGTCGAAATACCCTGTTTATAAGAGTTTATAGGACTGAAGGCAGGAAAATAGAACAAAATCTTTCTTTTTTTAATTCATTCATCATCTTTGGTCAGAATAAAATAATTCACACGACCTCAATGACATAATAATATCTTAAACCTAAAGACTTCTTATTGCAATAAATTGAACGAAATTTTTAACAAAATACTAAACCTATGGCTGTGAAAAAGTACTACCTGGTGTGTGGAAAAAATAGTATCGAAAAAGTGCTATCGAAAATGCTCTTGTGTGTACAAATCATTTTCGATAGTACTTTACGTAATGTAAACGAATTTATTCGTAATATTAATGATTGGATAAATCTATTCGTAGCATATGTATATGAGAATTACGTTAAGTTTACAATTTAATTCGTGCTAAATACGAATAATTTCACTTTAATCATATTCGGGACAACGAAAGTAAAAAATTACATTTACTTCAATATTAGCGTCCTGTGTTGGAATAATAGACGAATTTAAATAAAATAATAAATTTGTGTTTGTAGAAGAAAATAAATTTGAATTTAAATAAAATAAACTAAATTTGAATAAAATAATAAATTTGTTTATATTGAAATCAGGTAAATATGGTGTTTTATGTTTGTAACGTACTAAGAGCGCTAATGCAATTTAAGCAAGAAAATAAAAAATATTTTGTATATCGATGGATTAATTTTCTGTTTGCAATTACCCAAGCGTCACCTATATTTCTACTCACTAAAAAAACAGAAAGAAATTTTCTGTATTTCAAAATCCTCACAAAACTCGAAATTTTTATTTCTCGCTGTTTTATAAACAAAAAATTAAACACGGTCATCATTGAATAAAAATACATTAATCAAAAATAATTGTTTACCCCAATATTATAATTAAATACCATCGTTTATCCTCAATCTCAAAGCAATGAAAAATCATTTGTGGCTGTATTTAAAAACGATATAAAATACGAAACAAAAAAATTCCAAGCAAAATTATCACTATCACTTTCTATGTCAAAGATGTTTTATCAAATATTTGATATATTTGGCTTTACGAAGCTAAAATTGATAAAATATATTTTATAAAGGGAATCTTTTATAAAAGATTCAACTCATACTACCATTTATCTTTGACAAAGAAATTTGATAAAACTTCTTTGACATAGAAAAATGATAATCTGATTCCAGCCCTAGATCTTGTTTATAGATTTATTTGTGCCAATTTGGAAATATTCAATTTCAAACTAATATTTTTGTTTGCAAAGCTAAAAATAATTTTTTTAATATTTCTTGTTTAAAGATGAAGCCGCCCCCCCCCCCCCCTTCCACCTTTTATGGTGCCTACACGGGTTTTTGGTACAGACCCAAAAAATTGTGAGGAAGGACAACGCGGGTAAAAAGTTAACCACAAAAGTGACAATAAAGGTCTGGCAACATGCCATGGTATTTGTGGGAAATGTCCAACAAATAGATGACCACATAGAATTTTTAAATGGAAGGTCGGAGTGTATTCAACCGTTTGTAATAGGAGTTGGAACCTTGGACCACGTGGAAAAATATTTTATTTATTTAGATGGCTACAAGCTACCGTTCGACAAATGTATAAGAGCGGTGGATATTTGCTACAAATGTTTTTTGTTTATTTAATTTAAAATATCCCACCGAGGGAGAACTTTTCTGGCATCTTGTGGAAAATTATTTTTATAATGCCAATAATAAAATTAAAAAAATGTATTTCTTATATTTTTAAATTATATTTTAACAATACCACAAATAAAACAATTAAAAATTGAAATTAAAAGCTTTTTATTTCTTTAGCACTACATATATAGAAATGTATAAATTCTTATATAAATATATATATATATATATATATATATATATATATATATATATATATATATATATATATATATATATATATATATATATATATATATATATATATATTATAGAATCTTAAAACTTGTAATTTGCTACACACACATGTCATTTTGGTTTTCGAATTAATAAATTTATATTCATGTAATTTGTCTATTTAATTAATTTATTTAAATTTTCCTTCATTAATTATTTATTTATTTTGTAACAATGTTAATTTATTTTATATTAATTCGTCATACAATTATTTGTTTGTTAATAAATTTTATTTTAAATATTTACATTTATTAATTAACTTTTTTTTTATCACCACCCATTTTGTGTATTACAATTGTTATGTTTAGATGCGCTCTGTACCAAATCCGAGACGAGACTGATTTGTTGTGTAATGTATTGTTTATCTGTTTTGCAATTTTGTTTTTTATTGTGTCGCGCGGTTGGTACACCTGGAAAAACAAGTAGAATGGGCGCGTTGTTGTGACGTGTATACGCATGTATACATGCGTGAACAACCACAATATATATATATATATATATATATATATATATATATATATATATATATATATCTATATATATATGTATATATATATATATATATATATATATATATATATATATATATATATATATATATATTTATATTCTATAATATATGAATTTATTCATCAAATCCCCCAAAAATTTACACACCTATTATGAACCACTACATAAATATTACGCAATTTTGTTTACCAATTATGAAGCCGTTCCTACATTTTATAAATAATTTTCATTATATTTATGAAAATAATCGTCAGATTTGTGAATTATCCATAGCCAGTGAATGTTGCGTTCTTCCTACATACGAATAATTTTGTAAATACCATATATTTGCGTTTACATACATAAAATGAATTTCTGTACTACGAGTATATGTATGAATTTATTCGTTAATTCAATTTATCATTTCGTAACTATTATGAAAATGTTCGTTAATTCTAATTTTTTTCAATAACTCAACAATTTCTTACGTTAATAATAAGAATTTGTTCATCGGCAAATGTTTTAAATGCGTTAAAATTATAACATTGTTCGTGTAGCATATGAATCAAATCATAAATATTACAACAACAATTTGTCAAATTTAAAATAATCAATTTTATGTGTTTCACTATATTAATGTTTGATTTTCGTACTATTAACGAATAAGGGTCGTGTTGGCTCAGATTTAATGAATTTTTCTTACTAATTATGCAGTTTTTGTCTGTATTGATGTAGCATTTTTTTCAGTGAATAGTACCGCTTTAGGCTGAGTTTTGAGGAATCAAAGAATGGTCTCCACTCGTTAGGTTTGTAAATAATAGGTTTTAAATCATTTATCAGGGCTGTTATATTTGTGCAATACACCAATGATGTTTTTTTTTATCTTTGGTAAAATGCTTCCAAAATTCCTTTTCTCTTTCTCGATAAATTGAAGATTTTGTTCCAGGGACTACCTAGTTTCGACTTTTCAGTTCACTAACTAAGTCTTCAGATACATCTTTTGGTAACGCATATCTCTTAATCAGATTATTGAGGTCATTCTGAGTGAATAGTATTGGAACATTCTCTTCTTTGAGTGCAATATTCTCCCTTTCATTTTCACTGCTGTAAAATCCTTTTCCGCTGGACGCTTCACTCTCACCTACGTTATCCTTTGAAACTTCCATTATTTCATTGTTTGAAAAACTTAAGTTGAAGTAATTTGACTTTACAGGTTTCTTCATTGCACTTTCACTTCGGTATTACAAAAGTAACATTCCTCTTTCCATAAAGGTTTTTCCATATTGCGGGTGTTGTATATTTTAAATTTAAGTCCACCGCTTTAGCATAGTTGAACATGCATTGCATATAATATTTGGAGTCCACATATTTTCGAGTCAGATATAGTCTTCCGACATTTAGCTGTTTCAAATTTACCACAAATGTGACAAAACAACTTGTAGCCATATACTCCTCAAAGGCCAAGTTGCCTACCCTTGAGGAGGTACGGTCGCATGAAGAGGACGCCAGCGGGCCCCTTTCCCACCCTGACCAGCCGCAGATATTGGGGTATGATGATGGAAGCCGTAACCCAGGGACTTAGCCGGATAGTGGGACAACTCCGTTGCCCACCGTCACCACGTGGAGGTGCCCTGGGTGCAGCCACACGTCAATTTGCTGTTGACACGTGTTTTTTTGGTATAATGAAGAGTCAGAAGTAAATTTGAACTACGGAATCCTTTTTTGCGGTTAAAAATACTTCGGAAACAATATATCTGGAATAAACGGTACAAAAAAAAAAGACTTTGGTATTTTCTTGGGCAATTTTGACCCAAAATTGGGGTTTTGTGGAAAATTGTCACACCTCGGGTTCCGATTTTTTTTTTGTGTGCCGCGGTGTAATTTATTAATAAGGTGAAAGTCATAATATGATTATAATTATTGAAGTGCTTCCCTTAATTTTTTCAATCTTTTTTATTTAACAAAACTCAAAATACAATAATGACCCAGCACCACCAACATGCAACCACCAAAAAGCCAATTTTCAATTTTCACAATAAAAAACTAATTTTCTTTTAACAATAACTAATTTTGAACGCAAAAAAAAAATGGGAAATGATTATTAATGTTCTTGAAGTATCAATGTATACAACAAAATGTCGGATGCTTTTGTGTGGTTACAACTTCGTACTTGATGATGATGATGATGATGATGATGGCGTTGATAATAGAAGTTAGTAGGAACAATAAAATAAATAAAAAAGCAGCGGTATGGTTATATACGAACACAAAAAAAAAAAAAACTTTTGGTTGAATACAAAAAGGTTTGGTTGGTTGGTTGGTGGGTTTGGATTTGTATGATGTATTGTCTGTAAATATGTACAAAGAATGACTTCCAACTTTGGCGTGGTGTATACAAAAAAAAAAAAAAGAAATTGTCAAGTCATTCATTTCGAATCAAAAAATCATTTTTGTATATAGCGTATAGCCACACCACGTATCGCGTTTATAGAGATGAATTTGTAGTTTCGAAAGGGACGGGACCAGAATATAAATTTAAAAAGAAAAAAAAACCAAGCATATGGTGTATAACGAATTGCGGTGTGGTTTCGAGTGAGAGATACGCCAGAGATCAAATTTGGTTGTTGTACCATCGTGAATGAACACATATTGTCGGTGTATAAATAAAACATTAGTCGTTGCTACCTCCTGGGGTTAGTTTAAAATAAAATAAAAAAAATGTTGTCCGATTGATCAATGCCGAATGTGTACATACTCGTACATCTAGATATACATTTCACTTTCATTATAAAACTACGCGAAAATTCCACATCATAAATTCTTGTATTACCGTTTACTATGCTAATTGTGTGATAATCGTTCAAGTGGAAACTTAACACACTCTGTACACATATACACACAGCACTAATAGATTAAAACACAATTTTTCAGCTAATCAATCAAATTTGCTTCTTTCTATAGCACAAATCTGTTTTAAGTAAAAAGCTCGAAATCTACATTTTCACTGTTAATAGCGCTGTTGATTGTGTGAATTTTTTCGGATTGGCTTAAAATCAAAAACTACACAAAAAAAAAAAAAAATGTTTCGTACATGATTAATGACTAAAAATACTGTGTACTGTAAGTAATGAAGTGTAATGGATAGTTTTGTTTATAAATTGCAATCGTTTTTGATGTGCGCGCGGTTGAGTCAAAAAATAAAATAAAAAATTTATTGACGTTTTAACCTAATTTTACTTGACGTATATTTTGATTTACAATCAGTTTGGTTTTTGACGCGGGTTTATGCGATTTGCGATTAACTTCTTTGACATTTCAAGGAAATATTTTTTTTTTTATTTTATTTTACATAAATAAAAGACAGCAACTTTGTATTTAGGTATAATGTACAAATAAGTCGATGCTACTTTGTATACAGATGTTGCAGGTGGATTTTTTCGCGGTCCCATAAAATGTCAAATTTATGTATGCCAAATTTACGGATACACATCAAACCTTTATTTTAATATCTGTTCAACATTTTTTTTAATTTTTTTTATGTGTTTATATAGTGATGTAACCCATTTGGGGAAAAGGTTAATCGATTGATTTTACATATCTCAACACAAATATTTTAGTTTTTATTTTTAAACCATTATCAATTTGTTATACGAAATATCCTGTAGTGATAGAAGGCGGCGCCGCCAACTGTCCATAATTTGTATATTATTTGTCCGATAATGATAAGCGAGGGGTTGACCCCATGCTGCTTAATTTTAGATTCAATCAAATAAATTTAATTTTAATATTCGAAACAATATTATCGTGTCTTATTAGATCTGAAAGACCGCGTGACATTTTTTTTTGTAAATATTTTTGAAAACTGATTAAGAAATCAATAAGATCATCAGTTGAGAAAACATATAAGTATGCAGCAATATTATTAGGCCGGCTAATTTAAAATGGGTAAAAATCGACGAACAATAAAAACTCGAACAACCTGAAATTAATGACTTTACAAAACTAGTGCATGCGATGATCATCAATACTTTTTATTTTTTGATCGATTCACTTGATCATTTCATAACAATGATATTCGAAAAATCATCTTATACTACATAATCATCATCGATCGAGAGAGTACAACATTAAAAAAAAAAAAAAAACTTTCAAAACAAAAACATAAACATGTCCGACAAACAATAAAACCTCCTTTGGGTGCCAAACGATGAAAAAACACAAAATCGTTTTCGTTTAAGAACACAAAACAACCTTAACCTCTCTTTTGTGTTGTCTTGGATTTTTTTTTTTTTTATTTCTTAAGATCGTAAAACGAACATATAGGATTTGTGTGTGCTTCGAAAAAATACGCTGACGCAATAAAATTAGTTTTGGTTAAAAAAAAAACGAAACTAAACAACATTGGTTATACATAAAATCTCATCTCCTCATCATATTCATCCTCACTAAAATATAATTCTGCGTTTCGAGTTGTCTTATGTGCGTGTGTGTCTGTGTCTGTGAGATAAAAATCTTGTTAGTTAGAGATTAGTTTTATTATTATTTGTAGTTTTTGTGTTTACGACCTAACAAAAAACAAAAAAAATTAAGTAATAATAGTTTATAATATTTTGAGTATATAGCGCCACCGTCAGGGTGTTAAAGTTCAATCAACTATTTATTACATCAACAATTTATTGTAATGCGGGATTTGAACTTTTAAGTTTAAAGAATAACAAGCTAGTTACACCCTAATACATTTGTTTTTTTTTTTAGTTCTCACGGTTTTTGATCTTAAATCTTAATTTGGTGAATTAAGCTACTAAGTTTTATTAAGACTAGGCAAAAGGTTTAAAGTTTCAACTGCAGCAATATTCGAAATTTGCCAATGAACTGAAATTAAAGTTATCAGATAAAAAAATTTAATGAAGGTTCCCCTCATAAAGCCCATTTATCGTCAATCACCACATACGAATGAATGTTGTTTAACATGCGAACATTTGTATCGAATGGCTTTACGCAAGCCGTTTAGTAAAAATTTTATTTTATTATGAAAATTAGCTCGAATTTTATAAACACCTGTTCGAAAGTTTAGTTAACATAAAAACCCTATTTGTTCCCGGACTATAAAACATTAAAATTTTTAAAAAGTAAAAAAATTCGAATTTTCAATCCTATACCGTCCAACAATAACCAAACTAAATTTTTTACACGAATAATAATTTTCCACATTCGATAAATCCGCGGCGAACAATAAAATTCTGAAAAGCTACGAAATTTAAACTAAAAGTCGTTCACACGAATAATTATTTTCAAATTTTGAACATTCCGCGGCCAATATTCGAATTGTGAAATACTTCGAAATTCGAATTTCCAACCATTTAGTGTCAAAGTACCATCTGATCAAATTTGACCCGGACTGGTAAAAAGAACATTTTTATGTGTTTTATTACAAATCTTTATTATCTTTATTACAAGCATGCCACTGGTTAATCCAGTTTTCCATACACATCTTATAGGCCTCGGCCGGGATTTCCTTTAGTTGCTTCAGCGAATTTCCTATTATAGCTTCAATCTATTCATAACGACTTCCGCGGAGCGGATATTTGAGTTTCGGAAACAGAAAAAAGTCACAGGGAGCGAAATCTGGCGAGTGCGGTGGCTGCGCGATGACTTTTGTTTCGTTTTTGGCCAAAAATTCAGTCACAATCAGGCTGTAATGTGACGGTGCATTATCGTGGTCAAAAATCCATGAATTGTTTGCCCACAAATCCGGCCGTTTACGACAAATTGCTTCACGTAGACGCCTCAAAATGGTCAAATAGTATGCTTTATTGACCGTTTGGCACACTGAAACGAATTCATGGTAAACCACATCACGGTAATCGAAGAAAACGATGCGCCCATTACCTTGATAAAAATTCAGGTCTTTCGGCACTAGTCGAATGGCAACGCGTTTCATACCTAAAAGATCAACCAAAATGTGTTGAGTCGATCCATAAGAGATTTGAGAGTCTCTGATATCTCTCTAATGGCAACACTATAATGTTCGAGCACAATTTACTTCACTTTTTCGATGTTATCGTCGTTAACCGAGGTGGATGGACATCAGGCAAGTTTTCTACGAACTCACGACCCTCACTGAATGCTTATGTCACTCAAATACTTGCGTTCTCGATAGAGTAAAGCAACATTTTCTATGATTCCGTATCCGTAATTCCATTGGAAACACAAAATTTCAAGCAAACTCGTTGTACAATTTTTTCCCTATACTGAACATCGCCAGACAAACTTTTCGCGTCGTAAACAAGGGCTGCCAAACTCACACTAATGGACGTATTCTGCTAAAACGTCAGACGAATGTCCAAAGAAGGTTGTACCAACCTAGACAAAAAAAAAATTTACCGATTCGGTTTCCGCGGTAGGTTTAAACTAAATATATAGTAACATTAAAAACGATTATTTTGAAAAAATTCCAAATTCAAATTCCAACCGTTTAAAGTACGAATATAAAATTTGGAAAAAATATGAATATGAATATGATATATTTGGAAAAATATGATATATTTGGAAAAATATTCAAATCAAATCTTTTACACGAATAATAATTTTCAATATTCGACAATTTGGCGGTGAATAATCAACATTTGAAAAACTTCCAAACTAAAATTTCCAACCGTTCGTTTCCAACTATAATGATACTGAATCTTTAGCACGAATAATTATTTACAAATTTAGAAAATTCTCCAACGAATATGCTGATTTTGAAAAACTTCGAAACTCGAGTTTCCAACCGTTTACTATACAACTATAACGAACAATTCAATATTATTCAAATTTTAAAAAATTACAAAATTCGTAACGAAATAATAACGAAATTTAGTGTTTAGCACGAACAATAATATTTAGCATTTGAAAATGCGGTGGGCGAATATTGACTTTTTAAAAGCTGCGGAATTGGAATTTTCAAGCGTATAACTCTACAAGTATAACGAAGCCACATCTTAAATGAAGCAAACAAACAATTTTCTAAACTGCGAAATTCTAAATCTTTTATGGCAAATATTCAAATTTTTAGAAACTTCCAAATTCAAATTTCCAACCTTTTAGTATACAACTCGAACGAAACTTAATCTTTAAAACAAACAATAATTTTCCACATCAGAAAAACTACGAAATTCGTATGTCCATCTGCGTAATGTCCAACTATAAACAAACTAAATTTTTATCACGAACAATATTTTTGAAAATTCGGCGAAAAATATTGAAATTTCGAAAGCTACGGAATTCGAATTTTTAAGCGTATAGTGTTCATCTACGAATATTACATTACCAAATCTGAAACGAACATTAATTTTTCACAATAGAGACGGCGGCGAACAATGAAATTTTGTAAAACAGCGAAATTCTAAATCTTTTGAAAGAATAACATTTTCAAAGTTTTAATTTTCAAGCGTTCAATTTCCAAGTATAAAAAGCCTTCACTAATTCGGCGGCGAACGTTAAAACTTTGAAAAACAACGAAATTCATATTTGAAAGCTTATGGTGCCCAAGTAGAACCAAACTACATAGTTTCTTTTCCACGAACAATAATTTTCAACATTCGATAAATCGGCGGCGAACAATAAAATTTTGAAATACTAAGAAATTCAAACTAAAACTTTTACGCTAATAATTATTCTCAAATTTTGAAAACTCGACAACGAATATTCAAACTTTTAAAAACTACGAAATTCGAATTTCAAACCCTTATAATTATAATGTATTATAATAATTATACGAATTAATGTTTCTTTTTTTGTGTTATAGAGACACCAACTTATGCACTTTACGAAACACTATTTGCAATTATTGACTCCGAAATTATTGAAGATATATTTTATTTTTATTTTTAGTTTATAATTAATTAGTTTTTATTTTCTAGAAACAATTTTTATTAGGTCTTCTGGCTTCGACCATTTCAAACAAGCTACAACAACCTAATGACCACAAATCGCTTTAGTATCTTTTTATTTTATTTTACAAACATCAATTGGTTTATTTAATAGAAATTATATACCAATACAGTACAATAAAAGTATATTCAAAAATATGCAGAAGTGGTAAATACTTCGTAAATACATTCTAATACATAACATCACTCAACACTTTATACATGTACATCATTATTATTTTGTAATTGATTGGAATATATAAACAATATAATCAGTAATATGACGCAGAGCCGTAGTAATTGTGGGACAAAAATATTATCGTATTTTGGTTACAACACCCTTTACTATACAACTATAACGAAACTAAATCTTCAGCACAAACAAGTATTTTCAACAGTCGCCGAGGTAAATCCAAATTTTGAAAACTACGAAATTCATATTTCCAGCTGTGTAGTGTCCAACTATAACCAAGCTTAATTTTTAACAAGCCAAATAATTTAACATATTTGACAATTCGGCGGCGAATATTGACTTTTTAAAACTACGGAATTGGAATTTTCAAGCGTTTAACTAAGATTATAACTAAACCAAATCCTAAATGAACATTAATTTTGAAATTCGATATTTTGTAAAATTGGGAAATTCTAAATTTTCCACACGAATGATTATTTTGAAAATTAGAGAATTTTGCAACGAATATTCAAATTTTAAAAATCTTCAAAATTTCAATTTCCAACTGTTTAGCTTCCAACTATAACAAACTATCGATAATTCAAACTATGAAAATCGTTTTTGCAAGACTACCTACAACTTTGTCAAACCTTGTAACTAAACTAAATTTTTAACACGAACAATAATTTTCAACGTTCGATAATTCGGCGAACAATAAAATTTTATTAAACAGCGAAATTCTAAATCTTTTACACGAATAATATTTTTCAAAATTTTATTTTTAAAAAATTTGAAATGTCAATTTTCTTTAATTTCGAATAGTGTTCAACCATAATGAAACTAAATTTTTATTACGACCAATAATTTTCAACATTCGATAATTACGTGGCGAACAATAAGATTTTGAAAACTATGAAATTCAAACTAAATTTTTTACACGAATCATTATTTTCAAAATTTGAAAATTCGGCGGCGAATTATCGAATGTTCAAAATTATTTTTCGTGCTAAAGCTTTAGTTTCATTATAGTTTGATACGGTCTATTCGCTAGGAATATCGAATTTCGTAGATTTTTAAATTTTTATTATTCGCCGCTGAATTATCGAAAATTGAAGGTAGTTTAGTTTTAGTTTTTTTGTACTATGTACTTGGAAATTCGAAATGTTTGTATAGTTTCCCAATATTTTATTGCTCACCATGGAATTATCAAATAATGAAAATTACTGTTTGTATGGAAAATGAAGTTGCGTTCTTGTTGAACACGACACGGTTGGAAAATCGAATTTCGTAATTTTCCAAAATTTTATGGTTCGGCTACTGAAATTTTAAAATTATTGTTCGTGTTATAGACTTACTAGTTAGGACACTATGCGTTTAGTTTTTCAAAATTCGGATATTGGCCGCCGAATTATTTATTGTTGAAAATTATTATTTGTGATAAAGATTTTGTTTGGTTATAATAATCAATGTTATTAGCTTGGAAATTTGAAATTTTATAATGTTTAAATTTTATAATATCTCTAGTCCTAGTAGTATTAAGTAGGAATTTAGTTTAACTAAAATGTTCGAAAAAGTGGCTATAAAATTCCATCTAATTTTCATAAAACATTGAATGTTGATAATTATTTTCCTTGCTAAAATCTAGTTTCGCTATTAGTTGTATACTAAACGGTTGGAAATTCGAATATTGAAATTTTTCAAAAGTTAGAATGTTTGTCACAATATTTAGTTTAAGTTTCGTAGGTTTTCAAGATTCTGTTGTTCGCCGCTGAATTATCGGACTTTTAGAATTATTGTTCGTGTAAAAAATTTAGTTTCTTTATACACAGTTGAACACTATAAGCTTAGCTTAGCCGCCGAATTATTGAATATTAAAAATGAATTTCGCTTGAAATTTGGTTTATTCTTCGCCGAATTGTCAAACGATGAAAATTATTGGTCGATTTAAAAACTTAGTTTGTTATTTTCAAACTTTGAAAATGATTATTCGTGTAAAAGATTTGGTTTGAAATTCAAATTTTTCCAAATTTTATATTCGTACATTAAACGGTTGGAATTTCAATTCCGAAGTTGTTCAAAATTAATGTTCGTGCTATAGATTTAGTTTCTTTATACTTTGACACTAAACGGTTGGAAATTCGAATTTCGAAGTTTTTCACAATTTGAATATTGGCCGCGGAATGTTCAAAATTTGAAAATAATTATTCATGTAAGCGACTTATTTTAAATTTCGTAGCTCCTTAAAATTTTATTGTTCGCCGCTGAATTATCGGACTTTTAGAATTAGGTATTGTCGTGTAAAATATTTACTTTCTTTATACATAGTTGGACACTATAATCTTGCAAATTCGAATTTCGTAATTTTTCAAAATTTTAATGTTCGCTGTCGAATTATCGAATGTTCAAAATTATTGTTTGTGCTTAAGATAAAGTTTGGTTATTGTTGGACATTCGTATAAAGAATTTGTCTGAAATTTGAATTTGAAGTTTTCCAAAATTTTATTGTTCGCCGATTAATTATCGTTTGTTGAAAATTGTTGAATTATTGCTCGATGGATAGTGGACTCTATAAGCTTGGAAATTCAAATTTCGTAATTTTCTAAAATTTAAATGTTAGCCGCCGAATTATTGAATATTAAAAATTAATTTCGCTTAAAATTTGGTTTCTTCGTTGCACACAACGCTGCAAAATTCCAATTATGTAGTTTTTTAAAATGTCAATATTCGCCGCCGAATTGTCAAATATTGAAAATGATTGTTCTTGTTAAAAATTTATTTTGATAACAGTTGGACAAGGTTGTAGGCAGTCTTACAAATACGAATTTCGTAGTTTGAATTATCGAATGTTTCTTATAGTTGGAAACTAAATGGTTGAAAATTGGAATTTGGAACTTTTTCAAAATTGGAATATTCATTGCAAATTTTAAAATTGTTCATTTAGGATTTGGTATATATTCTTAGTTAAACGTTTGAAAACTCTAATTCCGTAGTTTTCAAAAAATCAATATCCGCCCCCGAATTGTCAAATGTGTTAAATTATTTGGCTAGTTAAAAATTAAGCTTGGTTATAGTTGGACACTACACAGCTGGAAATATGAGTTTCTTAGTTTTCAAAATTTGGATTTACCCCGGCGACTGTTGAAAATTATTGTTTGTGCTGAAGATTTAGTTTCGTTATATTGTATAGTAAAGGGTTTGAAATTCGAATTTCGTAGTTTTTAAAAGTTTGAATATTTGTTGTCGAGTTTTCAAAATTTGAGAATAATTATTAGCGTAAAAGTTTTAGTTTGAATTTCTTAGTATTTCGAAATTTTATTGTTCGCCGCCGATTTATCGAATGTTGAAAATTATTGTTCGTGAAAAAGAAACTATGTAGTTTGGTTCTACTTGGGCACCATAAGCTGTCAAATATGAATTTCGTTGTTTTTCAAAGTTTTAACGTTCGCCGCCGAATTAGTGAAGGCTTTTTATACTTGGAAATTGAACGCTTGAAAATTAAAACTTTGAAAATGTTATTCTTTCAAAAGATTTAGAATTTCGCTGTTTTACAAAATTGCATTGTTCGCCGCCGTCTCTAATGTTAAAAATTAATGTTCGTTTCAGATTTGGTAATGTTATATTCGTAGATGGACACTATACGCTTAAACATTCGAATTCCGTAGCTTTCGAAATTTCAATATTTTTCGCCGAATTTTCAAAAATATTGTTCGTGATAAAAATTTAGTTTGTTTGTAGTTGGACATTACGCAGATGGACATACGAATTTCGTTGTTTTTCTGATGTTGAAAATTATTGTTTGTTTTAAAGATTAAGTTTCGTTCGAGTTGTATACTAAAAGGTTGGAACTTGAAATTTCGAAGTTTTTAAAAATTTGATTATTCGTGTAAAAGATTTAGAATTTCGCAGTTTACAAAATTTTTGTTTGCCGCCGTATTATCGAATATTAAAAATTAATGTTCGTTTTAAATTTAGTTTCGTTATATTCGTAGTTATACACGCTTTACAATTCGAATTTCACAGCTTTTAAAATATCAATGTTCGCCACCAAATTTTCAAATATTAAAAATTATTGTTCGTGCTAAACAATTAGTTTCGTTGTAGTTGGACATATGAATTTCGTACTTTTTAAAAATTTGAATAATATTGAATTGTTCGTTATACTTGTATACTAAACGGTTGGAAATCGAATTTCGAAGTTTTTCAAAATCAGCATGTTCGTGCAGAGTTTTCAAAATTTGTAAATATTAATTATTCGTGCTAAAGAAAGAAACAAACGGTTGGAAATATTAATTTGGAAGTTTTTCAAATTTTGATTATTCGCCGCCGAATTATCGAATATTGAAAATTATTGTTCGTGCTAAAGATTTAGTTTCGTTATAGTTGGACACTAACCGCTTGAAAATTCCAATTGTGTTGTTTTTTTGTAAAATTATATGGTTCGGCACGGAATTATCGGAAGTTCAAAATCAGTGTTCGTGTTAAAAATTTAGTTTCGTTATAATTGGTTCATACTACGTGGAAATTCGTTGTTTCTGTTAAATTTTTCTTTCGTAGTTTTGAAAAATTTGCATATTCGCCGGAAAATTATTAAATGCTCAATATCATCATTCGTTTAAAATATTTTATTCCACTATAGATATGAATACTAAACGTTTGGAAATTTGAATTTTTGTAGTTTTTCAAAAGTTAAAATTGCCCAGTCCAAATTATTGAACGGTAAAAATTAATGTTAGTTTAAAATTTTTGGTTTTGTTACAGTTGAACATACGCTTCAAATTCGAATTTGATAGTTTTTCAAAATTTAAATATTTTATTATTTTGGTTTAGTTTGGTTGCCGATTCTCCGTCGACATTTGGTAAATATTTATATTCATAAAATATTCGAATTTTGAAAAACAACGAAATTTGAATTTCCAAGCATATAGTGTTCAATTATAACGTAACTTAACTTAATTCAATAATTCCACGGCAAACAATACAATTTTGGAAAACTTCGAAATTCGGATTTCAGGCGTAAGCCTTTGACGAGACCAAGCCTTAAACGAACAATAATTTTAAAAATTTGAAAATTCGATGCAAAATACTAAAATTTGCAAACTACCAAACTCGAATTTTTCAGGCGTTTATGTAACCAAACTGAAAGTTATAAATTAACAATAGCTTCTACCGCGCAATTTCAACTTGTGAAAATCTACAAAGTGGAAATTTCCAACCATTTAGTATACATCTATGTATGTATAATGCAACAAAATTTGTTAGACAAATGATAATTTTTAGCATTTAATCATTCGGCGGCGAATATCAAATTTTGGAAAACTACGAAATTGAAATTTTCATGTTTTTATAATCCATCTATAATGAAACTAAATCTTAAAAAACTGTGTACCTGAATTCAAGTTTGCCTTCATATATATTCAAGTTATTATTTTTCATATATATTCAAGTAGTTAAATCGACGTTCCGCTAAACTTCTTAAGATAAGTAAATTTCCAAAAAATAAAACAAATACGATTTCTGCACTACTCCACTTAATTTTTGTAGATGCCAAAAATTTGAACCTTATTATTTTGATAAAGTACTTTCTGTACTACTAAATGTTATAATCTCATCTCAGACTCAACACAAAAGTTGAAAGGTCCTCTACTTTACTTGGAAATACAAGTCAAGTTCAAGTTGCTTAAATTCAATTAACTTGACTAATGAGAATGAGGCTTAATCCGAATATAAAACGGCACATATACAAAAGGAAGCATTGCTGCAGTCTTAGTACCCAAGCCAAATTGGGCGCCAACTAAATCGAACCGTCTGAAGCGGTTTATCGAATTAATATTTTCTAAAACTGTAAGAAGTGGCGATTTAGTTGCGAACCACTTTATTAAAATAACTACCTGAGACAGCTGTGAAGAATTCATAAATCTGGTTGCTGGCATACATGGTTCTGTACAAAAACTCGACTGATGTTGGATATAAAATCGAGTAACCGACTACTCGATATACTCGGCAATTTTTGTAGAGTAATTTAGTACTCGATTACTTCAAAATATATTTTGTCATTCGCAAAAAATAATTTTACCATTTTTAACAGTGTAAACTTTTATGCCAAGCTTTTTTACACAATTATGTAATAGTAAATGAGCTTTTTACATCCAGCACTTACAACGTTCGTTCGACTCTTCATTTCTAAATTTTGTGCGGCTGGAAGTTATTTTGATCAATATTCAACGTTCTTATTCTGCAAAGTAATTATCGAAGTCAACAAAAATACAACAATTATGAAGCTAAGTTTAGCTGACTGCACGAAGCATTTGCTAAATAGAGCGGTAAGACTACAACATTTCTTATTTTTAATTTTTTAGTCTGATTGGTTACAAATATCCAGCTTCAACTTTTTTTCAATTTTGAATATGATTTTTCGTTTCGAATTGATTAAATCACAATATGTAGAAACAGTTAATTAAATTTTATTTTTAATTTATTTTATGATTACGTTATAATTCAATAGTAATATGACAACCCCAAACGAAGTCAGAAATGTGAAACTTTTTCCTTAAAAATGAATCTGCAGCAGCGAAATGCCAAGTAGAAAATGGTCAATTATTGCAGATTAGGAAATCTAACATGGTGGAGATGATAAATAATTTAACGTTAGTTCACTCTATCAATCTTTTAGAAAATCAATCGGAGGAAGTGGATATTGAAAAAGTAGGTCTATCTAAAAAGCTGAATCTCCCTGCGAAATCTCATCAATATGTGCTCCGAAAGATGGAATTAATTGAGGAATATTCGAGTTCGGGTTTTAAAATGCGTAGCATTTCCTACATCAGAAAATGGTGTTACATTTTTTTGAAGAAGCAAAACGATCGATGATCAAAGAAATTCAACTATTAATTGATAAGGGATTAACATTTTCCATCACCATTCAAGCAAGGTCTTCAAAAATTTAGTTTAGGCCTTGATTGAATTAAACGATAGATTTTATCAAAGATCGTCTCAAGAGTTTCAGATTAAGCATTTCCAGATAAACTATGTAGAATCCACATATGATAGTGCCTCTGCCATGGTTAAATACGGCACATTATCAAAGTTATCGGTCAAACATGTAATAATCATGCTATCCATCTTATGCGAATGACGTTTATCTGAAATTAATATTAGATTTTAGAACAAGAACAAAATGCGTTTGGATCTCCAAATTTTATTCCATTGGCCAACATCTGACCTTGATTTTCTATGAGTGTACTTCAATCATGCTCAACCGCTAAAGCTCAAAACTTTCTTCCATCGGCAAACACCTCACTATAATTTTCTGATAGGCCTATGCGGGTAGTTTAATCATGCATATCGGCTAAAATTTCATATTGTGTTATTTTAGCGGTTAGGCATTACAAATTATTTAAAAAAGACGAAAGTACACACATACGCTTATCAGAAAATCATAGCGAGATGTTTGCTGATAGAAGAGAGTTTTGAGAGATAGAATTTCTTAAACAAGCATAACATCAAATTTTCAATTTTTGGAATAATCGATATTTCAATAGGTAAACCCTAATTTTATCGATTGACCATTATTAAAGTATAGTAATAGAAAATCAAGGTCAGGTATTTGCCAATGAAAGAAAATTTTGAGATGTCGGTTTTTTTAGAAATGGATAAGATTAAATTTTTAAGTTGTCAAACAGTGTGAGTTGCGGGAAGAGGAAATTAAACGAAAACTTTTAAATGTACTTCAAATAGCATCTAAAATAATTCACAGTGTCTTATTAAAGTTCGTATTTTTTAATGATGTACACGTGTACGGCACTTCGCAGTAGAGATGATTTTACGCATGACGTACACATGTACGGCACTCCACGCGGAAAGATTAATAGGTTTACACTTTGATCCGTTATTAAATTTAAGTGGATTGGCTTTCTGAAAGCCCAAATTGTTTAAATCTTGGTAAATTTTATGTGTTTGGTTTTTTTTAACTTAACATTAAGTTCAAATACAGGGTGGCCCATCTGTTGGTCCTTTTTTCAATCAATGAATTTTAGTACTTAATGTTATCTGTTCTAAAAAGTTCTTTGACGTATGAAAAGTCAAAAATATGCCATTTATCATCAAGGAGTCGCTAACAACAAAACAACATATTTGGTACACAACAACAATTCGTTAATTACGTGAGAGTTTTGGTCGACATGGACGTCCTACTGAGGGTGCAATTGGCAAAATTATTGATTGTATTGAAGTAACTGGTTCAGTAGAAGGTCGTAGGCCGTATCAACATGTTCATCCAGTTCGTCCTACTGATCCAGTGGCAGCTGTTAGTGAAAGTGTTCATAATGAACCAAGCACATCAACCAGGCATCGTTCACAAGAACTAAATGTTATCGCAACATCTTAACTGGCTTTTTGTGGCCCAAATTGAATGAGTTGCGTGTCAACGACCTTTGGTTTCAAGAAGGCGTGCAACAGTTCATTTATTGTCAACAAAATTTGCTGATCGCATAATTTCAAGAAATTGTGAAGTTCCTTGGCCACCAAGAAGCCCGGATTTAACACCATTTGATTATTTTTTGTGAGGTTATTTGAAACGTAAGGTTTATAACCACTTAAAACCAAAATTCGAGCTGAAATTGAGGTGACTGATCCGCTTTTATTGGAAAAAGTCATCGAAAATTTTGAGGTTCGGATGAAGGGTTGTAGACGAAGCCATGGTGGGCATATGAACGATATTGTTGTTCATACATCAATGGCATAGAACCACCTTTCATTTTCAATACAAAATGTTGACCCTAAAATCTTTTCATCCCAAAATGTGTGTTTTATTTACAAATAGAAAAAGGACTAACAGAATTTTTCCTGTTATCATAAATTCGTCCGAATGCATGTAATGTGAAACACAAACGCGTATTTGTTGCTGCTCTAATATCTAATATTAATTCAAAATAAACTTCATTTGCATTCGATCTTACCATACTAGTTGTGTTTTATGACAACTTTTTCGAGAAAGTGCACGTGGGGATGGGCAAGAGTAGTGATGCAGAAGAGCCTGTCATGGATCCCTAATATTGAGATGTTCTTTCAGAAACAAGAAAAACCATAAACATTTTCAAAACCTCTTGCATTCGAAAAAACCTGTTGCAAAAGAAAATCGAAGAGCAACACGGAAAAAAGCTACAAATGATTCTCGATCTAAACATGGTGCAATTCCTTGGTACCCATGATAAATCGATTTTAAAAAGTTAAGGAGAGACCCATTTTTGTTTTGAAGGAACTTGGTCAACCTAAAATACCCGAACAAAACATTAGATAAAATGAAAAAAAATGCATCAAGTCTTGAAGCCTTTACAACCTGTTGTGACTGAATTCAGCAAAACTGACACAGCTTTACATATTGCCGATAGTGCTGTGACATTTGTTTTCATGTCAGACTCCAAACAATTTTGAAAGAGCAGATAGCCTCTCGAAGTAATAAGACGATAGTGTCTTCAGTGTTTTTCTTGCGAAATGGTGTTTATCCAAGGTCGGACGATAATCAGACAAAACATACATTCTGTAATGAATTCCGTACTAGATTATTTTATTTAATTACGGATGAATATATAGACAAAGAAGGAGAATGTTCGAATTCAAAAGTCAATGTTGACGGTATGTACAGCGTAATATAAAATATGCTAATTATGCTTGACAAAAATAATGAGTACATCTTTTATCGCTGTTGGTTCTAATTTCTAAAGAAAGATGGCATGTTAAAATGCTAAGTATCAAGGCATCTACTAAACAGTAAATTCGTTTAAAGTTGAACTGTCATGGTTATTTGACGGAACTATAGGAAATGTAGAAATCCTCCTGTTGGTGGATGGTTCGTATGATTCAGGAACAGAATTTCTGAATTTTCTAAAGATTTACCATTTATAACACTTGTCCGTTTCATCAAAATAATGAATTTACGAACCCTTACAAAATTTCAACGTGTTCATACATGTTTTAAAATGGAGCAATCTCATTAAAAAACAAATGTGGCAGACTTGCTATGTGACTCGCAATATTTACTGGTAAATCAGTTTATATTTGCTTTGGGTTCTACTCCAACTGTTGTCTTAGTTGAAACAAACTCATCAAGTGAAAAAGAAAATTACACAATTCAATTCTATCGCGTTCCAAATATGAATCATCAATCAAAAACCGTCTACATTGTTCTAAATGCAAATATTACAGTACATCAACAATTCGCCTAAATATTGATAAGTATAAAAATGTTTAGCAATGACACAGTTTTAGTGCTTTAGTGTTACCGTGTTAAGCGCTAAACCCACTGAATTGAAGGATAAATTGTAAGAACGGTACTAAATTGCAGTTGCCATTAAAGGCATGTTGGACACAATAGCGCCACCTTTTTGACTAACATAAACTAGTTTACAACTTAGGAAGGTTAAGTGTTAAGTGACCTCGATGATACGTATTCGAAAATCACCGAATTCTTAGGTTCTAAAATTTACTCAGCTTACTTATGAAAACAGAAATTTAGAAATCTCACTTTTGAGTCATCATCAATAATAAATTAACAAGGGTGGCATTTTGTGATAATCTAAATTCATCATCTATAAATACCGAAATCATACACAAATCAGGGGCCTCTTGGAAAACGCAAATATCTTAACTACCATCTATATGCGATATGCCATCGACTGTGAATAAATCCCAAAAAAAAAAAAAACCCGCTACTACTTTATAATTTGATTTTAGTGGAACATTTATTACAGTAATTGATGTGAATCGACGAATAATAAACATATACACAAAATGAACGAATACGTCAAATTCAATAATAGAAGACAGACATATTCTTAAGAAGACGTATACACATATTATGTAGATAGATATACGAGTACATATAACATCTCTGGCGACAATCTTAATGTATTTTATTTTGTTACGAATAATTTAAGATGAAATTTTTCGTTCTTAAAGATGTGATGCATGCCATAATTTTTGCTACATATACATAAATTTCTTGTTGTTGGTGGTGTGCGCGATGAAAGATTATTTGGGTGCGCTTTTACGTTATGGATGAAACTCGAATTTTTTTTTTTATTAATTTACTATACAAATTTATAATTTATAGAATATTATATTATGTCATTTTTGTGAACCGTCGTCGGATGTGTTTAACGTCGAAATGAGCGCGTTTGTATAATTTATTGATTTCGAATTTTTCTAATTTTACGGATGAACGACGTACAGTGTATAGAGTTCAATGTAATGGTAATTGCTAGAAGATGTGAACGGAATTAGTATAAATAAATATAAAGAGTATTGACTCAACACTAATTTATTAAGTCGAATTTAGCATTTGGTCATTTGCTTCATTAAATGCTGGAACACAGAGTGTTCTATATGCCTCAAAGAAATTTAAAACTCGATAGCAGAAATTGTAAAACGACGCCTATAAATTGGCATATATTCAATACAAACCAAAGAAGCAGACATTTCATGGACATCATGGATTTCTTTAAATTTTATTTTAGAATTTAATTTATTTATATGCGAAACGAAAATAAGGTCTGTCATTTTAAAATGGATACAGTTTCTGAATTTAACCAGGTGAACAAAATTGTACATGTCTTGGCTTCGATTTGCTTGACAATAGCAAATTTAAATTTAATGAATATTATGATTCGGATAGTTTTAATTTTAACACCAGCGTTAAAAACAACAGCTAACATTTCAAGCATTTGAAATACAAGGAGGAACGGTATGAAGGTATGTGGCATTTGATATTTCTTGTAAAATATTTTGTTGTATTTCCCCATTTCCTCATGTATCTGCGGATTTTATATGTGTCAAAATATTTGCTCACTAACCGGAATCAAGAACCGGATGAGAATGTTGAAGGACGCCGAACAAAGACCTCATTTAAAAAATGTATCAGCCAAGTTTTCATACTTGTTTAATTAGAAACTGGCTGCTTATTCTACAGCTTCAACCAATTGTTGGCAACAAGTACTCGTAGATTAGTCAAAGCTGAATTGGGTCATTCAGAAAAGTGATGGCAAGATTCAAATTTGCCGTGAAGGGACATTAAACGAAGCTTTAAAAAAGCGTTGTTTTCAAATTATAGCTGTAGAGAATTATTACTGACCCATCTGGGTTTAGTCTAGCTCGTCTCTAATTTGGTATTTCAAGATAGAAATAAAAGTCAATCTTTTAGGCAATTCACGGATTCCCTTTCTGAAAAAGTCGTCGTGTTTTGAAGCGATTCCATAAGATGTGAATCATGCGTCTTGAAGGGCTGACTGCATCGACCGGAATAAATAGTAAAACGAAGAAGCAATGTCTGGCGAATATAGCGGTTGGTATATAAATTCCCAGTCCTGCCCTTCTAGGTAGGTTTTAGCGTCTCTTTCAGTATGTGGTTTTGCGTTGTCATGCTACCAGATCAGTTCATTGTGTCTATTCTTCCATTCTAATCGATTATCTTGAACAGCCCACTTCAAACTTATTAATTGTCGTCGGTTGACTTCGCCATTAATAGTTTCAGAAGGTTTCAGTAGCTCGTAATATATAATGGCTTTCATGTCCCATCAGAAACACAGCATAACCTTATCACAATGTACATTTTGCTTTGGCTGTGATGAACCAGCTTTACCAGGCTTTCATCAAGCTTATTTACGTTTAGGATTCTCGTTGTAATTCAATTTTTATCTAAAGACACAAGTCGATGCAGAAAACCCTCTTTTAATTTATTCTCTTTGAAGAAGCATTTCAGAAGTGATTTTTCGATATTCCATCTGCCTTTCTGTTAATTCATGTGGTTTTCAATTTCCAAATTTGTGAACCATCTTAATTCCATCTAGATATCTACTGAAAACGACTTGATCAACATTCAATGATTCTGCCAATTCTTGTTGCGTTTGTGTGTGGTGTTCATAAAATAAAGCTTACAATTTTTCTTCTTCAAATTTTTTCGGTCTACATTCACGTTGTTCACTAGATTCACACAATTCATATAAGAACAATGACACCATCTAACCGAAAAACGAAACTTACTTTTACATACATATATGCAATATTTCGATGTGACTTTGGTTACCGGACATACTAAAGTGGGACTTGATGACCATCTAAACGAATCCTTTCACGTTTTCACAAATCTGGATCACGTCTGACAAAGTGCACTCTATTTTTAGGATTGCTCAATTTTTAACAATCGTTTTTTACACAGAAAGCTTCAATTGTAGAACATCTCCATCATTTATTGAATAAAAGTCAAAAATTTATTTGAACGGAAGGCCATTAAAAATCGTCGAACAATCTAAAACCGTTGTTGTCACTTTTTATTCATGGCGCCTGTGAAGAACGTCGAAGTTTCAATTTGTATATCGAAGACATTTTAAAATAATCACTGGGAAAGGAAGTTGAACTGGAAACTGGAAAATGAGTAATGGAGATTTTCTAAGTAGTCTTTATCGACTCTCTTTAATTCATGAAGAACTTGTAATCGGCCACGTAAGGCCGCTATGGCCAAGGCCAGACAAAATAATTGCAAGTAAAAATGGCCAATCACTAAAATATTACAATTAAATGCTTTTGGGGCAACCGAAATAATTCCAAACAGAACCAAACCACCAAAACCTAAAGAAACTTGCAGACAGGTCGGAAGTATATTTCACCCACGGATCGAAAACCAAAGCCATCTGATTTATTGTATAATTCGTATTCAAACCCCATTGTCGTGACTAGAACAATGACGGACAAAAAATTCGAATTGAATTGTCAAAAGACATATGGATCAACTATAAGAAGATTGTTGGAACAATATATTGATTGGGATACAAATATTACAGGATCAAATGAGTAAAACACCCAGCTGTTGGTACATCCATTCCTAAATAGGATTTTTTGTGTTGATTTGTGAGTGATGAAAGTTAGATCAAGATGATTGTCAATATTTGCCGGATTTCTTAATCATCAAGCAGTTTGACTTTACAATTGCCGGCATTATTAAACCATTTGTAACAAATAGCGGTGCCATGGCGAAAGGAAAAATTGTGTCCTGACCCTTTTTAATTTTGGCCAAAATCATTCTCTACATGAAATAATTTAACCCCTTCTACGGTTCTGTTCTTTTTTTTTTTCTTTTTTCTTAAAAACTTAAATTTTCAAAGTGCTCGTTCTCAAAAACTACTTAACCGTTTTTAATCATTGGTAGCTCATGTGAAAAGGAATGCTCTTCATTTATATAATGGTATCATTTTTATTTTTTATATTAAATTTTTGTTGAAGAAAAAGTGTGCTTCCCCAAAAAATCTCATGTTTGGTGACCTTTAACACAAAGGGGTCACCAATTTTTATATTTTTTTTTTCTGAAAGCTTATTTACCTTAAAATCAAATGACAAAGTCAAAAAATGGGTTATATTCTGTTTATTTTTATATTGAGCCGCAGATCTCTCCTACTGTGTTTTATGATACTTAATGGAATCCTTGAAGCGCATCCTAGTCACATGCATACATTCATTAGTTATTGCATTTTATTTTTTACATTTCAGATAAGTTGCTTGTTGCTCTGCAATAAACGAATGTGAAAGCAGGTTCATAGCTTTTAAGTTTTTAAATATAAGTTTAAGACAGACGCAAATACTGTGGGTCTCGCTAGAATTTCCCAAAACGCCATGCCGCAAACAAAGTGAACCAAACCTCGGAAATCTAATTTTTGTATGAGGATAGGTTTCTTAAATATTTGATGCGCCTCCTTCAAATTAAAAAGAACCAATCTACGCTGCTTAATAAAATTACCGCCTTTTGACGACATTGTCTCGAAATTCCGTTTACCACCACACAAATGACTTATTTCATCATCTTCATAAAAAATTCTGCACCACCACAGCGATTTCTTGATCAAGTGTTTTGGATCCTAGTTTGGTGCTCGGGGTGACATGATACCTTCTTCTTCCAGATACTTTTCCGTATAATACGACACACCGAAGTTGTGTTGAATTCTCTGGACAAATCATTTTTTTAGTAGCGATGTTAAAATCATATACTTTTTATTTGTTGTTGTAGATCTTTCATATTTTTCTTATAATTGTTGAATAAATTCAATATTGTCGTTTGCAGTATCATTATCAACATACCCGAAACTAAACGGTAGTAAATTTGTATTCTTTAGCGGCGATGTATTGCTCCTCATTTGATATTTCTCATGCACTTGTTAAAGAAACAGGCGAACATATTCGATCCAAATTATTAATTTGTACAATAGTGGATTCTTCATTAACATCACTTTATTTAACAATATAAGCTCAAAATAGCAACAAAATAGCCGTTTAGATAAGCTAGTGGCTTTTGTATTAGCTAAATCGATTATACGTTGGCTGAATTTTCGATTTCCAATGAATCTTTACATTTTTGGCATTTTACATGCTTAACTTGTTTCTCATACTTACTATTTAATATTTTCACGTTTTTAAATTTTAGTTCAAACTCAAGGTGACGAATGAAATACATTTTGTAAATGTATCATATTTATAGTTACACGTTTTTTGATTTTGACGAAAATCACTGAAATAGAGAACACTCTATAAGAAATAACTCTACATATATTTTTTGGTTTCCTACTATGGCACTGTCCTTTTGAGGAGGACTGCTTTCTGAATTTTTTCAATTGTGGTCGTTCTCAAAAACTATTTAGCCATGTTTGGTGACCTTTGAGACAAGGGGGTTACCAATTTTTATATATTTTTTTCTGAAAGCTTATTGACCTTTAAATCACACAACAAAATAAAAAAAATGGGTTATATTGCGTTTAAAATTCACCGCAAAATTAATTGAATGCTTTTCATCACTGAACAAAAATTAATTCAGTTAGATGTTCGGCCAGTCTTAGTATTGCCGGCTAATGATCAGGGATTAGGGTGGAGTTTATGAGATGACTAGAAGCTGCTTTGACCACTTTAGAGAAATACAGAGGGAGGCGAATCTTGACAGGGAATGTGAAATCCAGGCGACTTAGGTAACTTTAGAATAAGTTGGTAAATGTACTACTAAGTACTTAGAATATTTAGTACACAAGCAAAAGTTTCTTTTTTAAGAATCAAATTTATTAGTTGTACTTAAAATTGTAACTTTTATTTGTCTACTAATGGTTATTACTACTGAAATTACTTGTTCTAATACTAATTATATTCATATTAATCGAAATTTGTTTAACACGCCGAGAGCTGCTTGCTCGGCTGGAACAAAATGCAAAATGAAAAAAATGTAGAATCAATAATGCGGAACAGTACACCTGTTCAATATTTTGAGCTAGCTAGAAATAGCTTCTTCTGAAGTTTCCTATTACTACACTTTAAAAATGTTTAGGTTAATAAATTAAAGTCCCCAGAAGTCAACGTATCCCTACAGGATTCAGTGTATCCCTAAATATTTGGTAACCTGCTTAGTGTTTCCAGTCGCGCGGGTATTTTTGTCATTATTTTACTACATGTGGGACTTTGTTTCGAGTTTTCGGGTATTAAAAAAATATATCTCGTTTGTTCCATTCTTTTCCAATTCAATAATCTTCGTCTGGAATTATCGATTACTTCCGTCAATTTTTCCAACTGATACTTCCCATAGATATGTTATGGGGTTCTGACCTGACCAACAAGATGGCCGTTCAATGGCACCTACAAATTTTTCACAAACCAAAATTTTGTTGTGTGACTTATGCAGATTGGGAGGTTAAATATTAAGAAATAAAATAAATATAAGGTAAATGTTAGAATAATGCATTTACGGACACCAGCGAATTCCTTCCTCACTGTACATTCTAATGGATTTAAAGACCAGAAAAAGAGTATCCACACATCAATAGACTTTCACCACGAAAATTTTAGTTTGCGTTAAACCAAAAAGTTAACAAATTATTTTTCAATAACTTGTGACCAGTCGTGAGTCAAGTTTGCTCTTACTTATTCACAACGATCAGTTTAGTGATGTGGCAAGAATTTTGGAACTGGCTTCAATTTGTGGGTGTTTGAGATATTCGAAATCTTTTACAATATACTTAGGCCATTTTGATATAATAATTTTTATTACAATAATTTATTTGCCTTTCCCTAGGAAAATTTCCATTCAATTATAAGATGCCAGATTAGCACTGTACACGTACTCGTACATTGAAAAATTTTAATCCACACCAAATCTATAAACTTGTTGAATGTACTGTACCTATTGAATATTTTACTTTGGTTCCAACACCACTTTTTCGACTTTTCGAAAGTCCCTGAGTCCGAAAAAGCAAAAAAAATCCGTCCGTCTGTCTGGATATCTATGTGTACCCATGGTACCCCAAAAACATGCACTTTATGTATATAAATATTTACTAATTTGTATATATTCTGGTTGAAGATTGAGTTAAGCAATGAGTTGAAGGTTAGATTAGAGGTCAATATGAGTCAGGGTTGAGCACGGGTTGGATTAGGGTTTAACGAGCAGTTGGCCAATTTTCTATGTATGCTGGTTGAAGATTGAATTGAGCTTAGAATTTGCAATTGGGTTGACGGTTCAGTTAGGTTCCGTTTGCGGCTTGAGTTGGGTTGAGCTGGAGTTAATTTGGGGTTGGGTTAGGGTTTAATGAGCAGTTCAGCTGGGGATTTGTTTGTATGTTAAATTGACGGTTGAATTAGAGTTAGCTTGCGTCGAGTGGTTGAAGAATGGGGTTCAGTTGGGGATTTATCTGGAGGTTCAGTCGGGGTTGAGGTAGAGATTACACTAAGTTGAGTAGAGTTGCGATTGAGTTATGATTGAGTTTAGGGTTTGGTTGAAGGTTGAATTGAGGTCGGTTAGGGTTGAATATAGTTTGAAGTTGATTTGGATTTGAGTGAGGGGTTTGGTTGGGGATTAATTTAAGGTCGAATTGAGGGTTTCGTGAGAAGTTAGATAAAGTTGAATTGAGTTGGGACTACGAGTTGAGTTAATTTTCTGGACCGAGGTTCTGATCGCAGTTTTTGCGAATAAACATTGGACGCGTCCGACTTGGAAAATTCGCATTTAGTGAAAGCACATGTTGAGATCAACAGTATTTTAATTTCAAGTTTTAAACCGTTAAATTATTAAAGACCTCGTGCTTCAGTTTCGGTTGCCGCCATCAATATTCGTCGCCTTATTGATAGTGGTGCATCAATAAGTGTTCTGGGTAAAGCAACATAACAGTTTTTAAACGTGTGCAAACTTGTTTTACATCCCTATGGGAGAATTTTAAAGTTAAAATTACTTGTTGTACCATTTTTTCGGTAAAGCGTTTATCTTGAGTGTACTTTTTGGAAACATTTTGGAATCAAACCATCAATTGGCATCTATGAAAAACTAGATATATTCCGTACAAATCTTTCCGATGACTCTAGTTAGAAAATCAAACTGTAAAGTTAGGTTATATCTAGATGTTAGGGCGACTAAATGCGTAACACGGGAAGATCCGTACCCGTTAAATCTAGAATTTGGATCTGAAGCATCCTTTTTGAAAAATTCCCCTGGATCCTCGCCATTTGCTTGACCGAGTGTTCGTCTACCTGGATGATCTACTGATAACTACCAGCGAGGGCTGGTTTTACAGGGGATATTGGGGAACAACAGATTTCTGGCGAGAAGGGAATGAAACACAATCAAGATAAGGTCAAGGCCATTGCTGAGTTCTCAATTCCAAAGACTGATCGGCGGGTTTGAAAATTTCTGTTGCTCTCGAGATAGTATCGGCGCTTTGTTAAAAATTATTCCGAGTTGACGGCACTTTTCTAGGATATTTTAAAAAAAAACGAAGTTTTCTCTGAAGTTAAGCGCACCTGACTTTCATAAGTGGTTTTATATTCAGGCTGTTTCAACTGCTATTGTAACCGACCACTTTCAGAGATCTTTTGGAGGACAGCAAAGCGTTTACATCACAAAAATTGGCTGGTCCTTGCCGCTGTAATTACAATCAAGAAATTTCGTTCGTATACAGAAGGGTTACCGTTTAGAGTCATGCGGATCATCCCAGTTGGAATAGGCTAATGTTCTTAAAAAATATATCAAGTCGACTGGTACGGTGTAGCGTTAAACTCAGTCATTTAGATTTAACATCAAGTACAGGAAAAGCAGAAAATGCGGTCTTTGATGTACTGTCACCGCACCGGATGTTGTGACCATATTTATTAAATCTTGCGATACCTGTAAAGAAAATAATGCAGGGAGAAACAAAGCCGTTCGTCAAGCCAAAGCTTCAGAGGTGATACAATTTTTACAGGCTCAGACATTTTCTGTGTTCGGAGTACCCAAAGTGATTGTTAATGACATAATGTACTTTTGTACTTAAATTGTAAATTTAATATAGTCTTGATTTACAATTAACTAATAGATTACCACGGGTGGGATCTATTTAGTTATTGCTAATAAGCAACTTGTTATTAATATTAGAATTAAATTCATTCTGTTTTATTTTATTTAATGTTCACCTTTTATATACAATTAAATGCTACTGTCAGCAACTTAGCGAAAAATAAAATATAAAAATAAGAAATAAAATATGACACCAAACATTCCTATCCGTCATATTATGGTTGTAAGTAGGTCAAATGTTAGTATCAGCATCTTAGATAAAAATATAAAAATTGGACGTTGGAAGATATTGAATCAATTAATTGTCCCACCGTTCTTGTAAGCACTATAGGCTGGCATGAAGCAATGAAATGTGCAGGTGGTTTATACAAAACGGATCTATGGCCGTACGTCTCCGACTTGGCTACCACTGCGTAAAGTAGGACGGTAAAAGTGAACTGCGAAAGAGTTGGGAGTGTCTTGAGCCCCAGAAAAGATTGCACAGAACAAAACCAAAAAAAAAAATTGTCGACGGAAGGTATGCATGACATGTTTAACTACGACTGTTTCCAAATTGTGATAAATCTGTTGTGATAAATACCTCACCTGTTGTGATAAATATTTTTTAGTACACAGTTTTGACATTTATTTGAAAAACCGCATACACCCAAATTATCATGGTCTTTAGCTATGATAATTTTTGACACAAACAAAATAATTGTTCGGTCGACTCGACATTCATTCAACATGCCCACCTTAGCAATTCACACGTCAAATAGTTAATGGTGATATTGTCGTTTGCAGTAACACAAATAATATGGAAAGCGAAGCATATATGGATAATTTAATATTTTCAACTGCAGCTGCTTGTCAACAATTTTTGTCTTCTAATGGGATGATTTTTCCTTATATGTCAACTTAAGGGCAATCTTATTTATAACTGATAAGGCATGTTGATCTTATTTTAAATGAAAGAGCTACCACTAACGCCTAAAGCTATTATTGGATTAATTGGTTGATTGATTTAAAACGTTGCATTGTATACACCACATGATTAACCATTTATCTTGATCCATAATAGAGTTGTCTCCAATATTTTTTACGATTCGCCTAGCGTAATAAATATTTGTCGAAGAATGCAGGAGAATTTGTCGAATGTAGGGAAATGTTTTTCAAATAGATGTCAAAAATGTGTACTAAAAAATATTTTCTGTTTGTAAAGCCGACTGCACGGGCGAGATTATTTCTGAGATTATTTTTATCCCAACATTTTCATCCAATGAAATAACTGTATTGATAAAAAAAGAAAAATTTCCCCTGCAAGATTTCCCCGCACGAGTTAAAATTTATTTAAAAATAATCTTTGGATAAAAATAATCCTCCTCGTGCAGCGAGCTTAACAGTCTAAGAAGCATAATTCTTAAATTTCCTAGCATCCTACGTAGCCGCTAACCAAATTATTATGGCTAGGATACTTAATGGTAATGCTAAACTCGACGGATCTTGATACAAATCAATGAAAGATTCTTTCAACAGTTGGTGTCTCGAGTTCGCACTCGTATTTTCTCGTTTATATGTGTTCGCTTTCGTTATGCTCGCAATTCGAGTAAATAAATTCCGTAATAAAGTGAAATGTAGGTGAGTTGAGAAGCGTTTTGTCCCGATTGGTCTAGAAATAGCCTTTAGGCTGTTAAATAAATTTAGGTTAATATGAATAAAATTAGTACATATTAGAACAACTAATTTTAACACTTATAATTTTTAGTACTTACATAAAAATTACATTGATGATTGAATGTACATTCATTTGTTTTTTTTTATGAAAATATGTATATCTAATTTAGATAAATCTCCTTTGAGTATACATACTATTTAGTACAAAACTAAAATTAGTACTTGATATTTAGAACAACATTTTTAAACATAATAGTTTTTTGTGATTGCGCTTTAAAAATCGTCTGGATTCAACATGCCCCGACAAAATTGGACATGTCCCTAATAATTTGGCAGCCCAATGAAGTTACTATAAAATTGCACTATATTTCAAAATCAATAAGTACAAGTATAAATGTTGATAAATGTTGATATTAGGTTATCCATGTTGCACACAACGCGAGACAGAGGGAAGAGCAGTTTTTTTTTTAATTGTTGAGGGTTTGCTTTAAAGTGTTAGGTTTATAGTTCAACCAGGTCATTTTAGAGCTAAGTGATATTTTATTACAGCTCAAAAATGAATAATAGAGTAATCTATCTCGTGTATTTTATTTGCTTAAGAAAAGCACCATACAAATTTGTATAATTAAATATAAATAACCCATTGATATTAATTACAATAATAATTTATTATCCAATTATATATAAATAATTAAAACAAATGAACCGCCATATTCTTATAATTAACCTCTATTAGCATATTTATAAAGATCTCACCTCATTGAAAATACACACAGTATAAATATCAGGTTTCACTGTCAAATGAAATATAATCTTATTTATTTATACATCTACTTAAGGTGTCACCTCTTCTTGGATACTTCAAAAATGTTATATTTTTCTTAATAATAATATTTTATTGTATATAATTCAAGTGTAGATATGATCTCGTAAACGCAGGTGACTTGGTCGCTTATGATAGCGATCTTTATGTTTTGTTTTACTGATTTTCTCACAAGACATAATAATAAAATAAAAAAACCAACCAAACTAACACAACATGAAATTTAATCCGAAATGACACACGACTGTCGGTGATCAACAAATAAAAAATATGATCGCATCGTTTTTTTTTTACGGTTTAAGATGATACTTGAGATCTTTGGGTATGTTGATGAAATTAGATTTTTTTTTTTTTAAGAAAAGCCACAATAATTTTTTTTACCGATGCATACAATTTTTGTACAACTTAACGATCGTTCCATAATGATCGTCGTACACAAAAAAAAAAAAGAAGATACATCGATCATTAAGGATACTCTGTATCTATATACATAGATGCTTGACCGCAAAGTAACGACGAACAAGGCAAGAATTAAAAAAAAAAAAAAGAAAAACAGCAGCTCTGTGTGATCTTTTAACAATTGCGGCAATTTAACAAAAAATACGAGAAACCACCATGTCGGCGTGATTTTTTCTTATATTTTTCCTTTTCTTTTTTTTTTTTTGTTTTTGTTCGTTACAGTCACAGTTGGTTTAATGATCATTAGTTTACTTAACCCTTTAATGATCACAAATTTTGATTTCTTATTTTTTTAATTTTTTTTAATCGATGTTTGAGAAGATGTTTATATTGTTTTCTTTATGGTTTTTGGTTTAAATGGTTGAATAAATATTATGTTTTTGTGTGTTGTTTGAACAATACTAACCATTGTTTGTGGCAAATGAAGCGCGAGAGGCTGAACATTTTGTTGGTTGATTTAGTTGTGTGTACTTTGTGAACAACAACTGACTTTGGTTGATCGGTTATGATCGAGAGAATATTATATATGTATAGAGGATCGAGTTGTTAATTGAGTAATTATCAACCTGAATTCAATTATTGTGTACTTCAACAATAATGATGTGCGTGTCGTTAATTATCTACATGAAATATACGCGCGGCGCAGTCATTTGTACATATATAAAAAAAAAATAAAAAAATAAATAAATTATAAATTCTACTAACCTGAATCACTCGCATCGGTAGTCCAGTTTCTTTGGCTAATTGTTCACGTATGTGTCGTGTTGGTTTTGGTGTTTGACTAAATGCTGTTTTTAAAATTTCTAATTGTTTTGCTTTTATTGTTGTTCGAGGCCCCCGTCTTTTTGAACCGCTACCACCATCATCCGGACTTTTATTTTCCGCCTGTGAATCACCCCGTCCATCCGGGTCACCATCTAATGATCCCTTTTTTTTGTGGATAACAAAATTTAAAAACAGATTTTTATTTTCGTTTTTGTATTCGAAATGGATGCACAATTAGAAAAGAAAAAATCCGTACAAACCTGATCGGAATCATCATGCCCTGTTTTACTATCCGTGCTTATACTTTGTACTGAAAGATCTGATCCACCTAATGTTACACCTGAATCAGGTCCTAATGATCCTAATGGTCCTAAACCTAATGGGGGTCCTCTAATATGCGGTTCATCATCATCATCGTCTTCTGATCCAGAACCCAGTAGTGAATCTAAAAAAAAAACAAAAAAATTAAACAACATCAATAACAATTATAATTGGATTCACGTGTATCATCGGGAAATTCGATTATTTTCGATCAAACACCACGGCGCCTTGTGTACATCAAAATTATTTGACTGTTTAATTGTAAAATATATAGAGGGTGGCCAATAAAGAATTTTACCAGCTTCCTTTTCACCAAAAAACATTTATAAATAAATAAAAATAAGTTTTTCGGAAAAACATGTCATTGTTGTTATGTTAACAACAATAATACACATGTTGTGCAATGTTTGTTTTTGTCATATACATAGTCCCCTACTCACGAATTTAAAAAAAAAAAAAATACCCCACTTTAGATAGATCTCACCCTCGTAAGTTACACGAATAGAAGAAAAACATTCAAATTTAATTTTCATTATATTTCGCATTTCCTCGTGAAATCGGCAAACAGGAAGAAAATTCAATTTCATCTCATCTACGGTTTTATCTTTTATAAGATTTCATTCGTATTTTCTTATGTATTATATATGTACAGCGTATATGTATGTATAGTCTTCTTCGTCTTAAGGTACTCCATTGAATATTTGATTGGATATATAAAAGAATCTTGCTAAAATGTGTATATAAGAGTAAGCGAACAGAATCGATTTTTGTTGATTTTTTTTTATTTATTTCCTTGCGCTTTTTTTAGTTTATATAATACGTATGTGTATGTGTGCTTCCGAAAAGAAGAGAAACTTGAAGATATAAACGAGTCTGGGTTATATAAGGAAACCGTGTCCCATTTGTATACTCGTATAGTTTTTCAGATTTCTATTGTTAGTGATAATAAATTTAAGAACGCCATTTTCATGATAAGCGAATAGAAAAAAATTTATGAATTTAATCAAAAATGGAAACCCAATAAATTTGTATATTACTATTTATTTACTGGAAAGTGGAAATTTTGTGGTTTTGGATGAAAATCTAAATGTTTTCTCCTGCAATCTAAAAGCATATGCCAAAAAATTTGCAATTTTATATAAAAGTGTTGAAAGTGTAGTGTTAGAAAAATTTGTACACTTTTATGCACTTTTTCTGTACAGCATCACACTTTTTCAGTATTTATCTTCTATGTGCATTTACCAATAATTTGTCTTAATTTTCAAGATGTTAGAGGAATGGACAAAATGGAATAGTATCCATTTTGCAGAACTAATATTATTATTCTAACTGTTTATAATGCCGTTTTGAAGTTGAGAAGCGTTTTGTCCCGACTGGTCTAGAAATAGCCTTTAGGCTGTTAAATAAATTTAGATTAATATGAATAAAATTAGTACATATTAGCACTTATAATTTTTAGTACTTACATAAAAATTACATTTCAAGTACATTCATTTGATTTGTTTCATGAAGATGCGTATATCTAATTTGAGTACAAATATTATTTAGTACAAAACTAAAATTTGTATTTTTAATGCACCTAATATTTCGAACAACATTTTTAAACATAATAGTTTTTTGTGGTTGCACTTTAAAAATGTTCATTTAAATGAATAAGTCGTCTGGATTCAACATGGCCCCACAAAATTCGACATGTCCCTAATAATTTGACAACCCACTGTAGTTACTAGATTTCTCCTTTGTTGAATTAAAACAGTCAAAATTGCACTATATTGCAAAATCAATAAATAAAAGTATAAATATTGATAAATGTTGAGATTAGGTTATCCACATTGCGCAGAACGAGAGATGGAGGGAGAGCAATACTGGATTTTCCCCATAGTTTTCATACTCGCTATTTTTTTGTAATTGTTGAGGGTTGGTAAATAAATAAAACATCAAGTCATACTTGACAGGAATATTAGCCATTTGGTTTAAAGTGTTAGGTGGACAATGTCATACACGTCACTGGGTTCTAAATTTTGGACTTAGACAAATCAACCAGATCACTTTAGAGGTAAGGATTGAAATGGAATTATAGTGATATTTTATTACAGCTCAAAAACGAATAATAGTTATCTATCTCGTGTATTTTATTTGCTTAAGAAAAGTACCATATACATTTTTAAAAATTAAACATAAATAATCCATTCAAATATTACTGTAATCCGAGCATTCAAATTTCCATTTATGATTTATAATTTTCAAATGTCATCGTATCTAGTATTCGAAGCCAAACAAAATTCTTATTTCACTGGTTGGAGAAAATGGAGCTATTTGACAAGGGCCAACCTTGAATGATGAATTCGGATTCACGTGAATTTAACAATCTTCAATTTATCTTACTTCAAAAATTGTAATCTTGCTGAAGCTACTAACATCAAATGGCTTAATGGACAAAACTCATTAGAAAAGTATAATAAGGTTTATCGTTCACTCCTGCAATAGTTTCATTTTGACACCATTTGCGTTACACAAGCTGTATGGTATAAAGATTGGTTTAGCTCGATTTGCACTACGCTAAGCGGAAGCCTAATGCGAACCCAGGTCAATTAAATAGTACAACGATAAACGCCAAATAGCCGGATAAAGAATACTTAATGAAGAAAATTTAGTGCGACTTCAGCGTTATCTTAGTAAATGAACTCGCTGTGCCGCGAGTGTACATCAACCATTAAATAAAAATCCTTTATCTCAAGAAGTTCTTGCGATGATGTATGGAGCTAAGAGGTCAATCATAACTACTGTTTTACTTGACGAAGGAAAAGTTTGATTAGTGGACATCAAACAACTTTCTTTTACGAACGGGGAATTTTGAGAAATTTTTTAAGCAAATTTCTTATAATTTTAATTTTTTTCTGTAAATCTTATATTTGTTGAGATATTTGCAAAATATTTTTTTTTGGTCCACGGGAGTTTTAGTTTCCGGTTGCCGGATTTTCACTAAAATCCATTGGGAACTTCCAATTTATAGAAAAATTAAAATATGAAATTTCAGTACGCGTGGTTAATCCACCTGGGCTACAGAGTGGACACAGACAGACAAACGGACCGGCAGACACTGCCTCGAAAAACAACTTTTCGGACTCAGGGACCCCATAACGGAAAAATCTCAAACTCCAAAATTTTTATGATTACTAAACTTTATTTTACTAACGTGAAAAAAGTAGAAAGGCTTACGTTTGAATAAATCGGGAAATATCAGATTGGTTCTCGACGCTGTAAGTAAAGCCAACAATAATTCCTTGAACTCCATGTTTTTCAAAGGACCAGACTTGTGACATTACTGGTAGACGTAGTATTCAGACCCCAACCTACCCGCCGAGCTTAGCTCATTATGTGTAAATTAGTAAAACAAAGTTTAGTAATTATGGAAATTTTCGACCTTCAGGTTTTTGGAATTTATCCCTTTAAGTCGTGTGTTTTGGTCTGTTTGTCAATATGTCTCCTCTCTGTAGCCCAGATGGTTCAATCAATCGAACTAAAACTTCATATTTAAGCTTTTTCCATAAATTGGGAGCTCCCAGTGAATTTGACTAAAAATCGGCCAACCGAAAATATAAGATTTATAGAAAAACTATTAAATACAAAATGTCCCAAAAAAAAAAATCAGTTGACCAACAAACAAAATAATAAAAACATTTTCCGGACATTAAAGTCGTCCACGCTTATTGGTATATTTGGTAATCAAATGCAGATGAAGGATTAAATGAGGTATGTGAATGGATCTGTAACTGTCTAATAAAAAAGGCTACATTTAAACGCAAATACTAAGTCAGAGACTGCCAAAGTGTTAGCGATGTAATGAGATACCGATGAATTCTACTATTCGATTACTATTCTAGAACGAAAAAGGAAATATTGAATAGTAGTTGTCATCAATTATCAGGGAAGTTTTGAAAACCCTTATTTTTTATTTGAATCACTTGAACCCATTGCAATTTTTCTGATCTACACATTATGCCGATCATCGAAGATATAAACATTTCTTGCCATCTGTTTAATTTGCGATCAAGGCAAAATCTAAAGTGGCAGCCAATACTATCGAAAAGAGCAACTCAATATCAATCTCTAAATGAATCCTGAGTTTGATCTCATCCTGGGTCAGATCTGATCGGAGCAAATATTAACATCTTGAAGCTTTCCCTCTTTTAATTAGATACCCATTAAACATTATGAGAGCAGACGAAGCAACGAAATGGAAGGATATTACTACGATCACAATTTTCACAAATCGAAAAAGGGAGGCCGTAAATAATCGGTTGACTCGTGCTTTCTTCGTATCGGTTCATATCACCTGTGCAAAATTACAATGCCTAGCAATCTACTTTCGACTAGATGACACTAGCTACATTAAAACATTAAAAAGCTCGACAAACGACATAATAGAAAAAGTCTCTGAGATCAAGTAGAGGCAGAAATCATTAGAGCTAGATTGAAAATTTTTTCGAATTCTTGAACCAGCGGCTGAACTCTTGGAAGGGATTCAAACTTCAACGTAACACATCTCAAACATTGCATGCTTCCAAGCTACTTATCTATCTGAAGGCTTGTTATCTTCTAATGCAGATGTAAGTGAAGTATCTTTAAAAGGTTTATACTGAGTCACTCCAATAGTTTCGACTGAACCAGAACCGTCCAGCAGCTCAACCATTCTTGTGATGCGAAACAATCACCAACTCACCATCGATTACTTACTTCCGTAATTCAATTGTCATGTGAGCTTTTGATGGAATGTGACAGGTTTCTAGTGCTCTCATCTGTTATATTAGACCAAACATAAGGAAATTTTTGGAGGCAGAAACCTACCAAAAGTCTAATGAAGGAAAGTGAAGTATTAAACGTCGACAAATATTTAACAAGATAAGTATTTGTAGCAGATGGAAATTGCTAACCTAAAAACGACTCTCTCATGTTACTCCAGATCAACTTAGCGGTAACTAAGGGTTTTATATATCGCAAATAATAAAATCGAGAGAACTCCCTAAAATGCCACGTAATCGCCGGTTTTAAAATGTATGATACACACCTTCAAACCGAAAACTCCTGAAACCTATTTAACATAAGAATCACTTTCAAAGAAATTTCTTGGTTTATAAAACTTAGAGTGACTACTTTTTCAAACTTCAGCAGGCACCCGGGAAATTGGCTTATGTTGTCAGCTTAATTTATTACCGGCAAATCAAAATTCCGGAGAGATCAGAAAGATAATAATTTCAACTCAATTTTAATATTTTATTTAAGAAATCGAACTCCAACCCAATTTATTGAAATTATCTTGGCCGGATTCCATTTGATGCTAAAGACTGAGAAGATAGTCTGAATTAGCTTTTTGATTTATTTCGACCAAACCACCATTGGCAGGTTTCCGTAATATTTTTTGAACTAGAGTAATGGTTTATACGAGGAACTGCTTAAAGTACCAACTTCACATCTCAAATCTCGGATATATAATTTGTTTAAAATACATCCACAAACGTGCTACCTAGTTTCATTTAGAGCTAGAGACGTAGTAACTGACAAACAAATTGTTTGATTAATGCCTACCAATCATATCATTAGAGGTGGCCCAAGGTTTATTTATTTATTTAATCAAGAATTTAATGTCCATGCTAAACCCTCTATTAAGAGCTTATGTGGTCATTCGTAAAGGAGTGTATAACAAGTGGTCGACAACATAATTGACAAAATATTTACAAAAGTGACTCTGCTGAGTTAGCCCTGGATCACAAGTATATAAATGTTGAATATTTCCTTGTTTAGATTCTGCTCGATTAATTTTTGCACTCCCCGTCAATGTATCTCAGCAATGACGAGCAAATTAATAAATTTTCAAAGAAAAAAAATATCTAAACGCCTTCCTGACTGGAAAGTGAAAGTCTTATCAAAAATCCCACCCGAAACGATACCCAAAAGTAGTAGTAAAGGCCTGGATTGGTTATGTGTGTAAAAACAATAATTCCATTTTGACAAATCTAATTTTTTGATTAATGGTTTGTATTCATAAACCAATATTAGTTGAATTCTGGCGATGTTTTATTTAAGAAACTCTATTGGGAAGAAATTGGGCTAGCATTGGTTTTAGTTGTCTCAGTCAAAGTGGCGCCATTTATTTCTTGGTGTGGTAATATTAATAACTAAAAATCGCTGTTTATTTAATTAAAAAAACATCAAATCTTCCTTTTCCAAAATTTGCCATCGTCGCCTGTCAAGTGAGACAGCTAAAACCAATCCGTGCCTTAGTGACACTAACTGGATTGGAAATGTCGAATTTTCAAACAAAAATTACAGCTAAGCGTTAACAGTCTTGAAAACATGGACATGAACAAAAACAATATTTTGAATACAATTAAATTAGAATTTACAAATGCTTAGAAGAAAGCTTCTTACACATATTAAAGAATTTTAGGTATAGATTAACAGGAATCCGGATGTTGTTTCAATTTTTGCATCAAGTTTACTTTCCGCAGCAGAGCATTAATATTCCCGATTGCGTAAGGAAGCCCTTGCTGATCACATATTTGCGGTCGCGAAATTTCACAAGTATGATTTATGCGGATTATCTGGAAGGATCGGTAAAAAAATATTTAAACCGTCGAAGATTAGCTGTCAGTAAATAAATAGACTTGGAATTTGCCAGTTGAGTTGATTTAGAGATAACGATGATCAGACCACGTTGATTTATCGTTGATTTGGGAGTTGTGGTTTATGTTTGTGGTTGAGTAGGGGACGAGTTGAGATTGGGTTAGGGTTGAGTTTTGAGTTGAGTTGGAGATTTATTTGGAGTTGTGTTGAGACTTGAGTTAGGAGTTAGCTTGAGTTGTTTTGAGTTGAGTTTACGTAAGAATCTAGCTTTTCCCATCATATTGATTTGAGGTTGAGTTGGGTTCATGTACACATGCAGTTTTCGGAAAGTATTAATTTAGCCATTGAGTTGATTGGTCAGTTTGGGTATGGGTTGGGGGTTGAGCAGGGCCTTGAGTTTGGGGTTGGGTTGAGAATTTACTACAGGGTCGAATTGAGGGGGTTCAATTTGAGTTCGGTCGGATTTGAGTTAGGGTTGGTTCAGTCGTGCAAAAGGAGATTTATTTGGTCGTTGAGTTGAAATTTGAGTTTGAACTTAGCCAAAGTTGTTCTGACTTGACTTCATGTATGCATATAGTTTTCGGATCTTATTGATTTAAGGATTAAGTTGGACGTTGAAATCGCGGTTGAGTTGAAGATTGCGTTGTGGTCCAACAGTATGTTAAGTTGGGGATAGTCAAAGTGTCCAGTTTAAACTAAGTTAGACTAAGTTGTTTATTGTCGAGTCGTGATTTGCCGAATTGATTTTATCGAGTTGGTGTGGTCGAGTTGACCGTCACCGTTATAAATTAAATGAAAAATTCGTTTCAATATTTTATGAATTGGAACTTAAAAAAATATCTGCTAAAATTTTGTTGTCTTATGGTTTATTGTGAAAACATACTTATTTAAATCCATTTTAGCTCTAGTCATCCGAGTGACCCTTTATAGACGAAAGGGGTACACTTCTTATTTAACAAGAAAATCTGGCCTAAGTTATTTTGTTGAATATTCTTTTTTAATAAATTAGTACAGACCTGTCAGTTCTAAGATGTCACCGAAGGACTAAACTTTAAAATACATTTTTGTAAGTAAAACTCGAAAAAGCCACCCGAGTAACCCGTTACCATGGCGTGCTGCATGGATGTGTGATGTGTTCGTCAAATGTCACAATGAAATTCCCATTCCTAGACTGCGCGGTAGCTAGATGAAAGCTGCAGATCAGATGGATTCTGCTAACAATTATTATTTCTTCAATTATTATTTTATGAAGCCATTAATAATTTTTGTAGCTTTTTCCAAAAAATGTTTTCCGGCTTTTTTTTTATTATAGAGAACGGGGGAGTACGCAGCAGAAAAATCAAGAAAAAATTAGCCAAAATGTGGAATAAAACGGGGATTATTTCACAACTAATAATCATAATAGTGAGAACTTTTAAATATCTAGGTTTAAATTTGGCTAGTCAACTTAATTTTAAAGATCATATTTCCAGAATTTTTGGAATGTCTTTATTATGCTTGATTAACATATTGAGGTGGTATTTACTTTTCAAATATAAAAGCATTAATGACATTACAGAAAGGAGTTTCAAAAGTAATGAATTAAATGCCTGGAATCACGCCGTCCGCAACATTGTTTTTGAAGCATAAAATATTACCTCTGCGACACCTGTATCTTTTTAAAGTGCATATGGTTTACTGTATTATGAGATGGGAACCGATTGCTCAGTAATCGTAGCGATATATATGATACGTTGATATTTTGGGCGTTTCCTTCGTTATTTGCTACTTTCACCATACATCTAACCTGTTTTACACGGTAGATAAAATAACACGGCAGTGTCAATAAAATCGTGTAAAAAGGGACCGTTTAAAAATAGGTTTTAGGTGAATTTAGAATAGGCACATCATTTTTCGTGAAATGGATAAACCAAGTAATTTGTTCCTTTATAAAATGCCTCTGGCAGACTCACATAATTTAATTTGTTAAAAATTTCATTTGGAGACTTTTGTGGTTTCACATAATTTTGTAGAAATTTAGAAAACGTAAATGCAATTCAGACGATTAATACTTGCAAGTTTTTCTATTTTCCAATTGTGGTTCTGTTATAAACACAATTCGAAATAGTAGATTTTAACATAGAAGCAGAAATAACTTCATAATAAAACCAGTATGAATTTTGAAGCAGTAGCAACAGTGAGTATCGTAAGTTTTAGTGGTAAGTGCTATGATATATTACACGACGATTCAATTATAAAATCTGCGGAACATTCTAATGAAAACCAAATCTTAGATGCAGAGGAAATTATTAATTTGAAAACTGATTTTGATGGATACGATTCTGATAAGGATCCTGAATTTAATCTGGGTCGATTATCCGAGAGTAGTGAGTCCGACGTAGAAGTTATGACAGAGCAGCTAGAGGCTAATTTAAACAATCTAGAAAATGTAACATCCAAACAACCATCTAACTCTCGAAAAATTCAAAAACACAATAAAAATATTGGGAAAGCTTATATAAGCTCGAAAGGAGTGTCAGTGCCAGATCGTCGCTTCACCGAATTAACTTCCTGCCGAAACAAGTGCGAATTAAGAATAAATATAGATCATCAGACAAACCTGTTTACGTAATTTTTGGGCTCTGGGTGACTACAATTAAAGGATTGCATTTGTTGCTGGTTTTATTCAAATAATCCCAAAAAAAAAAAAAAACAATGAAACTGGATTGTACGTCAGGTAAAGAACAAAAAGGTTTAATTGCAACATTTGGGGAGACGCCAAAATTTATTCGAAATATTACCAATAAATTGTTCATTGATGGAGCAATAATTAACACAGATCTACGCGGGAGGCATTTGAATATGGTCCGAAGAAGCGATTAATGAAATTAAGAACCACATAAATCAATTTCCAGCGTAAGAAAGTCACTTCACGCGGCGAGATAGTTCCCTTGCGAAACGTTGAAATGTAAAATTGACGTAGCTACTGGCGCCAAACATGAAAAGTTGATAGACAAGCAAACGAAGCACCACGATGATGCTGATAGATCGTATAAAATGAAAGAGTTGGATAAATCATTAGCTAAAGACGATAAAAATAAAATAGTTTGCACATTTGACTTGGAACAGTGTATTCCAATACCAGATTTAAAAACTTCATTGTCGTTTTACAAAAGACAACTATGGACTTATAATCTTACAGTACACGATTGTATTTCGAATAGTCCATTAGCTTATTTGCATTTTTGAATTCTATTCCACAAAATACAACAAACATAGTTTTCTACAGCGATTCTTGTCCAGGCAAGAATAAAAATTATTTTGTAGCAACTATGGTTACTTTACTTTTGCAAATCGGCTCAGTTGAATCTATTGATCATAAGTTCTTAACTGTAGGGCATACGCACATGGAATGTGATGTTGAGCACTCGGTTATTGACCCAAGAAGAATTTTACAATTTTCGAAAACTAAGATAAACTGGCGAAAAACTGACACTGATGGAAATCCGTTTTCTTGGAAACTGGTTCGTTGGATGCGATTCGAAAACAAAAATTGGTGTGATTAAATTTAAAACGTCACTGGACTCAGAGGAACCATTTAGATTTCTGAAAATTTCTCGCCGATGAATTAATTCTTTTAATTTAAACAGCCTTAGCAAATGCCATACTGACACTTTGCCAATAAATCCTGAAAAGAAGAAAGATCTTCTTGATTTATTACCGTTGTTGGATACACATTTTCATGAATTTTACAAAAATGTGCCTACTAACAAAGAATAACTGTCCCAGTGATGCAGAATAAAATGTTTTCTTGAAGTTTGAACATGATGTTGATGTGATAATTATAATCAAATGAATTTTTAATAAAAGATTTAAGTTGAGTTAATCAAAACGTTTTTATTATATGATTTTATTAAAAGGGCATAATTTATGACATCCCTTTATGTAAAAGTCAACATTAAAATGAAATAATGTTAAATTTTTCAAAAGGGCACAAAATGCAAATTCTGAAATTTTCCAGCTAAAAAATTAAAATTGGCTAATGTTCAGATGAGAAAGTTAAAGTACGTACGGAGAGCCGTTGGAATATTAAAAGTTTCAAATTGGTCTCCTGAAAAATTCGATTTGATGACTTATGCCCCTTTGATTTGTGACCACAGATATACATTTGTACTATCAAATAGGGCATCCAATACCGGTATACCGGACCATTTTTCAGTACCAGTATTGAGCGATCAATACCGGTATTTCGGCATTTAAATTTTTATTGATTATTCGCCCAATATTCTTTGAATTGTAATTAAAGTCAGAATTCTTATAGGAATTGTATAAAGCCAAATTTTTTATAAACTTTTAAAAATTTATAAACAAAGCAAAGTTCAGGAAGAGTAAGGCAATTTACACATTTATTTTTATTTTGTGAGTGTTGGAACAATCTAACCGTATAGCTTATTCGTATGATTGATGTTTCACTCTACAAAAAACAAAACTGAATGAAAAACAACAAAAACGACGTTCGAATTAAAATTAGAAAGATTGTAATGTTGTTTCGACGATCACCGATCAAAAATATTAGTCTACAATCTTACGTTAAACTGAATTCGGCTAAGTACAATCTGTAATCTTAGAAACAAAAACAAGATGGAATAGCTTACTTTTTATGATGGAGCGATTTTATAAATTAAGAAATTGCATCTTAAAAGCTCGATCGAAATCAAATCAACTATCAGCTCTACCGAAACGGGCGTTCCTAGAGTACAGAATCAACGGTTTATAACTATGATTTTACCAGTCGAACTGGCAGTAGAAGCGTTATGTCGGAGGGATGCCACTCTTCGGTCAGCTGACGCTACTCTGGCATTCATGGTTTAACATTTGGGAGAAGGACCATTAGTTGACCAAATGAAAACCTCTTTGGTCCATTGAGTCATAGATAGACGAACTTACCTTGCCTTTTGTAATATTTGCACAAAGGTAAGCAAGTCCAAAGCACTTTTGGCTCGGACGCCAATTTTAATCGACTAACTAGAAACAAAATAATTAATATAACTGCCCGTCTTATTCAGCGGCTTTTTTCAACCCTAGCTTATTGATAGTGAAGCCCCCAAGCGCAAAGCGAAATCTTTGTCAATAAGATTGCAAGAAAGGCTTCATGTTGCAATAAATAAAGAGGTTAACAAGAAAATTGCACAAAAAGTAAATCGAGGTTGATTATGTTATATATATTATTTAAAACTATTTGTTTTAATACTCGATGTTTTTATAAGTGTTCCAAAAACAATACCGGTATCTCGGTTTTGTTGTCAAGTAATACCGAAATACCGGTATTCATATTTTTGCCAGAAATTGGATGCCCTACTATCATAGATCTCTGATCCTTTTCAGGTCAGCACACAAAACGTACCTGACCGAAATACGTGTGCTATACTTTTAAACGATTTCAACGCAGAGAGAATACAAACTCAAATATGTAGAATCCTTGGTTTACGTCTGTTGTTCAAGGATGTATGTACATCCGTAGGTTAGGAGTGCTCAAGTTCAACCAAAGCCAAAACCAATCTTTTCCAGGCCAAACCCAATCTTTAGAAAAATGTTACAATGACAATGACAATGTTAAAAAAACAAGAAAGAAAAGAAACTTGATGAATACAACATTTTACGTTTTATTTGTTTTAAATAAAATTTCGAAAAATTTCAGCCAAGAACTCTAAATAATTTGACATTTTCTTACTTCATTCCGAAGATGCAAGAAACATTATATTTTCACTATGTTTGGATCTTACTTCAAAAATATATTCTTGAAACTATTCGATTGAGCCGTTAAGACGTAATAAAAAAGGCAGCAGTAACCAACTTTTGATTACAACAAAATAAAAGCGAGTACTACATACATCATTTTCATATAGTATTACGTAGTGTTTCATTATTAATTTTGGCAACAGTTTCAGTGACGAAACAGAAAGTTTCGTAAATCAAATCAAAATCATCGGACCAGTTGAAAAGCCTTCGAGGCATATGAAAAATTGGTTTTGTTTAAGAGATGGTACAAAATGAAAATTGGAAACGAAAATCGACAGTTTGAATAACATTATCGTGCATTTGTGTATTTTTTAATCTACACACACACAAATAAAATATAATTCGAAAAGTAACAATATTTTACCAGAGTTGAAAAAGGAGTGGTATTTTGCTCCTCGCTCTTCGTTTTTTTAAGAGAAATACTCTCTGCTCTGATAAATGAAAATGTCATTAATACTCGTAATTTAGGAATTAAACTCCAAATTCACCATTTGTTCAAAAAATATAGTTGTTGCAGTCGATGGACGTTATACGAGTAGTTTCTATTATAAGGCCAATTAGGCTGAAAGTTAAGTATTTCACAACCGATTATGATAAAACTCGTCAGGTACAATGGAAATGTGGTTGTAAAATGGTATTAAGATGACGTTCTGGAATTTGTCGAATTTGTATGGAACTTGGCTATATCTTTCTTAACGGATTTTAGTAAAATTTGACTAGTGCGACGGAAATGCAATTCTTAAATAATTTTCGGACAAATTTCTAGAACATGACCAAGTTGGATGGAACTTGGCTATTTCTTAACCGATTATAATGAAACTCGAAAGCTGCAATGGAAATGGGATTCTAAAATGGTTTTTGGATATAGTTCTAAAATATGGCCAATCTTGGCTATTCCTAAACCAAGTATTCCCGAACTTGATCTAAAAATAATTTTAGAATCCCATTTCAAACGCACCTATCGAATTTCATCATAATGTAGTCACATGTCGAGTTTTGTTGTGATCGGTCGAGATTTAGCCAAGTTCCTTCCTAATTGGCCATATTCCAAAAATTCACTTAATATAGGGTGCCCAGATTTGTTTGGAGTAAATAGCACAGGTAGAATGGAATTTTAAAAATTAAAGTGTGTACTCATAATATTTAAATTTGTTTATAAAATTATTAATTATTTACTTTACAAATTATTAATTTGCAATTATATCCGGAAAGCACAACGAATATTCTATTTCAAATTTTAGGTAAAACCAATTTCAAAGTACCTATCATAGTTGAAAAATTGGTTCGACCAGTTTTTCAAATGCTAAAAACTACAATTTTGATAATATTGTGGGACGCTACAATGAAGCCATCACGTAATTGATTTTGTTAAACATTTTGACTCTTATTCGTAGAAGAAATTTCTGTTGTACTCCCACACATGTTTAAATTTTTACGCCCCAACACTATCATTCGCCGTTTTAAAGTCTCTAATGTCGGTTAACTTTGGACATCTTTCCAAGGGCCAAAAATAGATCTTCAATGGTTGGTAAGGATTTAAATTGTCTTGATCTTTCGGCAATAGCTAGCGAGTTTTGGCGAAATCTAAAATAACCCGATATTTAACTTATGTTTCATCAATGTTTTACGATTAATATGAATAAACGGGTTAGATAACGTAATGCTAAAACGCATGAAATATCAATAGTTGGTAATCCCAAGAAAACGTCTAATAGAGAACAGAAAAAATTCTTTGTGCAAAAATTTCACAGAATATTATATGCCACTAATATTTTGCTTCATAAAGACAAATTTAGTAGAACTTTCACAAGTGATAGGCTGTTCGGGACGATTTGTAACCTATATTCTTAATTATCACATATTAAAACCTGCAACAAATAAACGACGATATCAGTGGCGTTAGCTATAAATAAATTCGAAAAGCTTTAACCCATCGGAATGATTTTGACAACCAATCCAGTTTGTTGTATGCCTAGGTTGCGGTTTACCAATCACTATAAAAATGAAAAAAATATTAAAACTATTATAAACCTTGGTTATGGAATGGCTTTGTTTAGTTAAATTATCAAAGAAACTTGGCCCATATCAACTAGAAATTGTCGGCCTAAGTAAGGTTGTTTGGTGCACATGTTTATCAGAACAAATTAATACTACAAAATAACTCGTTTGGCCACCTGACAATGAGCACTCGTACTATGGATGAAGTTTTCAAATTCTAAACCATCTGCCTAAGAATCAGAGGAAAACGAAAATCTACTTCTCATCTTTCCTGATTACTAATCAGCCCAATTAAAATCGCCCTATTTAAATTTGATGTTGGTTGCTGATATTTTCAAGTAATGAAACAAGTGACTCCTGAAGATTGAGACGCCTCTTTCCTCTGTTGAAAGATTGAATACCATTTACTACAGGCTAAATTTGTTATTACTGAAAACCCCACTAATATCTGCACTATATAAAGAATAGGTCATACAACAGCCCAAAATAATTAATCAGAAAGAAGAAAATGAAGCTGAAAGCAATCATGAATAAAAGCAGGCCTAAACACTTTCATGAAGGTACCGGGATTAGGACCAGAAAAAAGAACCTGAACGGATTACTACTTAAAAGTGTGCTTATTTGTGCTTCAGTAGCTCATACATAATTTAGTTACGTACCCACCTGAACAGGCTAATTAACATCAGTAACATTTTCTTTATTTTTGAATGAGACTAGGAGCAAGAACCATGCTTACAATTAAACCTGAAACAGCTACAGTTAGTGGCAACTTGAGTGAGAAAAAAGAAGCCTGTACTTATTATGAGATCTTAAAACTGGACAATAAAGCCTTCCCAACCTCATATAAGTTATAAAAATTCGAAATAAATACCAAAAACCGAATTCCTGAAGACTGACTTTTCCTTGTATTTTTCTTTCTCTTTTTGTACCCTCACAAAGAAAACCCACGGTTTGCAAGAACAAGAGACCCGAGAGTTTGGTGCGCTTCTTGTTTTTTATTGTTTCGTTCATTCATATTTGTTTTGTTTACTACTCATATAAAAATCATAGAATCTGCTTTGTTTTTCGTCAAAGTAATGTCCAACAAGGATATGAACACAATTAAAACAATTGATTCTTTCGGCTTTTTACAGACAAATACATTAATATTGTTCATGACATTTCCGATTTGGTAAATCAGAAAAATAAAGAGGCCAATCCCTCATAACATATCTACTGAAAAAAGTAAAAATATCATTTCCCCTTCCCGTACTTTAGCCCAAGGGCCAAGAGTTATACAAATGTATTACTCTTCAAAAATGAGGATCCTCTTTGAGTTCCAATGTTGGCAGTTTGGGTTTCGTACTGAAAAGTTGGTCTACTCATCAGGTAGCTGCGACCAAACTACAAAAATACAACTATCGCCATTCACATTAAGTATCTGGGCAGAACTTATTGACTACTGACATAGCGAATTATAATTACTACATGCAAAAACCCAAATAGAAACCTCATTTGTATGTGTATTATGCTCACATGCCACATTTTATTTCTTATTCTCAAAAGAAAAAAAGGAATATTATGCTGATCATGCGTTTTACTTAAACCACTCGTTGATAGAGACTTTCAAAGCACCTTCATTTTGAATAGAATTATATCTATTAGTCGGTTTCGTTGAATTACTGTTCGTAAATACTAATATACTTCTCGTGTAAATCGAAACACAATTAAAATGGTCTAACCACCGGTAGCATATTAGAAATTACATGAAATAATTAACATTCAACAAAAAATTAATAAAAAGTAAAAATTAGCTTACACACAGAGCAGTGTGAATATCGTGAAGAAGAAAAAATTGTAAGAGATTTTATCTGTATTAGTACGATTCGCTAGTACTTAAATCACAGCACATTCTGTTTATATAGAATGTAAATTGTAGTATAATCAGTCCAGTCGCCGCGGCCTGATGAGAAGATTGATTTTTTCATAATCATAAGTTCATCAGTTCGAAACTGGATTGAATTCTCTTACAATCTTCGAAACATATTAAAAATCATTTAATTAATTAAATAAATAGAATTATATCTATTAGTCGGTTTCGTTGAATTACTGTTCGTAAATACTAATATACTTCTCGTATTAATCGAAACACAATTAAAATGGTCTAACCACCGGTAGCATATTAGAAATTACATGAAATAATTAACATTCAACAAAAAATTAATAAAAAGTAAAAATTCTGTGCAACCCATGGTCTTCCAATTAGAGGTAAAGGGGATGAGCATAGTGTATTTCGAAATTTATTAGATTCAGGCGACTCAATTTAAAAAAATCATTTGGAAACCTCTTACCAAGAATGCAAAATACTCATCGTACAGAACACAAAACGAAATCATTAACATTTGTGGAGATATTTTGAGAGAGCATATTATGGAAACTATTAATAATAAATATGAATGCGAAGACAATTCCGAATAAAATTCTTTTATCATTGAGAAGATTCGGTTTGAATTCATCGGAAATGGTGATGGCAGGGAAAATAAGCGGCGTGCAAAAACTAATCCTATGGCAAGCTTTTTTCATTATGCTTTTCCCAATGTTCAAGATATCGGAAATACAGCTGGATCTCTTAAAGAAGTAATTAATTTTTTTCGAAAAAGTCCCTTGAGAAGGAAACGCATTTCACGTCTACCACTCTTTTGTGAAACACGATGGACAGCCAAATATAAAAGTATCAGGCTTTTTAAAGAAAAAATTGTTTCCATCGTACATCGTAGAACCACTACATTCCATTATAGAAGAATGAAATAACGCAAACAATCGACAACATATGTATGCCTCTCGCCCAGTTTTATAATTTGTTTACATCTTATATCACATTACTCAAGTTTTCTTGAACCAGTGGTGAGCCTCCAAGCTTCAGGCAAAACCTATTCTCGATTAAAAACATAGTAACCAGATCAAGATAATTGTTTAGGGCAATTGAAAAAATGGTTAATAAAAGATATTCTTTATTTTGGTTAAACTTTTAAATCGTTTTTTGGGTTGGAAAAGAGCAGGTTGCAGTTTCTTTTTTCGCAATACACTGTTCGTGAAGGCACACGTTATTTTAAAAATTGACAAATTTATATTTATAAGTAAAAATTATGCATTGAAATACACTTTGGATTTTTTGGATCCTGGAAAAAATCCTGCGGGACAGTCAGTACATAATTATCTAGTTTGGTAATTCGAATACCATTTTAGTACAATGAAAAATAATATTCTTATTTTCGTTTCCTTTGGTTTTACTCTACTTAAATTTATTTTATTATTTCTTACACCTTCTTTGTGTTATTTAAACCTGTATGTTCTTGAATGCAGCTTTAAAATTTGTAAGTGTAATTTTAGTACTGTTAAACTACTTTTTGATTTATTTTTATTGTATATTATTATGGTAATTAGGAGATCGTTAAACTTGGAACTTTATTTATATTTTTTTATATCATTCTCAACTGTAATAGGCAATTTATTAAAGAGAAAGCTATACCAATAAAGGCGCTTTTTGGTAACTCTACCATTAAGAATTTAATTTTCGAGGCAAGTGTGAATTGAAAATTTTATATGAATCAATTATTTATTGAAATTGAAGTTCATTATTACACTGCAATTATTAAATTGCATCAAACGAACAATTTTGTCGGCATTATTTACATTATCTGCTTCCAAATGTATTGTGTTGGTTGTATTTGATTGAGACAATGGCCCGTGTAATTGTCAACATCTTCAAGCCAAAAAAAAATTGGCAATTTGTTTAGATGTACTAAAAAATTTATTTCTTCCAATTGGATGGTTTCCAAATGGTAATTGATGAAGAATCGATTATGACCAACAAGACGAAGTTTGATGTACTTTCTGATATATGCTGAATACTCGTAATCCACATTAAATGGGTGCACCACATTTCTTTTTGGTTCTGGAATTTTTATAATATAAACATCTCCTTTTTCACACATATCATTAACATCAGCTTTGGTCAATTCGTCCGCTCGAGTTGCACCATATACACCAAAAATCATTATCACCTACGAAAATAGTGACCTGTTGCCTTCATAGCTAAGAAGTTCGTGTCGTCTGCAGCATATAAAAACGTCCGTATGTCTTCCGGTTGGACAGTGTTGGATTTTTTTGGACGAAATTGAACAGAATTCTTTTTCAAAAATGCAGTAAGCCTATCATATTTTATACATACATTGAACACATTGAACTTACATTTTGCTGAAAATGTATTACATATTTGCAAAATACCAAATTATTCTCGTAATGATATAGACTTACTTTTAAGATTGTTGAAGTATACCAACATGACCGATTCACTAATGCACTTTTCGTAAATTTTTTTGTTTTTTCTTCCACTCCATAAACTTATCATACGAGCGTAAAGACACATCAGCAGACTTTTTGGGAAGTAAGTTTAAAGCAATTAAGTCTGTTTCGTCATTAATTTTATGCAGCCATTTTCATTCACAATTATGAAAAACTTATTCATTTACAATAGTGACAATTAAACAATAAATGCAAAGGTTACTTAGATATACGAAAAATGTGTATAGTGTCATATTTAGAGTTACAATTTTTTATTTGTTGATAAAGTGCCATTATAGTCGAGAATGATATAAAATAAAGTATCCGACTTGTATTACTAATGGGTAACAATGTCCTCGGTTGGTGAAAAGTGCTCGGGCTAGCGCCCTCGGACATTTACCAACCTCTCACATTATTACCCATTAATAGCACTAGTTGCATATTCTACTATAACATGCACTGCAATATTTATTTAAAGAATAAACTATACTTGAGCAAAAAAATCTGACATAGTTTCACTTTCAGATTGCGGTCACCTCTGAAAATCCATGTTCAAAAAAATTTAAATCATATACCACCCACATAATCACTCTAATGGAGAAGATTGGTGAACAAATATTGCCTCGATCAGTCTTAGCGTTCTTCAAATAAGTAATTCTGAACATCACTGGAAAGTTGCTGGGAAAGCTTTCTGGGCTTGCTTAGGCTTGCTGGGGTTCTTTTAAACTACTTTTCTTTAAATAATCTTCTAACGTTGAAACACAAACACTACAATGTATTTTATTAATGCTACTGTTATTGATAGATGTTTTAGAGATTAAAAGTCCCTGACCAAATAACTTTGTAACCCATAGCTATAAGCAGCAAATTTCCTAAAAACCATATATACAACCAACCAACTTTTCACCATCAATCGAAAGTAAAACTAATTAAAATCGAATTACCCCATAAATCCCAATAATCCTTTCTACCACCAGAAAACCAAACAAAGACCAATTTTTTGTTGTTGTTAAATCATTTTATGATTATGGTCTCAAACAACTCGAAATCGAAATAAAATAAAAAATTATCAAAAACACTAAAATTTAATATTTACGATCAAGAATATGAATTACGATCGAACGTCCATATAATAAAAAATGTTCAAGACAAAAACAACAAAACACAAAAATCCGTTTGAGGTTTCGTTTTATGAGAAAATGCACTTTTATGAGCTTTTTTTTCTATATGTGTGTGTGTCTGTGTACATGATGTCAGTAATGAAAATTATGACAGATTATAAAAGTAAAAAGAGCCAACAACAATAATCACACAAAAACAACTTTGAGTGTTGTGTATATATATATTCGTATATGATCATTGATTTAATGATGAAGGAAATGAAATATTTAGGTCGCTCGTCATAATATAAAAACTCGTATAGTGCGATGCTTAGTTATGTAACCCATACATCATCGCACCGCGCATATACTCCTACTCATGTGCACCCAGAATATTATATCTACACACAAACACATGACATGGAACCGATTTTTTTTTTTTTCTAAGCTATCAATTCCAGACATAAAAATAAAATAATGGTCTTGTGTTCTTGGTATAACATGCACATAAATGTTTTTATTTTGTTTTGTTTGGGAAAACCACCCTTTTTCCCTGTTATTTAGTTGTAAAACATCAAATTTATTTACAACACTGAAACAAAACAGTCATAATTTTCCATGTTGTTGGAAGTTTCCCGTCGGTTCATTCATTCAATATAAATATTATAAATGGGTATTATGTATAAAATTATGCTGTTCACTTGATTTTCGTCTATATGCGCTCAATGTTTTTGACAGAAAATCAATTTGGCAAAACAAAATATTTTTTGTTGTGTTCGAGTGTACTCTCGTAACGTATGTATGGTTAACATTTCAGACGATGTCGCTCTATATATAGTCGTCACAAATAATCATGGCATAATAAAATTTAGTGTGAAAATATTAATCCATTCCATCCAAATTCTTGGCAAAAACTAAATCCTGTATTTGGATATAGGATTGGAATCACATGATGGATATATATCCAGATATAATTCTTGTCTTATTAAAATTAAGATAATCGCGTGGATTAAAATTAATAATATATCCTTTCGCTTTGAACATATTTTTTTGCTTGTGTGTCAGGATTTTGTTGATTTAAGGAACGATCTGTGCGTAAAGATAACACAAAAAAAGAAATAATAATCTTATTTTCATGTCACACACACATATGTACATATACAATTTAGTTTCTTGAAAGACGATCAAAAACATACACACACACACATACAAAATGTACCGCATTTATTATCCCTATTTTTGTTTTTTTTTTGTACTGAAGATTATATCCTTTTTTTGTTGTTTGTTTGGTACAACCTAGAAAAAAAAAAAATATTTTTGTTGCAAACAAAAAGTCGTTAAGCTAATTTTTTTTTTTTGCTTGCTTGCTTGTTATTTAGATCCGGATTATCCTTACACTTTTATTTCAGTTTTCTTAAAGGTGGATTTGAAGATATCGATTTTGTTTATTGGCAGCAGCCAACAATAAAATAAAAATGGGACGTTTAACAAAATGATCCTTTCATATTGATCGGTTCTAGGAAAATGGGATATATGCATATACATACATAAAATATTGAGTTTATAAAAGGTTATTTATGAAGCACGTGGATAAAAAAAATTTTAATTTTTAAGCAATGTCTGAAATTGAAAGAAGAGCCATTATACAAACGTACATATGTGGAGGTCCACACCAAAATGCTACATACCTATCAATAATAAATGATTTTAAACAAATTGAGAAAATTTGATTACGTCATTAATGTCTAAAGCTAGCTCTATTCTACCAAAGCTTACCTAAATATACAAGCCGTCAGGTTAAAATTCGAACTTAATATAAGGGGGATAGAAAGACAAAAAAAAATGAATTTTTCATACAAATCATATGAAAAGTTATGTTTTTTTAATACCGTTTTTTTTAAATGAAAAAGCTTACAAAAATGAATTTTGATTTCTACGTTATCAAGAGGAATGATTGGTAAATATACGATTTGAAAATCAATTAATAAAATCTTGTTTATAGATATTTAATTAATGTTTTACTAAAATCCCTTTATTTACAAACAAATCTTTACACCTCATGACGTCATACCTTTCGTTCGTGTTTTTTTTTGTAATAATCCATTAGTGACACCTACTTATAAACTCGACTAATTAAATAAGTTTAAAAAAAATAAAATGGCCGTATAGTTTTCGTGTTTGAAATAAGATGGCGGTAATAAGAAATTGAAATAAATCCACATTTCTGAAAAACAATTCAAAATTATGTTTTAGCAAGTTAGGAGTATAATTTAGTAAATAAAAAGATTAACGAGCATGCGGATTTATTTCATCCGGACATTACTGATTTGAAGTCGAAAAATTCGGACGATGCGTTTGTTTTCAACATTCAAAAATTGCAATAATGATTTGAAAGAAATTTGAATAATGATATTCATACTATATCTCTAACGGTGGAAATGATTTTAACAAAAAGAATTCATCAGCTCAATTAAAAATTCGAAAATGATTCAAGTAAAAGGTACCATTCGTCAATTAAACATTAATTAATTTACAAAATTTTTTTTTGTGATTTTAATAAAATATTGTATTTATTTATTTACATATTTGTATAATAACAATAATTTATTATTAAAAGGAAAGCACACATGGAAGCAACAAAAAAAACAGGACAAAAATTAAGAAAGTTGCTTCCAATAGGCATAAAAACCTTTTAAATTTTTTCAAACAATATCCGCATAATGAAGTTTAATTGACTGAATGCTCAAACATATACGCAAAATTAAAAGACTGGCTTAACTAACTTAACTAATTTAACCGAACAGGTAAATTACAACAGAAATTTTTTGGACTTATTGTTACTGTAATACTTACCAATAAAGTACTTTTCAAATTGAGGTCGTAATCCAACACTTTCACAAAAGATTGTCAAGTTTTGATTGGCTCTGATAAATTGTTTTTTCTTAAATATATTAATAAAATGGTTGTTTTTTTTTTCAAATAATTAATATTAATGCTCATAAATTTCGCACATAAAAACCACTTTGACATTTGATTGCTCTATTAACCATAATAAGTCCGGGGAAAACAAAATAAAACCGATTATTAATTTTTAAAACTCATTCGAACAGAAATACTAACCGAAATATGTATTTTTTGTGGTGAACTACAGATGTCACTAATTCCTCACTTGAAAACTTGACAGTGTACAAAATGGAAAAGCTAATTTTTTGATATATTCTCAATAAATGCCATACTTCACATTGGAGAAAAGTAGTTAGTTGAAATTTTTTTTTTTTTAAATTATTTAAATTAATTTATTTTTATTTATTATTTTATTATTTGACTAGTTTAAATTTATCGTTTCCAGCAAAACCGCAAATAGTTCCAGTGAATTGTGTTGAGACACACAAATTTAATTAAGTTTTAGCGAAGACATCGAACAATGGTTTATTTGTAACCGAGTTGAACGTAATTTCATTGGAAATATTAAACAATCAGTCCTACGCTCTAAGAATTTATATATTAAAAATGATGAGCGATGCAATACTGAAAGATTTAATGTCAGAATAATTGACCGAAGTAAAAGAAGCTGGTGCGAGATGATTTTCTCGAAAAACTTTTCGATCACATGATGGATGTTAAATCACATGTACGATCAAAGGCTTTGAATATATTTTATCAGCTGAAAGATGCTCATGCTGTGCCGTTGTTATATCAACATAAAATATTAGTGAATGCTATCGATCGGTTAGACGATAACAGTAGCTTGGTGCGCAAGAATGCCATTATCTTGATTAAAACATTCTTGGAGCGAAACCCATTTTCAAAGCCTCAATAGTACATTATCAAAATTAGAGGAATCTTTATTGGGCACTGAGGTCGGAATGATTAAATCATTCAATTTAGTGTGGTCGAGTGATAAAGAAAAACGCGATTCTGTCATAAGTGCCTACTTTCGAATATTTTTCTCGACCGATAAGGATGGTAGATCTCATGCTCTTGAGATAGTTGACAACTTGACAAATTTATTTAATTTTTTGACAAAAGGTTTTTACAAGGCTTTTGGAATTTTAATACGGCATTGGATCGAAAGTGGGGTAATTGAAAATATGATAATTGAAGTTTTGTTTGAAAAATTCACGATGAAAATTGAAGATACAATGGAAGATGAAGCAAGAAAAGCTTTACAAATACTCGTATTAGCATCATGGTAAATATAAATTTAATTAAGACTAGTTTTTGAAAAACTGAATTCATCTTTAATTTCAGCGCATCAAATTCAGTCGCTCAGGCGAATGTACCAATTCTTCAGGATTATGGTCTTTTTGAATTCGGAATGAAAGAACCTGGAGTTTATTCATCCATACTAACGTTTTTAAATTTAGTACACGACAAAGATGATTCCATATTTAAGCGATTCAGTCCAAACGACCAACTCGTTCAAACTGATAAAGAAACTTATGTATGATTGTATTTTGGAGCGGAAAATTTTAAAAATTTTGATCCCATTACTGCATCCGTATTTTATTTTATCACAATCACCAGATAAAGTTAAAGAGGAAATATATGAAATTTTACAAAAGATCGAGAAAAAATCGATTGAATGGTTGTCCGAGGACGAGAAGAATCATAATGTTGGCGGCGAGATTTTGAAGCTCCCCGCTTGGTTGATGACACGGACTATTTACTTGATTGGATATGTGGCCATGAAGGAAATGATATTTTTGTATATGGATGTGTACAGCAATACAAAATACCAACATGAGTTGCATAGGGGTGGCGAAAAACAAATGTTAGACAGGCATCGAAAGACAAAGAACGCATCAGCGAGCATAATTTTAGGAGGAAGTAAGTCAGGGTACCGAAGCTCATGACCGGATTGCCGAAGCAATAAATTATGTATTCGACCAAGTTCTTTTATATTCGGACGATATTATATTCCAAAAATTTGTGACACCTATTTTTGAAATCTTTAAGTATCCAGGACGGAATCAAGACAGTTGATTCTTGGCTGCGGTCACTGTCTTCGTTTTATGTTCGTGTCAACATTATTAAATTATTTAATAAATATATAAATATATATATATTATTTAATTATTTTATTTAAATTTAAGCTGGAGTAAACGAAATGCGACTAACGTCTTTTTTCTTTTCTTTGTTGTACGAAAGCTATACATCATAGATAATTTCTTTATAATGTAAGTAAGGGGATTATTTGTAATTATGTGGAACACTATTAAATAAATCCGGGAATGCCACAAAAATATCCGGGTATAATTCCATAAATTACATGATGACCAAAGGGGAAATTTAAGAGCTCACGTTTTATATGAGGCTCAATTACCGGACGGATTTTGTCGAACACGAAATGGATTCAGCGCTAGAAAGCTTGATCTGAGCAAAATACGAACGGTAAAATAAATGTAAAAAGTTGTAGTAAAGAATTTATTTTTTCCGCATCCACGTGGATTCTATAATCGACCTGTATATTTGAAAAGCATAAAATACTTTAACAAATAAAATAAAACATTAAATAAATTAACTACATACGTTAGTTTAAATTACTTGTAAATACTTAGTTTCCCATTTAACAGAATTATTGCACTGTTAAAAATATTTAATTTTAAAAAACGTTGTGTAGGCAACTTCATAACATCAAAAAAAAAAAATTTGTTTTTACAAAATAAGATCTCTGTCGAGATCAAATTTCACTTCCAAAGCCATTAGAAAACGAACCGAGCTATATCTCACAACTGGTGAGTACGTTTCTGCGCGTAACCTTTTATTACTAATCGAGCCTTATGACGGATTATTTGACCTTCGTCATCTCTTTTGGTTTTGAAAACCCACTTGCAAGCAATAGGTTTAGTTTGGGAAGGCAAGTCTGTCAATTCTTGTCATAATACTCCTCTTTCATTGCTGACTTCCACAATTTTGCATGCGACCTAGATAATGCTTTCTCTACTGTCATAGGATTATTTGATTCAACTGATTTTGATAAATACGATGCAAAATCATTAAAGACCTTCGGTTTTAGAATTCTGCATGACTTTCTTAATAGCCCCAACATTCCACTCATTTCAGTTTCAATACAACATCCTGATTCTCGCTAGTGTTATCCTCTTCGTCCCAGTTATCGTTTAATTGTTCGACCCTATCAGAAATGTTATTGTTGGTAAAAATCGAATCCAATCTCAATTCTTGCATCGGAGACACACTCTGATTCATCGCTTCAGCAGGCTTTGATTGCATTTCTGTGAATGGATCAAAGTAGCCTAGAACACTATTATCTTCAGTCACCTGAATTCGTTGGTCTTCCATAAATACAACATCTCGATTTTTCACGATTGTCTTCTTGACAGGATGATACATGCGATAAGCTTCAGAGTCGTCATAATATCCAAGCATCATGCATTCTGCCGATTTGGCATCTAACTTCTTGCGTTTCTCCTTCGGAATATGCACCATACACATACTTCCAAAAACTTTCAGATGGTTAAGACTCTGCTTTCGTCCACTCCGTATTTCTTCTGGAATCTGATCTTTTACTGCTCGAGATGGTGTCCGATTTATTAAATATGTTGCTGTTGAAATTGCTTCCGCCCAAAAACTTTTCGGTAAACCAGCCTCTATTAACAAGCAACGAGCTTTCTCAACAATGGTTTTATTCATCCTTTCCGCGATGCAATTTTGTTCCGGTAAATAGGGGCAATTGTTTGATGTCGTATTCCGCATGTTCTCAAGAAACTAAGCAAATCATTGTTCACATACTCAGTGCCATTGTCCGTTCGCAGAATTTTAATTTTTCGATTTATCTGATTCTCAACAAGGCTCCTAAAATTTCTCAAATGCTCTTTCACCTCAGACTTTGCTTTCATTATATAAACAAACACCTTCCGAGAAAAATCGTCTACGAATACCAACACATACTTCGCACCGCCAAGTGACTCAGTTTCAGTGGGTCCACATACGTCCGAATGAATGATACTTAAGACGTTGTTTGATTGAAATGGATTGGAAATGATTGATTTGTTTGCTTTCCTTTCAAACAAACTTCACAAGTATTTATTTTACTCGTACAAAAATTCACTTCATCTACCATATATTTAACTTTCTCTAAAGTTTCATAGTTGACATGCTCCAAACATTGGTGCCACAGAACAAACTCATCGTTTTTTGGTACACATAATACGTCCTTGACATATACAGATGAATTTTTCCTTCCAACGACAACATCCAACTCAAGGTTTCCCATTACGGCAACTTCCAATTTTCCATTGTCTGCATTGACAACTTGTGTAATCGGTGGTGTCGAAATATTTTTTAAATTGTTAGAGCCTTTTACCATATGTGCTGATGCACCAGAGTCAAAATACCAATCACTCTCATTAACATGATTCGCCAAAAACGATGTAAACATTGTTTTCCCGGTTTTCGTTGACTTGTCCTGTTTACAATCCCGTTTTATATGGCCGTATTTACTGCATTTGTAGCACTTCGACCCTTTCTTATCTCTATGCTTCTGGCTTTTCGAATTTTGATGATGTTGACCCGTCTGGTGCTGCAAAGCATTTTGACTAAACATCACAGATGATTTGGTAGTTTCTTTCCTTACGTCCTGAAGGAGTTTGGTTTTAATAGAATCAGCTGTTATTTTTACACCACTGCTTTCTATTCCCATTATCATGGGGTTATACTGTTCGGGCAAGCCAGTCAACAACAAAACACCAACCCACCCGTCACTCACTTGCATTTCAATTCACTCCATATATCCGTTCACATATTCTTCCACTTAACTGCACTTTGCAAGCGTTTTAGTCAATGTCAAAACGCGCAACAAACCAACATGTCTGATTAAACCAGTGTCCTCAAATGCCTTTTTCAAGTTGTCTCACGCCTCTTTTGAAGTTTTTGTCGCCTGCAGGTGCACATAATTTATCGGATCCAGTAGTAATACTATTTTGGATCCCGCTTTCGTTTCCCTTTTTTTATCATTTCCTTTACCTATCACGCAATCGCATAAATCCTCGTGCTCCAAATAACATTGTAGTACAACACTACAACGCGACATAACGTTAATTCAATTTACAAACAATTTGACAAACGTTAATTCAATTTACAACAAAAGGCCGAAAGTGTTGAAAGACCGAATGTCGTAAGGCCGAATGGGTCCAATGGCCGAACTGTTGTTTTCATAAAAATATAAATTTGGAAAATTTTCGTTCGTAAAAAGATGACAAATTAAACAATTTCGACACAAACTGAAAGGCCGTTTGCCCTTTCGTCACAAACGGCCTTTCGACATTCGGCCTTTCGACACAATCGGCCTTTCGACATTCGGCCTTTCGACATTCGGCCTTTCAACACATTCGGCCTTTCGACATTTGGCCTTTCGTCCTATTCGACCTTTCGACACATTCGGCCTTTCCAAATTCGGCTTTTCGATATTCGGCCTTTCGACCCTTTCGCCTTTTCGACATTCGGACTTTCGACATTCGGCCTTTCGACTTTCGGCGTTCGGCCTTTCGACATTCCGCCTTTCGACATTCCGCCTTTCGACATTCATCCTTTCGACATTCGGCCTTTCGATATTCGGCTTTTCCGTCCTATTCCGTTAAACTGTATGTCTCAATTCCTGTAAGACTTCTGATTTCAAATTCATTCCAAGCTCAAATCAAATTTTTCGGGAGCTATCGACATAATTTCGAACACCTCTAAACCCTAATAGATATTTTTGAATTCGTTTAGTGCTTTCCTTTTCTAGGTCTATATAATTTTTAAAATTTTATTTTTAAGTTTTATTCCAAGTCCCAATAAAAACAATTGCAAGATAAAATTCAGGGATATTTTTAGTCAAGAATTTGTTACTTTAACACGTTTGCCCCTAAAACGATTTTTTGATGTTCGGAAAAACCTCACATATTAACAATTCTATGACACCTATACATATATATGGGTCATGAGTTTGTGGAAAGCTGGCATGTCACATATATGTGATATGAGTTTTTGATTGCTTCTACGACACATATGTGAGACAAGAGTCTTTCATTTTTACAATAAAAAGGACACATATGTGTGACATGAGGTTTAGGTGGAACATAAATTATTTTAAGGTGTACAAGAAATTGCAAATTTCAGTATATTAAGTTTATATTTCTGAAAGAGTTAATTATGATTTACTTATAAATTATATAAGCGTAAATCAGTTACAGTTTATAAAAAAAAATTCAAATTTTTTCTTGGGTATGCCATAGCCGAAAGCATGGATATGGGCATAGACCGATCAACTCGCCTTTAGCATCTTTGCATGTGTCACAAACGTATTTACTCGCAGCCCTTTTACCAGTTTTGTAACACATGCGGCACCTCCTGCGGCTGTTGGCCATGCTAGGGAAATGTGCTGTATTCGAAGTTGAAGTTCCTGCGGTTTTTGGGCTCTTTTGCCGCACTAAATCCTCCCCTAAGTACGAAGTTGTAATTTTTTCTCTAAATTCTAGATATGGCAATTGTCGCTGCTCGGTTTGTTGGTAATACATATCCAACACGAATTCCATATTGCTATGTCCAGTATGTGAAAAAACACTTTCATTCGCCATCGCACTGAAAGCCTTGGGCAAGCATAATATGAAATCATTTGATCCATCCTATCGATCCCCGGCCTATTAGCGTTGTAGTCTACCACTATGTTTGGCTTTATTACGTCCTTGTTTCTTTTTGTTATTAAATTAATAAGCTCGGCATTATGTTAGATTGAAATCATCAAAACGTCTCGCTTGTCTTTCTATTTTAACACCTTAATGTTCTTGCGGTTTCGCCGCCATGAAATTTGTCCTCGCTTTAATTTACTCTTTATAACTTGAGAGGAATTGCGTTTCTTCTGCGAACGTAATGTTCCACATACATTAGTTTGATGATTCACCAAGGGCTCTGCCAGGTCAATACTGCAGTAGTAATTATCCATGTACAACGTATGACCTTTACCCAAATATTCCTTCATTAGTTCTGCAACAACACCAAATGCATGCCCTTTCTCGTTAGACACGTGCCTCTTCCGGTATATATAATCATATTTATTAAAAAACCTTCGGGATTGCATAATTCATAGAATTTGATTCCGTACTTGTGCCTCTTATTCGGTATATACTGCCGGAATGACAGTCTTTCTCCCCATAACAGGAGAGCTTCATCTAATGAAAGGTTTTGAGGTGGGCTATACAATTTTTTTATGTTAGCCGGAACGTGATTTGTGAAATTTTGTATTTTGTACAATCTATTAGTTTTGACGTCGTGTTGCTCGTCATAGAAACACATACACCTACTAAGGATGTTTTCATACCTTATTCGACTCATTGTCCGGCCGAACACATTCTGAACATAAAGCCCAGTTTTGGCCCAATAGTGTTTTAGGCTTGGTTTTCTATTTAAAGGCATTAGTAGACATAAGCCAAGCATTTTTTTTCAATTCGCTACTGGTCACATCTTTCCATCTGCGAAGGTTTGAATTTGCTGATAATGGCATATGCTTGTAGCGTCAATGATAGTCCGCTTATGTTTCGTTATGTTACGTAAGCTGACTACAAAATAAAATACCCATTAACAGATGACGCTTTACAGTATATTTTTGATACACTCGGAATATACCGAAAATATCGAGCCGAGCGCCCATATTACAGTTCAATGAAAAATAATATAAAATGTTGGAGAGAAATAAAAAGGCATTCGTTCTTGTATTCCGGTGGTAACAACACAAAAACCAGGGCACGGTAATAATATTAGTCGTACAAAGTGTGGTGTGTTAAAGCAAATTTATAGTGCCAATATAACATAAATTATATAAATGTAAATAAACAATTGTTCACAAATAAATATATTGTGATATTGTGTATAATCAAGTGAATTTGTTTATTCATACAGATAAAGTGCGAATCAACGTAACAAAAAAAACGTGTACTTAATAATGAATTTAGCACGTGCGTTAGTCCAAGTAACTATTTTCTCGAGCAATACATCGTCAAATATTTTCCTAAAATATTCTACTGGTTCGGCGGTTGGTGGTAAATCTATGGATATCAATTCTGCTCCAGTAAAAACTATGTTCTTTGTTTCAGGCCCAACATCAGTCCCCTCATCATTGTTATTTTCAGTAACATATTCTTGAACTGGTACCTCTTGCAAGTCAATTTCTACTGCGCATGTCAGTGTCATAGATGCGAAAGCTGCTGCCCGAACCTTTATAGTCTATTTCACTGTTGCTGGAGTCCAAATCAGATTCGTCAGATTCAAATCAGAAAATCGGAGAGTAAATAATAAAATTACTGTACCTTACAACTTTATATGCTACACAAATAACTTTGAACAATTTTTATTACACTTCAAAAATTTAGTTTTGAATTAAAAATCGTTAATTTTTCACTATACATAATACCAAAAATTCTAAGTATAAATATTATAATGCAAACAAAATACCTATTTACTAGACAAAAATCGTCGACAAACTAACATAAAAACGTTAAATAAATCGTTATCCCTTTTCTTTGAACAAATATCGGGGGTTTCCCGAAATATGAAAATATTTCAATAAATAAAACTTTCTCATTGAAACCATGTGACACAAATGTGTGTCATATACTCATAAAGAGTACGGCGAAAAGAAAATAATCATAACACAAACCATTCCATTATGTAAAGTTTCAGTAATTTGTGACACATATATGTAACATGAGTTTTTTGGGAAACTTGCGTGACACATACATATATGTGTCTTTGAGGGGCAAACGTGTTAAGAGGATTTAGATTTTGAGTAAAACTTGGGCTAATTTGAAAGTAATTTCATATAAATAATTTAAGTCAGTGAAGGTAGGCCGAAATTTCTGCCCGAAATTTATGTTCGTTCCTTAACTCATTCAAGAAAAAACTATGTAGAGAAAATGTCATTTGCAAATTTTCCTTTGGTCAAACAAATTTTGTTACATAATTGCACGAAGGAACAAAGCTCTTATTTTATATTACATATTTAAGATATCTAGTTTTATTTTATTCTCTAAAATAATTCCATAATTAATGTTGAAGCCTTAACTTAAAAGGCGCCAATATTAGAGATAAAACTAAATAGTGGCGTATCCAGCTAATTAGGCCATACTAGTATCAAGATACCCTTAGCGCCTCATTTTCATATCGGAAACTGTTTTTCACTCATGGTTCGTATAGCTTTCTCTGCATCTACTTTTCAGTTCTAATACTTAGGGCCCTAACGCGTAAATTGATAAATAAAGTGTAGGATATAAAACCTTCCCTACCACTTCTAAGTTTACGCGATATTCGGAGGTGATCAATTAAAAATATGACTGGAAAAAGCTGCTTTTCACCTCACATACATAGATTGGTGATAGAAAATTTAGGATTTGTTTACTTCTCTTGATCAAGAAGTTTACATACAACAATGCCTCTCCAAGTCCTGCATGTGACAAAATTCAAATCAGAACTAAAATTAATGTAATCTTCAATACTTTTACAACAACATGCTACATAGTTTTACTCGAGTGAAAAAAATAGATTTTCACCTGACCGTGGTGAATTTTTAAATGTGTGATGAGTAATATTTAAATTCTCTTAGCCACTCTAGATTAAATCTTCCGATATGTGATTTCACATTTTTGGGTGATACTGATGAGAACGACCTCTCTTAAACTTTTAGCCTAATTCACGCGCATTAATAATCCAAGGCTGTAGTTAAATTGTGGTGGGTGGTAAAATTGTTAGTTTTCTTTTGTAAATACTACAACATAAACCAGCTCTTAAATGTATAAATACCTTATGCTTAATATACAATGTTTAATAGCGCGGCTAAAATTTAAATAAACCTAAAACGCCGCTTTTAACAATCTTTTTTTTTTGTATTTATGATTTATGTTTTCTCAAAACATTAAAACAAAAACAAAAAAAACAAAAACCTAAAACAATAAAAAACATAAAAATAAAAAAAATTCTTAAGAAATTAGAATAATGATGATCGTCCGCATATACATATTATATCGTTGAGAGTAAACGGTTCTATGTATAAAATGTTCTATGTGGTATGTTTGTGTAATGTCATTCCAACACCAACACCTTAATGATAGGTTTTCAACTTTATCTTTTTGAATATTTTGGGTTAAGCGTATGTTACGATTATGAAGTCGCTTAGCAATTACATACAACAACAAAACTAGTGGTTTTTGATTTTTTTTTTTCAGTTTTAAATATCTGTCTGTTCATACTATGTATGCCTCGCGGGCTTTTTGAATAAGATGTTGTGGTTAAATCTATAAAAATATTTATTAAGGAATGAAGAATATTTATTAGAAAAAAATATTTTGAGATGTTGAAATAGTAAAGCAAAAAATATAAATTAAAAATTGGGTTTAATAGAAAATGTTAGAGGAAGTTTTATGGTATTTTTAGACGTATTGAGAGTATAATGTACATAACTTTGGATTTTAATTGAAACATCAAAATCAGAATAATTTCAATTTCGGTTTTTCCGTATAACTGTTGTCGATTTTTAATCAATAGATCTTTTTTTTAAGGAGAGTTTCAGGGTACTTTATATTTGTAAATCGTAAAATAGTTTATTTAAAAGAAATATGTACAGTAAAATAATTTGGAATGGTTCAATGCATTGTTAATTAAAATAGCACTTAATATGCTCAAAAATATGCTTACCTCCTTATGAGAGTAAATAAATTATTAACATAAGCTGCTACCAAGTGGTTTCTACACTATTAACAATATTCAACTTATTTTGTAGAAAAATTACCAAAAAAATGAATTACCTACCGACAATGGCCATTTTCCGTTTCATTTCATGTGTCTTAAACTTAATGTTTATAGTTCTACTAATCTATGACCCTTTTATAGACTAACTGATATATTGAGACTTTTTAAGCTTCGTGGACAGCATTGACGGAGATTGGAATATTTCTGTAAATAAGAGCCTGGATATAGTCATGATTGTCATTACTACATTTGCCACTAGGTCAATCAATGGCAATATTTTTCATCACTTTGCATATAGTTTCACAAATATTAGAACTGTTCTTAATTCCACAATTTTTTCATCCATTTTATTCCAAGCTCAGTTTTTTCGATAAATATTAGAACATACGACTATTGAGTTCGATAACGTTCATTTATATTTTGATGATTTTCTTACTAAAACAGATTTTAATACTGCTTACCCAGAAGCTACAATTAAGCTAATTATTGAGAAATACAATCATTTAATCGAAAAATTTACAGTAGTTAAAAGTGTTGTTTCAAAATTAAAGAATAATTCTTACCCCTGCATGGTATATACTGTAACTTATGGAAGCTAGACACTAACATATCTAGACACTAACATAAAAATTCGAAATCAACTTCACACACTTTAATACAATAAAAAATATCAAGAATATGTTTAGCGGAGATGTGAGTCAGAAAAACTGATGCAAGAATATAAATCGGGTTTTGAACAGAAATAGCTCCATATCTAACATCGAGTCTATCGAGACGATAAATATAAAAATACCTTTGATATAGTGAACTTTTTATCGATTATTTTGTTAATATAGGAGATTCACTTGGCCAGGCAATTGGGAATAATAGAAACATTCATAAATTCAATGCATTGCATTCGAATTCTGATTCAATGATTTCAATTATCTGCCTTTCAAATAGTAGTAAGGGTTGTGGGCCAGACTTAGTAATTTGGTTTAAAAACGTAACGCTTCCATTTTCTTTGAAATTCTGGCTAGACTTATTAATTATATTTCGTGATATTTATTAAAGACATTTCGGGTTTGCCCTTGATTGTACATATAAATATTTTTGCAGATGATACTGCAGTCTTTTCATTCACCACATAAAACTCAATTTAATGAAACATCTTTTATAACAAATGATATCGTAATGGATCGAGTTGAAAATTTCAAACACTTAGTAGTAACGTTTGATTATCGTATGGCATGTTTAAACATAATGGCTCCTTTAGTTAGGCTTGTAAGAAGACCTTCATAATATGTCCCTAAATATGTATTGAGATTAATCTGTTTTGCGTTTATTCATCATCGAATAATCTACGGGATCATTGTTTACGGAAGTGCTAGCTACAGCAAGTTAAAAAAAATCAGATCTTGCTAAATAAAAGTTTGAAAGCTATTTCGAAACTACCTTCATGATTTCCTACTCTTACTTTATTTGAAACTTTCTTTAGTATACTCTGTATATCGTTGAGCGAACGATCTCCCGGTTTGGCCTATATAATTTTTTGAGCATTCATTGCATGTTAATTTATACACCTCTGCGTCTAAAGGCTGAGTGTTTTGTTGTATTTTAAATCACATTTTTAATTTGTGATCTGTTTTGTATGCTGTAGTGTAGTGTATTCGTAGAAAAAATTTTTGGCGACAAACATTAGCATCAAAAATAATAAATTGGCATCACAGATACGAGTAATATTGTGGAACAATATATGAGAAAACAAACAAATATTTTTAAAGGACATAATTAAATACTGTGACGACAAACATTGACATCAAAATTAATAAATTGGCAACAAATATTATAATTTGGAACAAAACAATGAAAATACAAAAAAATAATTTTCAGCGTCAAAAAAATAGTTTAGTGGCAGAGAGTAGCATCAAAAATTAGAAATAAGCAGCAAATATATGTGGTTAAATTATTAAGGTTATTCAAAAAAATATATTTCAGCATCAAACAAAAAATTTTGCCGACAATAAAAAAACTAACTAAACTCTAATGGCTTTTAAAGCTGTCGGAAATTCCCAAGAAACAATCCACACGGAAACCGGAATGTCTTCAACTTCAAATCGCACGATGTTTTTCGACACGCATTCTACACTAAAAAGATACATTTTTTCCATCTCTCTTGTGTTATATTCTAAAAAATTACTAAACATAATACAAAATCAAGAAAAAACTAGTAACTTTTAGAATATAAACACAATATAAATTTATCTTTTTGGGCTGTTTCCAAACGATACTTATTTACTTACTTATTTGTGGAACATGATTTCTTATGGAATAAGTTAGGTTCCACAAATAAGTATTAATGTCGAAAACCATGAAGTCTTTTGGAATGCGCCTACCTTCATATGCACCATAATCCTTTATCGATGTGGATTTGATAATTAGCTTTCATATGTATGTCTTTTCACACGTATCGAAGATTGCTAATTTGACTGAAGCGCAACTAGTTTCATTTCGAATGTTACAAATTGGTTGTCAAAAATGAATTTGCTAAAAATCAATTACACATTTTTAAAAGATGAATTTAATTAAACAAAAATAAATAAATTTTCGATAAACTTATCAAATTCAACTAAAATATATTAATTAAGATATTAATCAAAATTCCAAAAACATATATTCAGTTTTGAGATTAATATCTGTTATTCTTTTCACACGGTAATTCAGTACCGCAGTGGATTACATACCGCATTATAAATTGATCCAGGGATTGGATTAGGTAATCCAGTTCGGAATTGGATTATACCCAAACAATGAATTTATTTACATATTAAAAATGGCGGCAAATAAGTCAATTAGTACCAAATAAGTCACGTTTGGAAAACAGCATCAATGTTATATCTTAGGCGTTTTCGAAAATAAATCTTAAATTTAAATATATGTTGATTTGCTTATATATTCATAGATAGTCGTATATTAAGCAAAAGTATAAGCAATTTTTATAAAAACATTTTTATAAATAAGTTAGGTTTCACAAATAAGTATTCGTTTCGAAGACAGTTTTAGGCCCTTTCCGAAAGCTATACTTATTTGTGGAACCTAATTTATCAATGTAATTTCCTATGTAATAAGTTAGGTTTCAGCAATAAATATAACCTTCGGAAAGGGCCTAAGGCTATTTTCGAAACGAATACTTATTTGTGGAACCTACCTTATTTAAATAAGTATCCTGTCGAGGTGACTTATTTTCTTATTTCTTATCTTCTACCCCATCGGTTTCATTCTTTGTTGATGAAAATCGCCAATAAACAACAAAGAACAAACATAATTTTGTATTGTAAACGAGCTTTTTTGTTCAAAGGGTAATAAACAATTAAACTGAAGAATCAAATGCCGTCTTACTTTGGTTACTGGAACCGTCTAGCCCTGATGAGGCTTTGAAAATCATTCAGGCCAGTAACCCGAATCTTTCGACCGGAAATTGGAAGATCGTCAAGCAGGAGGAGGCGAAGGGGGGCTCAAAATTATCAATTATGGTAATAAATAAAGAGTCCCTTGCCCTCCTTCACAAAACGAAGGTAATAATTGACTTCGGTTTCGGGTCAATTACTCTCAACGTTTATAAGAAGGATGGGGCGGAAGCACGTACGGGAGGCCAACCGGAGGATGGTGGCAGCTCGCTCAGGCCTGAAGGGGGTACCAGCAGCATGGAGGAGAAGCTGAGGGTAGGGGGGAGAGAATCCGGCGACCTCGGTCTGGCAAGGATTCACTTGGAAGATGAGGAGAAGCACACAAGCGAAGAAGCTGGTGTACCAATGGAGGGAGATGTCTGCAGCCCGGTCAGACGGGGGGCACTGAGAAGTCCTCTACCGAGGGTAGGAGGGTTAGAGAGACGGGCGAATCCTACGCATCCCAAAATACCGAGAATCAATATTCCTGCGGTAGCAGGAATATACCATAGAGGTAGGTAAAGGTTGAAAGGTTATGGTTAAGATAATTCAAATTAGCCGTCACCATTCTAAGGCTGCTTCGGCAGCTCTACTCCTCAGGCTGGCTAGTTCGGGTGAGGATGTGATACTAATCCAAGAACCTTGGATTAATAACAACAGGATCTGTGGCCTCAGAACCAAGGGGTACAAAATTATATCCTCTAGTAAGTCTGGGAAGATCAGATCTTGTATTCTTGGGAAAAATAATATTAATCTTTTCCCTCTCTCTCAATACAGCAATGGTGACACTACTGCAGTTAGCCTGGAAGTAGGCACTTGTAGATTCTGGCTAGTTTCAGCCTACATGAACCGGGAGAAGGAGATTCCTTCAGATAACCTGGAGGAACTGATCCGTAAAGCGGAACAATCAAAGGTAGGTGTGGTACTGGGAGTTGGTGCTAATGCGCATCACACTATCTGGGTAAGCACGGACATTAATGAAAGAGGTGAGTCACTTTTGGATTATTTGATGAGTACTAACCTTTCAGTGTGACCCTTGCCTCAAATAATATTCTTCATATGGCTAAAAATTGGAAAGTGGATAAGGAACACTCCTTTTCTGATCATCGCCATTTCGCATTAACCTGTAGCCTCGATATTCACCCTGCTACCCGGGAAGCCTTCAGGAATCCTGCAAGAACTAACTGGAGCATATATGGGGAATTACTGGAGGATTTGTTGCCGTCGAGGGCTCTAGAGACCCCGACGACCGTCGGGGAGCTGGTCGACATGGTGGCTAGCATTACTAGCGCATGCAACCGATCCATTCGTGCTGCCTGCCCACTGGTTAAGCCTAGAGGTAGGCAAAAATCAGTATGGTGGTCCAGGGAACTGGGAACCCATCGTAAGGCTGGTAGGACAGCCTTTAATAGAGCCAAAAATACAAGGGAGGCTCAGGATTGGGACTCCTATAAGGAGAAACTCGGAATTTATAAGAAAGAATTAAGAAAGGCACAAAGGAGGTCTTGGAGAATCTTCTGTGATAAAATAGAAGAGGTATCCGAAACCTCACGCCTTAGGAAGATTCTTTCCAAAAGTACATCTAGTCCCAGTTTTTTGATAAAACCAGACGGATCTTGGACAGCTTCTAGTGGAGAATCTCTGGAGCTTCTCTTCGAGACACACTTCCCAGGGAGCTTTGAGGACCTGTTGGTGCATAACAATCATTAAGAAGCACTGTCAGTCTTCACAAAGGATATCGTAACAAGGAAACGGATCCTATGGGCACTGAGGGGTTTTAAACCATTTAAATCGGCTGGTCCGGATCAAATTATACCAGCGAAACTTCAAAACAACTCAGTAATTATTCTTCCGTACCTGGAAGCTATATTCAAAGGGTGTTTGAAGCTGGGCTATATTCCTAGGTGCTGGACGGAGGTCAATGTGGTGTTTATACCGAAAGTGTGGAAAAGCTCACATGTCTATCCTAAGGACCTAAGACCAATAACTCTATCATCCTTTTTTTTGAAAACCTTGGAAAGGCTGCTGGATGTATACATTAGAGATAAAATAGGTGCCAGGAAGTGGGCATCGTCTCAGCATGCGTACACAAAGGGTAGACCTGTAGACACTGCTCTGCACGCCTTGGTGTGTACGATTGAGAAATCGATTAATTCGAAGGAATTCTGTTTGGTGCCCTTCCTGAATATAGAGGGCGCCTTTAATAATATGAAAGCGGAGGCAATCAAGAAGGAATTGTCATTTTTGGAGGTGGACGTTCCTCTGATAGGGTTGATCAATTATATGCTGGGAAGCAGGATTGTTAGCTCGAAGTTGGGGGACTCCACCATCAAGAGGCGAGTAACTAGGCGAACCCGCAGGGGGGGGGGGTGGTTCTGTCCCCTCTTCTCTGGAACATAGTGGTAAACAGGTTACTACTAGAATTGGAGAGAGAGGGTTTTGAAGTTATCGCTTACGCAGACGACGTAGCTTTAGCTGTTACCGGGAAATTCCTGGGCACGATTGTAGACGTAATGCAGAATGCGCTTACAATCGTTACGAAATGGGCTGGCAAATGTGGACTTGGTATTAACCCGTTCAAGACAGAGCTGGTACTCTTCACTAAGAAATACCAAATCCCGGTAGTTGTCCCTCCTACCTTAAATGGCACGAGACTTGCTTTTACCGACAGTGCTAAATATCTGGGCATTATCTTGGACAGTAAGCTTAGTTTGAGGCCCAATATGCTGTAGAGAATAAACAAAGCTACTATAGCTTTGTACTCCTGTAGGAACGCCATTGGGCATAGATGGGGTCTGAAGCCGGAGCTAGTACACTGGCTTTACACCGCTGTAGTGAGACCTGTACTCATGTACGGGGTGGGTGTTTGGTGGCCAGCTTTGGACAAGGTAACTTATAAAAGTAGGATTGAGGGGTGCAAAGAACGGCCTGTATGCTTGTTAGCGGGGCCTTGAGGTCGACACCGACAAGTGCCTTAGAGGTTATGTTGCACCTATTTCCGGTCGACATTTTTGGTAAACAGATGGCGGCAAATACGGCTGTACGACTTACAGCCGTCTCTCAGTGGAGGTGTCTTAGTATAGGACACTCTACTGACTACATTAAACCTACTCTACGCTTCGAGAAGCGATTTCCGACCTCCTTCCCTTTAAGGGAATCCTGGAGGGATAGATCGTTATCGGAAATCGAAGCATTACAATTCTTCACAGATGGCTCCAAGCTAGACGGCAAAGTGGGAGCTGGAGTATTCTGTGACAAATAAATTGTAAACATTTGTATTCGTCTCCCTGATTACTGCAGCGTCTACCAAGCTGAAGTAGTAGCGATTGGGGAGGTCATGACGTGGTTGAAGCATAATTTGGTATCCTCAGATGATATCGCAATCTATGTGGACAGTCAAGCGTTGATCCGGTCGTTAGAATCGGTGTCTTTGGCGTCACGGGTGGCGTTGAGTTGTCACTCATCTCTAAATGAGATGGGTGAGCATTTCAATATCCAGGTAATCTGGGTCCCAGGTCACTCGGGCGTCATGGGGAACTGCAGGGCGGATGAACTTGCTAGGCATGGTACGACTCTCCAGCTGCAACCGGAAAGGGCAAGTCTGGAGAGGCCTATCATAGCATTTCTCATCTTTTAACTGGCCCGAATTTCATGATGATACTTTCCATATTGTGTACTTTGTTATCTTTAGTTTTTTATCTTTAAAATCACAGGAATATATAAAAGAGTTTTAAGCACAGAAACATATAAAACTCGGAAAAAAATAATTTTGCCAACCAATTGGTTTGCTTCCTAGATGATCAAACAAGTACCCTATTTGAATTTTTTGCAACAATAGCAGAAATAAAAACAAATCAATCAACAGAAAATGTTCATATTTTGAACCATAGTTTTTTACATATTTATCCCGAAGCCGAAAAAGCTTTCTCAGGTTAATCCACACTAAGTAAATCGTTATTAGTGAGAATGTAATGGTATGCGAGATTTAAATATTTACCAAACCGTTCTTTCACTTTAAAGTTTCCATCTCCATTTTAATTACTGTGGTTGGGCTGTTGGTGTTGGTTGTTGGTGTGTTTATTTCATCGACTATTTGTTCAGTTTTTTATTTGGTGGCCTTTCCCAATCTTTTTATACGGTTCCCCGATTAATCAACAAAATATAAAATGATACACTGAAAAAACGACACACTGATTAAATGCCACAAGATTTTTTTTTTTAATTAGTGGCCGGTATTTTGACGGCACCACGCGCCGAAAACGAAGATTTATTTTTAAAATATCCTGGAAAATGGGGATTTAATTTTAAAGTCAGAATGGAAATCTATACATTTTCCGGATAGAAATTGAATCTTCCTTTTCCAGTATTTCTGGATTTAGTTTTGAAATATTCTGAAAAACGAAAATTTTCATTCTAATTTTAAAATTAAATCTCTATTTGTATGTATGTGAAGTTATCCCAGGATTTCATCCCAGCAAATAAAAAAATTGAATCAGGCAACCCTCGAAAAATTATTTTGTGAAGTTAGCCCAGCCCAGAATTTAATTATTTTTAACTATATAACTTAATAAAAAAAAATAGCTCAAAATATCTAAATTAAATAATTAAACAATAATTCCTACAAAAAAAAATTATCTAAAAAATATGTATCGCTTTCAAAACATCTGTACATAATTATGGAAATATTTATTCGCTTTTTGAAATAATATAGTTTTTTCGTCTGTAATAACAAAAGTTAAAATTTGTCGGATTGAGGCTCAAAAGTATTGAAATGGACAGACACATAGCTTACTTTTGGCCAAATTTAAAGAAAATCGTACCGTTGCAACTTGCGTAATTTGGCCCTGGGCCAGAAAAAACTCAATACAATTTTTGAAGTAAAATTGGATTTTTGGTCTGTAATAACAAAAGTTAAAATTTGTCGGATTGAGGCTCAACGGTTTTTAAATGGACATACACATAGCTTACTTTTGGCCAAATTTAAATAAAATCGTACCGTGGTAACTTGCGTAATTTGGCCCTGGGCCAAAAACCTCTATACAATTTTTGAAGTAAAATTGGATTTTTCGTCTGTAATAACAAAAGTTAAAATTTGTCGGATTGAGACTCAATGGTTTTTAAATGGACATACATATAGCTTACTTTTGGCCAAATTTAAATAAAATCGTACCGTTGCAACTTGCGTAATTTGGCCCTGGGCCAGAAAAAACTCAATACAATTTTTGAAGTAAAATCCACGGTACGATTTTCTTTAAATTTGGCCAAAAGTAAGCTATGTGTATGTCCATTTAAAAACCGTCGAGCCTCAATCCGACAAATTTTAACTTTTGTTATTACAGACCAAAAATCCAATTTTACTTCAAAAATTGTATTGAGTTTTTTCTGGCCCAGGGCCAAATTACGCAAGTTGCCACGGTACGATTTTCTTTAAATTTGGCCAAAAGTAAGCTATATGTATGTCCATTTAAAAACCATTGAGCCTCAATCCGACAAATTTTAACTTTTGTTATTACAGACCAAAAATCCAATTTTACTTCAAAAATTGTATAGAGGTTTTTGGCCCAGGGCCAAATTACGCAAGTTACCACGGTACGATTTTATTTAAATTTGGCCAAAAGTAAGCTATGTGTATGTCCATTTAAAAACCGTTGAGCCTCAATCCGACAAATTTTAACTTTTGTTATTACAGACCAAAAATCCAATTTTACTTCAAAAATTGTATTGAGTTTTTTCTGGCCCAGGGCCAAATTACGCAAGTTGCCACGGTACGATTTTCTTTAAATTTGGCCAAAAGTAAGCTATATGTATGTCCATTTAAAAACCATTGAGCCTCAATCCGACAAATTTTAACTTTTGTTATTACAGACGAAAAATCCAATTTTACTTCAAAAATTGTATAGAGGTTTTTGGCCCAGGGCCAAATTACGCAAGTTGCCACGGTACGATTTTATTTAAATTTGACCAAAAGTAAGCTATGTGTATGTCCATTTAAAAACCGTTGAGCCTCAATCCGACAAATTTTAACTTTTGTTATTACAGACCAAAAATCCAATTTTACTTCAAAAATTGTATTGAGTTTTTTCTGGCCCAGGGCCAAATTACGCAAGTTGCCACGGTACGATTTTCTTTAAATTTGGCCAAAAGAAAGCTATATGTATGTCCATTTAAAAACCATTGAGCCTCAATCCGACAAATTTTAACTTTTGTTATTACAGACCAAAAATCCAATTTTACTTCAAAAATTGTATAGAGGTTTTTGGCCCAGGGCCAAATTACGCAAGTTACCACGGTACGATTTTATTTAAATTTGGCCAAAAGTAAGCTATGTGTATGTCCATTTAAAAACCGTTGAGCCTCAATCCGACAAATTTTAACTTTTGTTATTACAGACCAAAAATCCAATTTTACTTCAAAAATTGTATTGAGTTTTTTCTGGCCCAGGGCCAAATTACGCAAGTTGCCACGGTACGATTTTCTTTAAATTTGGCCAAAAGTAAGCTATATGTATGTCCATTTAAAAACCATTGAGCCTCAATCCGACAAATTTTAACTTTTGTTATTACAGACGAAAAATCCAATTTTACTTCAAAAATTGTATAGAGGTTTTTGGCCCAGGGCCAAATTACGCAAGTTGCCACGGTACGATTTTATTTAAATTTGACCAAAAGTAAGCTATGTGTATGTCCATTTAAAAACCGTTGAGCCTCAATCCGACAAATTTTAACTTTTGTTATTACAGACCAAAAATCCAATTTTACTTCAAAAATTGTATTGAGTTTTTTCTGGCCCAGGGCCAAATTACGCAAGTTGCCACGGTACGATTTTCTTTAAATTTGGCCAAAAGAAAGCTATATGTATGTCCATTTAAAAACCATTGAGCCTCAATCCGACAAATTTTAACTTTTGTTATTACAGACCAAAAATCCAATTTTACTTCAAAAATTGTATAGAGGTTTTTGGCCCAGGGCCAAATTACGCAAGTTACCACGGTACGATTTTATTTAAATTTGGCCAAAAGTAAGCTATGTGTATGTCCATTTAAAAACCGTTGAGCCTCAATCCGACAAATTTTAACTTTTGTTATTACAGACCAAAAATCCAATTTTACTTCAAAAATTGTATTGAGTTTTTTCTGGCCCAGGGCCAAATTACGCAAGTTGCCACGGTACGATTTTCTTTAAATTTGGCCAAAAGTAAGCTATATGTATGTCCATTTAAAAACCATTGAGCCTCAATCCGACAAATTTTAACTTTTGTTATTACAGACGAAAAATCCAATTTTACTTCAAAAATTGTATAGAGGTTTTTGGCCCAGGGCCAAATTACGCAAGTTGCCACGGTACGATTTTATTTAAATTTGACCAAAAGTAAGCTATGTGTATGTCCATTTAAAAACCGTTGAGCCTCAATCCGACAAATTTTAACTTTTGTTATTACAGACCAAAAATCCAATTTTACTTCAAAAATTGTATAGAGGTTTTTGGCCCAGGGCCAAATTACGCAAGTTGCCACGGTACGATTTTATTTAAATTTGACCAAAAGTAAGCTATGTGTATGTCCATTTAAAAACCGTTGAGCCTCAATCCGACAAATTTTAACTTTTGTTATTACAGACCAAAAATCCAATTTTACTTCCAAAATTGTATTGAGTTTTTTCTGGCCCAGGGCCAAATTACGCAAGTTGCCACGGTACGATTTTCTTTAAATTTGGCCAAAAGTAAGCTATATGTATGTCCATTTAAAAACCATTGAGCCTCAATCCGACAAATTTTAACTTTTGTTATTACAGACGAAAAATCCAATTTTACTTCAAAAATTGTATAGAGGTTTTTGGCCCAGGGCCAAATTACGCAAGTTACCACGGTACGATTTTATTTAAATTTGGCCAAAAGTAAGCTATGTGTATGTCCATTTAAAAACCGTTGAGCCTCAATCCGACAAATTTTAACTTTTGTTATTACAGAGCAAAAATCCAATTTTACTTCAAAAATTGTATTGAGTTTTTTCTGGCCCAGGGCCAAATTACGCAAGTTGCCACGGTACGATTTTCTTTAAATTTGGCCAAAAGTAAGCTATATGTATGTCCATTTAAAAACCATTGAGCCTCAATCCGACAAATTTTAACTTTTGTTATTACAGACGAAAAATCCAATTTTACTTCAAAAATTGTATAGAGGTTTTTGGCCCAGGGCCAAATTACGCAAGTTACCACGGTACGATTTTATTTAAATTTGGCCAAAAGTAAGCTATGTGTATGTCCATTTAAAAACCGTTGAGCCTCAATCCGACAAATTTTAACTTTTGTTATTACAGACCAAAAATCCAATTTTACTTCAAAAATTGTATTGAGTTTTTTCTGGCCCAGGGCCAAATTACGCAAGTTGCCACGGTACGATTTTCTTTAAATTTGGCCAAAAGTAAGCTATATGTATGTCCATTTAAAAACCATTGAGCCTCAATCCGACAAATTTTAACTTTTGTTATTACAGACCAAAAATCCAATTTTACTTCAAAAATTGTATAGAGGTTTTTGGCCCAGGGCCAAATTACGCAAGTTACCACGGTACGATTTTATTTAAATTTGGCCAAAAGTAAGCTATGTGTATGTCCATTTAAAAACCGTTGAGCCTCAATCCGACAAATTTTAACTTTTGTTATTACAGACCAAAAATCCAATTTTACTTCAAAAATTGTATTGAGTTTTTTCTGGCCCAGGGCCAAATTACGCAAGTTGCCACGGTACGATTTTCTTTAAATTTGGCCAAAAGTAAGCTATATGTATGTCCATTTAAAAACCATTGAGCCTCAATCCGACAAATTTTAACTTTTGTTATTACAGACCAAAAATCCAATTTTACTTCAAAAATTGTATAGAGGTTTTTGGCCCAGGGCCAAATTACGCAAGTTACCACGGTACGATTTTATTTAAATTTGGCCAAAAGTAAGCTATGTGTATGTCCATTTAAAAACCGTTGAGCCTCAATCCGACAAATTTTAACTTTTGTTATTACAGACCAAAAATCCAATTTTACTTCAAAAATTGTATTGAGTTTTTTCTGGCCCAGGGCCAAATTACGCAAGTTACCACGGTACGATTTTATTTAAATTTGGCCAAAAGTAAGCTATGTGTATGTCCATTTAAAAACCGTTGAGCCTCAATCCGACAAATTTTAACTTTTGTTATTACAGACCAAAAATCCAATTTTACTTCAAAAATTGTATTGAGTTTTTTCTGGCCCAGGGCCAAATTACGCAAGTTACCACGGTACGATTTTATTTAAATTTGGCCAAAAGTAAGCTATGTGTATGTCCATTTCAATACTTTTGAGCCTCAATCCGACAAATTTTAACTTTTGTTATTACAGACGAAAAAACTATATTATTTCAAAAAGCGAATAAATATTTCCATAATTATGTACAGATGTTTTGAAAGCGATACATATTTTTTAGATAATTTTTTTTTGTAGGAATTATTGTTTAATTATTTAATTTAGATATTTTGAGCTATTTTTTTTATTAAGTTATATAGTTAAAAATATTTAAATTCTGGGCTGGGCTAACTTCACAAAATAATTTTTCGAGGGTTGCCTGATTCAATTTTTTTATTTGCTGGGATGAAATCCTGGGATAACTTCACATACATTCTATTTGTCAGAAAATAAAATTTCCTTTTCCAGAAAAAATATTTTTAATAATTCCAACGACCAATTTGGGATTCTGTAATTTTACAAAAATTAGTCTTATAAAAAACAAATTATTGAAAATACAAGTGTGTTGTTTTATCATTGTGTCGTTTTATCCTTGTGCCATTTCATAATATGTCGTTTTATTCGGTTACCCTTAAAAACGAATAATGTTCCCTATAAACAATCCCCATTTACCCCCATTTTTTTCTGTATGGAAAGCGTGATTTTCCGGTTTTCGATTTATTTATTTCTTACATTATTTTAACTCAATCGCTTAGGAATGAAATATTACAGTAAAACTTGGGTTTAGGAAACTAATTGGGGATTGATATTTCTCTTATTTCTGATTGCCCCTTAGACCCGAATGCAAAAAGTTTTAATATCTCAGATCGAAGTTTACCCATACATAGCATTTTCAAGTGAAATTCAGGCAAATTATGATGTAACTTGGCTATATCTAAACCGGTATTATGAATTCTGCATGTGCGATGGAAGAGGGATGCCAAAATAATATTTAAAAGAAGTTCTGGAATATGGTCAATTAGGAAGGAACTTGGTTATTTCTTACCCGATTATGATGAAATTCAGCACATACGGTGGAAACTGAATATGTTCAATTAGGAAGGAAGTTTATTGTTTCTTAACCGATTATGATGAAATTAATTAGCCTGAATTTGACTTGAAAATGTTTTATTTGGATAAACTGCTATATGGCATGTTCAAGTTCTCTAAATTAGCCAATCTCCTCAATTATTCTTTTAAATCGATGATTTATTGTAATATATTATTCCTTTGCGGTTATTGAGCTAAAACAGTATGAAAATAATTCAATCGAAAACCGGAAAATACCAGGATTTCCCGACAACATTTTTGAAACCAAGATCCCGGGAAAACGGGATCCTGGAATCCCGGTTAAGAAACCATATTAGGGGCTCGCAAATGAAGGTTACTTTTATTTGTAATGGACATACAGAAATCGTGTTAATTAAAACAACGGTATTTCGAGTAAACAAATGCGGGCGGTGAAACCGGCTTACCGATTAATCGTTTACATGGAAATCCATACTCTTCACCACATTCACATTTTATATGAGTAAAAATATGATGATAGTTACAACAAAACTTTCCCATTTTTTGTGTAAACGCCACTTTTCTGTTAATTTGTTTGCTACACTTTTCTGTTAACGTTAAGTACTTCACTCAGATCGGTTCAAATATAACATTAAACTTTTTATTTAACTTTTGTAATAAGCCCAAATTCCTTATGATAATTTACGATTAAGCTATGTGTTCAGTTATATCTCTGCAAAATTGTAGGAAAATTTGGTAGACTTTCCTGCCATTTTAAAAACTAAAAATTTCGATTTATTAGCAAGTTCCAAACATAAAATTACAACTTTTTTGATTATTGCAAATTCTCATGTTGACATTCTATTAAGTTGTAGGTTATTGGGTTTTAATTCAATTACATTATCAGCAAAATTTTTGGACTATTCCTGTAGGGCTTTGAAAATCTCAATTTATTATTTTTTAACTGGGTTTTAAGGAAAAGCACAATAACACGAAAGTGGTACTTCTAACGTTGATCGATGAGAAGGCGGTCATTGCTAAACTAGTTCCAGATATGAATGCTTCCCAAAATCAGTCGATTGTAGTTTCAACAATAAATGTGAAGTTTTCAAAACTCGAAACGGGTTATTGATGATGATTATTGATTATAAATGAAACTAATTGATATTTAACAGTTGAAAAACGTGTATAAAGAGTCCTCCCTCGCCAAGAGTTCGTGAAATGGTTGACCAAGTAAGTGAGCATTCAAATCCATGCATACTTTTTTTTTAATTTGTCTGATGTTGAATAAGGTGAACTAGAGAAATGTGCTACGACTCTAGAAAAGATCGAGTCTATAGTTAAATCTAAGAACCCGCCTTAACGTAACTGAATTCCAATTTCTTCGCTAAATGTTTGTTAACCGACCATAATTTGCAACTATGTCCTCAATTTCTCGACTTAATGATCAATTCGTAGTCTACCTCACTATCACCCACTAAGAGAAAGCCTTTCAATTATGTAGGTCTAGTAGGGACTCGGCTACGCCTCATTTCGACACATGTATAAAATTCAAAAAATCTGCGGTCAAGTGATACTTCCGAAAATATCCGATGCCCATATAGACCTTAAACGTTCTCCTCGTAACTTCTTGTTGTGGGCTGGCATATTTTGTAACGTTCTATTCCCTAGTCAATTTCGATTTGGTGAAAATTTGCGAATTTTCCAGGAGATCATTACCATTCTTTGGTAGTCTGATTTCCAATAGCTATGAGAATTTTCTTCAACATGGAAACAACTTGAATAAGCAGCATAAATCAAACAAATGTGTTCGACGTATATCAACAGCAAATTAAACGTTTTAAATTCAGAAACCGTTCAAGATTATTGATCCATGTGATATTGTAAGACGTCTTCTGATATTGTATTAAACGAGATTATTCATTTGGGGCGAGAACAGCAAGACGATTTGTTTATTGCTTCAAAAATTTTACAGTAAGATTGCGATCAAATTAACTGATGGCCATTACCTACCAAACAATGCATCAATAAAAACTCTCCGTCTCTGCACACACTATATGCGGTTCGTATTATGCTGTAAAGATTTTGTTTTGTTTAGCAGCTGATGAGTACGTATAAATATCCAATTTGATTCCGAATACTTCCACAAAATTATTATGTGAATTGTAAGCTTAGTAGATCAAATGCTATTACACTAAAAATGTTGAATTGGTTTTATATGAGTAAATTTTCCACCAATAATGTGGTGGGTTATGGTCCGTTCGTCAATACATATTTCGGTTAATTTGGCAACTTAAGACAGATGTTTTTTCGATTTACTACCAGCCTAATGATTATTTAGCAGTTGTTACTATAGACGAGTGATGTTATTGGAAATGGCAAACTTGCTCACTCGTTGATTGGGAAATACCTCTAGTTAATGATATTACATCGGAATGGGTAAAATTTTGGTTGTCATCTTTAAGGAACGTTTCATCATGGCCAATGGTGACTCTAAGTTCATTAAAGTTAATCCTTTTTCGGATGTTAGTGAGAGGGCCACGGGGCTTATTTGTGCTTGGTTAGTTTGCTTCAAATCTAAGGTGGTTCGAACAAAAACCATCAGAACTGCTCATCTCTTTTAGCTGCAAAATTGATGACCTATTTATTATCTCACCTTAAGAGAGAAGTGTTGCTTAAGCTGGAAGTGAGAAAATGTTTCTATTGGATCAATTTGTTAAACACACGATCGGGGTATGGTGCCAACTAAGATTGCAGATTCTGAATTTTGGTTCTACAGTGCGAATTTTCTTAAATGTGGCGAATTCCATGCATTATTCACAGAATTTTAGGGGTACACATCAAGCATTTGCCTACATTATGCGATTTCTTCGAAATTGTTGTTTAAAATTGATTAGAAATTGGCAGGTGGTTACTAAATTTAAGTCTTACGGAACTGTACTCAAAAGTGGAGAAGCCAGCAAACACCGAAGAGGAATCATCTGAACTTCAATTCAATGGAAATATACAGAAATCAAGAGTTCTCTAATTCATAATTTCGATTTTTTTCAATTTCATAGAGCATTTCACGCAGAGCCGAATAATTCATTCGACATTTTAGTGTTAGTGGCGCTGGTTTTGCTGGTTGAACTTGGCTCCTTTTATTTAATTTGCATCTATGGTGGCTCATTTGGAGCTTGTTATTAATTTGTCCACAGAGGCGTTTATACATTCTTTAAAGAGATTCGTAGCTAATTTCAAGTCGGTGGCGAACCAATTGAGTGAGGTACACTAAATGCTGATTAGCAAAAGGGACGCAATTAAAAGAGAGTGCGGCCAAGTTTACGCCAAATGGTCGTTTATTCCACCAAGGCCGTTTATTTCAACAAGGGCGATATTGTCAGCATGGAAGTTTCTATCGTTATACGTCAAGTTGTGACAAATATCAATTCTCATTCCATCACTCCTTGGTCAGCAGATTTAATCTTCCCTCGACTCATCAGTCACGACTACGGGCAAATTAATCACCCTGTACATTATTTTGTTGAAAGAAAGTACTAAAAAAATTAAATTTTGTGAAAGCTTTTCGAAGACAGTGGTTTCCTATTTTATTCTTCCGAACAAAAATATTTCTTAAAATTCAATAAATCAAGATCGCACTTCTGATATAAAAATTTTAGAATAAGGCAATTTAAGATTGGAAGCCGAAGCTTAAAAATAAGAATTTAATTGTATAATTATTCTTGCTGAAGGGACTCAATAACGCGTACCATTTATAGGTGTATTTGTGCTTCAAGACCATTTTAATCTGAGTAGTTGAGTAAAAGTGTACAAACCATCAATATTAAAAATGTAAGCAAAATTTAAATTTAAAAAAATGCTTTAACATTTAGTCGTGGTCACCATAACTAATTTCATGTAAAGGCGGTGATAGGTAAAGCAGATTTAATTGGTTTAGACACAAATTGAAAACAAATTCAAAATTTTTTTTTAATATTTAAAATTAAATTTGGTTGGTTCACAGTTCGATTAGCTAATCATGCTCATACATTGATTACGTTATCAAACCAATATATACTGTATGTTACGCGCATAATGTCATAGAATTTGAAAACATATATTGTTCCCACCTACGTACGTACATATATTACCTATAAATGACATGGATACATACAAAATCACACATATTTAATTCAACACCAACATGTTTTTGAAATGTATACAAAACGACGACATTTTCCTTCATCTTACACAATTATAAATGAAATTTACTAGGAATACATAACAAAAACCCAAGATACCTTTAAATAATAATCATCATACATAATGTACATAATAAAATGCAATATGTTCACCTTCTGACGCAAAAACTTTTACATAATCTTAAAAGAATGAAAACAGAAAAATAAAAAAATAAAAATAAAAAAGTAAGATGTTGACATTGACAGGATAAATAAGTTTTCAAAAATTTTGACATTTCCATAAATTTCTTAACAAACCTATATTTCTCGAAAGGTTATATGTATGTATGTATACAAAACGGGAATATGTCACTTAAAAAAAAAAAAATCTTCCACCTATATATACAAACATACATTTATTGCGGCCTGACCGCATAGATTCACAAAATCTTTATTTCCTTGGAATTTTATCAGACTATTGAAAATACCGGCACTGACAAGAGTATAATGTCAAAAATCGTCTGTGCGTTATATTACGAATTTTTGTTGTTTCGAAATAAAACAGGTAAATTTAACAACAAAAAAAAAAAAAACATTTCGGTTTTTTATTTATTTTTTGACAGAATAGACATCAAGTCGACAGATATATTTTTCTTAAGATTTTTGTTGTTTTGTTGGATTTCTTGTTATTATATTTCATTTATATATTTTGTATCTACTCAATGAAGCGATGTAGTTTACACAAGAAGAGGGCGTGTTTTGTGTTGATTTTTTTTTTTTTTTTTTTAATATAAATTCTTTACGTATTTCTTTCGTACATTACAACTTATCTTCAATTTGAATGGTAGAACGAATATTGAGTTTATAGTGCGCTAAATAAAAAAATATAAAACAGAAGTACTTCCAGATTAGAACCATTCATATTTTGTTGTATAAAATCTTTACCCTAACATAAATAATAAAAACATAAAATTTAATGTCAATGATCGAGCGGATTCAGCATAAATCTATGCATAGTTAGACAATGTATTAAGTACATATGGTATAACAAACCAGATTTGGGTCAGCTCTATAAGACGCGTGTCATTAATTTTATTTGTTTTTTTAACGATCAACACGATCTTTTATATATTGTTATTATTTTGATGAATTGGATACTATAATATCGATCACAATTTTATATTATATTGAAAGACATATCGCGAAACACATATGTATGTACAGTAAGATCAAAACTGGTCTAGACTTTAAAAAGTAATTTTGTTATACAAATTTATTTGTTTTTATTGCATTTTTATTTTATTTGGTTGATATTCTTGTTTTTTTGTAAATAAATTATTAAATAAAAAAAAAAAAATACAACAATAACAATTATTGTATATATCGTCTTAAGACGATATACATAATTCTTTCACTGCTTATTTCTTTTTTGTTCATTCGCACGCATTACTGTTGTGTGTTCGCTGTGTGTACAGATACAGAAAAAAAAACAATAAACACGAAATTTATGTATGGAGGAATACAAAAAGGCCATAAGTTTGTAGTTTTTTGTTGTAAAATATGGAAAAAAACAATACCCCCTGTTGCGCCCCAGTGAAACAATAGGGGGTCAAGTGATTAGTTCAGGTTATGAGCGATTCAAATACACACATACATATGGTTTCTCAAATTTACTCATAAAAAATATAAATAATCATCAAACCATATAGAGAAATCTGTACACTTGGTTTAAAATGCAGAGATGATGCATCCAAAGAGTTGTGGGCCATTTATGTGCGGATCTATAAATTAAAACTAATTGTTTCATCTTTAATAAAAATTTTATAGATTGTCGTTCAATTCAATTATCAATCGATAAAGGTGTTTTTACCCTCGCGTAAGTACACAATACCAATAAAAACTTTGATGATGTTATATAATGTGTTAATACACGAGTTACACAAATTAAACTACTTAATTTCAACTTTATGTCAAAATTCGTTGTCGACTTTTTATTTTAATATAATGTTACTCTTCCAGTAGATTAATTGTCCTGTGAAGGAAATGCTAGTAACACTACATTCAAAAACACAACACCCAATAGTGACAACTTTCACTTCCGAAGCACAGCATTACTCACTATACCACAGAGGGAGACAATCAACAAAAAGCTTTTAAATTCTGTGCACTTTGATGATCGAATCGACTTGACCTTGATATGACCTTGAAATAAGAAAAAAAGCTAAATACTGACCTTGAAAATTTAAAACAGTTATGAACTCACACAGTTAATAACATAATTTCGAAAGTCTTTACGTATTTCAAATGGGCTTAAGAAAAAGCTTTAAAGTTCATACATAAAACAAAATATTTCGGTTTTGTCACTTTCTTAATGTGACATTTATTATATTTGAAAATGAAATTACGATCGTTTCGGATGTTACTTCTTTATCAAATTTCTAACAAACACTAACTAAAATTATGCTAAAAACTGCTATTTTTGTGCCTACGTGCCTTGTGAATCATCTTTCCCCCTTATTTTATTTTTCCTTTTTAACGAGGTGGTGCCGCTCTACCTTTTCGTATATACCAACAGAGAAGAATTTGTTGTCCATCTGGTGTGTGTGGGTGTGTATGTGCAAAAGATTATTAATTACGGATTTACAATGAGGTCGTAAATTTTGTTGCGGCCAATTTTTCCGTTTAGTAAAAATGGGTTATATCGTTCCTTGTATATTTCCAGTTCTTCTAATCTGTTCATTAGTAATTCTTTTCGTATTTTGTGTAATACCTGTGAGTTTGTGTTGATGTCATTGTAATTATGTTTTTCTGTAGTCAAGTGTTGTGCAAATTTCAAGTCGATTTTTGATTTTCCGATTTCTTTTATATGTTCGGTAAATCTAACTTCAAAACTTCTGCCAGTTTGTCCGATGTAGAATTTGTGGCAACCATTACAATATATATGTATTCTTATTATTGTTTGTTTTAAATGCCATGTAATTATTGTCTCTGATTATTCTCTGTTTGTTCATTTTGCTTGTTTAACGTGGTCATCATATTCTGTTGTTTCTTCCAAATGTACCAATTGTTCATTTTGTCAATTAAGTCCGTGTTATAACCGTTTTATATTTCTATGTTTTTAATGATTTTCAGTTTTTCCGTACAGTCCTGATTGTTCATCGCGGGTGGTTAGATGATTTGTGGTGGGTTAGATGATTTGTCAATGATGTGATCCGTTTGTGTGTCTTTTCTGTATATTTTGAACGTATGCTTGTTGTTAACATTTGTTATCGTCAAGTCTAAAAAATTAATAGCTTTGTTCGTCTCCGATTCTGATGTTTTTGTAAATATTCGTCCACGTATCTGTGCCAGTACCTGATTATTTGGTTTTTGTTGTTCAATTCTGTTAATATATGCTGATTTTCAAAATGATTCATGTATACGTTAGCTAAGGTTCCTGATAGAGGATTCCCCATTGGAAGTCCATCAGTCTGTGAATAGAATTTGTTATTGTGTTGAAAACAGTTTTGTTCTGTGACTGTTTTGATTACAGTGATAATTTCGTCAATTTTTTCTTTCCTGGTTCCGTTTTTCTGTAACAGTTCCTTGGTTATTTGAATTGTCTCTTGAGTTGGTATATTTGTATTTTGGTTATATCGAATGATGCCAGTTTCACTGTAGGTGGTATATCTATTGATTCTATTTTGTTGATTAGTTCAATGTTATTTTTGATTGAATGATCGTTCTGTAATTTAATATTTTTGGCCGAAAAAGCCACTTTGTACGCTGGTGCGGTTGTGAAGTCTACGATTGTTCTTATGGTCATTTCTGGTTTGTGAATTTTTAGTAGTGCTATGTTTGGCGGTGATTTGTGAAATTGTGCCAAGTGAAATTGTACCAGTGGAATTCTGTGCAGTGGAATTCTGTGCAGTGGAATTGTGTCTAATGGAATTGTGCTGTACGTTCAGAAGATACGCCATAAGAATTAACCCAAAAACACATCGTGGTGATATTATCACATTGTCCAATTTTATATAAATGCTGGTTTGAGTTGGGTACCATTTGTGGGTTGAATTGGAGTTGAGTTGGGATTTCGTGAGCAGTTGTGTGTCGAATTGACGGTTAAATTAGAGTTAACTTGAGTTGGGTTCATGGGCGGATATAGTTTTTAAGACCATCTTGAATTGGGAGTGAGTTCGACGTTTGTTTACGTTTGATTTAAGGGTTGATTTGCAGATCAAATTAAATAATATGATTAGTAAGGGATTTATTTACTGGTTGTAAGGGGGTTCGTTGAGGTGGATATTAGATTATGTTTAGTTGCATGCACCTTTCGAAGTGTTGACTTAGAATTTGACTTGAACGTTGAGTTCGGGGTTGAATTAAGGGTTTAATTGAGGATTATGTATTGAAAGTTGAATTCGGGTTGAGTTGATGTTGAGTTAAGTTTCAATACGATTTAAGTTGAACTTGAGTGAGGAGTTGGGGATTCATTTGGGATTCGAAATAAGGGAGGTTATAAGAAAGGTTGTAGCTTTCGAATCAAGTTGATTTCGGGATAGAGTTGGCCTTTGAGTATGAAGTTGAATAGATGCTTGCCGCACGAGTTTCTGCGCTTTGGGTTGTCGTAGTAGATCAACTTTTCGTCAACCAAAAAACCCTTCCGATTTTGTCTTTAGAGCAGTTGTTCGCACGTGAGACTGGGAAACACTTCCAAAGTTTCAGCGAGCTTCTTTTGAGTTTGGCATGAATGAGCGTTTTCAAACTTTACTGGTCTCCATTCGTGTTTGTTGTCTCTTGTGTCAAAATCGCCCCTTTAAAACGCTTGAACCAGTACTTACATGTTTTTATTGTTGGAGCATGTACCACATATGCTTCACAAAGCAATCGATCTCAATCAGCTGCACTTATATTCAAATTTATTAAAACAAAAAAGTACCCCTTCCAGCATATTGTGTTTTGTTGGCACAAAGGTTGACATGGTTAGAGCACAAAAAAAGTATATTGTTTACACTTTAGCGAAATGACACATATTGACTTTTAGAGGGAAATTACGACGCTTTAACATGAATTTGATGGTCTAATGCGATTTAATACTAGTTACGCCATCTTTTGTAAATCCCTCAAAACTTACTTGTTCACCCAATATTTTAATGTAGAAACCTAAATTACCTTTCTATACCTTCCAAAATGGTACCGATTTTAAAATTAAGATGAACATTATTGATGTACGAGTTTACCTATATATGTGTATAATTAGAAAATGTTTGTAAAATATCACCTCAACCTAAAAATGTCGCACATAATATCCTTTTTAATCATATTACACTTTCAAAAGCTGAACATTGAAATTTTAATTTAAAGCTTATTTAAAATTCCGAGCCTTAAACAAAAATTGTTTCTTATGAAAATCTATTAATTGGCAAACAAACGCTTAAAAAACTATTTGACTTACAAAAAAATCTTAGCAAACAAACATAATAGCTTAATTCGAACTTATTTTTCACTACATCAGTAGGCAAATTTTATAAAACCTTTAGCTTATTCTACTACCGAAAAGTTTTGAATGGTAAAACCGCTTACTCTCAGTTTATATGAAAGCTCGATTTAATCGTAATTTTTAAAATGGAGCTATTTCTTAGATTAAGTGGAAATTAAGGCATAAGTTTAATAGACCATGGATTATAGCTTAGTGTAGTGTACACATTTAAGGAAACAAAGATTTAAAAATTAGTAACTTATTTTAAGTTTTCAACAATTTTTAATTTTATGCTTCCATATCTCTTGATTTGAGCATTATTTCTGAAACGTCCTCAAAAAATGAAACTAAATTCCAAAAAGATATAAATGAGATTTTAGTGAGCTTTCTTCCCCATAATAGTAGTTGAAAAACAAGCATCAACATTCTTCCTGTAGGCTAAGGAGGCCTATACTTAAAAATCAGTGGATATTCAATCAAATAGTACAGTCGATTTTTAATGCGATCTAAAACTTTTAGATAAGTTTCGGACGCGTTTGCCCAAAAATGAGAATTATACCTCATGGATAGCCAAATTTATATCCAACAGGATCACCTCACCGACGAAGAATTAAACTCTGGCCATTTAACGAGGTTTTAGAAGTACCCGCGCAAGCGAAGAATTTATTTAAAATCGATAGTTTTTAACTAAAGCAGTGAGAAACGGTCGAGTTAAATATAAACCCGAATCCTGCCTTGATGTAATACTTTACCAGTATTTAAAGTTTGAAAAAACTCTCAATTCGTTTTGTTAAAAAAACTTAAATATAAAACACTCTAGAGGGCAGTTTTGCCAATAATGCGATATGCTATATGTTACGATATGCTAACTATGTGGAAAATTAAATATGTAAGACTCCGTATCAATGCTTGCGAAGACCGTATACCAGTCTGCCCTTCCAAGAGCTGTTGCGAATATCTAATATTTTTGCTATTTAAAAGATTATCACAAAGATTATTTTTAAAAGTACCACACTAATTTGATAAACTGAATACGTTTGCTTTTTGATCTTGCTTATCAAAACAAAAAGGTACTAGGTTGCTTTCTCTTAACTGAACAGAAAACAATGCAAAATTTATTTTTAAAATTTTAGTTGGCCAGGCCAACTCATTGAACGCAGGAGTACTTTTTGGAAGTGTATGAACAATTTCTAAACTAAAACTTAAAAGCTCTTAATATAAAACTTGAAGTATAAAACGTATATCTGTAACTATCTTTGTCTGTCTACTTAGCTTACATGTTATCAAGTTTCATAAAAGATATAATGAGAAGTTAAAAAGCTTTAAACAAGAATTTACTTCTTGTAGCATATACATTTATAAGGAAACTTGATTTTGATAGGTACGCTTCCATAAATGGATACTAAGAAGCTAAAAGAATACAAATAAAAGCTTAAACCAAATTAATTTATGTACATATACTAGTGCACTTAAATTGAATTAAAATTACATTTATTTTACACTTAAGTCATTTAATGATTTTACAATTCTTTAAGATCCCCCCATAATTGCAAGAAAAGTTTTTAAATTTTATTTAACTAGTATTCCATTACCATACAGCTTTGAATAGCCGATAAAATAATAAACAAAAATAATTGTTAACAGTTTAAAGTAGAATTGATATGTTTATTAAAGACAAATGCTTCTCAATGCTGAATACAATAATTAAATTCATTAAATGCAGATTTTCAATAAAGTGGAGGCCCTTTTCAAACTTAAACTTGAAATTTGAGCGCTTTTAACAGAAGAGATGTGAGAGACATTTCGACTAAAATATATCAAAATTCTAAAAAGCCTTTCTGAGTAGCCCTAAAAATAACAATTTAAAGTTCTACTGTGCAATAAATCAGTGTTGATATTTAATAAAACGACGGTTTCGAAAACATCGTAACACCTTTTAAAAGCCTTATAATTTGAAAATAATTTGGTAAGAGTTTATTTTTTGACGGATTCGATCTTTTCAGCAGTTTTTTGTTCTGTTTAACAAAGAAAATATGTCAAATTTTATTTTACAAAGTTCAAATATTTTGAAAGAAAATACACTTCTTGGAAATTTTATCGAGAAATTTGTTTAGAAATGCTACGAAAATTTTAAAAACGAAAAGCCTTTACTTGAAGAATTTTAAATGTTAACAGACTGAGCTTTAATAACGCAGTAACATTATCTGTCAAATTTGATCTAGCAAAAGTGAAATATTTTAAAATAAAGTACACCTTCTGGAAATTCTTTACTGAAAAATTTGTTTAAGAAACGCTTAGAGCTTTTGTAATTATTTTATTTGGGAATTCTCAAGCTTTTAGAAAATTAAGCTTTAATTTGGAGTAAACATAAATTTAAATAAATCTGAATTGTTGTTAAAAGCTCCTGAAATCATTTAAGTATACCAATCATTGAACCGAGTTTAACTTTTGTTTGCGTAGGAGCTTTCGTGTGTCACATTTTAATATTCAAAAGTGTAATATTTTGAAATAAAGTATATAATATTGAAAATTATTTAAAATGATTTTATTAGCAAGCTCTGAAGCTTTTAAGAATTAAAAGCTTTGTTAAATTTAAATAAATGTTAATAAATGCTGGAAGCGCTCAAAGTATAGGAAAACTTGGTTTTGATAGGAACACTTCCATAAATGGATACTAAGAAGCTGAAAGAATACAAATAAAAGCTTAATCCAAATTAATTTTATTTATATGAGCATGATACTAGTGCACTTAAATTGAATTAAAATTACATTTATTTTACGCTCTATTTTTAAGTCATATAATGATTTTAAAATTCTTTAAGTTCCTCACCATATTTGCACGAAAAGTTTTTAAATTTTATTTAACTAGTATTCCATTACCAAACAGCTCTGAATAGACGATAAAATGATAAACAAAAATAATTGTTAACAGTTTAAAGAAGAATTGATATGTTTATTAAAGACAAATGCTTCTCAATGCTGAAAGATTCAATAATTAAATTTAGAGTTTAATTTACCAAATTCATTAAATTAAGATTTTCAATAAAGTAGAAACCTTTTTCAAAAATAAACTTCAAACTTAAAAGATTTAAACACGAAGGATGTGAGAGAATTTCGACTGAAACATAGAGAAATACTAAAAAGCCTTTCTGAGAAGCCCTAAAAAACAACAATTTAAAGTTTTACTGTACAATAAATCAGCGTTGACTATTAATAAAAAAAAGGGTTTCAAAAACATTGTAACACCTTTTAAAAGCCTTATAATTTGAAAATAATTTGGTAAGAGTTTATTTTTTGACGGATTCTGTTTGGTTTATTTTCTCGTATGCTTTTTAACAAAGAAAATCGATTTAACCCATCGCTACTCAGCAGATTTTTCTACGCAATTATAGTGGTATGCAAGATGGAGACGCTATTTCTCAGATAATGGTTGCAGAAAGTGGTCAGTTATTTAAGCTAAATAATAGAATTATTTCAGGAATAAAAAATAACTCAAAAAATCTTTTATTAAACCAGATTCAAGTTTTATTTGTGTTAGAGTTTTTCTTTGTCAAATTTTCAGTTTTACTTCTTAAATCAGCATTAAACTTAAAAATTCCATAGAAAAATTTATTTAAGAAACGCTTAGAGCTTCCATCATTTTTTTTTGGAAGGTTCCCAACTTTAAAAAATTAAAAACTCTCTTATTCAGATTATCGTAAAATTTACCTAATTTTAAATAATTATTGAAAGCTACCGAAATTTTATAGGTTTTTAATTAAATCACAAAGGCCTGTCGTCTAAAATAGGTTTGTGCTTAAATCATGCAAGAGCTTTTCTATGTCAAATTTTATTTTACAAATTCCAAATATTTTGAAAGCAAATACACCTCTTGAAAATTTTATCATGAAATTTGTTTATGAAATGCTTCGAAGATTTTAGAAACTAAAAGCTTTTATTTGAAGAATTTTTACTTTTAACAGACTGAGCTTTAATAACGCTGTAACATTATCTGTCAAATTTCACCTCGCAAAAGTGAAATATTTTAAAATAAAGTGCACCTCCTGGAAATTCTTTACTGAGAAATTTGTTTAAGAAACGCTTAAAGCTTTTGTAATTATTTTATTTGGGAATTATCAAGCTTTTAGAAAATTAAGCTTTAATTTGGAGTAAACATAAATTTAAATAAATTTGAAGTGTTATTAAAAGCCCCTGAAATCATTTAAATGACCATTCATTGAACCAAGTTTAAGTTTTATTTGCGTTTGAGCTTTCGTTTGTCACATTTTAACACGGAAAAGTGAATTATTTTGAAATAAACTATATAATATTGGAAACTACAATATTTAGAGAATTTTGTTTAAGAAACTCTAAATACCTGAAAATAATTTTATTAGCAAGCTTTGAAGCTTTTAAAAATTAAAAGCTTTGCTAAATTTAAAGAAATGTTAATAAATGCTAGAAGCTCTCAAAGTCATTCTAATATTTAATTCAAACTTGTTTTAGTGAAAGCATTTCGACAGAAATTTCAAAACGAACTAAGATTAAGACAAGAAATTAATTTTCGTATACTTTACTAATCAGCCCGCGGCCTCAACATTTCACCCACCGTCAAGCCAAAATACATTATATCTCATTTTTTTTTTTTGTAACGTTGTGTTGCTTTTTGATATATTCACCACACCATATGACCACTCAATATGAATGATTACTTTAAAAGTGTGAAACGATGTTCTCACAGCATTATCTTTAGTAACAATCACAAAATAAAAAAGAGCAACAGAAGAAGTTTTATTCAGTGTTTTGTTTGAGAAAAAAAAACTACAACAACAAATTTTCTTCTTCTATAAAAATATAATAAAAATCTACCGACCGCGCGGACAACATCATCTTCATCATCATCATCATCATCATCAACATACATACAATATAATTCGTCAGACTATATATACGAAAATGTTTATGTGCTGCCGCCCTATATTAATATATTGTATTAACCGGAGCCCTCGATCGATTAGTTGTTTTATTTCTAAAATATTATAATTTTTTGTTAGTTTGGGTATCTACATACTAAAAAAAAAAAAACTTAAGACATAAAATTATTATTTATTACTTCTGATCATTAAGATTATTACATTTATTTTATGTATATATATTTGGTTAATTTTGTCGTGGGAAAAAACAAATTAGCATCTAACGTGGCGCGCTGCACTCATCTTGAGCGCCGCCGCATATAATGTGACCTGCCTCAATAAATATTTTTTTATTTTATAAATGTGATCTTAATACCAAATTTATTTGAAAAACAAAATTTGTCAAGACACAACACAATAATAACCAAATATGTATACAAATTTAACAAAAGCCCACAATCTTTAAAGAAAACGTAAAAAAAAAAACTTGTTTCTTTTTTGTTGTTTTTTGTTATTTTTTTATTTATTAAGAAAACATAAAAATAATATTAATGATTATTAATAATATTTTATATTTTTTATTTTATTTATACGAATATGATTTATGGTTATTTGGACCTTTTTTTACATCTTAAAGTCTCGTTTAACAACAATGCCGAACAAAATGTAAAAAAAAAGCAAAACAAAAAAAAAAAAACAAATCTGTATGATGAATCGAAACCACTCTGCGAGCTGTATGTTTTCAAATAATTGATATCAAATTTCCTATCATTGTATTATATAGAGATACGCAAGCATATCATTTTCCGGAAGCTGTATGCGGATAGATGTATCACAATTTCAATTTTGTTACAAAACAATAACAACAACACTAAATTTCCTAAGGGCTGATTATAGTGATTATAAACTTTTATTTTATTATGTTAACAAATCCCGCCTTTTTTCTTAGCCACTATACATAATAATATGTAGTTTGGCAACAGCAACACCAACAACAACAACAACTACAAAAAGGAAGAATATCAACATAAATATTCCCTCTAGGAAGGAACTTCCTTTTTTGATTTGTGTACACATGATGTTATGTAACTTTGTGTATTACAATAGTTTTCAACATAAAAACAACAATGCATAGACACAATATACCAAAACCACAAAGATAGATAGACCACACATGGAAAATGTCATAAGCGTATTTTGTTGTTGTTGTTGTTACATACTGTGTGTAGTTTTCATCACATCTATTATTATTTTATAACAAATAACTATTTTGTTATTTAAAAGTAATTGTTGTAAGGCTACTTGGGGTGAACTCCTATTGTTTAACAACAACATTTTTTTATTTAATTTTTTTTTGAAGATATGATTTTTGGTTTTATTGTCGGCATGCATTGAACATTTTATAGTTTTGCTGTTGTTGTTGTTATAAATGTTGTTGTAAGTAAAAAATAAAAATGGAACCAACCTCTTGACAAGTTGATTATTTTTTGGTCGATGTTTATTGAAATTGAAGTGGTTGTTGACAGTTAAATATGAAATGAATATATGGTTTCTTCCTAATTTTTTTTGGTTACCACATATTCATATTGATAGAATTCCCATAGAGATATAAAAAGGGTGTACAATCCTTAAAATATTTATATGGGAAGGTAAGGCAGTAATTTCTGTTTACAGTGTTTCTATAAGTAAAAAATGAAAGTCGATTAAAACATACATCAAAGCAAAGCCGTGGAAATGAATAAGTCTTAGAAATATCTCGCTGCTAAGATTTGTTATTACTATGGAGACATATCTATAAGTGGGTGATGGTAATCTATGAATTGAGCCTGTCGTTAACAATGAACATGCCTAAAACCGTTCAATGTATGATTTCAGGGACCAACAGGTACATTTGAAAGCAAAATTGTAAAGTGATCAAACTAGTTCAGAGGAAGTTTTATTGTTTGCAAACAAAAGAAATGATAAGATAACGGAGCTCACGATTTTTATTAAAAAATAAAGTATTACAGGTGGGCATTGAAAATCTGCCTGATCCCTAGAAAGAAGCTACATAATTAAGATATTACGACAAGACTAATCAACTACATTTAAAAATGGAACAAAACTAACAAATGGCGATGTTTGGTAAGAATCGATCATGCATAATTAAAAAAGCGTTTAAGGCTACAATGAAGTGAAGGCAAATGATTGAAATGATCCCAGGATGAGTGTGAAGTTTATGCTAAAAAAAAAATAACAACAAATTACACTGTTAAATTAGATATTTTTCCAATTGGAATTTAAATTATATGAAAATTTGATTTTTTGTAATTTTGGATTTTTCATACCACCAAACAGGTGCTTTTCATCAGGAAACACGTTCTTTTCATCATTTTCACAGAGCTGTACCATCTGTTTATCTCGTTAACCAAAAGCATCCAACTGTATTGAACTTTACTATATTTCAGATAATTTAAAAGTTGACTGATTTTTGATGGTTTAAATACAGTCGAACCCCTTTATAACAAACACGGCATATAACAATTTTTTGGTTACATACGCAGTGTAAAGTTCGAAGCTCACAATTTTTAGTTAGAAATGACTCGCTTGATGGTCTAATTCAGTTAACAACTGTTACGTGTGTAAGTGATTCTGAGAGCTCCATCACGACCGACACTGAATATGAGCATGGTCAAATTAACCAACCGTCACTGCTTCAAATTGAACAGTCTTTCGATTGTATAAGAAAAGTTCTTTCATATGCCAAAAATAGTGAGAACATAATTCAAAAACTTCACATCGTACAAAAATTTTGTAGATTCCATCAGTATTCACAAATTGACACTAATATGTACCTAAAGTACCTGAAATATATATATATAAATATACATTTGTTTTTTAGTTTTAAATATGGTTTATTTTTTGTTATGGACAATCAACATTCTGGCTATTGCAATCCAGTTTGTTAAAGGTGATATGTCGGCTATTACAAACATGTTTGTTATAGGCAATTCTTCAATGTAACAAACCTTCGCTTATAACAACTTTTTTCCCAGGTCCCCTCGGGTTTGTTATAACGGGGTTCGACTGTAATTATTTAGCGCTGATCCTGGAAATGTCCCGAAGGCCCCGCACATTTCTTAGAATTGCTATAAGCCATATAGCAGTCAATGTCACCAAGCCGATCTAATTATGAAGAACTATAAAATATTTCACAGTTTTTGGATAGTTTTGGATTATTTTAAAAGTTTTATTTCGCCGACCGCAGAGATGTCTACAAGGCTTTGTCGGATAACTTGGCCATATGCCAGTCTACTTGGCCAACCTGATCCAATTGTGATAAAGTCTCCTATATTTTGCCGAATTTAGAGTTTTTAATAATTATGGATGGTTTTAAAAACTGTTCTATCTCCGATCACAGAGATGTACACCAGGTTTTATCGATATTTTCAGATAGCTTGGTTTAGTAGTAGTCTCTGTGGCCAACGTGATCCAATTGTGATGAACTTTACCAGATTTCGCAGAAAATTTTTTTTTGATAAATTAAAAAAATTTGTACCGACGATCACAGAGATGTTCACAAGGTCTTGCCCATATTTTCGGATAACTTGGCCTGATGCCAGTCTACGTGGCCGACCTGATCCAGTTGCGATGCATTATACTATATTTCACATAATTAAGAATTTCTAATAATTTTGATGGTTTACTAATTAACTATAGTAAATTTTACAGAGTTTAGTACTTTATGTAAAATGACATAAAATCGGTCACATTTTATATTGCATTGCAATTAACTCCGATGTTCGACAATGAGAAGCTCTATCGCTGATAATCCTTAGTCTCACGGTATCTGCTATAGCAACGGAGTGTGTAGCATTTGCATTTTAAAGTTTTCGATGTACATATGCACGCATTTTAATTTTAGATTTAATTTGTTTGGTGGGCTGAAAATTGGGTTGCGGAATACAATGTAGCTTAGCGGTAGGGAGTCACAAGGTTCAGATAATTGGGATCTCTGTTACTTAATGATAATATTGTAGTGAAGGATATTAAGAAGCGTCTTGCCGACGAAATGGAATTCTAAAATAGTTTTTAGATATCTATCCGAGAATATGTGCAAGATTTTGTAGACATCTCTGCGATCGGCGAAAAATTCCAAAAACTGTGAAATATATTATAGTTCATCATAATTGGATCGGCTTGGTGACATTGACCGCTATATGGCTTAGCTATTCTAAGAAATGTGCAGAGGCTTCGGGACATTTCCAGGATCGGCACTAAATAATTATTTAAACCATCAAAAATCAGTCAACTTTTAAATTATCTGAAATTTAGTAATGTTCAACACAATTGTATGCTTTTGGTTAACGAGATAAACAAATGGTCCAGCTATGTGAAAATGATGAAAAGAAGCTGTACTTCACAAATCGTTTGTTATCGTTTTCATTAAGAAATTTTACATTTTAAATTCCAAGTACACAGCATATGAAAAACTAAATGACCTAACAGAAAGACATAGTTCCAGCAGGTGCATTCAAGGGCAATAATTTTATTTCGTATCCCTTATTCGTCTCGTATCGGTTGTATAAACGATATTTTACATATTTTTATTATTGTATCAAATATTCAGGATCGGAGGCTGCAGTTGGGCCAAAATGTGAACATACAAATTTAGTTTCAGGTGCGTTCAAAAGCGATGTTTAGTGTTCCTGTTCTTCTCAATTCAAATGGTATCGGTTTTATAAGGAATTTTTTAATATCAAATACCTAGGATGTGACACTGTAGTTGGGCCACAATATGTAAAATTAAATCGCCTGATAAAAAAATAATGTTCCAGGTGCGTTCAAAAGCGATAGATTAACTTAGAATTCCTGAACTTCTCAATTCGATTGGTATTTGTTTTATAAGGGATTGTTTACATTTTTAAATACCAAATATCCCTAAAAATAAATGTCCTAACAAAGAAAAATATAGTTAAGGGTACACTCAAGAGCAATAACTTGGTTCAGAGTGCCTGAACTTCTCAAATCGTTTAGTATCGTTTCATAAAGAAATTTTTACTGTTTGAATTCCTGGAATATGGAGCTGTAATTGGGCCAAAATATGTAAAACTAAATGGCCTATAACAGAAAAATAGAGTTCCAGGTGTGTTCAAGAGCAATAACCTCTTTTAGTATTCGCAAACTTCTCAATTCATTTTTATCAGTTTCATAAAGAGCTTTTTACATTTTTAGATACCAAATATCCGGAATATGAAACCGTATACTTAAGCCAAGATACGTAAAACTAAATGACCTAATAGGAAAACATAGCTCCAAGTGATTTTTAGAGCGATAACTTTGTTTAGTATTCTTGACCTTCTCAATTTATTTGGTATCGGTTTCATAATGAAATTTTACATTTTTAAATATCAATTATCCAGAATAGGAACCTAAAGTTGGATTAAAATATGTAAAAACTGGACAAACACTGTTAGCAGAACGTATACGATTTTCAACTAGATAAATTGTTATTCGAGTAATTATAAAATACTGTTAGAATTAGTTCAAGGTGCTCATGGTTATTTTAAACAAAATCAAGTATTACCACAGAAGAGCTTATATAAGGCATACATAAGGGTATCCAGTACCTACTTTCAAGTTTGTTGCTGAGCCAATTCCACTCTATAACCGTATTTTACAAAACCTCACTTAAAGTTCATTAAATAAACCTTTGACATTATTATTGTTTGTAAGTGACCGTAACTAGATATAAACGAATAATTTCGAAACGATTGTTACACGAAAAAACAGAAGTGAGAACCCCCAAGCAGTAAATTAATCTAGGTACAACTGTAGCTACAATTTCATAGAGGAAAAAAGTATTTGTAGCGCTCCTAAAATGTAAGGTCGTTAATAAATAAATCACGTCCATTATATGTGTTTATTGCAATATTAGCGTTTATTCTACAACTTTACAATTATTAATCACACTTTCATGAATTTAATAAATTTTTTATTCAAAAAATGTGCTTCTATAGAATAGTCAAAATGTGAGAATTCATATTCAAATATTCAAAATACAGAATCAAAGTTTGCCTGAATTCGCCTAATTGATTTCTTCCAAAAAAAAAAAAAAAAAAAAAATGAATGAATGATGAAAATTATAGAAACAAGGCTATGTTAAAATGTATTAGTATGTATTAGTCGACATAAAACCAGTTTTTCAGAATGATCCTCTTTGCTTCAACAAAGGCGATTTAAAAATAAAGGAAGAATAGCGGAAAATGATGAACCATTCTAATGGTAAAAGAACCTCAACTGACACAACCTTATTTTTGTTGGTCAGGTTAAAAACAACTTGCTTGGTATAACTAAATCGTTGAAAGTTAATTATTTAGCCTCCGAATTTACATTGAGCTCTTATTTGCTAAATTCTAGGCAACATTTTGTTAATTCCACGCAAGTATCTGCATCAATCAGCCACATTTATTTTCGGTCCCCTTCCTACTGTCCTCAAGACCTATCATACTGCACAAAACCGCTCAGCATATTTCATCTTTCGATGTCAACAAATGTTTTTATCGGCCTTCAGCTAGGAGATAATATTAAACTTTAACTGGACTAACCATTTTGAGATAAACAAATTAATTTATGATCGTCTGTCTGGCTTTCGTAAGACATGTTGAAGCAGCGACCTTGTTGTTTGTACGACTGATATGTAGAACCGATACCTTCTCAAACTAAGGGAAGCTCGGCTCATCGCCGAAATTTGAATTCCAAGACCTTTTTGTATGTGGCATTATTTGCAAAATTAAGAGCGTTTGCACTTTGTGTTAAAGACTTTGTGACGGACCGCAACATCAAAGTTGGCCTGGTTGGCTTAACTTAACACAGCCTCTAAAATTAATTCCGGTATTCCTTAAGGTTCGGTATTGTGCAAAAATTCCGCATCCTGTTCATCGTCGGCTGTTTTTAACAACCTGTTTTCCAGAACCTCATTAATTGGGGTTCAGAACTAACCCAAAACTATTCATTGTGTAAACGGAATCTCAATCTTAATTTCTGCATCGTTTCTTATATTGGACATTGAACTCTCTAGTGGACTCCGCCAAAGAACTAGGCTTATTTTAAACGCGGCAAAAGAAGTTCACTAAGAAAAACGTAAACAGAGTAAGGGAAATTAGTGTTATAAAAAAATAGCCTGAATCTGATCGTTTGTCATTATTATTACCGGACACATTTGAATTCTTGCCTAATTTACTAGGGTGTCCGGAAAGTATAAATACTATTTGGCTGAATATGTCGCATATAAGCAGTGAAATATTTTAGCGCACAATTTATCCCAGACATTAATGCCGCATATAAATTTGAAATTGAGCCCTTCCCAAAAGCAAACCGGATTTGGAACTGTCCGAGAAGTAGCCAACAGGACCCCTTTTTAACCGGCATAATATATTTTTGGGCCTAACGTCTTGAACAGAAGCAAGTTGGTATTTTTTGCTGCAAATTTCGGGAAGGCAATACATTTAATTATGTAGCGGAGATTCTAAGATGCAACATGGGTTCCGAATTGGCCCAGAGGTATAACTATTACTGTCTAATACGTTAGTAAAATAAAGTTTAGTAAACATCAAAATTTTCTATTCGGATGTCCCAGCAAATTTTAGTGAAGATTTCCAGTAAATTTATTAGGCATAAAATGTTCCAAAAAAAAGAAAAAAGAAAAAAAATTAAATTTATAAGAAATTTACTTAATAAGTTTCTGAAAATTCCCCATTCGTAAAAGAAGGTTGTGTGTTGGTTCCACTAGAAATTTTTTAAAATTTTTTTCGTTGTAAATTAGGATGATGCAATATGCTTATTGGTGTAGTGGAAATTTTAATAAGGGAACCGAATTGAGGTAACCCGGTGGTAGCCAGTAGGATCCCTGGTTAAACTGATAAGACAATTTTCAGGCCTACTGCCTCGGGAAGAAGAATTTTTATCTTTTTGTTTTTCTTTGTAAACTTCGGGAAGGTAATATTATTTATTTAACCAGCGGAAATTATAGCCTAACAACAACGACAATTTTCATTTTTTCATTTATCTCATACAATTTTTATTTATGTGGCAATATTAATCGATAAAAATTTTATTTATTCGATAATATTATTGCCCTACAATATACTCAAAGTAGCCCCCATCAGATATAAAACACTTGTGCATGCTAGCGCTTTTTCCAATATTCAAAAAAGTTCTATAACGCAATGGAGTTTAGCTCCTACAGTGATTCTGATTTTATTTTCACAGCGCCAAAACGTTCGACCTTCACGGCCTTAGATCTGGGTGTTTTAGTTCTTTTTATTAATTGCATGACCTGGTGAAAAAACTCATAGTAGACTTTGTTGTTGAAATCTTAGAAAACAGTTTGCAAAACCTTCATATTCGATCGAACTTTCATTGGGTCGATTGGACGTTTGAGCAGTTTTGATTTCATTCGCAACTCCTGAGCAATGCCATTCGGTATACTTTTTTGATCGAAAATTATTTTTCAATTTCATAACCAAATTTTGTTTGCCTCATGTTCAAAACATTCCAAAAAATTGCCTCTTAATAAAAAAAAGACGAGGGGGATAAGGGAGGATAGGATCGCTGAGATATTTTCATAAAAGTTTGAATTTTAATATATGTACACGAATAAATGATTTATTTAAAACAAAGCTTATAAAATTTTCATAACAGCAGCAATCTGGTCAAATTGTAGTAGAAGCTTACAAACAACAAGGATGGTGCCTCATCGAGTGTTTCGAAGTTTTGCAACGTTAAAGAACACAAGAAAATATGAGTCACGCTAAGGGGGGTAGAAACGACTCGCAATGTTCGACCCCCTAAACACATTTTTATAACTATCTCGTATACCATTCAAAATTATTAAATGTAAAAATAATCCATGGTCAATCGGACCTTAAGGGTTTCGTCACCTATTTTCGTACTTTGGAAGTAGTTTTTACCCCTTATATTAGCTAGTTAGCTAGCACTAAAAAAATAATTAACTCATATTTGTATGTGTTCCAGACATTGCAAAACTTCAAAACACGTTGGCAAAATGGAAGATCATGGGCAGTCATCTCACGTTTTTCGATACCAAAGAGGATGACTCAGGGAACTGATTGACCGTAAAAAATCGTACAGGCAATCACCGTCGTATTTATGTCTTGACTCATATCATCGTCCAACTGTCACACCCAAATATGACAACACACCTGATCAATACTCGGCATTGGGAATGGTGCAAACAATTCTTTTTTTTTGAAGGCCAGCCAAGGGTCCAGGGTTGATTTTTTGTATTTTAAAAAATCGATAAAAAGTCTGAAAAACTGGCAGAATCGAACAAAAACTATCGAAAGACGGTTTTCAATTAAAAAGTTTAAATATTCAAATTTTATCAAATTTTGTGAATAAACGCAATATTTGCCTGATAGAGAATTGACAGGCATACGATATGTGAGTACAAAGTAAAATATATGTACACCGGCACAGAAAACGGGCCACCCTAAAAAACAAATTTTTTTTTTGATGCGAATATCTTTTGAATCGTACTAGCCAGAAACATGAAACAAAAACCAAATTCAAGGCCATTCAAAACATACTTAGAAAAATATTACCATAGCATACTTTAGCTAATCATGTGGCTAAAGTTTATTACTTATTCCACAACAAGTTTTATAACGCAATACCTGGAAATATGAAGCAAAAACTAAATTCTCTCAAAACCAATCAAAAACAATCTTAGAAAATGTTATCATATCACCTTCGTCTAATCGTGTGGCTGTGTTTTTTTTACTTATCCCACTAGCTGGAGCTGGAAACATGAAACAAAAACCAAATTCAAGCTGATTCAACCTTACAAAATATTATCGTAGCATACTTTGTCTAATCATGTAGCTGAGTTTTTTGCTTATCCCACAAAATGGCTTATTACTAAATTTTCAAATGTGAATACCTCTTGAACCGCACTAGGTGGAAACCAATTCTTGGCAAGATCGAAAATTTGTGAAATTGTTTTGGCGATATTCGTGGAATTGTTGGAAGATGGAAGAAGCCAACGCTACATGGCTAATAACAACGTGTTTCGTCGCGATTTTTCGAGAAATGGTTGAATACCAAGCGAAAACGTTCGAGATGATCATTTTGTAGTTTGTAGACCTATAATGAATTGTTACAAGTACGTAATATAAATGGTAGTGGAAAAAAATACGGCTAAGTTTGGGAGAAGCAGGTCTTCCCGTACGAAGGCCAGCCAAGGGTCTATCACTTCTGCTAAAACAGAGGTTTGCTCGGCTACAATTTGCCAGGGAATATGAAAATTGGAGTGAACCTGATTGGAGCCAATCTTATTCACCGACGAATCAAGATTTTGTTTGTGGTCTTCTGATGGGTGAGAACGAGTATGACGACGACCGGGGCAGTGTTACGCTTCGTTCACCTTTAGCGAAAGGGTTGTCGGCGGATCAGTCATGGTATGGGCATTTCGATGGACGCACCCACCGAGCTTTACCTGGTTCCAACCGGATCTACAACGGCCGTTCGCTATTCTAGCAAAATATTGAAAGAATATGTCTCGTATTTCCGCTCCAAAAATGATGGAACAACTCCGAAGCGCGCTTTTAGAGGAATGGGAAAATATTTCACAGTGCGATATCAGATAACAGATTATCAAAAGTATCGGACGGAGGATAACAGCGGTTATTCAAGCTCGGGGGGAGCAACACACGCTACTAAACATTTTTTATTGGTTAATTATGATTTTTGTTGTGTTTATGTTTAAAAATTCGAGAAACCTCAGCCACATGTTTAGAAAGAGTAAGCCTTACGCACATTTTCCAAGATTGTTTTCAATGATCTTGAATTTGGTTTTTGTTTCATGTTTCCAGCTAGTTCGGTTCAAGTGGTATTCACATAAGAAAGTTTATTTATAAGCCAAATTGTCGGATAAGTAAAAAAATTCAGCCAACAAATTATGCTACGGTTATATTTTGTAAGGTTGTTTTGAAAAAACTTAATTTTGGTTCTAGTTTCATTTTCCATCTAGTGCGGTTCCAAAGATATTCACATCAAATTTAATTATAAGCCATGTTGTGGGATAAGTAAAAAAGAAATTCTGCCACTTAATTAGAAAAAAGTAGTATTGTAATATTTTCACTGAATTACCTAGAATTTGTGGTTTTCTGTGCCAGTCAGTTTATATACTTGTTAAAACTAATCAGGGCCGACTTTGGTACTTTTTATATGAAAGAAATTGAAAGAAATTGGGTTGCATGCAGCAATTGGGGTTTGAAGCAATATGTTTTGGTTACAATTGCACTTATAATTAACTTAGGTTGATAGTTGTGCTAGAATTAGTTAGTACTTAGAAATGGTTATGTCTTGTGCTAATAATTTACTATACCATCTGATCAAATTTGACCTGGACTGGTCCATTTAAAACAATTTTTTTTTTCTAAGTTGGTACAACCTTCTTTGACATTCATGTAACGTTTCAGCAGAATATATCGATTAGTGTAAGTTTGGCAGCCATTTGTTTACGACGCGAAAAGTTTCTCTGGCAACTTTTACTATGGAAAAAAAAATTGAACAACGAGTTTTCTTGAAATTTTGTATTTCCAATAGAATTACGGCTATTATTATTACTGGTGACGAGACGTGGATTTATGAATATGACGTCGAAACTGCCCAACAATCTAGCCAATGGCGCGCCAAAAATTAACCAAAACCTGAAAAACCACGTCAGAGTCTGTCGAAAATCAAGGTAATGGTCCTCGTTTTCTTCGATTACCGTGGTGTGGTTCACCATGTATTCAATAAAGCATACTACTTGGCCGTTTTGATGCATCTACGGCCGGATTTGTGGGCAAACAATTCATAGATTTTTTTTACCAAGATAATGTGCCGTTACATTCCAGCCTGATTGTGAGTGAATTTTTGGCCAAACACGAAAAAAAAGTCATCGCTCAGCCACCGAACTCGCCAGATTTGACTCCCTGTGACTTTTTCCTGTTTCGTTCAAACTCCTTGTTCAACTTTTTTTCGGTTTACGCGCGCTGTTTAAACGGACCAGTTCGGGTCAAATTTGATCAGATGATATATTACTAATAAAAAAATACTAACTATCGACTACTTAGGTGTCTGGAACCGAGTAGAGTCTTTAAAACTAACATACCTTTCTTTTCCTTCGGTTTTGTTTTTTGTACAAGGGTGAACGGTGGTATCCGGCGTATTACGGGAAACTTGGATTAGACTACACTTTCAATCAACCAATCAATTTTAATTAGTTGTTGCTGCTTGGTAATACCGAAGTCGATTTTTAATCGTGCTTAAAGAATCTAACTAACCAAATTATCTAAACACTTCATACGTATTACGTAAGATAAGTTAATATATTCAGATTTTAAAAAGTATGTTGTCAAACCTATGTTACATTTTATTTCCATAATTTTGTTTCAGTATTTCCCTTCCAATTTTCTTTACTTATACCGAAAAATGTTCATTAATTATACTCAGAATTACAAATTTTCAGCAAAATAATGTTTTACCTTTCTCTACCTTGTGCTTATTTTATTGCACACATTTTTTATAGGAAATTCTCCTTTGTTAGGACATAGTTTCCACAATTATTTTTTCATTGCAACAAAAAACATTTTGCTGATTTTGTTCCTTTAGCAATGGTACAGTTGAGCAGAATTACCACAATTGCAAATAAATTCCAATGCGCAGAAAAATGTTCCACCTTACATTACAATAATATTACAAAAAAATTATTCACGATATAATTTTATTTAAAATATTTATCTTGCATTTACATACACATTTCCCATATATATGATAATGATATGATCGTTAGGCGAAATTTTATATTCCAGCCAAGCAAAGTAAAATGTCTATATACATACACACGTAAGAAAATTATAAGAATACATTTATTATTTATGAGATGGTGATTATAATTTTTATTTTCTTATAATAATATTTTTTTATCGTTTTATTTCTATTTCGATAAAAATAAAAAAAATAAAAAGTTTACAGTGCATGGTAACTTTAAATAAATAATATTTTTCAATTAAATTCATAAATTATTATGATTGATGAATGCAAATTTCTTTTTTATTTTGTGCTCTCCACTCCAGAATATCAGAATATATCTCTCGGTATTTACGTTGCACAAGCAATAAATTTTGAAAATCTAACAGAAAATGCAAAAACAACCAAAACGAAAAATGAAAACTTGAAATAGGTGTATTTTACAATATAAATCATACTCGTTTATCATTCCATATAGACTTATGTACACTCGTACCGATATGCGATGTTATTGGATATAATATGTGCACTGTGCTGTGCACAACACAGAATCAAGAGAAAATTTTTAAATATTTTCAAACAACAAAAAATAGTAATACCCCTCTAAACCCAAAAAAAATGTAAAAAAAATAAAAGCTCATAATTCCATTATTTATGGCATTTTAAAAATTTAATGATCACAAACCCAACCAAAAATACAAAAAAAATTTCGTAAAAATTATGATCAGTTTTTTTTTTATTTATGCAATTTGTGCACACGCTTTTTTGTTTTTTTTTTGTACATTATATCTGCACCAAAATTTGGCATACCGAAAAACATAACAATAATATTTTATATGACAAGTTTTGCTTTTATGGTAAATACAATAAATATGGTTTAATATATTCGCGCAATAATATTTTACGATATTTCTAAGCGAAACAGTCTCATTTACTATATGTTATTGCAAATTGAAAACTTAATCCGAAACTTAATAAATTCACAAAATCAGGCTATAATTTATTATTATTATTATTATTATTTAGGTTGTGTCTTGTGTGTGAGCTTTAATAATATAATAATATTTAAACGTTGTATCTTATTGTGTCTCTTGCGGATTTTAATAATTGACATGTTATTTTGCATATTCGTACACATGTATGTATGATTGCAAATAATATGGGATTAAAATTTGAAGAAAAAATACGAAAAGTTTTTTTTTTTTTTGTTTAAGCTCAAACGAAGCTTGACTAATATTTAAATTTCAATGAGATAATAATTTAAAAGATGAATTTATTAAAATTGTATTTATGAATACAAACCATTTCAAATTTTGGAAATAAAATATACAACCAAAAAAAAAAAACTATAGGTGGTATTTAGATTTATGTATACGGATGTGTGCTACACATTAAAAATACAATTTGAAGTTTCGGTATATGGCAGGTACTATAGTCAGAACAATAATGAAATAACGGATGTGATTTAAAATTTGAAAATTAAGGCTTCTAAGTGATTGATATGCATCAGTTTTATTAATAGTACTTTATGACATAACGTGACTCAGAATAAAAAATAAATATTTTATAGTACTAATGTTTGACATTTATTTGAAAAAGAAAAAAAAAAGTTGAGATCTCTATGAATGTTAAACGAGAGAGCTTAGCATAATTGCCTAACATATCCTAATAAATAAACATACGGCAAAATAATCAAAAAAGTCAATATTACAAATTTAACCTCGACCATGTCTTCGAAATTTTCGCCTTATAGTAAATCTGGAAAAATCCAAAATCACTGTAAAGCAGCTAGAGAAGAACGAAACGAATTACTAGTTCGATTGTGCCATTGCCTGGATGTATTTACAATATAGCCTTGACAGAAAGTAAATAATATTGTACCGCTTTCTAACTTGAGGCTACCGTAGACATTTCCTATAGAAAAACCTATGTAGGGGAGAGGGGCTATAAAGTAGGCAAAGTTAATTTCTCGAAAATGGTAGAAATAGTATAACACATTTTTACTAACCCGAGCAAAACAATTGTTGTGTTCTCAGTTACTTCGTTCTAAAAAGACCAAAGTATTGAAATCCTGTCAAAAATGATCAGAAATTTGGTTGGTCCAAAACGACTTGACGTTTTGAAAGTCCCTGAGTCTAAAAAAGCCAAAAAAAAAAGAAAATAATATCCGTCCGTCTGTCTGTACCCATGGAATCTCGAGAACGGCTTGTTACGATTTAGAATTTTTTTTTTGCCAATCTGTTTCTATGGTCAAGGCCGAGATTTGAAAAGATTTTGGAACATGTGTGTCAAGAGGGTCGGGTAACTGCCATACGAATTGACCCAACATACTGTTATACATTTTGGAAACCCCTAAATTATAAATATTTTGTATGCGAATTATTAATTGCAATTCCAAATTATTGTAGATAGATAATATTGATGAGTAGATAAGAGAAGATTGTAACTTGTTTTTGGCATGGACAGTTAATGAGACATACATGGATACGGGAACCTTAAAAACCGATAAAAGGTAAATGAGGTCCAGGCAGAAGAAGATCGTCAGTCATAGATTATATTAAAAATAAATAAGTAAAAAATTAAATGTGTTGTGTAAATTATTTAATAAGAAAAAATACATAAAAGTGGCGACGAGAATGGGATAAAAAAAAAATTAAAAAAAAAAATATTGCAAAACGGGAAATCATTCATATAGTTAAAAATACAAAGACAAGCTAAAAGTGAAAAATAAAGTAGTGCAGTGCATAAAATAGTCGGAAAAATTGAGCAATATGTGGAAGGAACCAGCTGGTTGGCTTATGAAGATAGGCTTAATCAATTTTTTATCGCTAATAAAGTGGAAGACGATAAAAAAATGGCAACGTTCATTACGGTTATTGGTGCGGGCCTATACGAAACTCTCATGAAGCTAACAGTACCAAATTTACCTTCAGAAAAATCGTATGAGGAATGTATTTTACTGTTGAAAACATTTTTTTCAAAGAAAAGGAATATATGAACGGAACGCGCAAAATTTCATAGATCGAAACAAGAGGAAGGCGAAACGGTTTCAGAGTTTATTTTGAGGCTAAAATCTATGGTAGCTTCTTGCGATTTTAGAGGAGTGTTAGAAAGTAGAGATATCAAATATCGTGAATTAAAAGATATAATCATACAAGAAGCTTTGCTAGATCATTTTGTCGTTGATATTCGGAATACAACAATTTTTCAAGCTTTATTAAATACAAAGGAAAACGAAGACAGTTTTGATGCCGCATGTGAATTGGCATTAGCAACAGTTAGTAAAATGGCGACCACAAACAACAACTTTAACCAACAATTTCGTGGAAGATCTCCAAATCAATATAGATCATCGAGACATTATTACTCATATCATGGTAACAATCGTAGTCCAAGTCCACGGTTCTACCAAAATAAAAGTATTAACAGCAAAAACAAGCTACAATGAATCGATGCAAAACATGTGAAAGTTCTGGCAGACATAGGGATGAAAATTGTCCAGTGCGTAATTGGAGATGTTTTAGATGTAATCAAATTGGTCATACTTCAACCGTTTATTGGAATAATTCGGATTCAAAACAACTGAAAATCATAAATAGTATATATATTTTTTGGTCAAATTGGAGAAACACATTTTTTTCTGGAGTCGTTAATCTGGTAAGTGAGGATACGGGTATTGTTGGAGAGATTAAGGGATTGTTTCCTAAAATAATAGACCACAGTTTAGCTAGCCCGGATATAGTGTTGAGTGAAGATGCAATTCCTTATTCAGTTGCGTACCGTCTCAAGGATAAGGTTAATGAGGAAATTAATCGTCTTGTCAAGCAAAATATTTTAATGCCAGTTCACCATAGTAGATATGCAAGTCCGGTAGTGGTAGTACCAAAAAAAGATGGTAAAATTCGACTATGCATAAATTGCAAGGTCACTATTAATCGGTTTGTTCTGACCGAGCACTATCCACTGCCTAAAATTGAGGATATTTTTGCCAGTTTATCGGGGTGTAAAGTCTTTTGCGTAGTTGATCTCACTGGTGCTTATCAGCAATTGTTATTGAGTGAAAAGTCTCAAGAGTATATGACCATAAATACACATAAAGGTCTGTTTAAATATACCAGACTCCCTTTTGGGGTTTCATCAGCACCGTCAATTTTTCAAGGTGTAATCGATCAAATTTTAAATTATATGAAAAATGTTAAATGTTATTTGGATGATATTTTAGTAGGTGGATCTTCAAGGGAAGAATGTAAGAAAAATCTATTTGAAGTTTTGAAGAAGTTAAACGAACATAATGTTCGGATAAATATATCGAAATGTAAATTCCTTCAAAACTCAGTCAAATACCTTGGTCATATTATTTCGGGTGATGGAATAAGACCAGACGGAACAAAAGTCGACGCTATAGTTAATGCGCCTCCACCACAAAACATTCAACAACTTCAGTCATTTTTAGGCCTTTTGAATTATTATGGGCGTTTTTTACCCAACTTGTCTTCGAAATTACATATCTTGTATAATCTTCTACATCAAGATGTTCCATTTGTATGGTCAGAAAATTGTCAGGTTGTTTTTGAAAATTGTAAGCGATTAATATTAAACAATAACATTTTGGAACTTTTTGATCCGCTGAAACCAATAATTTTAACAACCGATGCTAGTTCATATGGAGTGGGTTGCGTATTGTCACATTTGGTAGACGGAGTTGAAAAACCAGTAATGTTCGCGTCAAGCACGCTCTCCTCAGCTGAAAGAAATTACTCACAGCTTCATAGGGAGGCACTAGCAGTAATCTTCGGCGTTAAAAAATTTGAAAAATATTTGTTAGGAAAAAAATTTGTGATTTGCACTGACCATCAAAGCCTGCAGGAAATATTTAACCCAAAAAAGTGTACTCCGTCCGTAGCAATAGCTAGGCTTCAGCGATGGGCTGTTTACTTATCAATGTTTTCATATGAAATTAAATTTAGACCTGCAAAAAACGTTGCAAATGCAGATGCGTTATCGCGTTTACCGTTAGCAGAAAACACTGGTATAGATGATATTCCAATTTGCTATTTCAACCAAACTAAGGATTTTCCTTTGAGTTTTGATGACGTCAAAACGGAAACGAGGAATGATTTAGTCTTGTCAGAAATTTATAATTATACGAGTATGTTAAATGGGTGGCCAAATTTGATTCCTGATTATGCCAAAATTTATTTTTCAAAGCAGGCTAGCCTTAGTATTGAAGCTGAATGTTTATTTTATGGAAGTCGTTTAGTAGTCCCAGAGTCTTTAAAGTCGCAATGTCTAAAATTATTGCACGAAAATCATGCCGGAATAGTTAAAATGAAAATGGTCGCAAGATGATATATTTGGTGGAGCGGTATCGACAATGATATCGAAAGTTTCCAAAAGTCCTTTTTTTTTTGTCAACAGTCTCAAAATATTCCTAGTGAAATTGTTAGCTCAAAATGGACAGAGAGTCAATTTCCCATGGAGCGTGTCCATATACAGCCTTGGCCAAAAATATAAAGCAACCCTATCTATTAGCATTATATATTAATATTATGTCTTTCTAAACAATGGGTGTTAACGAACGAGTCATCCCACCGAATGCGACCCTTAATTATTGAAAATCACCAATTTTTGTTTTGTTTTAGGTTCTTAACAAGAAGTTGTAGCGTCGTAAAATTTTTTTATTTTAGTTTTGTATTTGATCGTGTGCACTGTGCAGTCTTCACATAAAGTGTTTTAAATCAAAAAGAGTTTTCGTAAGTTTTTTGAGAAAAAAAGTGTGTTTGTGATAATTATGCCTAAAGCGTGCCAACTCAGTGAAGAAATAAGGGCACAAATTGTGTTGTTGGATTCCCAGGGTGTAAGCCAAATTAAAATATCCCAAAAATTAAAATGCTCTCATGGAGCAGTTCAATCTACATTGAAAAGGGTTAAAGAGACCGGGGACTATGCCTATAAACTACGCTCAGGCAGAAATCGTATCACTTCGGTAAGAGACGATCGACAAATTGTGCGAAAATCTCTCAAAAACCGAAGAAAAACATCTGCTGAGATAGCTGCAGAGCATTTAACAGAACAAGAAGTTCACATTTCGGCACTGACAGTTAGAAGATGGCTCCTGCAAGCTGGATTGAAAGGTTGTAAAGCAAGAAAAAAACCTTTGCTCTCACTTACCAACATAAAAAGTCGCTTGAGATGGGCTTGAGAACAGAAACATTGGAATGACGTGGATTGGGCGATAGTTGTTTGGTCAGATGAATCTACTTTTGAGGTAAATATAAAAAATAAATATTAAAAAATAATTAGTCAAAAAAAAAAAATAAAAAAATTGTGCTATTTATTTTAAAAGAATTAATAGAGAAATTTATGTTAAATTTGATGGAATTCTTATAGATTTTTGGAACTCCTGGCGCAACCATCGTAAGAAGAAGAGTCGGGGAAGCATAAAATCCTGATTGTATAGTGCCTACCGTAAAGCATGGAGGGGGTAAACTGATGGTGTGGGGTTGTATGGCATCATCAGGGGTGGGAAAACTGTTGTTTTGTGAGGGTCTGATGAACAGTACTAACTATGTTACCGTCCTCGAGGCTGCATTGAATGCCTCAATTCGGCAAATCTTTGGGGAAACGGATAGTTCTTCGATAATTTATCAACAGGATAATGCCCCCTGCCATACTTCTCGCGTTACGATGAGTTGGTTTCGAAAAAAACAAATTCGAGTCATGGACTGGCCCGCCCAGTCACCAGACCTAAATCCCATTGAAAATTTGTGGTCAATTTTAAAAAAAAAAATCAAGGATCGCAGTATGACTTCAAAGGAAGACCTCAAACGTGCGCTGACAGAGGAATGGAAAAATATATCGAGAAATACCTGCGAAAAATTAGTACGGTCGATGAATAAAAGAGTCCTGGCTGTCATCAAAGCCAAAGGAGGACCTACAAAATACTAAAATTAATAAAATATAAAAAGTATTTCCTAAAAATATTGAGTTTTAATTTTTGTCTTCATTCGTTTTGTAGATACTGCAATTTGGGAGGGGTGCTTTATAATTTTGGCCAAGCTGTAGATTTTTTCTATTTCGGAGGAAAAATTTTTCTACTTTTTGTCGATTCATATTCAAAATATGTCGATGTGGTGCAAATGAACCTTACAAATGCATCAAGTGTCATTGAAAAACTGTTGAATATTTTTGCAAGTCTAGGATTATGTTCCAAATTAGTCACGGATAACGGCCCTCCGTTTAATAGTTTCGAATTTAAAACGTTTTGTAACAGCCATAATATTAAGTTAATGCATTCTCCGCCATATCACCCACAGTCAAATGGACAAGCTGAACGGTGTGTTCAAACAGTTAAAACCGTACTATATAAGTTTTTAGAAGGTCCAGAAAAGAATTTGTCGATCCAATATAAAATAAGTAAATTTTTGTTTCATAATAGGAATACTCCAAATATGACAACAAAAAAGGCTCCGTCTGAAATTTTGTTTACCTATAAACCTAGAACACTTTTCGATCTTCTTAGAACTAATCAAAATGAAGAAATTATAGATACAGCAAAAAATTTAATAAATAGTGAAGAAAATGTCCCAAGAAAAAAATTCAAGTTCAACTTAAATAAAGAAAAATCATTTAAATTTAAACCAGGCGGTAAAGTGTTATATCGGAACCACTTCAAGTCGCACTTAAATTGGTTACCGGCTAGAGTCGTAGAACGTGTCAGTCAGACTGAGATCTCAAATCTCAAATTAAACCTTTAACATTTCAAATTAAATCTTTAGCAAATTAAATGAATGGCTAATTAGGATGGAACTTATCTATTTCTTAACTGAATTTAGTGAAACTTGATTACCGCGATGGAAATGGGATTCTAAAACGAGTTTTGGATGAAATTCTAGAATATGGCCAAGCATGATGGAACTTGTCTATTTCTCAACCGATTATGGTGAAATTTGACATATGCGTTGAAAAAGAGATTCTACTCTTCCATTCTATGGAACTTGACTATTTCGGAATCAATTATGATGAACTTCGCCTTGCACATTGGAAATGGGATTCTAAAATGATTTTTGGATGAAGTTCTGGCATATGAAAAATATGAGGGAACTTGTCACTTATCAACCGATTATGATGAAATTGATATGTGCGTTTGAAATGGCATTCTAAAATGGTTTTTGGGTTTTTGGATATATTTCTGGAATATGGCTAAGTATGATGGAACCGATTATGATTAAATTTGACATGTGTGTTAGAAATGGGATCCTACTCTTCCATTCAATGGAATTTGCCTATTGCTCAACCAATTATGATGAAATTGGGCTTGTGCATTGGAAATGAAATTCTAAAATGATTTTTGGATAAAGTTCTGGAATATGGCCAATTAGGACGGAACTTGGATATTTCTTTTAGGATTTCAGTGAAATTTGAAATCTGCCATGGAAATGGGATTCTAAAGTGATGTTTGGATAAAATTCTGGAATATCAATCGTATGATGGTATGATGGTAAGACGTTATGATGGTATAATGGTATGAAGGTAAAATGGTGTGATGGTATGGTGTTATGATGGTATGATGGTGATGGTACGATGGTATGAATTGAGCGGAAGGTTCAGATTTGGTTCGAGCTAACTTGAATTAAAGTTGAGTTAGGATTTAGTTAGCCCTGCATGGGGGTTAAGTGAGTTGTTCGGTTGGGGAAATATTTAAGAGTTGATTTGGAGTTAGGTTAAGGTGACTGATTTGAGGGTATGTTTGGCCATTATTTGGTGGAGGTTGATTTGTTTATTGAGTTGGGAGTTGAATTAATCAAGACGGAAGTTCTGACCACCTCATGAGGTTTCAGCTCTTTATAATTTTGTTTTGATTTTTGTGTCGGAAAGCCGAATTTTTTGCATCAAAGTAAGTTTTTTGGTTTTTCTAATATCTATAATATTTTTAAATGTAGTGCATGAAATTAAATTTGTAATAATAATTATGTAATAGAATCTTGTTAAGTATAAAGTACCATTATTCAAATAATTTAGCACATATTTTAGTGTTTCTCAGAATAATTGTACAAGTCTTTAAGCGACAAAGTAGAAAAAATCGTCGCTATAAATTAGACATGTCCACTTTATAGCATGAGGTTCACAGTAAATGCGTGTTCCTTATTGCTCTTACAAACCTATTATATTTTTTCCATAATACTATATTTGATTTGTTTTTTAACCAATGTAGTTTTGTTATGGTAAAAATGTATAAAAGAAAAACCGATCGGCCAATGTAAATCAGCCGGATGAAAATGTTTAAGGTAGTACTAGGTCCGCCAAATACAAATGATTCTGAAAATTCTGACTGATTAACGATGGTAAAACCAAATATAAACATTGCCAAATTTAACAAACGTAGAGGAGGGTGATCGAGTTAAAGCTATAATTTCTCTTAAGGGGGCTCAGGGACTGGGTAGTTTACCTATTATGAAAATATTTATTATGAGAGTTTTGGTCGACATGGCTGTCCTACTAAGTGTGTAATTGGCAAAAAATTTTGATCGTTATGAAGAAACTGGCAGCTGTTATTGAAAGTGTTCGTAATGAATCAAGCACATCAACCAGGGATCGTTCACAAGAATTAAACATTTTCACGAATCACATTACGACGCACTTTGTATGCAGATCTTTATTTGCATCCATACAAAATTCAACTAACTCAAATATTGAGGCGACCAGACCATTTAAATGGTCGTCGTTTTGTGAATTGGATGCTTAAACGGAATGATGATTTTTCATGAAAAATAATCTTTAGCGATGAAGCTCATTTTCATCTTAATGGGTACGTCAATAAGCAAAATTGTCACAAAGCAGTACTTCATCCTCCAAGAGTTACTGTTTGGTGTGGTTTATGGGCTGGTTCTTTGAAAACGAAGAGGAACTTACAGTGAATGAGGAACGTTAACACAACATGTTAACTAGTTTTTTGTGGCCCAAATTGAATGGATTGCGTGTCAATGATCTTTGGTTTCAACAAGACGGAGTAACATGCCACGCAAATTGTACAACAATCCATTTATTGTCAAATCCAATTTTCATTGGCCACCAAGAAGCCCGGATTTAACATTTTTTGTGGGGTTATTTGAAAGGTAAGGTTTATGCTAATCATCCATTTCAGGAAAAATTTGTTTTTATTAATTATTCACGCACTAAAATTCCTCAAGGTGCTTAGCGTTGATCATCTACATGCAAAGACGACCAGATACCATGTAGGATCCTTTTGTTTTCATATTGCAGTTGATCGTAGTTAATAAAAATTCAATGGAGACTTCTGGCTCCATGGGGGGAATTTTTATTTTTTAGAAATCGAGGAGCTCCCGTTTCTTTAATTTTCACTTTCAATTTTAACAACTAAAATTTCATTGGATTAGAGATTTTTAAATTCATATAATTCGTATTCACAACTATACCACCAACTTTATACCTCATCAACCTTTATGCCTCCGCTTACGACCGAGTCATATAACTACTCTGTTACACGAAGAGAATATCGCTGGTTCCAGGGCGCCATCGATATTTAACAACGAAAGTTTTATTGCTGCCTACAAACGGTTCGTCTCGCAGTTGAGGGTTTTTACGAATATCAGGCGTAAATATAGAAATGTGAATTTGATAGAAATTCTACAAAGCAGAGTAATTCACTGGAATACACTGGTAAGACAAAAAAATGCAGACCTAACATAATTTTAGGTCGAGAAAATGGGGTTTGAATATTTGCCCAAAGGGTATTCGGTCTAACTCTAAAAGCGATAGATGCCGAACGATCCGATACAAAGATTTCGCTCTGTCACCTACTACATCATTGAAAATTTCTTTAAACTGAGGGCAATTTTTCGAACTAGATAGCAAGAAAAGGACTCAAGGTTCCTTTAGAATTTGGTTGAATTCGGTTAGTTCCAACTTCGGCGAACCTGTTTCCACATATTTGAGGAGCACCCATTGAAAACCATCGGGTACATCTAAATGAATCTGTACAAAACGGGCCCTGGTCATTAGGGCATATTTTATTACGGTATGTTTTAGAAGGACATATTTCAGTACGGCATATGGTAAACTAAGGCATATGTTGCTAATTTAATTTTATTAAATGAAAGAAAATCTTTTGATGATGGAAATCATTTTAGAAACCATTTGAGTCGAATTTTTTATGCCATTCCAATATTTTTTAGAGGCCCATAATCAGATAATAATCAGCCAGAAATAGTTGAAAAGATATACTCTCGTTAACGAGAAACTCTACACATTCGAAATTTATTCCATTTTCAATAAACCAATTTAGTTAAATCATTTCAATGGCCAATTGTGATACATCAGAAATGTTTCATCATCTAATTAAAATTATGACGGCGATGAACTCATATATGACCCCTTAGGCATCTTAACTAACACTGTCTACCAAATTGCGTAGATGTATCACAAACACCCCAAATCTTACATAAAAATAAGTCGAAAAAATAACCCAGCTCCTATTATAATTTCGGTTTACATATGACCTACACATATACTATACTGTACACCCGACCTTACCATTAAATCCATGTTACATATAAATTTATTGTCTCAAGCACAAAAATCTCCAATCTAATTTCATAAATAAATGTTATGTATGTGTTATCGGCAGAGCAAAAAAAAAAAAAGTGTCACGTGACCCGGTTTAATATTATCACCAAAATTCAATCACATAGTAAGTAATCGGGGGGGGGGGGAATCTTTTCCCATTTTCAAATTTTATGCTTGCATTTACGTACGTACTTGTATGTTTACGCGGATGCGAAGGGTACAATTTTTATACCTTATCAGTTCATAACACACTTTCGTCAAATGATTTTGGTATACAAACATTTTTTTTTGTGCCATTCAAGCAAATCAATTTTTCTGATGGGTTGACACCAAAATCAAGATATTCAATTTCATTTCACACTTGTTTCATTTACGTATATGTCTATACGTAAGTTTATATCTGCACAAGATGTCATTTGATTTTTTTTTTTCCTAACATCAAATATCATGTGACAATTTTTTTTTTATCTTTCAAAGTACGAACGGAAAAATCGAAACAAAAATTGTTGTGTTCATCTCCCCAGAATACGATTTCTTTTTTTTTTTGTTCTTATCTTTGTCATCCATCTTACTATTATACTTTCTAAAGACAAATAGATGTAAAAGAGTCACCCTCTCGCTCAATATGAGTATATATGAGGGTTAAAACTTTGGAAAATTGTGTGTGTATGTATGTACATATATAAATATTATTCATATAAATACAACGAGAAGCAGCACAAAAATATTCTACACAGCCAATAGCAGAAGATTGGAATCTAACGATAACAACCATAGTGTGGAGACCAATCCCAAAAATACATAAAAAAAAAAATCCGTCGTACATACATATATTCTCTCTCCCCCAATTTTCCTTTATATATATTTTTCCTTTTTCTATATCAAATATAAACATATAAATGTATACAGAGGAAAAATCAAAATAATAACAAAAAGAAAATGAAAAAGAAAATCCTCCAGATAAATATCAGTTTTTCCAATTTTTATTTTCTCTCTAACGATTTTTTTTTTCTGTATTTGTCGTTAAAAAAAAATAAAAGCAACAAAAAAAAAATAAATTGTTTTTCATTTTTCCCAACTCTATGGGGAATTTTATTTTGTTTTTCTATATCTTGGAAAAACTTTGTCGTAAATATTCGTATTTTCTAGTAAATTCTTGAAAATTTTAAAGCTCACACAATACTATTCCGAAGACACACACACACACACACTTGCATATATACATAAACGTATACACAACAAGGTTGATGAGACGAGATATCTTTAAAAACAAAATTAGGAAAATTTTAAAGTTGATAGATTTGTTCGAATATTTTGAACTTTTTTGTATTTGTACAGTATTTATGGGAATATGGGAGGGAATGATGATGATGATGACTGAATGATGATTATAATTATGATTTTGTTTTGGGGTGGATGTATTTGGATGTGCATAACAAAATATGGATATTGGTTGTATTTTATGAATTGCCTCGTTGGAAAAGCGCATGCTTGGTGATTTTTTATGTTTTCTGTTTTTCTTTTTTCTTTTTTGGGGAAGATTGACTTTTTGTTTTTTTTATATATGGGTATTAATAAAATGGAAGCTTTTTTAGCGTTTATGGTATATTCAAATGTCGCCTATTCATCGAAAATAATCTTTATAATTTTTTGGATAAATATAAAATGATCAGACTTACCAGTCATCGAATGATGTGCATGATGATGCCCTTTACCCAATAAATAATCATCCTTACATATAAATTTATTGTCATCTAATACATACAATTGTTCGCCCGTACTTAATTGCTTTCGACATATACAACATGTGAAACAATTTAAATGAAATACTTTATCTCTTGGTTTACGTACTAAATCTGAAGGTGCTATTCCTTGTCCACAACCACTACATTTTGTTCCATATCGTCTGTAAAAAAAAAAAAAAAAAAAAAAATTAAAATAAAATAAAAAATCGAAAATCATGACAATTCAATTAAAGTAATTTAAAAGAGTTAACAAAAAAAAATGTAATTTAAATTTACATATTAGGTGCTAAAGGTATATAAGTATGTATAATTAGAATATCACAAATTCCGATTTAATTCATTTTACACATACCTTCGTGTACACGGGTACGGATTACATTTTATAATCGAACAAAAATTTCAATTTATTTTCTAATATGCCACCAAAGTGTAGAACTAATTGTAATGTGTACGAGTAAGTCGATTTATTTTTGAAAATAATTTCAAGTTCAATGTGACTTTAAGAAAGCAAAAAAAAAACTGTAATAAACTAAATTTAATTGTTTTTGCTTTATTGTACTCGGTATGTACACATTATATACACACACTCACAAAAAATATAAAATAACAATTACGATTCTAAATACAAATAGACGAAAATTTCTTAAATTTTTGTGTACAAAAAAGAAATCGATTTTCCGTGTGGGGAGCACAACAAAATGATTTATTGTTGTTATTTTAAAATATTTGTGTTTTTTTTTTTGTGGAAAATTTTCATGAACAAATTTTCACAATGATCTTGAAGTATACGAGTACTACCCAATCTGCCGTCGGTTAAAACAGGTTTACTTTATTCTATTCAATTCTTTCACCTTTAAAGCCCGCCAAGATGAAGATTTTTAATCAGGCCGGATTTCTTTCGAACACGCTATAGCTAAATTTTTCTTTAATTTCAGTGACCCCTAATAATTTAGAAGTCGGCTGGAATAAAATGAATGCTTGAAGAGTCAAGTCTCAACCGACCTTTTGTAAAATTAAAATACTAAGTGTCTAGATTATTCAAGTGTGAAAAAACCGACGAAACCAGTAAAGCTGAAAGTTGCCCTTATCGAACGGATTGCAAAATATCTTATGACAAAATATAAGAAGTAGTTTCGATATATTATTCGCAACTAATAAATCCCTTGATGTAGAGTGACAGAGTTCCGAAGTTAACAAGCAAAGGCAGAAGCTGCGTATTCTCCCCAAAATGGTAAATAATATCGGTAGGCAGAAGTAGGTTATTGGATGGTGGATCATAAACCGTAGTCAAAAGCGGTTAACATTTGCTAAACCTCCATAGAAGAAGTTACGAAGAAGATCTCTTATTCCTTTCTATTTATTCTGAATATCCAATAACTGAACGATTACTACATTCTATATTTCGGAAATTATTTTTAAATTTTGAAAGTGTACCCTAGTCCCGAACTGAACTGGTCTTCTGATCTTTCCTTCTTTTTTTTTCAATCTTTCAGAATTTGGAGCTCAACTCTTAAATATAAAAATTTGTAAATTGAATTTCGGTAGCCTTGAATTTTTAGAATCTAATTTGTCTCGAAATAATAGAATTAGTCTGGAATTTATAAAAGAAGAAAATCTTCTAAACATATCTAACAGAAAATATCGAAACTTTTAAAAATTCAGAAGACGACTGACTTAAGACTGTTTGTGTTACGCTAGAAAATATAATAGAATTTTGAACTAGCAAGCGTTTATTTATTTATTGGTTAGACAAGACTATCCAACGTTCTAAAATAAATTTCTAATTAAATTATCTAAAGGGAAGGGTCAGTTAACTTCTCTATTTGGAACTTAGTTCTAGATGTTTTTTGCTTAGTTTCAATTATGCAATGGTCAATTTTCATATTTATACAACCAGTAGAGGTCCGTTTAAGTCACGGCTCGTCTGAACGCGGCTAAACCGAAAAGTGCTTGCACTTCTGTTTTTTTTATGGCATCATGTTCCCTAAGGTCTAACAAATAAGATAAAACTTTTTTTGAAATCATCCACCGACCAGTTTACATTTTCGCGCCAATGTTCGAAAATTGGAACCAAAAAAACGGGTTTTTGGTCTGAAAAAGTGAAATATCTTATTTTGTATGCCCTTCCGGAGGATTCCAGCAAACAAAGATCGAAAGAGGAAAGTCTCAGGAAGAGAATGCAGTAAAGTACAGGTCAAAAGGTTGCTAATTTGCGAATTATTTCTCTCTTTGTCGACAGATGTCTTCTAAACACATACATACGTGGGGATATAATGAATTATTTCGAGAAGAACAAAAACCTTTATTTCAGTAACATTAATTCAAGTTTGATTCAATTAATTATATGTGGTAACTATTATATTACCGAGCAAACGGCGCAGTGGTTAAAGCTGTGGCGGTTGGATCGGGAGGCACCGGGTTCGAATCCCTATAGGGGCGGGATGCAAAAGGGATTTTTCATCAGCTGATTACGATCGGTGATGAAGATGAACACATCTATGACCCCCTGTTGAGAGTGCAGAATCCATGGGCCGACCCACCTTTCATGTCAGCACTACAGGTTGGCATGAAGCAATGCAATGTGCAGGTGGTTTTTCAAAGACGGATCTGTAGCCGCCCGTCCTCGATTTGGCTACTCCAGGCGTAAAGTAGGACGGTAAAAAATAAATCAAGAACAAAAAACAACAACAACTATTATATTCAATTACAGCTCTCATTAATTTATCATTATAATCTGGGTGGTTTTCAGAAACTTGATATTTGTTCCACATTGTCTTGAAATCAGAATGCACTGTTCTCCGCGGCCTGTTCACTGTCAAACCCCAACTCTCTTCTAGGGCCTTCACAAAAATCTTCTATATGATAAAATACTGCATGTACTTTTGGTGTGACTATGATAGCCCTAGGGCCAAATAGCTAGTCTTGAATTGAGCGATAGATTCTTTGTAACAATCATTTAATTCGATTCCAAAACAATTGTGAACTACACGATCAAAATCCTTCAGTGGTTCCACATATTTCAAACAACCTGTCGTACCAGAAAAATCCTCAATTTTCAATATTTTCCATATTGCTGACACGTTTTCATAATTCTCTTGAGCCGATTTCACAATAGCAAGAATAAAGATTTTCCTAATGCCTGAGTCAGCAAAAGCTTTAGCAAACACGCCATCATCATACTTTTGACGTTTTTTCTCCTGTTGACAAATTTCAGTTGAATCATCTTGAACAGACAGGCACACCTTCAAAAAACCACCGCCACCGCCAATTCCAAATTTTAAGTGCTGATTTCTAATATCCCGCTGTTTCTGGATATGAGAAAGAAAATCTTCAAGAGTATGGCAGTAATCTATGGGACATTGGATTGGTGTGCTCATTCGTTCGCCATTCTTCTGTTCCAGGTTTTTTTCAATCCTGGCGGTAGCCTTAAAAAGAGTAGTCTTTGTACTAAGAATAACTTTTGTTTTGATTTTCAAGAAATTGGCTGTGGATATATTCGAAGCTGGTTCCTCTTTATTTTTCTCGTTGGGATTTATGAATAATTTCATGGAGTTTCCTCTTCGTACCTGAGTAAGGGAGACCGTCAAATCTTTTTTGTTTACTTTGTCATCAATGTCATGTTGTTGAATTGCAATTTTACTGATTAATGTTGACGCCACTTGTTCCATTATTTTCTCCCCCATTGTAATTTTATAATTGCATACATTATCAACTTGGGCAGTTTTGGTGCATTTATGAGGTGTTCCTCGTTTGGGATCGATAAAACATTTGGAACAACGTTTGATGCATTTCCCGTCAGCCATTTTTTTTGTTAAGAAGTTACATGGATATCACATTACTTCGAGCAATCTGGCACAAATAACCCTGACAGGGATTTTGAGTTCTAGATCTCGTAGTTAAACTTAAACTCAAAAACTTAGAATAATCAGGTAGCTCGACAGTCTTGGAGGAAACGATTCCTGGATCGACACTGGGAAGTTGTCGGTAGACGTTCCGTTTGCATCCGGCACAAAGAACATTCGGCAGTTTTTTTTCACACAAGATATTGTCCACACGATGTTTCAGTCATTTTTCTAGATTCGATTGCAGCGAGGCTTCTATCTTGAACATGCCATTATTCTTTTTAAAGCACAACAAACAAATTTTACTCCGGTTCTCTTCGTGTGAAAGTGCGCGGGCAACTTTTGGAGGATTAAAAATTTTCGACATTATGGAAAACTGAAATGAACTGATCGAGGCGAGGAAGAAAAATTTTCTGCTTTTCTTGTAACCTGCCTACTGCATTCTCTTCCTGAGACTTTTCATAAAACATAAGATATTTCACTTTTTCAGACCAAAAAATCATTTTTTTGGTTCCAATTTTCGAATTTTGGCGCGAAAATGAAAACTGGTCGGTGGATGATTTCAAAAAAACTTTTATCTTATTCATTAGACCTTAGATGCCATAAAAAAACCAGAAGTGCAAGCACTTTTGGGTTGAGCCGCGTTCAGACGAGCCGTGAGGTATTATCTGTATTTGCTAACCTTAGGCAAATATAAAAACAAGAAAGTCGCATACACAAAGAAACTCTCTCTATACGGCAAATTTGCTAAATCGACACTTTTCAGGGAAATTTTTTGATTTTTTTGATCATCAAAAAAATGTTCCAAAATTTATGGAATGGTTTTTCATTTTTGGACTATTTTTTATGGTCAATTTAGGGGAATTTTTGAAATAGGACATAATTTTATTTTTAATATGGTAACCCAAAAAGGCCCCAACCAATTTAAATAAAAAATGTCCCATTTTAATTAGAGGAAGAGAAGAAATTCTGGATGAACAATATCCAATTTTAAAATGTTGTGCAAATCGAGATTTCCATTCTAATTTTAAAAATAAATGTCCATGTTCCCAATTCGATGCACAGAGCTCACGAGTCTTAATAATCACTTAGCGTGTTAGCAAAGACTAATTTGTGTGGCTTATTTATTCCCAAAAAAAAAAATTGCTCTCAGCGAGCGTCAAAATTTTGGTGAACTAAGAGTTGAGCCTAAAAAACCATGTCGGATCCCATCGAATCAAAGTTGTTAACATGCGAAACGATCGTTGTTAACATGCGAAAAGAAGTAATGATGCGAAATACTTTTCTTTGCACTCTAAATTTTAATTTCTACGATCACCCAAACATCTTTTGTAACTGACTCATTCTATTAAAATGCACTAAAGAAAATGAAAGAATTGTCGCTAGTTCCTAAAATTATTTAATTTGCTTTTTCAAATAGGAATTTAGCACACCTAACTTCGGAAGATAACAAGTTTTCTAAGTTCCTGTACTGAAATAAGAATTAAACTTTTTCGAAACAATTTGACATTTGAAGACGTGAATTCAATGATATCTTATTATATTCCGTACATAGGAATATTTGTTTACAACATAAAAGTTTTGGTGGTTACCAAGCCAGTTTTAGAGTTTATGGCCGTTGCTACAATTAAGAAAATTCGGTGAGAATTTCTATTACATTTTTCAAAATATACTTTAATTTAAAATTTCGAAAATTTTTACAATTTAGTTCAAAATTTTTAAAAAAGCTATTTCATTAATTTATCGATAAATATCCGGATCTGGTAAAGAGAGTTTATTAACATGACAGAGGTCCCAAGTTCGGTTCTCAACATTGACCAAAAAAGTAGTTACAACATGCTTTTGGCAGACAAAGACAGGTTTGGCTGTGAAATTGGTCAGGCTTGACCACACACAACGTTCAGCAGCACACCACCACAAAGTTCAGTCCGAAAGGTTTAGTTGCGACGCCTTAAGGGTAATGGTTGATTTCGGCTTCTAAGTCATGGGGGCAGGGTTTACAGGTATATGTTTGTTTATTTTGAATTTGGAGTCTACTGATTATTGCATTAAGAATAAAGATATCTAATTCGATATAGTGTGGTATATAGAATTGCTTGAAATTACCTTGTTAAAGTTAGCCGAAAGTTTTCAGCCGAAAGATATAAAATGTCGGTAATGAAGATAGTGTCTTGGCTATATCAGCCGAAAGTTACCAGCCATCATATTTCAGCTGAAACATATTTTAAATAAACTGAAAAAATAACAAAACAACCTAGAAACTGGTATATTTTCATGAAGTGAATTTACGGCTGAATAAAGGCTCATTTTGGTTTGTCACTGTTTACCATAGGAATTATACTTAAAATTTCATCAGAAAAGCTAAAAATACAATTAAAAAATTTGTATAAATTCAACCTTTAAAGTGTCATGTCTGGAAAGTATTTCAATTAATGTGCCTACCCAACAATTATTTATAGAAAAATTATCAGGGCAAGTTTCATGTGCGGAGCCCGGGAAAATTCGTTTGAATGAAAACCCCATATACAATTAAAAAATTTGCAAAAATTCAACCTTTAAAGTGTCATGTCTGGAAAGTATTTCAATTAGTGTGCCTTACCAACAATTATCCCTTGAAAAGTTATCAGGGCCAGTTTAATGTGGGGAGCCCGGGAAAATTCGTTTGAATGAAACCCTATATAAAATAAAAAAATTTGTATAAACTCAACCTTTAAAGTGTCATGTCTGGAAAGTATTTCAATTAATGTGCCTACCCAGCAATTATTCCTAGAAAATTATCAGGGCAAGTTTCATGTGGGAAGCCCGGGAAAATTCGTTTGAATGAAAAGCCCATATAAAATTAAAACATTTGTATAAATTCAACCTTTAAAGTGTCATATCTGGAAAGTATTTCAATTAATGTGAGTAGTGTAATTAGAATACTTACCAATAATTATACCTAGAAAAATTATTTCTTTTTTTCTAGTGATAATTGTTGGTAGGGCACACTAAATGAAATAATTTCCAGACATGGCACTTTAAAGGTTCAATTTATAAAATTTTTTAATTTTATATGGGCTTTTCATTCAAACGAATTTTCCCGAACTCCCCTCATGAAACTGGCCCTGATAATTTTTGAAGGTATAATTGTTGGCTAGGTACACTAATTGAAATACTTTCCAGACATGACACTTTAAAGGTTCAAGTTTTACAAATTTTTTTATTTTATATAGGGTTTTCATTCAAACGAATTTTCCCGGGCTCCCCACATGAAATTTGCCCTGATAATTTTTCTAGGAATAATTGTTGGGTAGGCATATTAATTGAAATACTTTCCAGACATGACACTTTAAAGGTTGAATTTATACAAATTTTTTAATTTTATATTTAGCTTTTCTCATGAAATTTTAAGTATAATCCCTATGGTAAACAGTGACAAACCAAAATGAGCCTTTATTCAGGTGTAAATTCACGTCAGGAAAATACCAGTTTCTAGGTTGTTTTGATGTTTTTCATTTTATTTAAAATATGTTTCAGCTGAAATATGCCGGCTGGTAACTTTCGGCTGATATAGCCAAGACACTATCTGCATTACCGACATTTTATATCTTTCGGCTGAAAACTTTCGGCTAACTTTAATAGTATCTTGAAATTAAAGTTTTTATGGCAAAATATGTATTAGACTTAGAATAGGCTTTGGAACAAATTATGTATTTAGTTTTGAAACCTAATTTTAACATTTTTGAAAAAAATTCTGGATCATAAATTTTCTCAAATTAAAAAGGACACAGAATTCTGCTCTCTTCCTGGTTGTAAAGGCGTTGATATGCTGTAAATTTTACTGTTACTTCTAAACCTCAAATGTTTAAAATATTTAAAATATTTGTAAATTTGGAATCAAAGATCTAAAAAACTTATGGGAATTAGGATTCAACAGGTTGATTTACTTCAACATTTTTATTTCGGAATTACAGAAACAGAAATTTGCTATTAGGAAATGAATATGCTTATTAACGTAAAAACTTTCTATAAATTTAAATTAAATTTTTCTAATTGGAAAATTAGAGTTAAAACTGTAAAGAATTAAGACAAAAATATAAAGTTTTATAAAAAGAACTGTCTACTTTACGGCTGTGAATTTGGATAAAAAAAACTACTTTAAATTAGACGAAGTTAGTATTGACCAATTTTAGAAGTTCGACACAAAAAACGGTCAGGTCGATAGAAATAATAAAATCTTTATCAAATTTAATTCAAACTCCTGTCAAATTTACTTTACTCTCCCCTTCTTTCCATTATCAGTTTCAAGACAAAAAAATCGAGTGAAACGGGTTGGACTTAATTGTGTTTCAATCTTCAAAAGATATTGCAAAATTGTTATTTAGTATTTACTTACTATGTCGCTTTAAGGTAAATGCTCGAAACAGATGTGCAGAATTCTGAATGCATCAAAATTAGAATACCCTATGAGACTAGAATTCAGTGATCGCAAATACATGGCATGCGTGATAGACTTGGCACGTTTTAAAATTTGCCCGCCAAATATGTTGGAGTTCTCAAAAATCGACCTTTTATGTAGTTATTCTTTCAAAAAATGGAAAAGATGTTTTAGTCTTTTGGTACAGCCCATATATGGATGTTGGGAAAAGGGAAATCATGAATCTATTTTTTTGATACAATATTTTCCACGTTTGAAGCTATTTTTTTGTTATATGTTTCAAAATGAGCAGTAACAAGACATCATCGCAAAATTTTGCAAGTTTAACGATGTGCGTTATTCATAGATTTGTAGTTTTAGTTCAGGGTCTGTTTAGTACAACAAATAATGAAGCACTTTGCACTCTTCTAGAATGAAAGAAGCTTGTTCATTTGAATTTACGAGTCAATTCATTAAAGGGCAATTGAACCAAAAATTCTGAACAACATACTAGAGGAATTCAATTAGCCGAAAGGTTAACTCTCATGCGAAGGGATGTGGAGCTGGAAATTCGTATGAAGACCTATAGTTCAGCACTTAGTCACAGCAGAACTCTGCTATTCTATAAAACAACATTTAGAGACATTTTTGATTAATCTTCAAACACTTTAATCATGCAAACCTTTTACGGTAGAGAAATAGAGAATGCTATAAGCAAACAAATCTTTTTTATTATTTTTTTTAAAAACGCCTTAATTATACTGCCGTGTTAAGAAAAAAAGGCAAAAACGCCAAAAGTCGAAAAATAATTTAGGAACATATTTAAATTCTGCAACCAAATACCTGTTTTTCTGCTTTTTCAAAATGCCAAATACCCTTTATGAAATGCCATAAAATCACGATATTTAGTAGTCAAGTTTCATAGTAAGACATGGCAAATATAAAGAGAAAAAATGAAATTTCTCAAAACTACAAAAAGGCAAATGTGACTTTTTTTCTTAGCACGGTAGTACAGACCAAATTTAAATGTGAAAAAACATCATTGTCAACATTTTATTTTTCTCGTCCACTCAGAGGTAGCGATTTCAAAACGCCGAATGTCGGAAGGCCGAACTCCGTAAGGCCGAATGTGTCGAAAGGCCGAATTTCGAAGAGCCGAATATCAAAAGGCCAAATTTCGAAAGGCCGAATGTATCGAAAGACCGAATAGGTCGAAAGGCCGAATGTCGAGAGGCCGATTGTGTCGAAAGCCCGCATATCGAAAGGCCGTTTGTGTCGAAATTAATTTTAATTTTTCTTCTTTTTATGAATGAAATTTTTCAAAATTTATCAAAATTTTTGTATAAAAATGTTTAATAGTAAATCTGATCACATTAATATGCTAAATACACTGGATTTATTAGCACGTATTTTCAATTTATTTAAAACATTTTACATTAAGAAATAAATTCAATGGTTTTAAAGATTGATTTCAATCAATTAAGTGAAGGAAAATTTAATGAAAATTCGGTCTTTCGACACAATCGGTCTTTCCACACGTTCGGCCATTCATTCTATATGGCCCTATTCGAGCCATTCGGCCTTTAGACATTCGGCCTTTCAAGACTTTCAGCCTTTCGACCCAATCGGCCAATAGACATTCGGTCGTTCGACGCATTCAGCCATATGACATTCGGCCTTTCGACATTCGGCCTTCCGACCTATTCGACCTTTTGGCGTTCGGCCTTTCGACGCATTCGGCCATACGATATTCGGCCTTTCAACATCGAATGGTTTTTTCCGGTTGTTGAGATTTAATCAAAACAACAAAACACTACGAAAACAAATTGGCCAACATCAACATCATTTTTGATAACCTCAGACGCAACTCACCAGAACCATTCATAGTTATGTTCTAAATCTTTATTCAACCTGTATCCAACGGTATATCATCTCCCCAGCCTCTTTCTAATTCCGTACAATACGGAAGAAATGGAGAGAAATGCGGTAGCACATTATTTCAAGCTTGAAAGACTGAAAATTATATTACAACAGAGAGACTTAATTTTAAATTTTAATAATCTCATCAAACGTCTAGTTGACGTTTGTTGATATTGATCTGATAATTTAATAAACGGCGTTCCATTTAACGCGACTCACTTTAAATTTAAAAATAATATTTTTTTGAAATTATTAAAGCAACCTTGACGTTTTGTTATTATGTTATGTTATTATGTTTGAGCCTCTAGAATCAATAAGAAATTCACAATCTTCTGCTCTTGAATTTCACAGGAAGTGGTAAATTATTATAATCCGCTATGCATATTTAAATTTCACCTGCTGGGGTTTTCTTTGGGTGTCAATTATATCGAGTTACGGGTTTCGAAACATAATTAACATAACCCCGATTTTCAGAAATTATTCGAGATTATTCCAGTTTCTCCAAATTTTGACGCTGATATTCGCTATTCTATGTGATTTTTTTTCATATTACTCGAGTTTGGTTTGAATTGAATTTAACGAATCTTTGAGTTAGGCGAAATTCTCAAAATCACGGATTTTTAGATTAAACTAGATTTCTGGGAACTAATTGCTTTGCATTGGATTTTATCAATGTTTCGAAATTATTCGACATCCCTACGATAGATTTTCGCAAAAAATGCAATTGTTCTATTTGAATTGCTTAGTTTTGAGATGCCTATTCTAAATATTTTTAGTGATTTTTCAAGATTATTCTAAAATTATAGTTTTATTCGGGCAAATCCGAAATTTTGACGAATTTTTCAGGAAGTCAGTTTTTCGAACTTCTTGTTCATGTTTTTATACTACCCCAAATTTTCCGAGATTATACCTCAAAATTATTCGAGTTTTTTTTTAAATTTCGGGTTAAGATGGACTCACATTACGTTACAGATTATTCGACAATATTGAAGATGTTCGATAATTCATTGAATTATTGCCAATTTCACAGATGGCTCCATATTTTTCCATAATACTGAAAATTGTTCGAAGTTACCCAGAAATAAATAATTTAACAGGGCCGTATTATTGTCTCTGTGCATATTTTTGTTTATCTGTTTGTTAATGTTTCTTTAAAACAATGTTTAATATGAACGACTTTTAAAACTGTGTTGATCAAGTATCAAGTTGACTGAGTTCAGTATATCAAATATCAATTCTCGATTCCGCCCTCTCCAGAAAACCAAGACAGGAAAATAAAATTGTTGTTGGAACAAAAATTTTAAAAATTTATTGTTTTTTTTTTTTTAACAATTGGTCATTTAAAATAGGAGGATATAAGACATCTCTCTCGCTCTAGCGCTTTGCTTGAGTTGATATGCCTAAAAAGCAACCGACACAAAAGATATTCGAATTATTTTTTCTCATGGAAACAAGTCGCGAATTATTTTTTCGAATTGAAATAAAACAACAAAGAGAAAGAACAATTTGGCATCTGGTGTCAGGTGATACAACTAAAATTAGGAATGAATTAAATAATTCAAACTTTTGGTTTGAATTATTTAATTCGTCTGTCGCGAGCAATTGTTGTTTTAAAATTCTCATGGAAATACGACTAATACAAAGCTCTTATTACGGATTGGATAATGTTTCGCTCAAAATTTGATAGCGAAAATAAAAAGAATTTCTTTAAGCATGCCATATCGATGCCATATTGAGATCCAAATATATTGGAGCAACGAATACCAATAGAATACCACGAATCCCCTTTACACCATAAAAAACAGAATGGTTCGCTTAAGCGAAAGGGGTTGTAGAGCTAGTAAAGTATATGAGAAAATTTAATTTTTGCCAGTTATTTGAAAGTTGCTTGAGGCACACTTTCTTTTAAATCCAAAAGATGTTTTCTTATGTGGCTATTTAAGTGATCTGGTGTACATAGAACGTGGATAGAGTAATTGAACGAGTTTAGCTAAATCGAATTTATTAAACCGAAGTCTATCTAGGGTACTAGGGAGGTACAAGGGTCGTGTCTCACAAACTGTCCCTTTTTTATTTAGCACATTCTCAAATCATTTAAATAAATTTTGTTATAAAAAATAATTCTTGTCAATAACTGAAAATTTAAACAAATAATTTTACAGTAAAAAATAAAATAAATAAGTCGAAGGTCGGCGATAGATGTGTTGGCGATAGTACAGTAAATAAATTTGATAAGTGAGGTATTGTTAAAATATTAGGTTTTGGTTTTTTTTACCTTATATACCGGGTGATTTTTTTAACCTGATACACTCAAATATCTCGGAAAATAAGCACTATACGAAAAAATGGTAAAGATCAAAATTTAATTATTCCGTGGGGGAAATACATTAGTGTTAAAATTAGTACCACCCCCTCCTCCTTGTAGGTGGTTACCTCCGCTTTGAAACTAAAATATGAACCCCTGTTTTTTATTACAGATTTGGATTCTACGGCTAACAATACATAGGATTTGACTGAACCATTTTTTTCGATTCATGATAGATGGGGCGCTGTAATTGACGATATTCCTTTTCGATTGAAAGATGATGAGTCGAGGAGACTCATGTAAATCAAGCACCATTTTCCCAGTTATTCGAAATTTGCAAAATTAATCAATTTGTTGACAACCAATTTCGAGTATTTAGTAGGTTCTCAGCAGAAGAAATCGAAAAAGAATATCGTCAATTACAGCGCCATCTATCATGAATCGAAAAAAATGTTTCAGTCAAATCCTACGTATTTTTAGCCGTAAAATTCGAATCTGCAATAAAAAATAGGGGTTCATATTTTAGTTTCATATTTACCCCCGCCCTACCTACAGGGATGGGGTGGTACTAATTTTAACAGTAACGTATTTCTCCCACGGAATAATAAAATTTTGATCTTTAACATTTTTTTCGTAGAGTGCTTATTTTCCGAAATAATAGAGTGTATCAGGTTAAAAAAATCACCCGGTATATAAGTACATAACAAGCCTTATGTAAATTACACACTTTTTACGTGTATAAAACTGTGTAAATTATATAGCGTATTTAACTCGCCCAACTGTGGTGAAGATATTGGGCCAGATTCCTGGATAATAAAATGCATCTTATGTTATTTTATTGGACTTACTTACGTATTATGGGCCTGATTCTGACTGACCTTAACTAATACGTAATTTAAAAAATATAATTTGCGGCATTAATTTGGCACGCGAAAAAGCCATTATTTAAAAATTAATTTTATTGGCACGCCAACAACCAACTACTTGCGAGCTTTGGGCTGAAATGTTTACGTTAAACTATTCTTTAGGATTAGGCTACACTGGCAGTTAGCAAAACGACAAATATTTTGACAAATAAAAAAAAAAAATATCGAGGCCCGCTCTTTTATTAAAGTAAAAAAGTTAATGAATAGCAATTTATTGAATTAACGTCTCTGTCGATCCAAAAGTTGATACCTTGAATTGAGTGAGTCTTTCCAAGGTTGGTTGATCCGTCTGTTTTCACTCTAGAAATTATCTGAGAGTTTTTAAATGACTATTCGATAATTTCATGAAGCGAAAAAGTTATTCGTCGAGCTAAATGAACTCTGGCAATGTTTAACATCATCATCAAACCAGATTAGCAAAAATAACGTGGGGTAAACTGAACAAAATTCATATTGCGGGCATTAAATTTTTCGAGGTACTTGAAACCATATAATTTAGAGGTAGATTGGAAATATCTAAAACATTTGAAAATTAAAACTTGTCTAAAAAAATTCAAAGTTATGGAAAAAAAATTGGTTTTCAACAACTGGAAAGTTTTGTAACTCATTTATCAATTTTATTCAGAATTTTGGAATTTCTGGTTTAGAATAATCAATTGCTGCGTTTATACCTTTGCTAAACTAACATAAATCTCTATTTCATAGCAATGATATTTAGCAATGCTATTTTAGCTGGCTGAGCTAGGTATATGTCGCGTTTATACCGTTGCTACAGTTGTCATTTCGGTTTAGCATTGCTAATTTAGCTGCGGTATAAACGCAGCAAATGCTGACTATATAGTTTAACGAAATTGAAGTTTTTAAAGCCAAGTTTAACAAGCAAGCTTTTCCAAATTTCAAATTGAATAAAATTAATTTTTTGAAATTACAAAATGCTCCTACCTAAATTTTCAAAAACCAATTTTATACATTTTCATATTCTAATAATCTTAAGTTTATCTTTAAATTTAGTGTCTGAATTTCAATGGATTTATGTCGTCGAATATTCATTTTTTGAAATTCGAATTAACTTATTACTCAGAATCTAGTTTTCGATTTTACACACAACTGAATTTGGGACCGCGGTTTGGCAATAAACTCTCTTAAACATTGCCCTAAATTCGAATTTTAGATGTATTAAAAGTTAAAAATTATAGAATCTCGTAGGAAATTATATGAGACTTTTCCAAATTTTGATTAGGTTTGGTTACTCGATAATAGACCAACCATCCGCAACCACCCTATCATCTTTGAACATGACTGCCCCTTGGTTTTTTGGGTACTTTAGGGTGACAACCCCCTTAGAGATTTCAGATGATTTTAATGGTGGGAACCGTTCAGTTTTCTTAAAACCCACGAATTAATAGCGAATAAATTTTGGTTGATAGAGCATAAGTCTAATTACGATAAACTTATTAAACCCGTACTGTACTCCTATAATCAGCTTGAGGCCACGAAATTGCACATACAATTGTTACACCTCAGTTAGGCGGTTTCCCTCTTTTAAATCTAAGATATTTTATATTTGCCCACAATGAGACCTTTAACGTTCACCAAAAACCGAAATAATCATTATCAGGAATTTGCATCTAAATAATGTCTAGTACCAGGTGTGTATATATGAAACCAGAATTTACCAATAAATGGCGCCACCTGTCAATGTACCTTTCGACAAACCGCGTCATCGGCGTTATTATTTTCTTTTGACATCTGTCAACAACATCCAATTCATAACCATACAGGTTTCATGCAATAACGCATGTTTTTCACGTGTAAAAATGTCGAGTTTTGTACCTACATATTACGATTTGCGGACATCATTGATTTTTTGTTATTATTTGAAGAAAACTGCTGCAGAATCACATCGAATGCTTGTCGAAGCTTACGATGAGCATACTCTTGGTAAATCACAATGCTATGAGTGGTTTAATAAATTCAATAGTGGTGATTTTGACTTGAGAAATGAGAAGCCGTCTCCAAACGTTTAAAAGTCATGGAAAAGATCCAAAAGCTGGGAAAATGGGTTCCGGCATAAACTGAATGAAAGACAACTGGAAAATTGAAAAAGCACCTGCGAAATGTTGCTAGCCAGATACAAAAGAAAGTCATTTCTCCATCGAATTTTGATTGGCAACGGAAGTCAATGCTTTGTATTTGGTGGAATCAGAAGAGTGTGATTTATTTTCAGCTGCTAAAACTTGCTGAAACCGTAAATACTGAACGCTACCAACAACAAATGATTAATTTGATTCGAGATTTGCGTGAAAAACGACCAGAATATGAGATAAAAGACCACACAAAGTAATTTTGCTTCATAATAATGAACAATCACACAAAGAAAAATCGGTCAAGGAAACGTTGGAACTTGGAAGCACTTAATTGGGAAACACTTTCAAATGCGGTTTACTCGTCAGACCTGGCTCCGATCGATTATCACTTATTTGCATCGATGGAGCACGGGCTTGCTGAGAAGCACTTCACTTCCTACGAAAATGTACGAAAATGGCTCGTTAACTGGTTTGCCTAAAAAGAAGAACAGTTTTTTTGGCGTGACATCCACGCATTGCCAGAAAAATGGGAAAAATGTATTACTAATAATCGGCAATACTTTGAGTAAAACACTCTTAATCTAAGGCTAGCTTATTATAGAAAACAAAATATCGCAACCAGAACATAGCAGTAAAAATAAAGCAAATAAAATAAACACTTGACAGAGATTTCGAAAACGTTTTCTTCGAAGGAAAATTAAATCACAAGGATTAAGGTAACAAAAAAAAAAATGTTGCATATACATATGTATCGCAAGGCAAAAATATCGCAAATGTAAGATGTAAATTTTTTGAAAATTGTTGACGTTAGAATTCAGTATTAATTAATAAAAATTATTTCTTCAACCTTGCAGACACAGATCAAAGAGTTTTTATCGCCCTTATCGCTAACTTTTGTAAATAAAACAATTTTTTGAATGCATTTTTAATTCGTTGTATACCTTAGAAGGGGTTGCCGCCCACAAACCCCCGCTTTTCCAGAATTTAAACCATTCTTCCCATTGTATCCCAATTACAAGTCAAATTATTGCTCACAACGTAAAGCAATTAAATTTGTGGCGAAACTTATGAGGAGAAATAAATTTTCAGAAGAAAAAAACGATCAGCTAATGTGAAAATTAAAGCAAACTCGCTTCTTAGTTTCTAGAATTTTTGAATGCACAAATTTTCAAAGCGACTTCGTCGAAACTAAAAAGTTTCCAGGAAATCAGATTTTCTTAATATACAAGCTGTGGGAAAAGATAAAGATAACTCATGCGCACCCTTATATGTATAATCTGTATTTAACAAATTCAAAGTAAATGTTCGCAACTTTTATAACGAACATGTTTGAACATGCATTAGATATATTTAGATAAAGAATAATGTCTTCAAAAGAAATTACTTATTTCACTATTTTGGATATATAAATCCAGTTGTATGATAAGCAGAGTAGTGGAAAAATTCTAAGTGGCAAGTAACACAAATGTGAATTTTAAAAGATCTAATTAGGCATTTTTAGAAAAAGTTTATAAAAACAATGAAATAAAACTCATACAATAATAATTTTGTAATAATTCCAGTTAGAAACAGAACGTACCAGCAAAGTACAAATGCTAGTAATGAATTAAGTACACATATGTGTAAGACGATTAAATTAAAGCAAAATTGTTATAAACAGCCATGATTCATTTGGCAAATCTATGTTTTATGACCTAACAGTAATAAAAATAAAAATCTATAAAAATAAAAAGGTTTTCCAGCCCAACACTTGGTCATTTATATAAAAACTCTGATTTTTTTTCTTTAATACACATTTTTTCGTAATAATTTATGATTAATGTCGATCGTGATAAAAACTATAAACAAAACCATAAATTTCAACCAGAAGTTCGCTTATAATATACACAATATTAATATTAATGTACAACTATAGTTTATATTTAAACTGTAAAACAAAAAAAAAATAAACTTGACTTACCTAAAAAAATCAATCCTACAATATAATTTTGCTTCTCGACTAAAACATTTATCTGTTAACGGTTGCAAACATTCACAGCATCTAACACAAGCGGCATGCCAACCTCTTTCTAATACATTTAATAAAAATTTATCTAATATTGGTTTATTGCAACCAGCACAGGGTTCTCCAACCCCCACCGGTGGTTCGGCGCGACCTAAAATGAGAAAAAAACGAAAAAAAAAAATGAAATTAAAATTTAAATAAAATAATTTTTCTTCAGGGGAAAATCATTATTTGTTCCTTCTTAAATGTTTTATTGTTTATTTTCGTAATTTCACAAAAAAAAATGAAAAAGTTTTTCACAAAACACAAGAAAAATAGACCCTGCGGTAAAAAACAAAACACCCAACGAATTATGAAAACAAATTCAACAAAAGATCCTTTTGTTTCTGTGTTGCTCTTATATTAATAATTACAAAAACAAAAACACCAAATGGAAAAACGGAAAAGAAAATATCTAAACGAAATACAATTTTTGTCTTTGATAACATTTTAATAGTATACCTTTTAAACGGTTTTTGTAGCTCTAATATTATCTTTAAGATTCCGTATTTAATCGAGTTTTCAAAACAAAACAAAAAAACTCTTAAAGACACGTAAAGTACATATAAAATTTTAGTGCGGTCTTGAAATTTAATTGCAATATAACACTTACCCTTTTCACCCTATGTATTATACGATAAGTATTCCATATGTTTCATTTCGGACTTGTTCATATATAAACGAAAAAAACAAAAAAATTCCACCCAGATTAGTCAAAGTACTCTTTGAAAATTTCGTCAAGAATGAATAACATTTGGCAAACGATCGAATTTTATGATTCTGTTGTTGTTGTTTTTGTCAAACGAAGCACACACACAAAATTTTAAAGCAAATCGAATTTTCTATTGTTTTGTGTTTTTCGATTTTCAATTTTTTTTTTTTTTGTTACGTTTGTGTTTTTGTTTCGTTAATTTGTTTTAAAACAAACACAATTGAAAAACTAATGAAATTGTTATATTGTGTAAAATGTACACACAACAACTATAGGTACTAATGGGTGTGAATTAGCGCAACATTAGACAATTGAATATATGATAAATAAAGTGTTGTCATGGTTAATTTTCACATTTTAGATGACTAAATTCTTTTTTTTATTTTTTATTATGTTGGGCAGTTGGACGCTTCACTTGCGCTTGGGAATTGTATTTGAAAGGGAAATTGATTTGATTTGAAATTTTTTGTGGTGATTGGTTAGATGTTTTGCGCACGATCTTTTGTTTTTTTTGTTCACAATGTTTTGAAATTGTATTTTTTTTGTCGTAATTTGCGGTAACTTGAATGGCTAATCGTACTTTGCTAATTCAATAGATGTTCTATTGTGCAAAACTGAGCGAATAGTTTGTAGTTTCGGTTTCTTTTATATTAGCGGAAGAGTGGTTTAAGAACTAAAGATTTAATGTCATTTTGTGTAATTCGTTAGCACGCCTTTATAAATTTTGGAACAATGGAACTCTTTCGGTTTTCTAAGAATTGTTATTGTTACTCGGACGAATGATTTTTTTTTTTTGCATTAAATTGGAAACATCAATGAAACTAACAGGGTATGTAAAAAGTTCACTAATAAATATAAATTTCTCTTAATACGTTGGTATTTCACAATATTACGAAATTTCATAAAATGTCGAGTTTTAGAATTTTCTTTGATAAATTTAAATATTAGTCAATCATTAGTCATCAATTCTGATTTTTAGAACTCGAGAAGAATTATTAGAGCCAGATACCAAGTAGCAAATAAACGTTTGTTAAACAATTTGCTTGCCTACTACTCACTGCTTATAAAATGAATTTGGAAAGAGAAATTAAAATTCCAAGTTCAAAAATGCTCAAATTTCATCATTTTAAAATATTTTCAATTCCACGTTCCCAAAAATTTCAGTCGTCGAAAAAAAATTACTCTAGTAAAAAATAGAAACTGTTCAACTTTAGTTTTCGTTTTAGTTTCTTGAAAAATTTAGATTTTTTTGTCTAATTCACAAAACTCTGAGATATTGATAAAATTTAAAAATTACCCCTACAATGACAGAAATCAATGTGATTTCAATAATTGTTTAAAAGTCTAAATTAGTTTAACTCTTGCTGAATTATTGAAATTGTTTACGAAACATTACATATATAAGCAATATTTTTCAAAAAAGAAATTTTAAAATTGTTTTCTGCTAAATATTCAAAATTCTAAGAATTTTCGTGAGGAAAGCCACTTAAAGTGATATTTGACGCCTGAAGGCGATGAACCTGTTCAATTTTTGTGAAACTCAATTTTCTAATTCGGAATCGCAATTGAACTAACTGTACACATATTTCGTTCATTAGGAGGTCGAAAAGAAGGATTTCGCTTATGTCGTCCATTTCGTTTATTTATTTTTATTTATTTTGGTCATTTAATTAATTTTGTTCCTTGAAAGGTGTTCAAATTTTATAATTTAAAAATATTTTCAGTTCTATATTCCCCAACATTACAAAAATTGATTCAAATCTTAGAACTTTAGTCAAATATCAAAATTTGGTAGTAATTGTTAAACTTTAATTTCCGATTTAGTTTTTTTTTTGGTTCACAAAATTTTTAAACCTTTTAGATTTATGCGACTTCAAAATTATACTTTTACAATGACAGAAATCGTTATAATTTCAACAATCGTTTAAAAGTCTAAATTAAGGCAAGATTCCTTGTTGAAATGTTTAAATTAAATTGTTTCGGGGACATAGTTAAAACCAATATTTTTGATAAATTATTAACTGTTAAATATTCAAACATTTTTATGTAATTCGGGAAGAAAACCTGCTCAAATAGATATTTGACGATTAAAGGCTTTAAATCGTTTCAATTTTTGTCAAATCAAATTTTATATTTTACATGTTGAAAAGATACTGTTAAAGTTAGACGAAAGTTGTCAGCCGAAAGTAAAAAGTCGATAATGCAGATTGCACTACTCCCACCGAAAATAAAAACGGTAATGCAGATTGTGATATCAACAGAAAGTAAAAAAATCGGTAATGTAGATTATGTTATGGTAGTGTTTAGCCTAAAAATTACTAAAAGTCCTTTGTCAATATTCTTATATTGCAAAGCATGCCTCCAGTTCCTCGTAGAAAATTCTGAAAAATTCGCGAAACCCAAACAAATATTTAATATTGGTATAAAATCAGCCTCTAGAGTGTTATGTCTGGAAATGGATTGCGTTGATGTGACTTGTCAGCAGCTATCACAGGAAAAAAATTCAGTTCAAGTTTCCCATGGGAAATCTGGGAAAATTTTATTTTTGAAGTTTCCAGCTGAAAGTAAAAAGTGAATGTATAAAATCAGCCGCATCAGCCAAATTCATTTTTGTCAAATTTAACAAGTAATAATGCAAAATTGTGAAAAAAGTCCAAACAAATTGTTTGTTTCCAACGAGAAACTTGAACTAAATTTTTTTCTTGCGATAGCTATTGACAAGTCACATCGATAAAATACAGATTTCCCACGGGAAACTTGAATTGAATTTTATTTCTTAGACAGCTATTGATAATTCACATCAATGCCACCAATCGTCAGACATAACAGTATATACCTTTTCATTTTCAAAATGGAAATAATCAATATCAAATTGGAAAAAATCATTTTCAATAGGTAATGTGGGGCTTATTCATCACGAAGTAAGAAAAGGAGCATTTAAAACCCCGCAAGCGAATGAGTTCGTACTCAATTGTTTACGCAATGCTCTAACCAAATATCAATCACCAGTTGTAATGGTAATTGATAATGCTCCGTGTCATGCGTCTATTGAAGCTGTGTTTCTTGGAAGTGAATTTATCAATCATCGGTTATTAAGATTAGGCCCATACAGTCCAATGTTAAAGCCCATAGAATTTTCTTGGTCGGCTCTTAAGGCCTCTATTAAACAAGATTTAACAACTGAAATGTCACAGATTTCAGCAGGTGAAAATATGATAGATTTGACCCAAACCGAATTTCGTTTACAAAGGCTGGAAAATATTTACAACGGAATTTGCCAAATTTATCTGTTGCAAATTGTGCTAAATATGTTGCATATGGTATATTCAAAAATTCATACCAGATGTTTTAAATTTAGTCGATATGATTTTTTTAATTTACTGTATATATTAATAAAGTTTTGATCATAATTATTGTTGTACCCTGTGAGTTTTTAATTTTTAAATTAAAAATGATTATTTCCAATTTGATATTGATTATTTCCATTTTGGAAATGATTATTTCCATTTTGGAAATGATTATTTCCAATTTGATATTGATTATTTCCAATTTGAAAATAATTATTTCCAATTTGAAAATGATAACTCCCAATTTGAAGTTGAAAAGGTTAGAGCCTGATTTTATATATTCATTTCTAACTTTCGGCTGGAAACTTTTTCAAGTTTTCCAAGATTTCCCACGGGAAAATTAAACTGAATTTTTTTGCTGCAATAGCTGTTGACAAGTCACATCAATAAAATACATTTCCAGACATAACACTCTAGACGAGGCTGATTTTATTCAAATTTCCTAATGATTTTTGGAAAATCGAAATTTCCGAGATTTCCCACGGGAAACTTCAACTAAATTTTTTGCCTTAGAGGCTGATTTTAAACATTCATTTCTTAATTTCAGCTGGAATTTTTTTCAAATTTTCCGAGATTTCCCACGGGAAACTTGAACTGAATTTTCTTCAGATATACACTCTAGAGGCTCATTATATGCCAATTTTTTGGATTCTTCTGATTTTCCAATATTTTTCACGATTAGGTTAAATAAAGTTTTCCACGTAAGACTATTTAAATTTTTTTTTATTTCAATCCATGTATCCTTTTTACTTTCGACTAATAACCACTAAAGTTTGTATTTTCGGCTGGAACGTTAATAATAGAATCTGCATTATCGATTTTTTACTTTCGGCTGGAATCTTTCGGCTAACTTCAAAAGGGGATTGAAATGAAGGTTCATTTCGTTTATTTCGTTCATTTCATTCATATCGCTCATTTCACTTATTTCGCCCGCTGATTCCACTGAGTTCATTTCATTCATTATTTCTTTTATTTGGCTCATTTTATTCAATTCGATCATTTCCTTTCTTTAATTTCAATAATTTCGTTCATTCATTTATTCCTTTCCAATCACTTCATTCATTTTACTTATTTCGTTGATATTACAGATTTCGTTCATTTTATTCCTTAAATCATTTTATTTACTTCGTTCATTTCACTCATTTCGATCATTTGGTTTTATTTATTTCGTTCATTTATTTGGTGCAATCTGAATTTGAAGTATTTTGTTAATTTCAATTATTTCATTTATTTCGTTCGTTTAATTGATTTCGTCCATTTTAATAATTTAAATTATTCATTTCTACGCCCAAAGGTGGCAAATCGCTTCAATTTTTATGAAATCAAATTTTCTAATTTGGAGTGTCAAGGTTCATTTCGTTTATTTCGTTCATTTCACTTTTTTTTCATTCATTTCGTTCTTTTACTTATTAGGTTGATTTATCTCATTAGTTCATTTCATTTGTTTCGTTCATTTTGTTTCTATTTTATTTATTTCGTTCAATTCATTCACTGATTTCGGTCATTTCACTCATTTTAAACATTTCATTTGCTTCGTTAAGTTCATACATTTCTATCATTTCGTTTTATTTCGTTCATGTCATTCTTAATTTCTAAAATTTCGTTCATTTAATTATTTTCATTTTTTGTCGAATTAATTTCGTTCAATTCTGAAATTTCGTTCGTTCAGTGGGTGGGACCCTCAAAATATAATAGGGACATATTGACCCTAAGCAAGCTTTCGTTTCTCAAAGCAAAAATTTATTTTCATAGAAAATGCGTAAAATACCTAACAAATCTGTTTCCTTCCACGCCTCAAACCTCTGCTTGCCCACATTGCTTTCTAAGGCAGCAACAAACAATTTTATGAAAACAGACCTATTGTGATAAGTTTATTAAGTAATTACTTACACAATACGTAACGAGTGTAACATATGCAAAGTACTTTGTCGCGCTTGAAAAGACGTTGATAATGTACCACTTTTCGCTCTTGATACACAAATAACTTTACGCACAAAACCAAAATATCATTAATCATTATACATTTTTGATTTTCTTGCCCACAAAATTATAAACAAAATCCAGTGAAAGACCTTACTAAAAAAAGTAGTCAGGCCAGAGGCAGATGGTTCTTGAATGCAATGCATGTATTAAAGATATTTAATTTTTTCAATACAAACTAAAAACGCAAAAATTTGTTTGTTTCATTCCAATACCGATATTTTATTATTCACATCTCTTTTTCTATACGTGTCAAATTCTACACCACCAACATTTTATGCAAATTAAATTGTTCGTGTTAATTTCAAACATCACCAATGCAAAAACTTAAATTCTTCGATCAAAAATTTTGTTGCAACGGTATTTATGATGACCTTACAAGCTCTATTTTATGAGACTCAAAGTTCAAAAAGCATAATTTTTTTCATCACAACACACTTTCTTTAATTCTACAATTTGAAACTTGATTCTCGAGGAGCCCAGTTTTAAAAGTTTGAGGCAGTGCTTAAAGAAAGCTTAATAAGTTTGAAATTAGCTCAATATTTGAAAATAATGCATGCGTGTACATTACAAAATATACTTTCAAAAACCGTTAGTACTGTGCACAGATCATGCAACACAACATAAAGCAGTAACTTAAGAAGTGAACACTAATAAACTATCAAGTAACTTCAACCATTTTTCAATATTATAAATCTTGTAAATTCGAAATACTCTATAAGAATCCAGAAACATTTTCAAAATTTTGAATGATCTCTGGCATCACGCGAGTAACATCAACGAACCATTTTCAAAATAATCTTGAAAGTATCGATAATATCGAAACGAAACAGCCAAGTCTCGTTCGAATTCGCAATTTGGATTAGTTCAAAATTATTTCGAGGATATCGGAAAATCTCAAATATTCTAGAAAAATAACATATGCAAAAGAAATTTAACATTCTACAAATATAAGTATGTTAACTGAATCTGTAACGTATATGAAAACTCTACCCCAATCGTGGGAGACTTTAAAATAAAATTCTCGATAAATTACTAATTCTGTAATAAATAAACCCTTGCAAATTTCAAGGAATATCGAGAAACACGAATAATCTCGAGAAGGAACTTGAGAACAATCTCAATAATTACTCACATACAATTTCGAATATTCTGGTAAACTCGTTTAAACATAAAATCACAGAATAATCTTGAAACACCAAGAAATCACTTAGAATCTCGAATAGTCTGAAAAATCCATGCGGTTTTTGCAAAACCTTGAATAAGCTTGAAAATATGACAATGACGATAAATTTGAGAATATCTTCTCTATAAGATAATTTAATTGGGTGTTATGCTTACTCGTAATTCAACTCCAACCTAAATTCGAATAATCTCGAAAATTAAAGTTCGTATAATAAATTTAAAAAGCTCGGAATGTTAAAAATATATCAATAGATCACTATTTTGTAACTTCACGCAACTCACGTCTATTTCGAGTTAGGCGAGAAACTCCAATAGACCCAAATAATTTGGAAAAGTTCGAATAATCTTAAGTTCTAAGTAAAGTAATCTTGAAAAATATCAATACGTAGTCTCAAAAATGTTGACTAATGTTAATTATTTGGAATATGTTAGATAACAAGCAATTCAACCCTATATTCAAGCCTAAAAACCTTAAAATCTCACAAACCACAATATCGAATAAGACAAAATATCGAACAAATAAAAATTCTCCGATTAGTTACAAAACATGGTTGCGTAACACATTTTCATTTGTCGTACTGCTTACATAATCGCGTTTCGTCACAATTGCAACACTGAAACTTCAAATATGAGAGATACATAATCGACAAGGAGAGGTAACCTTCGTAGGTCAAAATGAGATTTGAATGAATAATAATTAAATAGAACTTACAGTGTAACTGAAGTGCAGATGGCTAACAATTTGCTTGCGCATCATAATTCTTCGCCATTTTTTCCAAAATTTAATAAATAGTTTGGTATAAATGTTATACTCGGTACAATTCAGTTAATATAGGATTAATTAACCAAACAAATTAAATTAACTGCTCAATCTTACCCCTCACTCAGTCTCGACGATGTAACGCAGTCAAGCGTGTGCTTACACCTACATACAAATATGAAAATAAGTAAAGAAGTAATCAAAACTTTTTTGGTTTTTATATTCTACCGTCCCCGTATGTCAGGCGTTTTCAACCAAAGGCTTGCTAAAATTGTTCTAAAACTGAGTTCATACAAATAATGGTCCAGTTAATAAATTTCGGGAATTCAAATAATAAATGTACAAATTCTTCAAGCATTGTTTTAAAAGGAATAAATTAAATGTTTAGTAACTTTGGCAAATGCCCAATCAGTTGTGTTCATGTCGCATCTGTGGCATGTACCATATAAATGTGATGAAGATGTTGGTGGACTTGAAAACGCCCATTGGCAGGGCGCTATACAAAATGCAACAAAAGAAAAAAAATGAAAATACACCTTACAACAACAAAACTGTATGCCGAAAATTACGTTATCAGGCAACACTTATGTTTAAAAAAAGTGTTATAAATCAATTTGTCAATTTGTTAAAACTGATTTGTTTATAAAAAAATCAATTTTTTGCATGCGTGATCATTTAAGCCAGAACGTAAATGTTTTTTTTTTGTTTTTAGTGGTATTGAAAACACTTCGAAATTACCCAAAATACCAAAAATTCTCTGAAAATCGAAATTAAGGGCGGAAGTTCATAATTTGGATTTGTTGAAATTTTTAGGTTGTTCACGGGCGTTACATAAGCAGGGCCCATCGCTAAGTACAAGCTGCACTCGCTTGTGGTACCAAATTCAAAGGGATTTTTCAACAGCTTATTTTTGCTTCGGACAAATTAATATTAAAATGGTAATGAATGCAGTTGGCTATTAAATCAATCCGAGCTAAATAAATTCTATCGTAACATTGGCTTCACGGGGCGGCGTAAATCTTAAATAATATTTTGGCAGATTCCAAACATTCACATTAAGACCTTTCACGCCTTTAAACGAAATATAAGATTTATGAAATTTCATTAAATCAAAACTGCGATGGACTAGGAAGTGCCCATCACTGAAGTGTAAGGTATTTGCTTCAGCAATATTACTTAACTTGATCCAGACAAATTTTGGTTGGTTAAAAATTATAAAATTCCAGGTTTGAAATCCCAATATTTAATGTGGTTAACAACAAATTAAATTAAATTTTTTTTTCTGTTGAATTTTCATACAAAATTTATTCAAATTGATTCAAAATATAAAAATTCATCTAAAATGACATTAAATCTCACTCAAATTCTAATTTAACTAGTTCCATAAAATTCTTACTTCTAATTCTTCATAATTGTTTGAACCTTTTGGAGTTTTCAAAATTAAAAATTTTTATAATTGATTTTCTTACTAAAAAATCTAAAAATTTGTTTTCAAACCATTAAAATACAGCCTAGCGTGTTTAAGGCTAATAGCCCAGGCTAATTAAAATGTCGAACTAATCAAATCTCTTAAGAACCGTTAGGAAAGAGAAAGGTTCTCTCAATAACTAGAGCAAAGATTTCAATTATGTTTTTGTAACAAGTAAAGTTGGACATTTATTGAGAAGCACTAAATCATAATAAATCGCCAGGTTCTCATACTTAGCGTTCAAAACCACATTAAAATTAAAATTACCTTTCCCAATAAATTTCAGCAAACCAGTTAATTTTTACAACATTAGGTTATAACTTCCGTTGTCTTGTGTGTACACATCACATCAAATTTGCCATGGGTGGGGTAAAATAATTGCGCACTATTATTGTTGCATACTTATCTCCGCGCAACTAATATAAATACACACCGAAAATTACTTTAACATTTTCGGTTAGTTATGCAAAAAAATCAATTTTACATGATTACTATTTGCAAATCGTAATTCTATTAAACTATAAATAATTTATAATTATGTTGTAAAATAATTTCGCATTATGAAATTCCATCACGTACACTAAGAAGGTTAAATGTGAATGTAGGTTTTACTGTATCAAAATGTAATTTATTGTGTCAGCAATCAATCGATTACCTGTCTTAAGCATAATTTTTATAACACAAAACATAAAATTAAACCACTGAAGAAGCTGTTCACAAAGTCATGAATTCAATTCCAAAAAACTAATGAATAATTTCACTTTGGATTTTCTTGTCTTGTATGTAAGTATATGGTTACGGTTATGTTCAAATTCGTGATTTATTTATAATGAATGTCACGAATTAGACTTTGAACCACCAGGTTTATATTCAAATATGCAAAGAGTATCTCCTCCTATATGTATAAATAAATACACTCCTCAAATCTTTAAAGTGAAACAATTGAAAAATTATGTATGGTTGGTTATATAGAGCTTTACACAGTCTACAGCCGAGCGAGTATTTATATAAATTTACCCCTTTGGCCACAAAAAAAAAAAAAAAAAAAAAAACAGAAAATTAAAATACAAGATTTTCGAATTTTTACGGCTCATTCAATATTCATCAATCAATATTTATTTTGTATGTACTCGTATATATGAAATTTGGTTTCTTCCAGCTATGCTCCTCTTTATACATGTACATATATTCTTGGTCTAGAAAAGAAGATGATTTTTTTTGTTAGTGATTGATGATAAAAAAAAATATTTTTGACGTAAATTTATTATACCCAATTTTTTTTTTTCGGTGTACCAGCGTTTACTGTATTCCCTATGTACATACATATATCTACATCTTATACACTGTGCTGAAAATTTAGCCAAAACCACATTACAAAACCAAGTCACGTTACAAACTAAAAAAAAAAGAAGGACATATTCTCTCTTATTTTATTCATTTAAAAAAACAAAATTTGACAAAAAAGGATGTTGAAATAGATTTAGCGCAAAGATTATTTTTTGTTGCTTATATTTGAAAAGCTTAAAACGATCACGCTTTTTTGTGTGTTTGTGTCTGTGTATGTGACTTTTGAACTTTTTGAAAGATTATAGAATTGTTTTGTATAGTATAAAGAAAAACTAAAACATAAAAATTGAATTATTTTCACTTTATACGAATATACAAGAGACGGGGTAAATAAAAGAAAATCAATTTTAAGTAAATTTAAATATAAAGATTTAAATCGGATTTGAATGGAGAATGCAGAGTTTTCGCCGTCTTAAAAAGTACAGTGTTTGTATATGCACTACTTTGTGATTTATGTGAAATTTGTTTGCTTAACTGTTCGTGCTTGACAATAGTTGTAAGCTCTTTTTCGCATAACAAAGAAAGAAAGCTGGCTGGGTCTTTACGGTTCAATAGTTTTGTTAAACTTTGTTACCATTGTTATATACGTTTTTAATAAGACAATAACGCCCGGTTGCAAACAAATGAATTAACAGCTGTTAGCTAACTGTTTGTTAATCGTAGTTTCCGGTTAAAGTTTCATTTCGTCTGACAACACTTTTTCCAAATATAGCAGTGTAAATTAACTCTGATCGCAAAGTAGAGATGAAGATAAATTAATCACTATCAGAGCTTTAACTATAACTTTTTATATTGTAGTATTTAATTTGATTACACATACTCTTGTTAACTTTAATGGGTGTCCAAGGCGAAATCTCTCACAATGAAAATGGCACAATGGTATTTTTAAAATAAATATCGCTTACGTATTAAATTTAGCTGCGAAATGCGAGGAAATCAGGGAAAGCTTACAGTAACGTGGTAAACTGGTAAGACCTTTAACAATTATTTCTCCTGCAAAAAAATGGATTAATCAGCTTTCTGAGAAAATCGAAGATACCGATGGCGAGTAAGTGGGAGACCAAGCTTTTCAGGACGTTTAGAACCTACTGATAAGCGGCTTAGTGGTGCAGAGTGTGATTTATTCTTATTTCTCAAGAAATGTTTATTAAATATTTCAATAAAGACATTTGATGGACGGGGAGTGTATAGATTCTATAGAGAAAAGTAATGAAAAACTTCCATAGGATCGATATCCTAAATAATAAAGGTACAAACGAAATTATTACTGAAAATTTAGTCTGCAAATTCGGTCTAAATTGAATATGGCCGAAATTCAAGAATTCTGCGAAATGGTAAATTATTACAATAAATTTGTTTCGGAAATGAATTTTTGATAATCAGTGATCTTCCGCTAAATCGAAAGAACTTTTCGTGACTAAAACTTATAATAGGTAATTTTTTGATAGTCAAACTAAAATAAATAATTTCTCGATTTGCCAAGTCAATTGATTGCCTTAGATTGTATGACGAAATTTTCTTGCGAGGATTAACGAGGCTATATACATCTCAAATGATGGTCGGAATTAACACGGTCATTAATTCCGCCACAAATTTTTGTATGGCTTTTTTTTTTTTTTTTTTTTTTGTTGAAATACAAATATCGCCAGAGATCGTACTTCCTGTCGTCGAAAATGAAATGAATATAACCTCTAGAAATGAACTTGATTGATTTATTTTTGCCGGCGGAATTAATCTCGGCGGACTTAATTCACAAAGCCACCTCAAACCTGGGGACAAAATCTTTTACTGGAAAATTTGAATATGAACGGGGTTAACTCGCTAAGTGTGCCGCAAATGTTAACACGATAACTAATGATTTTTCTATAATTTTGTAAAAGAATAAAATTTAATGTTTTGATCAATCTCGTTGTTAAAACCTTATTTACTTGATCCAACGTTTATTGTCAAAAATCCACACATATCAGGGGATTAATAAAAATTATGCTATTATTCACATTAACAAAACAGTTGTTTATTTCTTGAAATTTCAACTCCCAAAACCCTTAAAATTTTGAAGCAAAACTTCTAAAAATCGAAAATTACCTACCCGAAATTTTTGAATATTCGATGAGTTTCTAGAATCTTCGAAGAATCCAAAAATTCGTTGAATGGAATAACTCTCATACAATTCTAATAATTCCTAAATATGCCTTTATGAGTTTAATGGTTTCCCAGCTGTGTAAATACAAATTGTTAAATTTTACGTAAAATGTCACATATAATTATAAAGTTTCCAAAATCACATGATGAAATTCGAAACCAACAACTTCTTTTGGAAATTATTCAAAACCTAGTGTTATATAGGAGAATGGGTGAAATATGAGTGAAATTATAATCAAAAATGTATATTTCAAGAAATTAAAATTTCACTCAAATTATATTGCATTTAGTTGAACTTATTCAGACTTCCGAAGATATAAGTAGAAATAGAATCATTCTATCTTAAAAATAATTTGAATCAATACTTAAATAAAAACACCCTTGATTAATTGGTCAAATTATTTAGAAAATTATTCTAAATTTCTTAAAATTAAATTACAATTTCGAATTCTACCTGGATTTCATAGTCAACTCAAAATATTCAAAATTTTGTTTGAAAAGCATTCTAAGTTTAGATTCAGATTTAACCCAAAATATATGAAATTTAATTTTGAGCAAGGCTTTCCTGAGAAAATTGTACGTAAGTTTTTCAAATTACATTACATTTACCTCAAACTAAAATCTGTCATTTAAACATAAAATTTAATCAGTCATTTAAAAACTTCACTGAAATTGAGAACAGGGAATTTATAAAACATTTACTCAAAATGTCTTTCGTTTGGGCGTTAAAGATAATGTAAAAATATTATTACATATTTGTTATATTTTACTAAACAGAAATATTTAAATTATACTCAAACTATGCTCAGATATAATTTCATTCGACTTATTCAGAGTTATTCAAATGGTATGAATTAAATAAAAATTGAGTGCTTTTCACAACAGTTTGTTATTTAGATTCTACTCAAAATAATTCAAATTTAAGTATGATCGATGGTACCATAATACCATGATAAGGTACCATAGTGAAAAATAAATTTAAAACAAAACTACATGTGCAGTTTGAGTGGAGTTTGAATCAAAATTTTTGTCAAAATATCACTCAAACTAATTTTCGGAAACCAATCAAAATTATTCAAATTTAATTGAGAGCGGCAGGTGATATACCTAAATATTGATCGATTTTTGAGTGAAATTAAAAAACTTCTTGAATTTTATTACCCTAGGCTTAAGGGTAATTGGAATATGCTTGAAGTTTTGCTTCAAAGTTTGCAATTCAACTCAAAGTTCTTTCGAAACTTCTTACTATTGTCACTACAAGTAGTCTTCAGTTTATATGTACATATATACCGGATGATAAGCACTCTACGGAAAAAGGTTCGTAATCAAAATTTAATCATTCTGTAGGGAAATACGTTAGAGCTACGATTAGCCCCTTCCCCTCTCCTTGTAAATGGGGTACGGATAAATTTGAAATCTCTAATAGGAACCCCTATTTTTAACACCGGATTCGAAAAGAAAGAGTGGGAAAATTTACGTCCGAATTATGATGATTTGCTATGAAAATTAAAAACAAATTGTTTTTTTATATTGACCTATATTGACTCCATTACGCGCTGACTGAATAAAGTTTGTGCTTGTTTCAAATTAATTTAAAGATAGTTGACTATATTAACAAGAATGGAAAATAAATCACTGTATCCTATGCTTTAAAATCGCGAGGAAACTGTTCAATTACGAAGATCATTTTGAAACGTTTAGTTTACTTAAGATCAATTCCGATCAACAAGTAATCATCTTCAGTTATCCAACTATACTCCTCCTACTGAGATAAATTCTCCGTAATCATAAAAATGAATTAAGATACCAAACAGAGTATTTCTTAAATGATGTTGAAGAAATTCAATTTATACTATTGAAGTGGTTAATTTTATGCAATAATTCAAGGACCTTCAAACCGTACTGTGCACTTGTACCTGTAAATAATACTTCCGTATTTTCCGTAAACAAGGTTTGAGTTTTCCAATTCAATTCTATACTATTCCTTTTTATAAAAAATATAAGTATGTGGTAGTTAATTTTGCCAACTTAGCTGTTACTAGAGGCAGTTGCCATACATTGCAAGCGTTAAGAAATTCAAAATGTTCAATATAAAATAAGCAGTAAAATCACAAATTTCTCCAAGCATCAATCAGCGTTGTGTGATATTTCCGCACTCATAATTCATTATTCTCTACACTTTCCTTTATGTGTCACATTCTGTTATAACCATAAATTTTAGACAACTTAAAGTTTTTTAAATTGACTGTTTAAGTAGAGAATGAAAGCAATTTCAACTGAGCATGGAAATGAGAAAATAATATATGAGGAAATGATGTGCAATATTGAAAATAATTAAATTGTAGTAGTTGGTCTAATGCGCTTAACTTTTAGTTTTTACGTAATTTAACTTTTGCGCTATTGCGTTACTGCGCTACGGTGTTGATACTGTCTGGTGGATTATAATATAAGTACATATTTAGATGAGCTTCGTCAATTAAGTGCGCAGAAATTAACTCCGCCAACAACAACGAATCAATTTTGTAACCTTTTCTAGGAGAAATTAATTCATTTTAACTATGAATTAATTCCGCGGTAACAGTTGTGTTTGATGATATTTGTATTTCAAGATACTAATTTTTGTTGCGGAATAAAATAACAAAATAATTTCAAAAATGAACTAAATTTGCCGATAAATTTTTATTTATTTCGCTCAGATTAAAATATTTTTAGGACAAATTAAAGCCGCGACAGTCACTGTTTAAAAATTTAATTAAATCGGCACGAAATTATTTCGTTTAAAAAAATTAGATGTCGCGGATTTAATTCATATTGAAAATTGAATTAGTTTCGCCACAGAAAAATGTTCGGCTGAATTAATTACCGCGGTGATTCTCACTGCTATTTAGATGAAGGGCTGGAATATAGCCAGTTGGGATAGAAATTGTATTCTAGAACGATATTTAAAAGATCTTCTGGAATATGGTTAGAGTCAAGATAATATTTATAACAAATACTATTCTTAAAATTTTTAGTTATATTAATAATGATTTGAAAGGGTTTCTATTTCACATTTTCAAGTTGTGTTTGATTAACAATATCAAACAGCAATTGATGCAATTTTCGTAAAAACTGATTTTGGTTATGGTTTTTGCCTAAATGAATCTTATTTATAATAATTAATATACAAAAAACATAAAAGCTTCTTAGACAACAAAAATGCTTATAAAGTTCGGGCCCGAACATTTTTCATTTTTTTGTTATGTTTTAATGTGAATCAGCATGCCGCATTTGTTTTTAAATATTCTTGTGGGTGTTTCAATGAAACAATTTAAAGATTTTAAGACCGAAATCCCCTTTACATTTCACCAATAGTACGAGCATCTTAGTCTCTTTGTCCAGAAGCTTCTTAAAATATAAAAACCAATCGTTCACTTAGCCTTCCTAGTAATTGCTTTTATAATATGTTAGAATAACTAACTGCGTGAGATATGATACTAAAAAGACAAACTAAAAATTTCAATGGAAAAACAAAAACTATGTAGAAACAAGGACACACCTCACCAGCAGATTTTTACAACCAATTAGCCATAGATAGTGAAGGCCCAGCAACAAAAACACGAATAATATGGCTTGATACAACCCAAACTAAATTATAAACATTAATTAGCGTTTTAATAAATGGCGGAGTTCTCAAAACTGGAACGAAAGATTTGACGATCCGGACAATCGACCATTTTACAAAGGTGCCTTCAGCTTGTACCTTTTGGAGCATCTTCTTCAGTTTAAGCATTTCGATGGCTACAGCACAAGAAAATAACATTTAAAAACGGACAAACTAGCCGCGTTTCTTGAGATGCCGAAACCCGGAAGAGATGTTATTAAAATCTTCTGTATTTGTGACGCAGAAAATCCATTTCCACTAAATGCAGACATTTAAATCGGCCGGCAGCCAAAACGGCCTCGAACTATATTACTATGGACAATTATTTCACATCGTAAAATTAGTATCTGTGACATATCTACCAGCTGTATATTTTTACAAGAAAACACTGAACGGTTAAGCTATCGGACCTTCTTTATTTTGCTTCAACAATTAAATTACGCCGGTCAGCTTCACGAGCAAATCAGGCGAGTTTGTGACATTTTTTTCTACGCCCACTCTAGATGATGAACCAAATAAGCTAAACATCATCCTGGTTTATAATGACACAAAAAGCAAAAAGCAATGCAAAAGAATAATCTGTCAAATCAACGTTCAAGCGAAAGAAATTTTTCAAAAACTTGGCCGCTGAATTGGTTGACGACCACGTAAAATAAAGGATAATTCGTATAATGAAACAGAGGGTAAAGATAGCAATACAGTAGATTGGCTATGATGTAGCATCGCAGTGTCAGCAACAAGCTTTACTGAAGGGCTGGATTAAAATTGTTAATTTATATGATTTTAATATGTTCCGAAGATTGTAAGAGAATTCAATCCAGTTTCGAACTGATGTGCTTATGATTATGAAAAAATCAATCTTCCCATCAGGCCGCGGCGGCTGGACTAATTATACCACAATTTACATTCTATATAACAGAATGTACTGTGCGTTATGTACTAGCGAATCATACTAATACAAATAAATTCTTTTACAATTTTTTCTTCTTCACGATATTCACACAGCTCTATTTCTGTGTAAGCTAATTTTCCTTTTTTTTTTTTTTAATTTTATTGAATATTAATTAATTCTAAGCATCTGATTTTCTGAGTTGAAAAATCAATGCACGGACGAAGGGTTAAAATATGAATATTTCTTGAACTGCACTAGCTCAACTGACCTTGAAGTAAAACCCATAAATTCAAGCGAAATTTACTAATGCAGTGAAAACTATTTATCAATCTCGTATATTTCCTCTATAGACCTCCTCGTTAACAATAAAAAACAAACCCGTCCTGATAAATGTATTAGCCAACATATACAGATCATTATTTTGCAGGATCATAAAATTATCCACAAACAACAAGAAGTAATTCTTATTACAGTATCCCCAGAAATACTACTGTCTTCCCCCGTAAATAACACATGACCTTCTTGTTCGAAAGTGGAAAAAATGTTCATATTTTAGGAATCTCTAAAAAATTCGTTTAAAGCGCCCGTTCGAATAAAACGCCTAGGCGTTGTAACTGAAATTTTCAAACTTCAAATTAAAACAATTTATCACAAACTCATTCAATACACCTATTGCAAACAAAACTTTATGTAGGTACATATATGATCGGGGTCTTGATGGAGTTAATAAAAATTAGTAAATGCTTTCTTATATTTCAGTTTTTAAAGTGTGTGCTTTAGTATTTTACTAAATTAGTACTTGAAGATTTACAAGGTTGTATATAGGGAGTATTAAGTTTAGTTTCGAAATACATTTTGACCAAAATAATCGGAATTGTTAATAATCAAAGTATAAACAAGGTCATTCCTGAATACGGGATGAATTCAAATATCTCAGGATTGTGATAAGGATGTTGATAAAAATGACGATAGGAATGGTTTGCTCGTTGTTAGGATAGGATTGCTCATCAGCTTTTGTCGTTTGGAAAATGGCCACTTATAGTTTTACAAAAATCTATTTTGAATTTAGAAGAATATTTTGTGCAAGTTCACACCCCATTCAAAAAATTTAACAATTTTTACCTTATTTTGGTAGGAAATAATTGGGTTAGGATTGGAGCCACTTTCTGTCGTTTGGTAATCCAACGGTAAGAACCATTTTAGGAAATAGACATATGTCCAATTAGAGTTCGCATATACATTTATACACGCAAATTCTAATTGGATTACGCATATAAATTCGTATATTACATTCTTAATGAATGATTTCCAGTTGGAATGCCTTTTACTTGGTTATTTTATTCAACGCAATTAATACTAGAGTGAGACTTAACCTCCAGTCTCTGGTTCAACAAGAAAAAGCTCTGGGCCAAGTTACGCAAAGGTTTTTGCATTAAATTGGGTCAAGGTAATTGAACTAAATTGATTTAACCTATTATTGTTAACCGAAGCGTTTATTTTGCTTAGATACCACCATTACATTAAAAAACATGAAAAGTTGAAGCAACAAGATATTTTCGTAAACTATTTTAGATTTGATGAAGATCGAAGTGTTTCAAATAACTATTAGGTAATTTTAAACAGATAGAAACCTAACTAACAAAATGTTGTGGAAGGCATCAGTCCGAAAATAAGAAAATTTAATCAACAAAGCCATCCTAAAAGATCCAACGATTTCCATAGAAAGGAGTTGCTCTGTTCTTAACTCTGGTTTAACTCCAATGGAAGTAGATTTGTTTTATCATATAAACTAGAAAATAGATTTTTGCAAAAACTCTAGAACAAACAAAGTTTTTTTGGAAAATTTCATTTAAATTAAATTTTTATTTTTTTTTACATCTTGACCTATAAGCTCTGGGCCGAAGCACTTTGAAAAATTGACTACCATAATAATTTAATGGTTTTGAAACTGAAGTTTATAAAAAAATGACGAACAGAATAGTTTATTCATCGTTAAAAATCAAGAAATTTCCATTCGACGGATTTCTTAAATACACTGTACTACATGTTTTACAATCTTCTTGACGATCCATTATATTTATGCGGTCCTCCAACTTTCCAAAACCATTCTCCCATATTAATTTATGGCTTGCTTCTACGACAGACTTTGGCAATTTTCGGAATTATGATTGTGAAACATACTTGATGATAACCCAATTGGGATTCCGAGAGTATTCGTTATTAAAAGATTACCTATAACAACCAAACCTTAAAATCGGGCTCAAACCAATCGTGATACGATGTAAAGTTTCCTGTGAAAATACGGAAAAAGATCTCCCTACACATTTTAAATTGATGTTTTTTTTTTTTAACTATAGGTAGCCAAAGGACAAAGCCTGGTAGGACCTGACCTAACGATGACCTGACCTAATGGTGGGGTAGTGAAAAGTCGAGCTATATTTGAGCGCATTCCCGTTTGAATTGATTCAGAGTCATTCGATTCTTATTGAAATCAAATACGAATCTTATCCATTCGAATTCGTATCGTATTCAGAGGCCCTGCTATGAACAAAATGCGATCTCGCATTTACATGCCGTATCGCATTTCGTTATTATAATAAGCGATATTTTCGCAAAATGTCTTCTCTGTTGAAAAATCGCCTTATTATAAAATACGATAGCGAATTTTTGCGAAATTAAAATTGACACATGCGACAATTTAATAGCAGTCGAAAATCGCATTTGCGAACTGATTATGTAACTAATTGTGTTTTTCAAATGTTTTAATTTTTCAATAAAAAGTTTCTTATGCGATATGCGATAATCGCTTTTCATAATATATAACCATATACGAAGCGAATCGCATCCACAAAATCTCAAAAATGCGAAATCCGATCCATTTCATAATAGGGCCCCAGGAATAGTCCGCTGGAATAACCTTTCACGTTAAATTCAAAGTTTATAGCGGATTGTAATTTGGTTGAAAATGTCGAGAGTAGAGTAGAGATTTCAGTTTCTAACAAATAAATGCTTAGTTTTTTAGCGTTCACTGTTTTCAAAAAATCAATAAGTATTTATCTAAAAAATTGGTCATTTTCCATAGTTATGGTATTATTCGTTTAAAACGCCTAGGCCAGCAGGCGTATTATTCGTTTAAAACGCCTAGGCGTTATTTACGGTGGAAGACAGTAGTTCTTACAAGGGAACCTTTTGAACTGTCAAATTCTAAGAATTATAAAAACTATTCTAAGAAGTTTAGTACTCTATGAGACATTAACAAAACCAATATTTTTATCGGCAACCAAGACTATTAAGGGGTTAAAACCACCACTTAATTTGCAAAAAAAAGTAATTTCATCCTCTAAAAAAACAGAGATGGATTACTTGTACTTTTTATGAGGAATAATTACCAATCTGTTTTATCAAAAAAAAAAAAAATGTGGAGTGGAAACCGAGATATATCGAAAAAGATCTTTTTTGAGTTTAAATTAAGGGGTATTTAACCCCTAAAAAGGGTTTGGTTGCCGATAAAAAAATGGTTTCGTCACACAGTACTACAACTTAGAATAGTTTTTTATAATTTTTTGAGTTTGATAATTCAAAAGGTTCCCTTACTAGTTCTAGAGGGACGCTCCTTCTAAGGTTCTCAAATATTTATTAGGTTTGCTAAATGCGATAAAATAAACCTTGTCGAAACGGTTCAAAGCATTGAAGAACCCGGAACGTTCAAAGCAATGTAGAATAATCTTAAATTTTCATGTAAACGTCTAAATTCATCTTTAGTGGTTAATAAAACATACATATTAAAATAAATACCAGTAGTTGAATTAATAAAATTGAATTGAACTCTCCAAGACCAAAAATCGATAAAATATCTAAATCGTAAACCAGCATCTTAAAATATCATTATGTTCAAAATAACCGATCAAATCATTTATTCTCGTTTCTCATCAAGTTCACGCAGCATATCAATTATCCCATCATTAGTAACACCTTCTTCACCAGCTATCTAGCCAGGCTGCTATGCACTACGATATTAAAAATCAATAAAAATAAAAAAATATTTTAATCAAAACAATCAAAACCTATAATCGCCATTTGAAGAATTGATGATCTGATTAATCGTTAGCCCAACTTCTTCATCCACACAAACTATTCGTCTATAACTAAATCGTTAGTTTTTATAGTCGGCTGCAAAAAAAAAAAAAAAAAAACATTCTCTAAGCTACATAAAAGCTCTATTATGTTTTATTTTTTTGGTTAATGATTTTGGGATTTATTTCGAGTTTGAGATTAATTCGCCTTCAAACAAAAATTGTTTTTTTTTTCGTATTGTACTTTTGTGTATTTGATGGAACAGAACAACCAAAAAATTGAAGTCAATTTTTCATGTCTAAAACCAAAACCAAAAAAAAAAAAAAAAAAATTGAAATGAAAAATTAATATTTCATAAAAAAAATATGATGAACACTTCATGAGTCGACGAGGAGAGTATAGAGACCCAAGAAATAATTTATAATAAATTTTATTGTCGGATCGATGTAATTAATTACTTAAAGAAATTTGATGGGTTGGTGTACATATTTTATATATATACCTAGTATGTGTATATATTTTCGGCAGTGCTATTGTTAAATGCTCTACAAATTACATAACATTTCAAAAAAAAAAAAAAAACTTATAGCGAATAGTGATACAATCAACATAATTTTTTTTTTTTCATATTACTACTGGTTATTATACGGTTTAATATGGTGGTAAATTATAAATTGCACACAACACTTTCTACCACTATTCAGGCTACATTAATCATGAGTACACGTATAGGCAAAAAAAAAATTGTTTCACTATACATAACGGTTACGATTATTTCCAGGCCGCACATATTTCATATAAGTAAGAATACACTTTTTATAGGTCATAAAAGTATTAAAACACCCACCTGTCTATTATTGTTATTGTACTTGGTTTCTATATACATACAAATGATTATTCATCCATCAATTCATCCATAAAACCCCGCATCCAAAACATACTATACATATTTATTATACATCATCAATCATAACGTGTGTTGTACATTATACACCAACCTAAACAAAACCTTCTTACAAAAAAAAATACAAATTCAGCAATTGCGGTAACCCTCTCCTCCGCGTGTTTCAGAAGTAATCACCTCCTCCTACTTTTATTGTCTGTATACATAAAAACAACTTGTTATTTTTATTTCGTTTTTTTTTTGACTGTGTTACTGTACACTATACACAATAGTTTATCCCAAAAAAAAATAAAAAAAAATCTCTCTCAAGACAGATTAATTAATTACTTGTTGACAAACTAGAACTAATGATCTTTTGATCGTTTTCTTCGTATTTATATCTGATTCGTGTTCTTAAGTTATTTTTCATTTTTGTGTCTACATACATGTATGTATAGCCTGGTTGTATATTAACACTTATTCGGTTATTTAATTTAATTTTATTTTAATTTTACATAAATTATGACATTTTAAATAAAATATATTTCGTTTTTTTTAATGTCTTGGTTAAGAGAATTAATGGTTTTGACAATTTATTAAATAGTTTTAAAGCCGTCTGTGACAAATTAACGCGTGTATTTATGAATAAATACAGATTATTTTTAAAATGGTAATTATGTTCCAGTGGCACATTACCAAAAATACGTATGTGAACTTATCCCAGGATTTCATCCCAGGTAATAAAAAAAACAACGGGCGAGTTCACGCTCACCTCGCAAAAGTATTATGTGAAAACCTTTGTGTATAAGTAGAAGTTGAAGTGAAGTTTGTCCGAAATTTGTCATAACTTTCTCACTTGAGAATGTATTGGTTAATTAAATTAAATCTCTCGTTATTATGAATTTTATTGAAAATTTGAGATTTTTGATATTACCTGAATAAATAACATGTAAAAAAAACATTTATAATTTTTCAACGTCAAACAGTAAAAAATATTTTATTGGATAAGCGGGAAAATAGAATCTGCTTATCCATACAATATGCACAAGAACACATTAGAAGTAGAGAAGTAAAGCTTTGGCAGATTCGCGGGCACTTGTTGCATAGCGTTGGATTCATTGAAGTTTCCTCTACGGTTCGTGAAATTTTCAAATATTTTCTATGACGCTTGCTCGAGTTATGGTCTTTAGAATTATTCCTTAATTAAGAAGAGGGATCAAAGAATTTAAAGATGAATCAATCAGCAACTATTTAAGACAATTAACTAATGATAACAGTACTGATTATTCTCTTTGGAAAGCAACCAAAAGAATCAAAAGACCAATAATGCAGATTCCCCAATAAAAATAGCAGGTGAGAAATGGGCTAGAAATAATGAAGACAAAGCTCGAGAATTTGCCGAACACCTCGAAAAAATATTCCAGCCACATGAAGACCAAACGTTGGAAGCCGAGATAATAACTGAACAAGCTGTGCAAGAAAGTAAAGAAATCCTACCCACAACACCAAAAGAAGTCATGCGTGAGATAAAAGCTAATATGAATACGAAAAAAGCTCCTGGGTACGATCTTATTACTGCAGAAATCTTAAAAGAACTACCAAGGAAAGCTCTGGTGAAGCTCACCAATCTTATAAATGCAGCATTTAGAATCAAATGTGTACCAAGCTTATGGAAAATTGCAGAAGTAATTATGATCCCAAAACCTGGGAAACCACCACACATAACATCGTCTTATAGGCCAATTTCGCTATTGCCAGTCATGTCCAAACTCTTTGAGAAGCTTCTGGTAAAAAGATTAAATCCGATAATCGAGAGTAGAAACTTGATCCCAAATCATCAGTTCAATTTTCGCAACCAACACTCAACAATTGATCAAGTATACAGAATAAACAGTATAATTGAGAAAGCATTAGAGGAGAAAAAAGTCTGTTCAACAGTATTTCAGACGTTGTACAAGCGTTTGATAGAGTGTGGCTTGAAGGACTTAACCACAAGTTAAGGAATCTTCTACCAATGCAATTTGCTAAGATACTGGAATCTTACTGGCAAGATAGGTTCTTCAGGATTAAGTTAGATGATACATTTTCTGAATTGAAAGAAATCAATGCAGGAGTTCCGCAGGGCAGTGTATTAGGGCCGGTTTTATACCTACTATATACTTATAATCTTCCTACATTAGAAAACAACACAGTGGCAACTTTTGCAGATGATACGGCGATCTTAGCTGTTGGAAAAAGCAACGAAGAATCAACACAGAAGTTACAATCAGCTATAACTCAAATATATAAATTAACAAAAAGATGGAGAATAAAACTAAATGAAGCTAAATCAGTTCACATCAACTTTACAAACAGACGATTCGAACATATTCCGATTACCATAAATCGGGAAATAATACCGCATACGAACACAGCTAAGTATCTCGGCATGACCCTGGATGCTAAACTACGATGGAAAGCACACGTCAAGAAGAAAAGTGAAGAATTAAGACTTAAATACAGAAAAATGTATTGGCTGATGGGAAGGAACTCTTCTTTATCAACATACAACAAGCTTCTACTTTATAATCAAATATTGAAATCAATTTGGATTTATGGTATTCATCTTTGGGGTTGTACCAAACAGAGCAACGTAAATATCATCCCAAGATTTCAGAATATGGTATTAAGGAACATCGTTGATGCACCTTGGTATGTCAGGAACAATGACCTTCATAGGGACCTTAAAATGAACCTCATCTTAAACGAAATTCAGGAAAAAGCACGGAGACATGAAGAAAGGCTCCGCCAACATATGAATATTGAGGCAACTCAGCTCCTAAGCATCACGAATTTAGTACGCAGACTTAAAAGAACCAAACCTTTTGAGCTGGTGTGATTGTCAGTTTAAGCAGCATTGTGCTGATTTAAAATCCACTACAAAGAAATGGTTTACTTCAATTTTCCAAACACTATGGAACGCCAATGGGAAGAAGCCATAGATTAATCTAAGTTAGTAAATTAAGTCAGAAACAAATTGCTCATTAGTCCAGAAAGCTAAAAATAAAATAAAAAAATGGAATAGGCAACGCTAGGCTCGGGGCCGTAGAAGATGCCACCCGCACCCTATTTTGCACAGGTGTCTGCGGCCTCATTTCGTGGTATATTAGAGTGGCCGGACCACAAGAGGGTAACGTTGTTGTCCCTACCCAGCCTTCTAAGGTTGCTGTAGCAGCTCCATGTCAGTTTAGAGCTGAACACCGGAGCTGCCAGGGCTAATAAATAGCCTGGCTATCCGAGATTATGTAGATCTCCGTTCTTATATACTTCTTTTTGAGGCACTGAAGCACGCAAGTCTCGATGGCCACGGTTTCTGCCTGGAAAATCGTAGAGGTCTTTCCCAACGGTATACAGAGTCTGAAACCGGGCCCCACGACCCCCGCACCCGTGCCCTCGTTTGTTTTTGACCCATCGGCATACCACACCGATGCGTGCTGTGGTAAGGAGGAAATGATGTTCCCCACCATGTCCGTTTCGGGTATTCGGATCGTGAAGTTCCTCCGGCAGTCCATAGTCTTTACCATCATTTCTGATAGCTGGGCAATATCGTCTGCCAAGTTTAGATTATCCAGGATGCTATTGTGTCCCGAATTAGTCAGTCTAACCTGACTTGTTACCTTCAGTTTTATGGCTCTCAAACCTGCCACACTTTTAACATGTATGTGGAGTGGTGAGAGTCCTCGCAATCTTTCAAGGGCAGCAGTAGGGCAGGTTCTAATTGCTCCCGTTGCGCCCAAACATATTAACCTTTGAATTTTGTCCAAAACTGAACGAGCATTTATTTGCTCTGTCTTTGGCTACCATATAAACGCCGCATAAGATATCATTGGTCTTATGATGGTTTGGTAAAGCCAGATTATCATTTGTGGATTTAGGCCCCATGTTTTACCAAACATACGTTGGCACCCAAAGTCTGCTTTGCTTGCCTTATTTGCGATGTATTTCAAGTGGGGGTTCCACGTTAATTTTTTGTCAAAAATGATTCCTAGATATTTAACCTCAGACGTCATCTTGAGTATTTCCCACAGAGTACATGTTATTTTATTGGGATTGACGCTAAGTCCCACTTCAACACACCACTCGTTTGCCAACCTAAGAGCTTATTGCATACGCTCAGCTATTGTGCTTTCAAATTTGCCCCTGACCATCAGCACCAGATCATCAGCATAGACAATGATTGATATTCGAGAGTTCCTCAAAATAGCAAGCAAGTGGTCCATTACCAAGAGCCACAATAACACAGCAATTGAGATGCTTGCTTCGCCAATCGAGGCTTTAATTCTCCTGCTTTTGAGCATGTTTATTATCCACCCGATGGTTGAGGAGTCGATACCCCTCGCTACTGTTGCTTTAAAAATGAAAGTTATCTAATTTTCTAATTCCGCTATTTTGTTGCTTTATTCTTATCTAAGTAATCGTAAACAATTCGTAAATCTTCGGGATGATTTTTCTGGCATAACTGATGTATTTGCGGGAGTGCCTCAAGGATCAATTTTGGGTCCTTTACTTTTTCCATTTATATGCGTCAATTGCTCTTTATTTGGCACCGTCAAACAAGTAGCTCAACGTTTATTTAATGAAGATGCAACACGATATTTTGAAAATTACAGAAAGATATATAGGAGGATTATGCCAGAAATAGCAACCAAACGGATACATATGAAGGTTAAGAAAAAGATTTTCTCCACGAAATATGCCTGCAACTGCTACAGCATTTCACGATGCATTGACACATTAATTTCGTTAATTTTTGCAACATATGAACGATGATAATCATCATAATGATACTTAACAATGCGATTCTGTTTGTTTGCTTGTATTTGCTCGTACGAGCAAAGAAAAATCTACATGAGAGCAAAGCGTTAATTATTTGGGGTTGTTTTGCTCAAATGTGACAGTTTTTCCATTAGTTTCTCTGGTGCTAAACATTTGAACTAGTATATTTTCCATAATAATTTATTCCTAATTTATCAGAATACACTTTTGGGATTTAGGAAAGAAAAAGTTGGGAATTTTTGCAGTATGGGATTATAGATCGCATCGTGAAAGCCAATTTCTCACCAGCTGGAATCGCTTTCCTCGTGCATATGTGTTGTTTTGTTATTAGTGTAGAGAGATACACATATCGACAGATTTTCTTAGACAAATTAATTTTAGATAAAAAATATTTTTAGAAGAACAGTTGTAGATGAATTGATTTTATATAAACTGCTTTAGTCAAATTATTTTATCAAAATCCTGAAAGTTTTGTTAAATGCCAAATTCCTAATTAAATTATTCCTTTCGATCAAAAATGATAGTTAGCACTTTAAAATTGTAAAACTTCCCTCTTTCACGAATTCTAAATCTCTAATATGGTAACCTCATTCACACTAGTCACATTCACACTACACGCATTGCATACGGTTAAAAAATCTTTTAAAAAATGATAAATTGTAACGCTACTTAAGTCATCCTGAATATTAAAGTGGAGTTTCTAAGTATTTATAGAAAAGTGGTGTTGCTAGTAGCAGTAGAGAGCTCTTCCGTTGGTAAAACGATTTCACTTTTTTAACACGGAGAGTTAAATTTCAACAAAATTCATGCCGAAGGAATGGTGATCATATAGGGAAGTTTTGACCACATCAAATTCGAGTGATTACCTAAATGGTTCCAAAAGTTGTTATTTGCTGTGTAGACATTTTTGAACCACGGACCCCAAATGATTTAGTATTCGATTTTATTTTTTAGAGCAAAAAATAAATGTAGTCTCGAATATCTTGAAGAAATTATTGGATATTGTCAAAACATTAATCATTTATAATATAATAAGCATACTTTTCATTTAAAATTCTTAGACGTTGTTAACGTTGGAAGAAGGCAGTGGAATTTTACATGTGTCAGCAAAATGGCTGTTTTGAAAAAAACTTCAAATTTTGGGAAATATACAATGTTCTACATGGGTTAAAGTTTAAGTTAATCTCATTTATATTTTCTTTAAAGTAGCTACCATTTTTTTTTTAAACTTTGGTAAAGGTTCCTTTTGCAAATTAGTTGTGGAAAGTTAGTTTTTGAAAGCGAGGTACTGGAAAGACTCCATTCTGCTTCTAATAAATTTCAGTCTTCCATTTGCCATTCATCCAACGCAAGTTAGGTCAGGGCTCCATGGTCTGTGTACAAGCATCTCAAAGTACTGGTCTACGTGTAAAGTGTTTCTTTTTTATCTTATATTTTTTGAAGCGTGCGATCTGGAGGAATACAAGAATTGCCAGACACGGGATAATTCACTTCAATTGCCCGTTTATGTTAGGAAATCATTGCCTAATTTTGTTTACCGAATTTTGTTGACATTACTCATAAAAGTGTTATTAACCAATCTATAATACATTGCAGACTAGATGATGTTTCATTATGTCCTTTTGGTAGAATATTTTTAGTCCAAATACAAAGAAAGACAGCATGCCTTAGTTTAGTCCAAGAAGACTATTGAACAATAGTGAAGTAGCTGCCGACTATAACAAGCAACCTATGGTTTATACAAAAATGTTTCAATATATTCGGAATCGCCAGTGCAAATTGAATTGTGCTAAAGCTTTCTTTAGCTCAACCACACCCGTAACTGAGTTTTTCATACATTGGTTTTTCTCCGCTTTTACGATTCGCTTTATGGTATTTTAAATCAAATTAAAGTGTATGTGCAACTCCGAAATTAATATTTCTTTCGCAGTCGCCTTTAACCAAAGCAACCTAGATTATACAAAGCCATAGTCTAAAAAACGAAGCTCTTGTAAGGGAATTAGATACAAGGAAAAAACCAAACATTTGATAGTAAAACACACAAAACATAAGGACAATCACTTTTTTCCTCAAGACAATTTTTTAAATGAAAACGTTACAATTTCTTAATTATGATAAAATTTAAAAAAAAAACTCATAACAACAGAATTCTATTCAAATTGAAATAAAAGCTTACTACAAATCGTACCAAAAATTACCACCAGGGGAAATTTCAAGTTCAAAAATTATAGGAAAAGTAAAATTAATACACAAAATATTAAGAACGTGACAATTTTGTGATTAAATATTTTTTTTTTTTTCGTATTTTTCTGTAAACATCCTAGACATCTTACGTACACTAGTAAAATTAAAGATAAATTTAGCAAGTAATAGAATACTAGTTTAGAAATAATTTAGTTTTAATACTATATTTCTTCAATTAATATTTATTTAATATCAATATAGCCTTCTTTTACATTGTTGTTAAAGATATTTAGAAAACTTTCATTGAAATTTTTCATTGAAAAACTTGAAGCAAAAAACCATAATTTTTACTAAGAATTTCCATGGAAATCAGTAAAAAGTTACACCACTAAAAAAGCTTCTAAAACATACGTCATGATGATTATGGCTCTATACTCTAGAAGGCTCTGCTTTAACTTTTTTTTTTTGTTATTCGTAAAACAATTAAATGTTTTGCAGATTCTGGTTGGTTCACCGTTACTTTTACGTACGTTATACTCTGCCCGAAACGTCTCTAGAGTTGCAGGGGTAAATAAATGTTGCTCAGTTTCGCTATTCGATTTGTAGGAGATTTTCGAAAATTTTTACAAATCTCCCTTGCGAGAACCCTTCAATTAAATATTCTGCCTTTGTGCCAGATAATTTAGATACTTCGTGTCGACGTTAGAAATGCTTAATAAATTTCGGTTTTTGTTCTATTTATTTTATAAGAACGAGATTAAATAATTTTTAAGGCCATTAATCGGAGAATAATTTAATAATTATTCACATACTAAAATAAAAAATAACTCCTCAAAGCCGCATAGCATTGGTCCTCGGTGCGCAAAGATGACAAGAAATTATGTGACAGCCTTCTGTTTTCACATTGTACTTAATAAAAATTCAATGTGGTTTTCCTTTTAAACGGGACACTTCGGCAATATTTAAAAATCTTGAATAATCAAAAATCCTAGAAAAACCAACAAAAAATCAAAGCACCTTAAACACACCAAATACACAACTTCGGAATTTCGAGTGAAATTTGTATTACTGATTCCAATTGTTATTAACACGAAATTTTAAAAATCCTAGACATTGTTGTAAAATGCGACCTAGTTAAATAAGTAGCGTTAGTGTTGTTGTTTGGTGTATCAAACGGATCATGTGCCATTTCCCAACGGATGGTATAAATATCATTTGTTGTTGCTGTACGTCATACCGATTCCTATTGTTTGAGTAGTTTTGCACGTGGTTGCAATTGAATTTAAATAAATTAATTCAAAGAGATTTCTCGGTATGACGTGTAACAACAAAAAAAAAATTATATTCGTTCCCTCCGTTTAGAAAGGGCGCATGACCCACTTGATACACTAAACATAAAGCTACTAATTTAACTGAGTCGCCTCATACAGCGGACGGTAACATTTTCTAAAGCAAAAACAACAATCTTTCGTTTCTAAACATTTTATAATATGTAAAATAATATTTTTGAGCGAAATATTTTAAAGTCAAGATATAAAAGTGGCAGCATATGTCATCTCTTTCTAATTTTATATATCATTCTCACTTAATAAGTATTTTGGCAGTGTAACTTACCAACACAAACGACTAATATTTGGAAATTTAGAATTTCCAAATTCAATAAAAAAAATAACTTTTTAAAAAGCTTTTAATTAATTTTTAAACCGCTTTTAATATAAATACCTTGCAAAAATAATAAAACACAACTATTTGCTAATGTTCGGTACTCTAAAAATCAAAAAGTTTTTAAAATTTGATATTACTAAAAAATGCTTTAAATTAAAGAATACTTTAAATTTTATTCGAAACCTCGAATCTCGTGAAACATGTACTTAGGGACAAATAGTCGATCGTTTACCAAGTAATCTATTTGAAAGAAGTAAATTAGTTGCGCACTAATTTTTATCGTTGTTATTCATTGTATTTATTAATTAATGGATAAATGAAAACACTCAAGAATATGTCTACACTGAAGACAACTGAAGTTAATAAAATAAAACAATCAACAAACCTATTCCAAGAAAGTTGAACAACGCAAGGAGAAGAATATATCAAATCCATTTGAAGTTTCCACAAACGAAATAAAATAATAAAGCTATGCTTGAAATACACAAAAAACGAGGGCAAAGGGAAAAGGCAGATACTTTTGGATACCTTCCAAAAACCGATTAATTTTGTAACATGTGCTGCGCTGCATTTACTCCACAGCTAAATTAGCAATGTAAACTGTCGTAACGATCCTATACATATATATCTCAGTCAGCTAATATAGCTTTGCTAAATATCATTGTTATGAAACTGACATTAGCTGAGGTATACACATAGCAAAGGTTCCTTTGTTAGTTCAATAGGTATATATTGACAGCAAAAAATTGTTGGTGCGTTAATTCTGCTGAGCAGTGTAGATTCAAAAAAAATCGCGAAGAATTCTTTGGTGATTTATTCATTGCCGTTCATTCGTAAGTTGTGTACAACGATGTTATTCAATTCGTTCACAACTCTCTCTAACAAATAGGATTAAGACAGTGCAAAACACGTATTGCATGCGGAAAACACATTAATTTACCATCATAAGGCCTCGTTTTGTTGATAAACGAAAGCTATCATTTTCACTTCTGAATTACTATGTTTATCATTAATACCAGATTTTGCTCTTGTTAATGAACCTATGTCCTTTGGAAAAGAATTGTTTCAGCCCTGACTGACACTTATATTAACGGATTTTTTGTCTGAAATTGACAGCTTGATTTTGACAGCTTTCCCAAAATAAAATCAAAATACGCTAATCGAGTTTAACCTGTTTCCTGTCTTTAAATTTATTTTAAAATGGAGGTGCACAAAATTATCATGAGTTGGGTTAAATTTAAGCCATTATGTCAGACTTGACAAATTTCCAGTTTTAAGTATTTTTCTATGAGAACGCGCTATTCTCCTTCTTCATTTTTATCAATACCAAAATGCATACAGTACGCGCTTATGACGTACCGCGCAGTAAAATACAAAACTGCATCAGGCGCTGCCATGATCTATATACTATAGATCTATTCTATAGGTTATGTGATACGCGTGCATAACAATAAGTTACGTTAACAAAAACAAACGCAATTTTCTATCGCTTATTAAAGGCTAAGGCGGTCTAGGGACTGAGAGTGAACGAATTATTTTTAACAAGAAGCTATGCTTCCATTTTCTACTTTAATAGCTTTAAAGCATCTGCAAGTTACCATCACGGCGCCAAAATCTTTCCATATTGATTTTTTAATAGCTTTAAGCTTATTAACTGTATACTGCGATTATTTCGAGTGAAATGGCATCTGCGCTTTACCTTAGTCAATATTCAAAGCAAAAATGTTGGTTAATTGAGTTGATATGAACGAAACGCGAGTTTTTTATTTTTATTATGACACTAGCTCCAAAAAAGGAGCCTTCTGGCCCGATTTCAAATTTTCAATTTTTATCTTTTACATTTTTTATTATTATTATTAATATTTTTTTTTCCTTTCAATCAACTTTCATGCAGCGATCCACTTTCATACCGTTATACCACTCAGCTTGATAAATTCATAAATTATCTTGTACTCATTTTTCCCCATTTCATCGTTCCTCGTTTGATGTCCTCCACAACCAAACAGCTTTCACATAAATCATCCTTACTCAAATGACGCTTCTTTAAGCATTCTTTCCAATTACCATGATTCAATCTCACCCGTTCCATCGTTCATATCATTGTAGTGTCTTCTTTGAATTCCTTAAAAAATAGTTTCCTCAAAGGAGCACTACACCGTTCAAAGTACTTCTTTCCTTTTACCCTACTCTTTTCCATAAATTCATTCTCCCATTTTCTCCACAGATTCTTCTGAAACATCCGAAGTACATCTCTTGCATCCATGAATTCATAATCTGTTATCTCCTCAAGCATACAACCCCTTTTTGCAAGCATACCGGCTCTTTCATTAAGGTTTTATTCCTGTTCTATCAATTCTAAACCACTCATGGAATCGGAGAATAGAACTACTCTCCTCCTCCCTTCATTCATTGTCAACTTGATTCCTTCCATAATTCCAATCAATTCTGCATTCATTATACAGATGCTACCATTCAATCTTAACATTTTCTCTTTTTTCATTAATTCTCTTTTTTCATTTTCTCTTTTAACATTTTCTCATTAACACTAGCATCTGTATATATTCCCACATGTGCAAAATAATTCAGTTGCATTCTTCGAAATTCTCTCCTAACCGATAACTCATTCATCATCGCTTTTGTTATGCCTCCAAAATTCAAGCACACAGCAAGATTTTCGGGAGGAACTTTTGGACCCAACTTGTCTAATTTTGGAAAATATATTCATATTTTCCTCCATTATTTTCGACCGTTGCGTTTTTTGTTAATCCGTTCCTCCTTCCAATCTTACTTTTATTTCATTCACTAACACATTATCTTTGGTCAACATTCGCACAGCCTCTCGCACGGTGATCCATTCCCTCTTATAATTAAGAGGTGAATCACCCATTTCGGACCATAGAGTATGTATTGGGGTAGAATTAATCGCCCCCAATACCACTCGCATTCTCAACTTTCATTAATTTTTCAAACCCGACCTTAGATCCATCACCATACACACTCAATCCATAAGTGTTTGCGAATAAGGTCAATACAAAACTCTTACGGCAGGAATATTCATTTCCGTTTTGTGAAGGGCCCGTTCCGCACTTGTGTTACACTTACAATATACTATTTTCTGGCTAAACCGCGATTTGCTTGTTTCCCTGATAATCCATCGATGGCTATTTTTAATGTTAATAACTCAACTTTATATGAAATAAAAATATTAATAGCTTATCAAAAACCATTGTGTTTGTGCAGCTCTTTCTATCGCACGTTCTTTTTTAAAAGTTATTTACAAGCCCTTTTAAGAAAATGTCTCATGTTATTGTCAAATACCCCAAGAAGACAAATTACCATTACTTGTTTCATAACTGTAGAAAACTTAGCTTGAAGGATCGCCATCCTAAATTAGAATAAAGAAGTCATCCAGTAAACTTTTAAGTATTCCGATTCGCCAATCCAACCAAGCAGAGATAACCGAATATTTTATTTGTTTGCTAAAAATTAATATTAGGCTTTTCCACCATTTTTAATTCGTTACCTTGGGCTTTCGTATGAACATTTCCAAAATATGAAAACAAAGGAGTCCTATGTTCTAATCACCGCCGTATAAAATTCGAATAACCTGCTGGACGTTCTCTAAACACCAAATATCAAAAATTTCAAAATAATCTCACAAACTCTCCAAACCATATGCACGAAAACAGCGCAAAGAGTCTGTAACAGTCCACAACTAATGCTAAACGCAACATATAACGAGATGCAAAATTCGAATAATTTCGAATTCTCAAAAAATGTGGATTTTAATGAATAATTTGAAAGTCTCAAATTTGTAAAATTTTCGAACAATTTCAATGGTTTCGATAAATTTCGGATTTTAAAAATTTTTAAATTCTCTGATTGAATTAGCTAGATGTTGTCTCAAAATGATTTATGGTTAAAACGAAAACGCCAAGCGTAACATTTTGGAATCTGCATTTTCCTTATGCTATTATGGTTTTTCAAAATTTTACCCATACGAGCAAACAATTATTTCGTACACCGTTCATCGTGTCAATGGCAATGGAAATAAATCAAAAACTATTAAAATATATATTGTGTCAAATTCAGTTAGAGTTCACCATAAATTTAAAAGGAAATTTAGGAAAGTTGTGAGTATCTTTCTTTGAATACAAAAATTTTAATAATTTTAATTCAATAAACTAAAACAAATTAAAATTTCTGGTCACTTTATTTAATACACATTTTGAAAAAATTCCAGACCAATTAAAATTTAAAATCACAACTTTAAGATTTTACGACTTTTGATATAAATTTAACAAATTTCTTGTGGTTGGAACAGCAAAACAATATTAAAGTCAAGTGTTTTCCGGTGCACGCGGTCAAAAATAAAAATATTTTTTTTTATTTTTATTTAAAATTAAATTAGCAGCGATCGATCGGCCCTCACCGCTTGAAACCACACAGACGTACCTACACACCTTAAAAATATTAACAACTTGAAACATTAATTAATTTCTATTATATAAAATAAATTTCAATAAATTTAATTTTTGCGATAAATTATTATTTGTATATCGATCACAGCCGCGCGCGCGCGCGCGTGTTGAGTAATAAAATATTTGCGCATTTGTGTGCGGCTGTGATTTTTATTGGGTTAAATGGTTAAATGTTTTTTTTTTGGCATAGCGCGCGCCATATAAATATTAATTATATAATTAGCCAACATTTAATTAAGAAATAAACGTGAATGTGTTTATGTTTGGCACCTCTAAATTGTGTATAGTGTGATTTACACGGAAAATCTCCCTCTCTCTCTCCCTAAATTTTAATCACTATCATTATCATAAAACTATACACCATTTATCAACAACATTATTTTGTTAAGTGAAAGAAGAGATCTTTGATTAGTTTTGCGCAACCGAATAATAACAGTATACAAGACATAAAATGTAGTTGCATCCAACCAAAAAAAAAAATAAATAAAAATAAAATGTTGAAAAACCAACCATCCAGCCCATTTTCAAATATATTTTTCGGTTTTATAACTTTAGGCTATTTTCAATATTTTTGATGAATTTTTTATTTTTTTTTTTTTTGGTTATGTTTTTATGGAAATTATGTTCGGTTGAAAGTTTCAGAAATATTATCACGATACACCTAAATGTTGTTGTTGTTGTTTTTGTTGAATTATAATAATCATCATCGTAATTTATATTTACTTATATTTATAAAAATAAAACAAAAAGATGTAATAAGCAAATTATTTTATTACGCGGCTTGTTTAGCGACTTCAATGAGATAAGTGAACAGTTTTGCGATGATATTTGCGCAAGATTGTAATCTTACGCTGACGATCGGCTTATTAATATTAACATTTTGAGGCGATATTGGTTGTTTACTTATTGGATTTAAATTATTTCGTTACTCAATTAGATTGTAACAAACACAAATTAGGTGTTGATTATTTTTGTCTTTGATTCAATTTGTATATAAGATAATATCAAAATGATGCGCGATTAATGGTTGGATGCGTATTGTAATTGCTCTGTATTATATGTGTCGACATTGTCTTGTTCTTCTTCTATACAATTTAATTTGTTGCCTTACGTCGTAAAAATAATTTAATTTGTGTTTTAGTGTTTGTAATTAGAGTCACGTGCTATCAAATAATACTAAATTTGTTTGAGTTTTATTGTTGTGTTGTTGATTTACACTGTGACGGAACTCGAAGTGTTGATAAATACGAAAATAAGTTGAGGCAAGGTTGATAATAGGTTCATGGAAGAAAAAAGGGAAGTTCATACAAAAATTTTAAAATGCCGAAATAGAGTATAAAATGACAGTGTGCGTACTCCGACGTTTTTATTATGTTTCTTTTCGTTTTAGTATCCGTTTTGAATCTGTGTCTGTTTATATGCCTATCGTATTCATCGTATTTTTTCTCGCTTCTTTCCTCTACCAATGAGAAAACAATATGATGAATACAATGCTCATGTGAAGTTCATGTTCATTTCACAACTACCAACCAGGGATGAAAAAGTTGATCCTTTAGTACTTTTTTCGGTCCTTTAGAAAATAAAAAGTAATTCGATACTTTTAATGAACATTTCAGTCCTTTCGAAAAAATATTTATATTGAATTTTTTCTGTAAACGTTAGGCAGTCCTTTTCGAAGATCAAATCATTTTTCGTTGAACAACTATTCGAATTTCGACTAAATTAAATTGTAACCGCCAGGACGATTATACTAATAACGCTGTTTCCTTGTAATTTTGGTTGTCAAGAATAGTGGTCTTGTTCTTGTAATTATAACTTGTGGCCGTTCAATGGGAGGGGAATATAGTTGTATATATTATATTTAGTAAATTTCATCCTTTATTTAAATTTAAATCACAATACCAAGTGCGAATTCTAAATGTGAGTGAACATTTTTTTATAAAATTATTATAGAAAAAACACTTTTATATAACATTTGTATACTTAGCTGTAGTGATTTTATATAAAAAAAATGTTTACTCGCATTCGCAATTCATGCTTGATAATTCTTAACAAATTCAAACACATTCAAGTCTCCAATGCTTCACAAAATGAGCATTTAACCTTTTAATTGAACCTTCCGAAAGAGAAAAATGTTTAAATACCTTTTTGCTACTTTTAGTGATATAAAAGTGAAAAGTCGTCAGTTAGTGAAATATCGTTGTTTTAAAATTATTGTTGTCTATGTCCAATTTTAGGGTAAACCTAGGGTAAAACGACCAAATTTTCCATCAAAATTCAGCTAACTCCAATCGTTTCTGAGATATTTTTTAAAAAATTGGTCTATTTCCACAAATTTTTATTTTGTCTGTATCCTTGAGATTCGTTTTTTTGTCTACCTTCAGAGCAAAGCTGTAAAAAAAAATTGATTTAATTTTGTTAGATGTGGTTTTATCTATATCCGTGCGATTTGGTCTATATCCGCTAATTTTTTCTTAAGTTCTATTTTTTTGCCTATATCCTTGAGTTTTGCAGTATCCTTGAGGGATGCTCACTCAACATCAGCAAGATGTTCAACTTATTTAAGATTAAATCTCCTGACATCAACATCAAAAAATAGAAATACAGAGATGCGTTCAACAAACAATTTAATTTGGTGTTCCATCATCCTGCGATAAATGGAGGCACATATTCTGAATAAAAATTACCTAAGACAAACAATTTAGAATTTTCAGCTCTGATTTGCAAAATATCTTCCAACTCCTTTCAGCTAACAATTCGAACTTCTTTTATAAGCGAAAATTTTGCGTTTATAATTTATAGGGAAAGGTTCATGGTGATAAGGAAGTTTTAAATGGAATTTTGTACATACTAATTCGAAATATGTAACAACTTTTACATTTTTAGGTAAGAATCTGTTAGTGACCGCGAAGGTACTCACATTGCAAATGCACTAATAAAAATGTTGGAAAACTAAATAAATTCTCGTCCGAAAGTACAAACCATCATTTATTGTCCAGATAGGTGTGTGCTGCAAAAATGCATTTGCATTATATCCTTTGCTCTATACAGAAATTTTTAAATACAAGCTCACTGCCCATAACTGGATTAAACTGAAATTTCGGAAGCGGCCACAACAATATACAAGATATTGACTCTGCGTATAGCGTTTTGGACGGAAATTTTAATCAAATCCACACCAGAGAGTCACTTTTTGTGATTGTAATGGAGTCTTTTGAAGTAGATGTGGGTTTGTTGCTGTCCAATGACGCATATGTTGCTTATTGACAAAGCCATTAAGCCAAAAATGAGCTTCATCGCTGACGATGATTTTTCGATAAAATTGAAATTATCGAACTTTTAGCAAGGCTCAATCGGAGAAGTTTCGGCGCTTCAAATGATCAAGAGGCTTCAGCTCTTGAGTTATTTAATCTTGTAAGGGTGTGAGCCAAGATCTTTATCCAAAAGTCACCACAATGTGTTTTGAGAGATTCCCAATTCCTATAAACGGTGTGGAATTAATTGATTTGGCTCATTTTGAACTGAAGCACTTAAGGCTGCGATATTATCGGTAATTTGACCTCTCACTGGCACAAAAACATCCACTATAATATGCAGATCTAAACTGGTGGGACAATTATTATACGACCGAAAATTGGAGTAAGCGCTCTTAAAGTTGCGACCACCGACTCAGAATTTGGGTAGGAATTTTAAATAATTTCCAAACGTTGCTCGTTCGTGAACTTCACCATGATAAAAATGTATACCTTGACTGATATTTTGACGTTAACGGGTGCGTTCGAAACGATCAACGGTGCGTTCATTTTGGTATATAATCAAGTTATGTCTTTTTGGCAGCAAATGATTGTATGACATCTGGCAAGTCGTTGCAATTTCGTGTCTACACTAGCAACTGTTCGAATTTTAATGGTATAACTCGATGTTAATGGCAGGTGGAGAGTAGGTGTAAAGAAATAGATTTTAAAATTTTGTTTTATATTATTGTTTTAATAAACATTGCATAAAAGTTAATCCAAAATTATTAAATTTGAAACTCAAATAGCTAAAATAATTTTTGAGTTTCAAGCATTGTACTTCGTAACTAAGATGTCTTCTAATAAATCTCAGGAACATCTTTAACTTTCCAGCTAACTTAATTTAATTTTCAAATGCCGTTTTCTCCAATATAGGCAAAATAAATATAAGGACAAGGATAATTCTGAGCCGCCGATATGTAAACACATCAAAAAATTAAAAAGTACTTTAAAGCCCAATTTAGTCCTCTATTGCTCAACATTTTAGTACTTTGGAATTTATGCCAATTTCATCCCTGCGAACCAACCACTTAATACAAAATTATTGTTCGCCTACATTTTAATAGCTGTTGGCTAACATCGGGTAACATCTACAATTAGCTGGGTTACTCGGAATTACTGGGCTCTACAATTTTTTTAAACTAAGTTCATAAGAAACCATACGTAAAAGCGAGGATCACTAACATTGATCAATTCTGTTATCGTTACCGTTAGGTTAATTATTAAAATAATTAATAAACAAAATAGTAGCATAACAATTCACATTTCCTCGTTGAAAAATTATTTGAAATTAATTTTTTTCAAAAATATTATGGTTTTTAAGAAATTTAAAAATTACAAAATTAAATTAAAATTTTCAAAATTTAAAATATTAACATTTGAAGAAATTTGAAAATTTAAAAATTAAATAAATTTAAAGAGTTATTAAAAACTTTAAAAATAAAACAATTTAATGATAAATAAGAATTTAAGGAATTCTAAAAATTTTATTATAAGTAATTCAATTTCAACAAATAGAAAGTAGAGCGGGGCAAAATGATACACAAAAATTAGTTTTACTTCCATAAACTTTAGTTTAATTGGTTTCCTGTTTAATCGGAATTCAAACAATGCTTTAATTTTATTAACCTTACTTAATATAGTTAAAATTAAAAAGTGTTGTATCATTTTGTCCCAGTGCTGTGGCAAAACCTAAAGTATACCTACTCTGAATCTAATCATTAGCTAATTTGCTTTTACTTCAGAAACCTAACCATTTTCCTCCGGTTTAATGGGTTAATTTTCTTGTGACTTCTATGGGTGAATATTAAATATATATAAATAGATATATTAAACTGATATTAAAATTATAACTTGAGTTAAATTTAATTTGAAGATATCATTTTAGTGCCCTAATTCTGATACAAATTTTTTACAGCAGGTTTGTCAAAAATTAACTTCAAACTCAAGTATCAGTAATACATCCTTACTTGGTTCAGTAACGAATACCAAATATGTCAATATTGTGGTATCATATTTAAAATTTAATCACTGATTGTGTAATTTCTGTAATTGTCCATAATGTGGATCGTTGTACCGATTGTGGATCGTTTAATGTTATTTTGTTAAAAATAGGAAAACTATTTGGTTTATCAATGTATTGAATATCAAGAAATATACATTCATATGTTATGTTGCTTGTATTAGTTTTTTGGCGGGATAACTGTAATATTAAGCATAGTGTGAAGCCTTAAGTGATGTAACTGATTTTTGCTTATAAATTTCTTAAGGAAAGTGCAATGATAAAATAAGGTTTTAAGGTCGTGTAATTTATATTTTTAGTGGTTTTTACTAGTTAACGGTAAGTAATTAATCATTGTTTAATAAAAAAAACACATTATTTGTAGCAAAAAATGACTGTTTAATCTAAATTAAGTAGATCCACATTATGTACGTTATTTTTTCACACTTGCCCAAATGCGGATCGTATGATCCACTTAATGTTCATAACTTATATATTTTTAATTCAAATTTTTATGTTAATAGTAATTAAAGTACAAAATCTTGATTTATATTATGTGTTGCAAATGCTATTTTGAGATGAGCTAATTTGGATCTAGATTTTTTCAATAATATTCCTGTTTCTGGAAAGTAAAGTTAATTAAAAACAGAAACAATTTTAGTCTTAGATAAGAAAGTTAATCGATAAAATATATGTATTAAATTAAGCAAAAATGGTAGGTCCAATTTAGAGAAACTTATTTTTCTGATATTTTGTGATTAATATTACATTCTGGATAATATTTATTAACCATATTTAATAAAAATTATCATTTTTACAAAATTGTAATGATGTCTCAAATGCGGATCGCGCGATCCGAATTAGGTGCTGCAAGGGAAATATTTTGTACTTAAAGGAGATCGTGTTAATCAATTTTTTTTTTTTAGATTGATGGTCAAAAATAATTAAAATAAATCATAGAATGGCAACTAAAAATAGTGAGGGAGCTAAAGCGAATTTTAAAGTTGCCTTAAAAAGTGCCTTAGAAGCTGTAAAGAATGGCATGACTGTTCATACGGCCAGTAAAACTTTCGATATTCCCAAAACAACATTATACAACCACTTCAAAAAAAAAAAATCTAAGCGCTGACGTAAAACAAGGGGCACCAAGTGTTTTTTCTAAAGAACAGGAGGGACATCTATGCTCATGGATTGACCACATGGCCAAAATTGGATTTCCCATATCGAAAGATATTTTTTCTAAAGATTTGCAAATTGCATACAAATTTAGAGGCGGTAGACCAGGTAAATAAATCTCAATTAATATTACATTCCAGCCCGTCTTATAATATAATTTTTCCTGATTGTTCACCACTGGTACGAAGGTTTTTTGAAAAGAAATCATTCAGTTTCTAAAAGGGTTTCGCAATATTTAATTAAAAGTCGTGCACAAGTTACCGAACATAAAATAAAAGAATGGTTCACCGAAATTGCAGTTTACCTGGAAGCTAACGGATATTTACCTATATTCGATTAACCGGAGCGTATCTTCAATTGTGACGAAATCGCATTTTTTTTAAGTCTAAAAGAAAATTCTGTTTTAGTCACAAAAGGGCAGAAATCAGTTTACTCGTTAGTAGCCAACGACGAAAAAGAAAATGTAACAACACTTGTCATGGGCAATGCACTAAGGAAACTTGGTCCCCCAATGGCGGTTTTAACGTATAAGCGAATTCCTGTTAGTGTAGCTAAAAGTATGCCAGCCAGTTGGGAAATTGGAAGAAGCGATTAAGGTTGGATGACTGGGGAGTTGTCTTTTGAGTACATAGCCAATATATTTTTCCCTTGGCTAATAAACAATAATATACAATTTCCAGTTATACTTTTTGTGGATGGCCACACATCACATATGACATTAAATCTGAGCCAGTTTTGCAGCGATAACGGAATCATATTGATTGCTCTTCTACCCAACTCCACGTCAATACTGCAACCAACGGATGTGGCTTACTTCCATCCTTTAAAACAAGAATGGAGAACAGCAGTTAAAAAGTGGCGCATGAAAAATTATGGCGTAAAAATGCGCCGGGAAGATTTTTCTCCATTGCTATTAACAATTTTAAATATTCCTTGGTTCGAAAAGAATTTGAGCAACGGATTTAAAACTTGTGCTTTGTGCCCTTTCGACTCCAGCGCGATAAATTATAGTAAACTGCTAATAAAGGTCAAGTACTACAATCTAGGGAAACGGGAACAAATAAATTAGTGCAACAAAATCTCGAACATCTTCAGCGATATTTAGGAATTGAAAAACTAAGTAACTTCGAGAAGTCGTTCTCATGTAATTCCTGGAATAGCGATATGGAGGATGCTTCATTATTTGAATATTGGTGGACTAATGTAGTTTTGGATGATTTCAATGATGTGGCGCCTGAGCTGAATATTGCAGAACCTTCTTTAGCCAATAATGAAAAGGAAATTAATTTGGAAATACTATTGGGAGATAAAACTAACGTTACATTGAATGTAGATACCGACGGCAGAGAAAGTCCAATCAATAAAAACTTACCGACTCCGCTCAAACAAAGTAAAAAAACTACCAGCAGTAGTATCCTCTGAACAGTGGATTAAATATACTCAGTTGAAGACAGATAAAAAAGCAAAAGAACAAAATAAGAAAGAAGAAAGGAAAATACAACGAGAGGACAAAAAACCAAACATTAAAGGAAATGAATACCAGAACAAACCAGAGCAAATTTTTATAAAAGAGCAAAGAGTTGATGTTGAACTTAAAATTCAACAGTACGTAATTGTGAAATATGAGGGTGAGTTCTTTCCCGGAATCATTGAAAATAAAAAATTAGACGAATACTTCGTAAAAGTAATGTGCATATCGGGCAATAACTGGAGATGGCCTGATAAAGATGATGTTTGCTGGTACAAAAAGACTGATGTTATCCAGCCCATACCAGAACTGATTAACGCGAGAGGAGTTTATTCTGTTCCGCAAATTAAATCGGTCCGTGACAGCAACTGAATCAAAAATTATTTAGGTTTAAGCAAAATTTATTGTAAAATGTGAATTACCTAGGTTTCAGTTTAGTTTTTTTTTTTTGTTTTTTTTGTTTTTGTATTACCAAATACCAATGAAGTCAATTTGTATGTGATATTACCTATATTTATTTTATTTTTTGAATTATGTGAGCATTGATATTATTAGTATTTTTTATTATTTATTTTTTAAACCTTGAATTGTTATTTCTTAAAATAATAAGTTTTTCATCCCAAAAATATTAATTTTTATGTTTCCAAGTGCGAACTTCTTTGAGATCCACATTATGGACGGCAAACGGCCCGCTTTAGGGAATTGAATTTTTAAGGCGATCCACTTTAGGTACCTTAGTATTATTGCACATTTTTTGTAATAAAATGAACCCTACAAGTGAAAATTACTCCATTTTATAAAATAATTTATAAAAAAATTACTGAAACTCGACAAAAATTAAATAAGAAATTTATATTTAAGCACGAAATTTATATTTAGAAACCGTCAAACCCTTAAGTTTTTATTAGCGATCCGCAATTGGGACATTTACCTATGAATTAAATATGCGTAAGCATAAATTTGACTGTAACTTTTTAAAGCGCATTTAATTTTAACATCCCTTAATAAAAATATGTGTCAGTATTATTGTACTATCCTGTCAGTAATCGAGCAATATGATTTTTTATTAGAATGACTACGAAAGCAAAACGACTTCAATACAGTCGGGAAGACCTAAACGCAGCCCTCCAATATATGAAAAATGGAATGACGACATTTGCGGCAAGTAAAAAATGTAAGGTTCCGAACGTTGTTTCCCGCTACAAATGATCAACTGCTTGACAGCGTTCAACTATTACTTAAAAATCTTAAGCGCCAAAATAATTTTAAAAATGGAAGACCCAGGTCGATAGTGGTATGAAGGATTTTTAAAACGAAATCCCGACATTTCGAAATTCCATAGTAAGAGAAACGAGTATACGCGGCTGATTCTAAAAGAATAATACGTGTTTTTTTGGAAAACAACCTAATGGAAATATTTAAGAATCCAAAACGCGTCTAAAACTACGATGAAACAGCATTCTTGTTAGCTCCGAAAGAAAATTGTGTGCTTGTTGCAAAAGGTGAAAAATCGGTTTACAATGTTACAACAACGACGATAAAAAATGCTCACAACATTGATAATGGTGAACGCTGCAGGAGATAATCTGCCTCCAATGGTGTTATATATGAACAAAAGAATCCCATTTTCATTAGCCAGAAAAATGCCAAAGGGCTGGGGTATGGGTTGTTCGGATTCTGGGTGGGTGAATGGGGAAATATTCTTCGAGTTCCTATAAGGCAAATGTATTTTTGCCATGACTACGTGAAAATCAAGCGGAATTTCCAGTAGTTTTATTTCTAGATGGAAACATTTGGCGCTTGCCTTAAGTGAATTCTGTAAAGGGTATCAGATAATACTCATTGCATTATAACCAAATGCAACTTATCTTTTACTGGCTGTACACAGCTGGAAAATAGAAAATGATGGATGGAAACTTAGAAAAGAAGATTTTGCACCATTACTAGTCATAATTTTGCCAACGGCTGCAAATCAAACATCAATTCAAAATTCTTTTAGAGTATGTGGAATTTATCCGTTTTCGGGTGACGCTGTAAATTATTCAAAACTAATAAAGAGCCCTGGGGTGCGATTCTGGTTCAGTGATAATTTGAAATGATAAAAAAACTTTTCATTATCATCTAGTCATCCGTTTTAATTTTTTTCATTGCTCAAAACAAAATTATGCATGTCTTATTGCACTAGGATGCGATTCTGGTTCGATGATAATGAAATCTGATAAAAGTATAACAGTTATACACAGTGTTTTGCGATTTCAAGAAAGCGACGAATGATAAATTTGTGACGAATTTGAAAGAGATTCAATAATTTTATCAGACTGGTTTTTGTCGATAAAAAATTTTTTTGTCGCCGATGATAAAATTTGTACGTATACAATAATGATTACTGAAATATGCAGAATATATTTAATTACAATACGTTTACAAATAAATTAGTTCTTAAGAAAAGTGATGTACCAAATTTCTGTGTGCACTGGGATAACGTTTATTTGTAAGATTTTAAATTTGAACCCGTTTGATTCGATAACCCGATGTTTCACGTTATATCTCTCAGTTTCTTTTTATAAAATCTGAATAATTTGTATAATTGAGCAACTGCAAATACAAAATCAATGGAAAATCTACTCTAGTAAATTTAAAAAGCCTTAAAATGAAAAGTGACCCTGAAATACTTTCTATTAAGAAAGATTTTGCAAAATAAAAATAATAAAACCTGGTATAGGTTTATTGGTCTTAGTTCACAATGAGGTTTTTTCAGAAAAATTAACTAGGAACCATACGCTCCAGTACAATTTTAAACAATAACAAAAATACAAATTATTGTGTTATACATACGATTAAGTACATAATATTAAAATAGCACAAAAACAATTTAGTCACTAAAATAAAGTCACAAAAACTACTCACTTCGTTATAACATTTCGACATTGAATTCAAAGGTTCGTCACTTCCATAATTGGTTCTATGAGAATCTTTTTTCAAGGGTGTGCGAATTTCTACATTACATATCATTTCTACGTGTTGACGACGAATATCAAGACGAAAGGCAAAATTTTCAAGGAATTACATCTTTCAACATATGGAGGTAGATATCTAATATTTTCCCACCACGGTAATAGGTTGTCAAACCCACCATATAATAAAAGATTTGTCTACTGGTTCAATCCTAATTATGTGATCCCTGTAACGGGAATACCAAACGCATGATGCATATTCGAGCTTTGAGCGAAAAAAATTCTGGGATCACTAAACTCTTTCATGGTACGTTTTAGGAATTCTAACATAGATTTGGCTTTAGAACAAATCAAATCGAAATGATGATTAAATTATAAGGTAGACGATTAAATAATAAGGTACAAATGTAACTCTAAGGTTCTTTATTTCATTTAATCGTGCCAAATTTTATTCGCAATATTGCAATCATAAATAAGATGCGATGTTGAAAGTGCAAAACTCATCATTTTACACTTTGTTACATCAAACATTAACCGCATCTAATTCCTTTTGTAACTTCTCTGCATCAGTTAAATTTAGAATAGGGTTAAATATTTTTAGGTCATCGGCATATATAAGACAACGGGAAAATTTTATACTTTTTGTGATATCATTAAAAAACAATATGAAAATAAGCGAACCGAGATGCGAGCCCTGAGGTATCCCAGAATGCACATAAATTGTATCAGACAAACTATTGTTAATTTTTTCACATTACATCCGCCCAGTAAGATATGACTCAAGTCATTTGATCAAATTATCATTAATACCAAGTAATTTTAATTTTTCCAGAAGTCAAACGCCTTACCGAAGTCGGTATAAATAACATCAAGTTGAGCATTCCCTTCAATTACCTCTGTTGCACGTTTCATAAATTCTACTAAGTTTGATACAGAAGAATTTAGGAATTCCCGACAACAATGAACTACCTCTGTAGTTAGATACTTCACTTCTATTTCCTGATTTAAATACCGGTAAAATATGAGACGATTTCCAGACAACCGGAGAAACACCTTTCAAAAGTGAACTATTAAATAAAATTGACAAAGACTGAGCCATTTCATTACAGTATTGTTTAAGAAACTTTGAAGAAATTCCGTATGGGCCACATCCACCTTTAAAAAGATGAAGGGATTTAATGATATCATCTGGAGAGGGATATACAAGTGTGTTGGTACAATTGTCTTCATTTTCAACAATATCAGTACGTTTATAAACATTTTCAGTGATATCTTTGAACGACATTCTTGACGGAAACAAAAACAAATTTTTCTTTTGGAGTCAACGAAATTCTAGAATGATTTTGGATTTATATTATTTATCCATATTATTTTGAACCTTAGCAATAAAATTCTTGTATGCAGTACAATGTAAACAATCAAACTGTTTCAGTAAATCTAAACATGATAGTCTATCATCAGCACTCTTGGAGAAGTTCCACCTTCGATGTATTAGGTCGTTGTTAAACTGCAGAGGATTGTTAAGATTAACCTTTCCAACAGAAATTGCGACATACCTGTTGATACCATTGAATAAAATGTCATAGAATATTTGGACATCACGGTTAATGTCCATGTCCACCAACGAAAAGCCCGAATCCCAGTCAACTGATTTGAAATAAGACATCAGACTATCATTGTGCTGATAATAAATACCTAAAATCAAAAAATTTAATTGAACTACAATTGTTGATACTAGAATTAGACCACAAAAACTCTGATTTTTGTAAATTGGTTTCCATTGATTTATGGTTGACATCGTTGAATTGGCGAAAAATAAATCCAGAAATGTTCCATTATAGTTGACAACTTTATTTATCTGGACAAAGGCATACGACAAAATAGAATCTATTCAGATGGAATCAGCACCCGATGTTATACTGTGCAGAATGATACAATTTACATATAATCATCAACTATATCCATTTAACGTTCGATAAGTTCAAATCACCAAGTATCAGCACGATTTCATCCAAGTTGAGTTTGGAAATCTTATTATATAAACAGTTTATGTCGCATAAACTTCAGATGTATAAGCCGCAATAATGTAAAACAAATTCTGAAGATATCCACCTTAAGACATTTAAGCTCTATTGTTGGATCACTGCCAACAGCTACACTTACAATAGACAAATGAACAGCGATCAGCATACCTCCCTATTTGTTTTGACACTAGTAAGTGGCGACCGATCACACCTGTACACAATGTAATCTGCCGGAAAATACCCAGAACAATATATGTATATCAGGACTTAAATTAGTTTCCGCAATTACGATTTTGAGGCAATGTATTTTGTAAATTTATAAAATTGCTGTTTAGATCAACAGTTTAACGCATTGATCAAGAATTTGAATAAGAAATTCCAAAGTATCGGGTTGCGTAATTTAGATCGAATTTAGTGTCCACCACAAATAATCGAACAACACAAGGAAAAATATGATTATGATTATTGAATTTACGCATAGTTAAGGTTGATTTCTGAAATAGGTTTTGTTACCCTGGTTCTATTTACATTCGCTCTCTAATCCAACCAAATCAAGGTTTTGTGGTTTTTTGGTTGATTACGTTGGTTTTGATAGAGCTCAGATGTAAATACAAAGGGTAAAAACCACCCTCGGTGAACAACCTTCAAAGACATTTTGATACTTTATCATTCGTTTGGTTTCTAGCAAACTAAACAAAAAATGCACAATGTTTGTATTGACAGAAGAAAAGAGAACATACTGTGTGTACGCACTAGTACAGTACTGCCGTGCTAAGAAAAAAAAGTAGCAAACGCCAAAAGCCGAATATCCTTCTTCAAATACTTAATAGTTATGTTATTTAATAGTTAAGTTTCATATTAAGACATATGGTAAACCAAAATAGAAAAATTGAAATTACTCAAAACTTCAAAAAGGCAAATGTGACTTTTTTTCTTAGCACGGCAGAATAAGTGGGTATCAGTATAAATAATTCTATTAAGATTTTAAAAACTATTTTTTACTGATGCTTGGTATGTCTCTATATGTATCATTTTTGGTATAACATTAATAAGGAGATAAGGTTTTGTAAATCAATTTCTAAAAACAATGTCTGAAATTACCGATCAAATATTAAATGGTATAAGTATAGCAACTACAGCTCTTAGTGTAAAATACTTGTACAGTACTTCATTCAATAGTAGTATCGTTTGCCGTTGTAAATTTATAGGATAATGAATAATTATTTTGCCTTTGCTTTACTTCTTGATAAAATTCAAACATTTGAACTTCATGGTAGGCATAATACTAAAAACAATTAATTGTCCTTTTTCGCACCCCAGAAACAATAGCATCAACATCAACTCCTAAAATTGATATCGAAACCCGATATTTGAATCCTTGTTATCACAAAGTCAATTAAAACGTTTTAAGGACGCCTCAGAGTCATGAAATGGTATTAAGGAGGATGAAAATTTGAACTATATATCGGTTAATCTTAGAAGTGTCACGAGTGTTTATGACATGCAACAAACTAACTCTACTTTAGTAATGGGAGGAACAACTCTCGATAACATAGGCTTTAAAATGTATGATAATGATTTGCGTTCGAGTTCAGAAACTGTACAAGAAGACGAACGGACAGATGTATCAACCCTGGACACACCAGTCAATCAGTACTGGAGGATTCAGAAAAGAATATTTTTAAAAATTTTAAATCTAAGTATTGAAAGTTTGGAAATTCTTGAGGTAAACGAACGGGCTGCATTATCCAACATTGAAACGCCATTTAAAAACAGCTTCTTTTGGCCACAAACCAAACCGAATGACACTATAAATAAAGTTAAAAAACGGATTCCGTCGGTAACAGTATCCTCCAACGAATATATAAATTATCAATTAAAACAACCAACTGGAAAGGAACAGCAAAACCAGAAGAATTTAGAAAGAAAAATGAAAAGCGAAGCTAAAAAACTAGCACGGCAAAACAAACCAAACCAGAACGTACACCAATCGTAAAAACTTTGAAACATTTTAATAAATATCCAGTTGGCAATTAAGTAATTATCCAGTATGACGAAGAATATTTTCCGGGGCTTATTTTAAAAATTAAACAAACTAGAGCATCTGTTAAAGTAAAGGCGCAAACTGGAAGTGGCCTGAAAAAGATAATATTCTTTGTTATGCTATGCATGATATAATGGAAGTTATTCCTGAACCTGAGCTACTTAACGCTCGGGGAATCTACCTAAAGGTTTGCCTGAAGTCCAAAAATATAAATATTAAGAATATTTATGAATTTATAGTTTTGTTGTTAATTATTTAGTTTTAAATATATTTTGTGATAGCCAGAGGTAGATGCTATTAGTATATTGTTTATGTTTTAATTTTTTTTGATAGTTAAGATTTATTTATTTTTATTTAAAAGTAAAGCAATACTATAAGCAGAAATATGTTTATTTTTATTTAATTTTTGTTAATTTTATTAATAAATTACTTGGAATGTTAATTAAATTTTTTATTTCTCATAACATACTAAAATTGTCAGTAATACACCCACCATTTTTGAGATGTATCAGGATTATGTACGCTTTATCTTTTTCACAAAATACAGTGCTGGTAAAAAAAAATTGGGCAAACATATTTTGTTACAAATTGGAGTCTTTTTTTGCTAAAATTACAAAACTTTTGAAAGCAATTGGCTTATTGTTTCATTTTAAATACATGTATGACCTAATTTTTTGGAAAAAAAAATTTACCTGCAATTTAGGGGGAAAACCCGAAAAATGCCAAAATTTCCAAAATACGCTGATTGGAGTTAAAGTAATGGAATAAATTAAACACTTATTATTTAATTTTTTTTTTATTTTTTACTGATTTATAGAAATTCTATCTTTAATATTAATATTTTGTTGGACCGCCATTTGCTTTTATTACAGCGATACACCTCTGATTTATTGAATTTGATAAATTTTTCAAAGTCGTAGAAGGCATGGATTCCCAAATCGTCATTAACAAACTTTTTCAAACTTGAATTGATGCTGGGCGCTTTCTTGCTACTTCTAGCTTCATTATAGACCAAATATTTTCTATAGAATTTAAGTCTGGACTGTATGGGGGCCAGCCCATCACATCGATATTTTTTCTTCGAAGTGCTTTTTTACCTTTAAATGAAGAGATAAGAAAAAAAAACAAGTTTTTAGCAAATTATTTATGTTTATCTGAAAGGCAATTTTTCTATCTACAATTCAAAATGAATAAATCACAACTTTGGCGCTAAGGCACGGAGCGTTGTGCTGTTGAAAAATAAATCTGCAAGTCTCGTAAAAAAGCTTTAACATAGAAGGCTCAAATTCGTTATGTAGGACCTGCAGATAAACAGCTGCTGTAATTTTGGAACTAATGAAGCAAAATCGACCGGTTTAACTTCCAGAAAGGCATCCCGAGACCATAACTCCTTCATTTTTCGGTGGAAGTCTTAAAAGACATCCGATGCTAAGCCTCTTGCGAGATTCTCTCCTTATGAGAATTCTTCCATCTCCAACATGCAGCTTGAATTTTGAATCATCGGAGAAAATCACATCATTCCACATCTCTTGAGTCCAAGAAACATGCTCCTGGGCCCATAGCAAACGTTTTTTTTGTCACTCGTAATGTGAACTCAGGCTTGTGAACTGGTTTAAGTGCTTTCAAACCAGCTTAACCAAGTTTTTTTCTCACTAAGCTGGCTGAAATTTGTTTTCCCGTTGCTCGCTCAAGATCCCCTCTTATGTCCGATGAAGTTTTAAAACGGTTCCGACGACATTGTAGTATTAAAAATTCTAAAATCTCTAAAAATTGATCAAATTCAATGAATCAGAGGTGTATCGGAGGTGTATCGCTGTAATAAAAGCAAATGGCGGTCCAACAAAATATTAATATTAAAGATAGAATTTCTATAAATCAGTAAAAAACAAAAAAAAAATTAAATAATAAGTGTTTAATTTATTCCATTACTTTAACTCCAATCAGCGTATTTTGAAAATTTTGGCATTTTTCGGGTTTTCCCCCTAAATTGCAGGTACATTTTTTTTTCCAAAAAATTAGGTCATACATGTATTTAAAATGAAACAATAAGCCAATTGCTTTCAAAAGTTTTGTAATTTTAGCAAAAAAAGACTCCAATTTGTAACAAAATATGTTTGCCGAATTTTGTTTTACCAGCACTGTATTTAATATGTTTAATGAAAATTATGTTTAACATTTGAATTGAGTTTAACATACAATAGCAAACATGGTAAAAATAATATGACAAACATTAAATTATGAACCTCAATCCTCAATTTGTTGCATCTTATGTTAGTATTATAGCCACTTACGTTAATTGGTGTCTTTTATGAAATTTAAAGGCAAACGAATTATAAAATTGGTATTTAATACCATAAAATTTCGAAATATAAAAATTTCGTTTCGAAAATTTAAAGTTTTTACAATTCTAAAATTTCCTTTCAAACAATTGAAGTAATTCGAAATTCAAAACTTTAAGTGTGATGTTAAACCATCGAAACACAGAAGTGAAATTTAAAGTAAATGTTAGAAATTGGCTTAAAAATTTAATTTTATAAAATTAGCTTTAAATTGATTGATTACATCGAAAATTGGCAAATGAAAAGAATTTCAAAACAAAATTCGCTAACTCTTCATTTTGCACGGTAAGTCATATTTGAAAAACTATATTCTTTAAATGTTTTAAATATTTCCCACGTTTCCATATTTGGAGAAATCGGAATATTAAATTAAAGTAAAATTTGGTTTTAAAGAAGAAAAATTCGACAAAACAACTTCTGAATAAAATTTGAAATAAGGAATTGAAAAATGGAGGAATTGAATTTTGTCCTATGCACGAAACGCTTCAACTGTGAAAACTAAAAAATGATGATAAAAAACACCTAAATTAAGACCTAGTCAGCAATAAAAGCCTAACGATTTAACGATCTCGTTGTCTATTCTAATCCACGCGTATTATGTCCATTCTAAATAGTTTGGGAGTTTTTACATCTAAATTTAATTTTCTAGCAGCTGCTTAAGATATTTATAGGAGTCTTTTCCAAGTAAATTTCTAAAACGCTAGGCTGATATACTTATCGTCCAAACCGGTTTAAGCTAAGGAATATTTTGGGTTGTTGGGATATTTTTCAACATTATAGCAAAAACGAGAAAATGTTTTTATAGCAACGGATGGAATTTACAATTACAGCTGTTGGGGAATACAAGTGTAAATACGAAATGTTGTTGTGATGGCGGAACTTAATAAAACAAGTTAAAATACTTTTTTTCGGCGCCCTAGTGCTACAGCCCTAATAGCCCACTGGCTGGCTGGCTCTGCTTTGGGGACATGTTGATTGAAAGAAGGTCGTTTTGTCGTTTTTGAAGATTATTCAGTTCCAGATTTCTAGCCCTCCCGAAATAATCACCCTAGCATATAAAAGTAAATAATAATCATAATCAGTCCAATGCACTCCCAAGGGGACTGTTCTAAAACTTTATTGACCTCACATTTTTACAATATCAAAAAATTCAATTTACAGCGAATTTACGTATTATGAAAGTTTTGGTCGAATTTGTCAAAAATTCAATATGAACGGCAATTTATTTATGCTTATATCCGAGAATCCGACTAAATTCCCTTTACACAAATCAAATTAAAATTTATCAGAGAGAAATTAAGGATGATCAAACAAATTTGAAATTCACCAAATAATCATGTGGAAAAATCTGTTTCCGTTCCATAATATGGTTGGTTTTATCGATATCATAAAACTTTGTAAATTAAAAAATTTGGTATGTATAATATGAAACCGTTTGATTAGCAGGTTTAATTTCTGAATACGGTAGCTGAATTATTCTGATCCGACCACTATGTAATGTAGTAAGCAACCCTCGACCTTATGCCAAAATAAACATGATTGTCGGATGATTGCAAATACAACAAACAGAAACTAAATTTACGACTCTTCTTAACCTACCACTCTAAGCTAACCTCGTTAGCTTGAGGAACAACATTTCACCCAATAAATGTTATACTACCTTACAGTCAGAGCAACGAAATAAACAACTTCAAAGAAATGAAATAATGTTAATATCTAGAGTGAACAGACGTCCTAGTTTCTCCGGGCACGTTCTGCTTTTTCAAATGTATTATAACGTCCTGGTTTTTAGATAATATTCATTCAGATATCTAAATTTATTAGCGGCAATGCAAATAATAATTTGAACACAATTTAAATATTTTATTATAAAAAATCGAACTCCAGCCAAAAAAATTCTTCAGGATGCGATTTAACGTATTTCAAATTAGGAACTATTTATAGAACCGGCTTAAGACCTCAGGTATTAAATTTCACTAAAATTCATCACCAAATGTGTTTGTTCGATAAACACCAAATGTGTTTGTAAGATAATCTGAATTAGTATGGGCCAAAATATCATTGGCATCGGCCCCAGATAATAGGATCTATTTTTAAGAAGTCGATGCTTTAAGTTCCTAATATAGAATTGACTAATTTCCATTCTGGAGAATCCCTTCGGCCATATCATCTGAGGTCACATCTTAAGTCTCAAATATATAATTTTATTAAAATCTATTCATAAACGTGTTACCTAGTTAGTAGTTACATTTGGAGCTGGATACGTAGTAATTTTATTTATTTATATATAAGTTAATTTTGGCACACTGTATCATGAGCATGGGCTCATTCATAATACAGTGTCCCTGATGAGGTCAAATATAAATATAAAAATTAAAAAACTAATGCCAAAATTACATCGAGGCCGCACAACTCCTGCTCTTCGCCTCTTGGATGAAAGATTTCATTTTCCACTTGCTTTATTTCGATCCAATCTTCTTGTGCTGGACAAGCTGTTTTTTTGAGCATATTTTGAGGCATCACTTCAGCAAATCTTGAAGCAGCACTTATCATTATATCTCGAATGAGTATTTTTTAATAGATCTATATGCCTTTAAAGTGCCACAAGAGGCCATATCATCGCCACTTTCCAATTTTTTCTGCAATATTGCAATTTCGATTAGGCCTTAGTGCTCCCATACCTAAAGGACAATTAACGAATTTCCCGCTGCTTGTTGGCAATTTCTTTTCCAGATGTTTCAACAGGCATAACAAGTTTCCGTAGTTCTTGCATCAAGACCAATTCGCAAATTTAAAAAATAATACAAACAATTTTTTTGAAAAACTTAAAAACAAACCGTAAACTGTCTGGTTTGGTTGTTTATGAAAAAAATATGTTTGATAAAACAATTTTTTGATTAATGGTATCAATCATAAAATCATTAGTGGTGGTCCGCAATATTTCTTAATTTTGGCTCTTGTTTTATTGAAGTAATCCGACCCGGGATGATATGACCAGAGGAATTCTTCAGAGCGTAAATCTAATTTTTTGAATTAAGGTTAATATTTGTCGACCAAAGTATGATTAGTAGTGTCCTGCAATATTTTTTGAATTATGGCCATGTTTTATTTAAGAAAGTTCATCCCAAAATGGAACTCCTGCGATTATTCATTTAATCTAATCAACATATTTGTTAATCAATAAATTAGTTGCAGTACATCCAAATGTTGAATGAAGGTTGCGAGTTTGAAACTTTTCTAGAAGAGATTTCACCGCCATATAACATGGAAGGATGATGGGATTACACTGAAGATTTACCTCACAATGTTAACCTGAACCGATTACCATCATATCTTATTGGATGTAATGTTCGTTGAAAACCAATTAAAATAAAGGCACCCTGAAGGAATTTAGGAGATCATGAATTTCTCCATTTGAATAAACACAAAACAAACCGGCAAAAATGAAGTCGACGAGTTTTAATATGTTTGACTGTCACTTGAACAAAGATAGCTTTAAACCTAGGTTGAACCAACATTAAGGTCCGACCTGAAAATACTTTTATGTCAATTTTAAATCTTATTTTGTTGTTATTGTTATTTCGTTTTTTTTAAATCGTATATCTTAGCTTTTGTATCTTATAATTATGTTCGCAAGTCAAGTTTGTAGACTTTTTTCTAATAAATAAATAAACTGGGAGGGGCGGGGGGTGGTATTTTGCAATTTTTCGATTTAGGATTTTTACGATATCGAAAAAACTCGATCTGTCGCAGATCTAATATGATTTTACAAAATTTGCCAATTAATAAATAGCAGTCGAAGTTTGCCAGGTGCGTGCAACCGGAAATCGAAAAATTTCTTACTAGGCCCTAATTTGTATATAAAGGCTTAGTCAGAACCTCGCGATGAATTGTATTAATATGTTGGTTAAATTGCAGAATACGATAGTCGGATTATTGGGAAAGGTCAAGTACTAACACTTTACATTAAAAAGAACCGTTTTAATAAATAGTTGGTGGAAAAAGCGAAGCGTTTGACACTAAAATAAAGAAAATGATTCGTTTTAATTAAGTGACTGTGGTACGAACTAAATGATGACGATGTTAAAACAGCTAAACGACAAAACGAAGGAACTGTTTGTTATAAGTGTCTGTCTTAAAACTTGAAAAGCCGTTCAATTATATAAAATGATAAAATGTTCAATGCTGAAGTTCACATACGCAGACGAGTTGGTTTCAAATAAAAAATAAAATTTAAATTTTGTGTCATCAAACTGTCGTATGTAAGCAAATATAAAAAATATATAAATTTTATAGCATACATACTCTGCGGGACAAATGCTCGTTAATCTAGCACATCGCAATTCGAAAGTCGACAAATATTTGCCTGTACTCGATCAAATTTACCAAGTAAATTTGAATTTCAAATTATTATTTTTTGCCTAAATTTTGTTTGTTTTTGTAAAAAGGACAATATAGGGAATAGTTACGAACAATTACAAGACAATGAATACTAACGATGAAAACGGAATCCGCTCGAAACGCGATAAAGTGCAAAACGCGATATTTCAAAACACGATATTTCAAAACGCGACATGTCACAAACTCGATATGGTACAAATCGCAATATTTCAAAACTCGATGTGGTACAAAAAGCGATATTTTAAAATTATTAATCATCCTTCATTTCACATATAAAACTTTCCTTCACCTTTATGATGAAATTAAACAAGTATGATGGAACCAGGACATACGTTTTGAAATATTACCTTTTGAATTATCGCGTTTTGTATTATATCGCGTTTTGTAACATATCGCGTTTTGTACCTTATCGCGTTTTGTACCGTATCGCGTTTTGAAATATCGCGTTTTGAAATATCGCGTTTTGTACCGTATCGCGTTTTGAAATATCGCGTTTTGTACCATATCGCGTTTTGAAATTTGCTTTTTGAAAATATCGCGTTTAAAATGGGACCCGATGAAAACTGATTCGTAAATATTTTGTTTTTTCCATACAAAAATTACTTGCTTACTAACCAATCGAGTATGTTCCCCTTTGGCATTTTATAAACTTAACCCTGTTACTTTTTGATGGTAATTAAATCCGCGAAGTTGTACTAAACGTTTGCCTTTGTATTCGGGATTGATTTTCTCTCAGTATATTCAGAAATAGCGGCGTAATCTGAATAATTAATTTTAGTACAGCTGCAAACTATTTTAAACTTTACTTATTCCTAAACTAAAATGAATTTAAAAAAATGCTGTAATATCTGTTGCAGAGGACTTCCTGTTAACACAATAATACCTGAAAGAACGAAAATACTTTTATGCTAGTGGTATACATCCTTCGGTTAATCCAGATGGACTGACTGGTAATTCTGGCTAAATATATCTACCCCAAAGATTAAGAACAAATTATTGTGGTCGACTTTCATATCGTTTCAAATACGACCGACTGATTTTCATTTTGAAAAGATTAATAATTGAGACATCTGAATAGTGTTAAATGCTCATATTACAATGTATAGCCACTCGTATACTTTTAACAAGTAACACACGAGTTTACAGATATCCCTCAAGTTATTAATCGCAGAAATGGATACTTATACCCTGTTCGGGTTTCTTCAGTAATATATTCTAGTAGTGGATAATTAAATACGGAGTTAGTTGCACTTAGATTATGCATAAATTACTTTTCTTTTACTCCGCAAATATATTCCATGCGTTGCTCTACCATCAAGATTTATTCAGTGGCCATACTTCGTTCATATAACACCTTTAAATTTAAGCAGATCTGAACAAAGTCTTGAATCTAGAGTTTTTACCGTTAATCAAGTTTTTGCCATTCACACATACGCGGATGTAGCAGGTGCATCAAGTACTTTCCAAACACCTTTAGTTAAGTTAATGGAATGCCTTTTGACTATTGAAATTATTTTAAACGATTGAACGTCGTTCAATATTTTGGTTTAAAGCTAATTAATTTGAAAATTTAAAGGTTAAACTGTTATCTGCAAAGTGTTTCAGGTATTAAACCATTTTCTTTATAATAAAATAACTAATTGAAGTCGAATTTAACATCAATCAATTATGATTGTTTACCACCGACTTTTAGGCAACTTGAATTTTTCGTTTTATTTTCATAGCTCACATTGTCACACGCAAAAATGCATGGACAAAGCAATTTTAATAGAGCATGCAGATGAGAAAATAATAAAAGTGGGAATGACGTTTTTTAAGTCCTTGCTGCAACAATTTTGAGGGTAAATAAGCTATCTGTTGTGCCTTTTGGATTAAATGATTAAAATTTCCAAAGAAAGTTGTTTTGTAAATTTTTGTTCCAACAACAGCTGAGTTTTTCCGGTTTATTTATTTTTTTGGGGCGATAGCTAAAATCGGGCAAGTTGGAACATGATAAACCACAGTTTTAAAAGTCCATTACATTAATAAAAATGTTAAATAAATTTTAAATTAGCTAAATGTTACGAAGAATCATCGTCAATTGGCATGCTAAAAACCGTAAATACAAAATGCCCAACCTGGAAAATTTGCAGTTGTCGATTTAACGAACTTCTTCCACAACTTCATCAACGACTATATATAGTTTCAAAACTTTAAAATGCTTCGAATAAACTTCAATAATAAACTCGAAACTATCGAATTCTTTGAAGCATCTGGGAGAATATTTGATTCCGAAACACAGTCTCGATAATTTACTAATTTTGTAATAAGACGCAAGGAACAGCCTATTGCAAATTTCGAGGTTTTTTGTGAAAAACGAAGACGTTGAAAAATCTTAGAATTCTAAAATAAAATCGATAATCATAAAAATATCGAATATTCCCGAAATAATAAAATAAATTTAAAATTGGAGGCTATTGAAAATCAAGAAGAAAAAATATCATGCAGTTATTCCAAAATCTCGAAGTATACGTTACTTATTTACTGTAGATCTAAAAATCTATCGAATTTCGTAAATCCCTAATCTGTAAGGCACAAGACTATTAGTGCTGTAATTCAGATCCAAGAATATTTCGAATAATACCGAAAAAATTATAAAAATATTAAATAAAGTGTATTAAATACAAATGCATAAAACTAAGTGACAAACAAATCTTGAAAAGGATTAGTCGTCAACAGGAAGCAACGCAACGTTAATGCAACTGGAATAATACCCAGTCATAATTTAAATTGCTTTATACTAAAGTCAACGCCTATTTTTTACGATTGATTTCAGAAATAAGTTAGGCCATGCGGTGTCGGTTATTTAACCAACAATGTTGTATAAAAAATACAAGTTTCGAGAATTGTTTCGAAATTACGATCACACGCTTATTACGACTATCTAAACTGCGAGTTTTTGAAACTCGTAACTCGAAATTCGGAAAATAAAATATGTAATAGCCAATAGTAGGTGAAGAGAATGGATTACAATAACTGCAACTTGCTCTGAAATTGAAGGATCATATAGGCTGAGAATTTATTTGTACGGTTTTGTATTACAAAAACATAAGGTTTAAGAATAACGAAGAATTAGTTTTTCCAACGAACTCAAATCACATTGTAAATGCTCCAATTAAAATTGTAAAGAAAATTGATTAAATTTACCGCCGATCAATTACCGCCTTACTCAATAAAAATTTTGTTCGGGTCATTTCCGAGTAATATAGTGCCGTTCAATTATTAATCCCGAATCAAAATCAGGTTCTCGAAGTGGCAAAATATGGTGGTATCAGTATTTCATCTATTTTAAGTAAACTTTTTGAAAAGTTAATTAGGAAGTACTTGCCGTTCTATATTGGTTTATATGCTCTAAGGTTAGCATATGTCAAGATCGATCTCTTATAGCAAGACTTAAACCATCAGTAACCTTTGAATAAAGGTTATGATAAAGATTCTGGAAATTTTGAAGCTAGAAGCTTAGAAACAGCACAATTATATGACATTAAGAGCAGGTTTTACATTCGGGTCACGGGCCTCAAAGGGCTCTAAAAAACAAAAACTGTTTAGAGAAACTAACGTACCTTATTTTACGTTAAACCGAAAGTCTTTGGTTAAACAGAGGAAGGTTAAAATGTAAATTTGTTTATGAAACTTTTAATGTGCATCATTAAAATTTATGTTTTGACTCTTCCTGGTTCGATAGCATAAAAAGGAAATTTTCAGAAACTAGCCCAGGTTAAAAATCTCAATTGAATATCAATACTCTAAGAAACTGCTATTGAACTTAGATTTACGAGCCAGCAATTGGTAAGTTTGCTAGAGTAGGTGGATTTAACATTTTTTGTTTTGTTAATATTTTTTTTTTTAAATTTATTAATTTTTAAGCAGATAATATTCTGATAAGCTGAAATCAATTTTAAGTTAAGCTGAATTAAATTTGTTGTATTTTCCAAAAATAGTTTGTTGCTATTATTGTTTCCCTCAATGGAACTTTCAAGAAATATCATTAAATGGTTCACCTTTTTAAAACTGTCCATCCTAGTGGTTGTTTGACGGATCTGTAGTAGATACTATACAATTTACGAAACAAACTAATTTGCTAAATGTATGTAAAAACCTATACTTAAGTAATGAAAATTAGTTACAAGACGCAAATTTACTATTCAAGCTGATCTGATACTGTTTGAAACATTTTATAGCCGTGTTATCTCATGCACCAAGACATCAATTGGTCGCCAATATTGTTCGTGAATTGACACCGCCTATGTCTTTTTCGTATATTTCGGGTTAGTCAAAGAAAAAAATTGTTCAATTATGTGACAACATGGTTGAAAATTTCCTTTCTACCGCGGAAGTCATTTATCAACAGGGTCATTTAATGGAAGTTTAATGGAAAAGTTTGTAATTTGGAAAATTCGATTAATATTCGAAAGAATTGTATACTTCAAAATTTAAAACGTTTATAAAAATTTGATAGTCTCTCCATTTAAACCAATTAAATTCAAAATTTAAATATTAAATAATTTTTGTAAATTTCAAAATAAAAAAAAAAATTTATTAATTTAAAAAGTTAAGCCAAGAAGACGGATCAGAAATGAGAAATTATAGGTACCCTAGCAGTTCTTACACCTGATAAAATTCGACAATTCAAAATGAAGGTTGAGATCTTTTAATGTGTGGGAAATATTAACCTGAATCAAATAGAAACAAATTTTTTGCAAATTCATAATTCTGTTGCAGATAAAAGTTTGGAAATCTTCTTCAAAATATAAAAATCTTAGAAACTTTCGAAATTTATAATATATATATAATAATAGGTATAAAACTGTTTGTTGAAAATAATAATTATCCTCTAAAATCTAGATCCTAATTATTATTCAGTAATAGGTAATTGTATTAATTCTAAACCAAACCAGCAAAAAAATTGATGTAGATTCTTAATCCAATACAAATTATTTATTATTGATCAATTATGATAAAACTTTAGTTCAGCAAATCCATTTTCAACATACTTTTCAAAGCATCCATCAGATTTTCAAACTACAATAATTGCAGGCGAATGTTGGAACATATGGTATTCCTCACATTCATTCTTTTTGTTAATTTTAGATTAACACCAATTTTTCTCGTCGCTCGCAAACTCTATGTCAGATTCTATCAAATTTGGCAATAGTGAATGTGTACTATACATACTACCAGGATCGATGGGGTACGATTGCCTAGTGATAAGCGAAAAAGGCTACGATTGTTGACTTGTTCTGGGTATAAACACCTCTAGTACAATAGTGTAGTTAATTATAGGAAACCCTTCGGCAAGGCTCCGTTTTCCTTACTTTTTTCACCTCCCAAAAAAACATTTCAACTACCTTTCAAATACATAATTCACAAAGGTTGGTAAAAGAGAATACTAAAACATGATTCGTATTATTTTCTGACTTGTAATTCACTATATTTGCTTATATCGCGATTTTTTCGGCAATATAGAAGTTCAGCTCATATCGTAAATCAAAAGCTTTCATTTTTTTCAAAGAAGCTTTTAAAAAGTATAAATAAAAACTTTTTTTAGTTGTAGAAGTTGTAGAAGTTAAACACTTTCAGCAATCTTCTTAGAAAATCAGATCAGATATGGAAATTAAACTTTCAAATTTTAAATTACCAGATATTAGTAGAATCCGATTAACAAATCAATATTTTAATAACATTTCAAAGTGTACAAAAAAGTTTACAAAACCTCATCTCAAAGTTTGTTGTTTTCAAATTTCATAAAATTACAACACATTGAATAGCTATACTGCGCTTCGATTATGAAAATTTAATCAATTCAAATCTAAGTAATGCTAAATATAGTTAAACCGAAAATGTTGGATCCCATTATTTAAAAGTGTGCAACAGGTGCAAAATACGCCGGTATATTTTTTGAGAATTTGAATGCTTTCAAAATTAAAGAATTATTAGAAAAAGCTGAACTTCCCAATTAACAGTCGCTTTAGTATCAAAGTACATATGTTTATTAAACAACGAATCTAAATCGGCTTCAAATTAATCCAATTTTTTTTAATCTTGCGTCATACTTATATTCGATTTAAAATTAGATTGATCATTAGATTTAAAAATTAAAACAAGTTTACGACTTGAAAGTCACTGGCGATAATCCTCCACTTAAGTTTATTATTAGCGAGACTTTTAAGACTTCCAAGCAAATTTTTAAATGTTTTATCACTCTAACTTGGATCTAACATTGATTCAATATTAAAATGAAAAGAACTTTTAAGAGATACATGTTGAAAACAGTTCCCAAAATAGTTTCAATCAATTGAGGCCAAAGTATATCTTTATAGTATCTTTTATAGGATCTTATAAAAATTATCAGATTGTCTTGTTCTGGTCGAAGTCTCTAAACTTTTGAATCTGGGAACTTTAAAAAGCTTCTGAATATATACCAATTAATAATTTGAAAATTGCAGTCTAACCATTATAGATTAATGGTATTGAAAGATTTTATTCTATTTCAATTGTAAAAAAATTTGGATTTAAATTTGGGAAATTTTAGTTTAGGATTTTGATATTCTAGAATTTTAAATTATTTAATAAAAAATCATATCAATATTTTATAATTCCGTTTCCGATTACAAGTTCTTAATTTTTAAATCCTTCGTTTGGATTTTAGTTTTTCCAAATAAGGGAGCTAAATTAAATTTTAGAGCGAAAATTTAGAATTTTACTTTCGAATAAAATTATATTTTATTAGAAAAGCTTTAACTTTCTTCTGAGATGCAATATTAAACCAGCAGCTGCAACTTATTAAATCTCAGCTCTAAAACTTAGGCTACCATATTTAAAAAATTATGTTTTAAAATCTAAAATTTTTCTAAATTCTAGAGATTTTATTTTGGAAATTCTCCCACAGACTTTTAGATCTAAAATTTAAAATTGATAAATTTTTAATTTCTAATTTTTTTAAAACTAAAATTTGGAAACATTTTAATTCAAACATTAAACTGCAATATATTTTAAGAATTTAATTCACATTTGATTACACAATAAATATTTTAAGTCTATATTTGCAAATTTTCTCAAAATACTGGATAAATTATAATTTCAAAATGTCTTAAAGACAAAAACAGTCAGGCTATAAAGGTACACAAACCGTAAATGAATTCAATCCACGAGAGCTAAAATATATGGTATTTGTTAGAGTTGGAGTTCCCGTCTAATTTACCGATTTCGCTTGGATGTAAGGAACAAGAATGAACTTGTCCACTTTAAAAGGTCTGTTTCTGCGACAATGGAAAGTTCAGACTCGATCCCTGATAATATCCTATTGATAACAAAGTTGAACCGATTATTGTACAAACTTTCAAACTTACATAACAGCGATAGGACCTTTGATTAAAACAAAAGCTAAACCTTTTAAAAACAGTCATATGGTCTTCAAGCTAAGTACAAATTTGTAATAATTTCTCTGGTAATAACCCTCCAGTATACACCTGGAAATTTTAATTTGGCGTTTTCCCACTAGATTTTCAGTTTTGAAAAAATTAAATTTTTAGCTATATCATTGCTTCTGTAGGAATTTTCGATTTAAAAATTTCTAAATTACAATTTAAATTTTTTTATAAATTTTTTTCAAAATTTTAAAAATGTTGTACCAATAGCTAGCTAGGTCTGTGAAATTTTAGTTTAGAGCTTTAGAACTGCTGTAATAATTAATTAATTTTTCTTTTATTTAACAATTTAGATTTGCGAATTTGGAAAATTGTGTGATATTTAAAAATTGTAAAAATTAGACTAAAAATTTAGAATTTATTCGAAAAAATGATTGAAAAATTCAAAATTTAAACATTTCTAAACTTTAACAAATTTCAAATTTTATAAATTTCAACATTTTAACTCTACAATAATTTTAGAATATAAGAAGAAGTCTTAATCCAGAAGTCTATAATTTAACATATAAAAAATCGTATAATTTATAAGTTTAAGGAATAAAATTTAAAAACCAAATCCTAAAATGAAAATGCTAAAATTTAAATAGAAATTTTCAAAATCAAAGCCATTTTAAAATTTTAATTTTATATTTCAAAATTTTTAATTTGTAATTGATTCAGATTTAATATTTAGACTTTTGGTAAAATGAAAGGAAAATTTGAATTTAAATTTTGACTCTAGAACTCTTAAAATTAGAATATTTAAAGTTTTGGTTAGGGTATTGTTTTTGTGATTTTTAGAATTTAAAATTTCGAAATTACAACCAAAAATTTAGTAAATAGTTCTTTTGAATTTTAAAAATAGTTTTAAGAATTTAGTCTCAATTAAACTTCAATACAACTCACTATTCACAATATTAAGAAAAAATTAACTGATATAAACAGACGTTCGCCATTAAAACCGATAAAGGAAACAGTGCAGCGATATCCGAATACACACTATCAAAAAAATGAAAGCTACACCAACATTTCCAGCATACAGAGGTTACATAGTAAACCAACCCTAATACGTTAAAAAAACCTAATTCACAAGATAACACCAATAATTTTTTGTATGACCTGAGTAAAATTAAAATTATTAGTTCTGAACTTTCGGACACAACTTTCAAAATTCTAGCGAATTCTGTATTCATAAAATTTTAGGTTAAATAAAATTTCGCAATCAAAATTTTAAATATCAGAAAACTAAAAACCAAAATTTTAGTTTTAATTAATAAAATTAATTATCAGATAATGGTGTAGTGTGAGACTGCAACAATTCCATAATAGATTAAAAATTTGATCGATTCTTAGTGTTAAAATAGAATTTGGTTCGGTTAGAGTCCGAATGATACAAAATTTACACAAATTCTTAAATTTTTGATATGTTGAAATTATGAAAATTTGTATAAACCTCACAAATTTTTATGAAATACTTAACAACTTTAATAATTAGGTATTGAAATGTGCAATAATTTCGGCAAAGAGACAAATTTTAATTCAATTAAAATAAAGAATTTCTTAAAATCCCACATTTCGGATTCGACAGAAATTATTTTAATACATATGTACCTATATTAGAACATAAAGAACACAGCATCTCTCACATTTAACAGATTTCAAAAATTTAATCGATTTTATTTTGGAGTTTAATAAAAGTTTCTAAAATTTGGTAAATCAAAAGTTTAGAGCCTTAGAAGAATATTGAGAAAATAATTTAAGTCCAAGTTACGGATACAATCCATAAAATTTAAAAAGTATTCAGAATAGGGCAAAATATGTAATTGAAAGAGTTGAATATTTAAAAATATGCTTCGCGACACTTAAGTTACAAATAATTTTCTTTCGTTGATGTATCCATTCAGATCTAAAAGTTTCACTTCTAAATTCTAATTAATAAATTTTAAAATTCAGAATTTGTTGCTGGTGCTTTCTCGCTAAGTGATATATTGACAGCGATTCTTTTTAAAAAATAGAGATAATTCTAAAAATTCTAAATTAATTCTTCGAAAAACTTATAGAATTTGATGATTCACAAGATAATGGAAATTATACTCGAATGTGAATTAAACTTTTGACTAACACTCTAACCACTACACTTACATTTAAAATAAAATAATCCGCCGGCATTTTTATACGGGCTAACCAGTTATAATTCACCAGTTAGCGGAACACGTAAAAACCGTCGGTAATACATCGAACCGGTAATATTCAGATCAATATATTCCTTACCTATGTTGTGTTGTTTATGTTGCAGCACAGATCCAAAGGCCATTAAATCCTTGGCCGGTGGTGCTCGCGCACCGAGGGCGGAATATCCGTCCCCCAAATAGGACGCCAGTGCGACAGCCCTAAGGGGCACTTTTGATCCTTCGGTCAAAATTTTGATATCGACAGTTTAATTTGTATTTATAGTTTCCCCGTGTTCAAAAATTCTCAAAACATGAATTATAATATATCACCCGAAATAAATTTATAAATCAAAAAAAAAAAATTAACCAAATTTCACACAGCGGCAACACTATATTTTCGTAACATACATAATCACTTATACATTTTGTTAAAAACTTTTTTTTTTTTTTTTTTTTCAATCAAATACTACAAAAAAAAGAAGAAGCACCAAGTCACTAAAAAAACCTGAACAATTTTTTTAAGGTTATGTCATCATCACAATATATAAAATAAGCACTATATAGGTATATATAAATTATTAGAAACACTAAAATTCAACACTTAAAATAACAAATTTTTCTTTTCCTTTTTGCAACACTAAATTTTCCGCGCGCAACAATCAACTATTTATACACAATAATATGATTTTGATATGACAACACTAAACTGAACTAAAAAATTATAATATTTTATCAAGATCGACACCCGCACGCGCTCGATATCTACTCGAACCGAAAAAACGCAGCACACAACATTCAAAATTCGGACTGTCAAAATGAGAGTACAAAAAAAACAAAAAAAAGAAAACAAATCAAATTTGGAGTGTATGTACTTCTAGAATAAAAACAGCCTTCAAAATGTTATCCGACATGAAACAGAGGCGAACAGCGACTAAAATTGTAGTTTTGAATTTTTTTTTTTTTTTGTTTTCATACGTCGGTGTTGTGTGCTCTACTACACCAACGTTACAGCAATATATTATATATAAAAATATAAATTCGATCGAACGAATCGCAGCAGCGCATCTACACAATTTGATTCTTGTTTTTTTTTTTTCGATTTTCTTGTGGCATCGTTTTTCGTTCGCTCGTTTTTTTTTATGTTTTATTGTTTTGTTTTTGGTATGGTGGTGTGTTTATAATATAACGACGAGAATATCGATCCAATATATATTGTGATTAGTGTAAAGAGTGCCGATAGATTCGTTGGCTCATTTTGTCGCATGTCGTTTATGTCGTAACGAAAAGGCGTTGCTACGGCAACATAAAAATCTTTTTACTTGCGGCTGATTCAGAGCAAGCATATACATGCACGTAAACAAGTGTGTGTACGTATTTGAGAATTGGAAAAATATGAAAGAGAAAATAGTTGAGTAAAGTTGGTTTAAAAACAAAAGCAGATACTGTGTAAAAACAACACAACCAATCAAATATTTGATTTGAAAGTTGATGTTGGTGTTTTTTTTTTAAATGGGTGGGCAACTCCTCTTTTTTTGGTTCGTTCGTTTTGTACAGTAGAATGAACTAAAATACAGTATAATACCTTGACGGAGGTGTTACTCTGTGAAATGACTTCCAAGTTTGAGTTGAGAATTTGTTGTTTTTGCTGTTGCTTGCTGGTCTTCTGTGTTGTTGTTTGTATTCAGGATGACTATTATTTTTTTTTGAGGTTATGTTAGTTGTCTGTAGGTGTGTCAACTTAACTCCGGGTGTACTCTCTGTTTTATCTAATATGTTCGTGATTGTTGTTTGTTGTTGGTTTTGTGTAATGTTCAGCTTTTTTTTTTTTTTTTTCGTTTTATTTTAATATTATTACAGAGCAATAAATACAGCAAGTACACGGCGACGAAAAATTATTGTGCTTCTCTCGTTGTTTTTTGAGTCCAAATTGTACAAAATTTATAACATTTTCATCATTGCACACATTTCGAAAATGATGATGGTGAAATGATGTTGATGATGATGATGATGATGATGATGAGATATTTGTGATTTTCGTGGCAGCAAAGTATATCCTATAAAATTGAATGGTAATCAAGGCGAAAATGACTTTACCGCATGTACATAATAATATCAAGTGAAACAACATGGCGGCGGAAAACCGTGTTTGCAAAACTTTAATATCCGTTTTTGGAAATTTTTCATTTTTTTTGTTGTTTTCTTTTTTGGTTTAAAGACGATATAATTGAATTTAATTTTAAAATCACGAATTTGCTCCTCTTTAAAGAGTTAAAGTTGCAAAATAAACTGGCAAAACAAATTTAGGGAAGAGTGATTTTGTTCGGCTATGGGGGTTTTTGTATATATGTACTTGTATATATATTGTGTTACATGTATTGTGTTGGGTATAAAGCAACAAGGATATTAACAATAACACAACGATGATGAAAGGAGTACACATATAAATTTTACACAAAAAACAGGACGAAGAAAATTATTTATAATTTAATAGTTAGTTTTTCATGTCGCTCTGTATGTTTGTGGATTTGTGGATTGTATTATATGTACATATATATGCTTATACGTATGTACAAGGATGTATGCCATTTTTAAAGAAATATTATTAGCATTCAAGAATTTTTTTTTTTCGGGTTGTTGTTGTTTTATGTGTCTGATATTTTGAGAACAACAAAATTGAAATGTTTGGTTTTTGCATTATCCTTTCTTTTTGGTGAGCTATTGTACTATTAATGTGCGTTTGTGTATGGTTCTTATAACTTCTTAGAATGGGACGATTTTTTTTTTATTTTTTTTTTATGGAAATGGAACCATTATAATTTGCACCTCACTTGAAATAACATTAGGAATGTTATATAAATAAAAAGCGAAGAATACACTTAAAAATGTTGTCGTTTTTTTGTTAATTTTATAGTTTGGCGCGATTATCAAAGATTTTTAACTACACCGGTTCACACTTTTTGTAATAGCCGCTCCAAATTGGAGACGCGGATGCACGGATTAATAAATTTTTTAATGCTTTTAACAGGAAGCCAAAACTATTAAAACTTTATTACTGTTGTTTTGGTGTTGCGGAAACATTGGAGACGGAGAAGAATTTACAAGTATACTTGTAAATTCAACATTAACTGATTAAGGCAAATAACTAAAATAAAAACCAGGCCACTATGTATAGGTATAGACATATATTTATTTTATAGGAGTACCATTAAAATTAGGGCAAATGTAGCGAAATCGATTGTTCAATCATTTACCCAAATACTTAAACTGTAAGTTCACATTTTTATTATTTGGTTCACAAATTCCTAATGTTTTGAAATGTTCACTGATTTATTGGATTAGAGAGAAGTTGTTATATACAAACCTTTTTGAAACCATAATGAATATTAAGTTGTCTTCTAGCCAGTCGATTCACCAAATATAAAATGGGCTGAATCAGCTGATAATTGTATCAAAGATATCTAAGTCTTGCGCGTGCTGGCTGTAGTTGTACAGTACAATCATTCCAGATGAGGACATTATTTTCAAAATTGGTCATTCGACTTTTTCTTCATTTTAAGCAAACTGCGAAAAACTTCTCTTGTACAATTTTAAATCGGCAGCAAAAATGAATTAATTTGGCTGAAATACTACTTTCGAAAATAAATGTTGAACAAGGCTAGTTTTGCTTCAAAAACTCCCGATTTGATAATGTCGTTTGAAAATAAAACGATGTACACTGAGAAAAACCAAATACCGTAGCAATAATGAAGAGATTTTCGTTACTTTTTAAGCGAAAGGAATCGTTAATGTTACAGAAATATTTTAATATAATGTAACCATCTTTAATAATATTAAATAAAAAATTTATAAATAGCTAATATTCGTGAATATTACATACTAGCGGATGTACCCGGTATTTCCTGGGTAAATATTACTTCATATTTGTGGATTTACAAATTCTCTGGTAACTTTATCAGATGTTTCCCTTGTTCGAAGTGGCGCGGAATCAAAGCCTCATTATAAATTTCGTCGTTAAACCTTAAATTCGCATGTAATCTTCGAAGTATGTGTAACATATCTGCTGACAGACCGTCTTTATATTTGTCCCACAGTTCTATTGGGTTTCACTGCTTATCAACATTGCAAACGGTTCGCACATATTTACTAGTGTGTATGACATTGAGCAGCTTCTTCCGTCGTTTTGTCGTCTGTAGGTTGCTGTTCCGGCCCATTCACCTTTTTGAGGTCGCAAAAAGTTATCATTCCACCACTTGGTTAATCAGTAATTGCAAATAAAAACACTCAAAATTGCTTACGTGCACGATGTCCGCCAAAATTGCTTACGTGCATCTCCTCCTTGACGTTTGGTCAAGTTGGGATTATTATAATTTATAATATATTTATTTAGTTTTATTAACTTGGTTTTTTTTTTTAATTAAAAATTTTTAAAATGGTGATCAAACCTTTAGAAATTTTTAATACGAGTTGGGGTAAAATAAAATGTACATGGAATTTCACAGTTAGTAATGAATGTATGAAGCTGGTAATTTTTAAAAATTATTGTTTGGAATTTTTGATTGGAGTTTGGAATAGGATATTTTCCGTTTTTGGTTTTAAATAATAAATTTATTTACTGTAATTCTAGTATGTTTTATATTTCGGTGTACCTAATTTGTAAGCTCTGGCAAAGATTAGCCTTAAATTAAGAAGGATCAATGTATTCTTCTATCAGCGTTGTTAGAAAGATGCATGAAAAGATGATTATAGGATATTCCTTAAATAGAGCTTTTCAGACATTTTGATTGGAATAAAATTTTTTAACACATTTTAAGTTGGTTGAAAATAAATAAATAATATTATAAAAACAATTATTTGAATTTTAGCTGATTTTTAAAAAAAATTGATTAATTGTTTATAAAGAAAAACGACATTCGACGGTACATTCCGTCAAATAACAATAAAATTAAGTTTAGGCTTCATACCTATAGGTATACACAATTGAAAGAAGATGATAAATGAAAATGGATTATGGGTGTACTATGTACAATAATAAAACAATATATTAACATTTTCTAACAACCCTCTCCCCAACAATTGTAAATACTTTTCGATTTATTTTTTATATCATTTTCTATTCTCGAAAAAATGGAAGATGTTGAACATTTTCTTAGGACTTGTAATATTTTCAAAAAATAAAATAATCTAAATGAATTACAGTCGAAATTAGCGTAGTTTAATTTTCTCTCCATCGCCTTCAACAAATGGGGCCAAAAATTATTTATAATTCTTTTCAATATAATTTAAAACCGTTTTCGATTGGACCACACAACGAAAAAATTGATGGTCAATATAAAGTCAGAAAAAATTCTCAAGTCTTCACTACATTCATATGATTTTGTCAAAATAGATAAAAAATGACATCAATATCAGTTTATCATCAATCACTAGACTTTACCGAAGGAGATAATCATTCATTATCGGCTCAAACGGCTTCTGACTCCATGAAATATTTGCCGGTAAAATTTTAATTTGTTTTCAGTGAATTTATGATATTGAATTTTAGTTAAATTTTAATTCATGACAAAGTTTTGTTTTTTTAATGGGAGGTCAAGGTGGACGGCACTGCGTTAAAACATTCTAACGGGGTAGCATTCTATTATGGATACGTCCATTTGATTAAGGAAAGAAATTACTGTACAAAAAAAAAAAAAAATTGGAATATTTTTTATATAGGTACCATATGATTTTTACAAAAGCCAAACACCTTGGTTTGCTAACCAAACTGCCTCGGTTTTCATGAAGATTCAACTGATATTCAATTGATATTGTTAATTAGTATCCTAACTTCTTGGCATTGAAAATTTACTGAAGAGAAAAAGAACATTTTGAATTATCACGTTGCCAACCAAGTCAAAATTTTTTGATGAAACGGCCCGCTTTGAAAGAACTACGATAAATTAGCTTTTTAGTGGTAATATGGAAAAAATTTTTAAAAAAACTAAACATGAAGATTTGGTGGACAATGTTGAAATGTTGGTTAACCAAAAGCATCCAATTGTGTTGAACATTACTATATTTCAGATAATTTAAAAGTTGATTGAATTTTGATGGTTTAAATAATTATTTAGCGCCGATCCTGGAAATGTCCCGAAGGCCCCGCACATTTCTTAGAATAGCTAAACCATATAGCGGTCAATGTCACCAAGCCGATCCAATTATGATGAACTATAATATATTTCACAGTTTTTGGAATTTTTAATAATTTTCCGTTATTTTAAAAGTTTTGTATCGCCTACCGCAGAGATGTCCACAAGGTCTTGCCCATAGTTTCGGATAACTTGGCCATTTGCCAGTCTACGTGGTCAACCTTATCCAATTGTGATGAATTATACTATACTTCACAGAATTTAGAATTTTTTTAAATTTTAGTTGTTTTAGAAATTGTTGTATCTCCGACCACAGAGATGTCCACAAGGTCTGGCATATATTTTTGGATATCTTGACCAAATGCCAGTCTACGTGGTCAATCTTATTCAATTGTGATGAACTATACTATACTTCACAGAATTTAGAATTTTTAATAATTTTATTTGTTTTAAATATAGTATCTCCGATCACAGAGATGTCCACAAGGTCTTGCCTATATTTTTGCATAACTTGACCATGTGCCAGCCTACGTGATCAACCTTATCCAATTGCGATGAACTATATTATGCTTCACAAAATTTAGAATTTTTAATAATTTTATTGATTTTAAAAGTTCTTGTATCTCTGATCACAGAGATGTCCACAAGGTTTTGCCTATATTTTTAAATAACTTGACTATATGCCAGTATACGTGGTCAATCTTATCCAATTGTGATGAACTATATTATACTTCACAGAATTTAGAATTTTTAAAAATTTTATTTGTTTTAAAAATTGTTGTATCTCCGATCACAGAGATGTCCACAAGGTCTGGCCTATATTTTTGGATATCTTGACCAAATGCCAGTCTACGTGGTTAATCTTATCCAATTGTGATGAACTATACTATACTTCACAGAATTTAGAATTTTTAATAATTTTATATGTTTTAAATATAGTATCTCCGACCACAGAGACGTCCACAAGGTTTTGTCTATATTTTTGGATATCTTGACCAAATGCCAGTCTACGTGGTCAATCTTAATCAATTGTGATGAACTATACTATACTTCACAGAATTTAGAATTTTTAATAATTTTATTTGTTTTAAATTTAGTATCTCCCTCCTATTTAGATTAGTCTACGTGGTCAATCTTATTCAATTGTGATGAACTATACTATACTTCACAGAATTTAGAATTTTTAATAATTTTATTGGCTCTAAAAATTGTATCTCTGATCACAGAGATGTCCACAAGGTCTTGCCTATATTTTAGGATAACTTGACCATATGCCAGTCTACGTGGTCAATCTTATCCAAAACAAAATTTAGAATTTTTAATAATTTTGATAGTTTTAAAGATGTTTACCGGATCTGTTTCATATTTTAGGATAACTTGGCCTTATGACATATATCTCTGCGATCGGAGATACAAGCATTATTAAAACCATCAAAATTATTTAAAACTCTAAATTCTGTGAAGTATAGTATAGTTCATCACAATTGGATAAGGTTGGCCACGTAGACTGGCATATGGTCAAGTTATTTAAAAATATAGGCTAGACGTTGTGGACAGTTCTTTGATCGGAAATACAACGATTTTTAAAACAAATAAAATTATTAAAAAATCGAAATTCTGTGAAGTATAGTATAGTTCATCACAATTGGCTAAGATTGACCACGTAGACTGGCATATGGTTAAGTTATCCAAAAATATAAGCAAGACCTTGTGGACATCTCTGTGATCGGAGATACAACAATTTTTAAAACAAATAAAATTTTTAAAAATTCTAAATTCTGTGAAGTATAATATAGTTCATCACAATTGGATAAGATTGACCACGTATACTGGCATATAGTCAAGTTATTTAAAAATATAGGCAAAACCTTGTGGACATCTCTGTGATCAGAGATACAAGAACTTTTAAAATCAATAAAATTATTAAAAATTCTAAATTTTGTGAAGCATAATATAGTTCATCGCAATTGGATAAGGTTGATCACGTAGGCTGGCACATGGTCAAGTTATGCAAAAATATAGGCAAGACCTTGTGGACATCTCTGTGATCGGAGATACTATATTTAAAACAAATAAAATTATTAAAAATTCTAAATTCTGTGAAGTATAGTATAGTTCATCACAATTGGATAAGGTTGACCACGTAGACTGGCACATGGCCAAGTTATCCGACAAAATATGCAAGACCTTGTGGACATCTCTGCGGTCGTCGATATAAAACTTTTAAAATAATGGAAAATTATTAAAAATTCCAAAAACTGTGAAATATATTATAGTTCATCATAATTGGATCGGCTTGGTGACATTGACCGCTATATGGCTTAGCTATTCTAAGAAATGTGCGGGGCTTTCAGGACGATATAAACAGATGGTCCAGCTATCTGAAAAGGATGAAAAGAATCTGTTTGGTGGTACGAAAAATCCAAAATTACAAAAAATTTAAATTTTCATATAATTTAAATTCCAATTGGAAAATAGCTAATTTAACAGTGTAATTTCTTGTTATTTTTTTAGCATAAACCACACTCATTTTACTTGACCGAATTAACTTAAAATGTTAAAAAATAGTCGAATTGAACTAAATTCGTAAAATTTTATTATACGTCTGTGGCCACAAGTCATAATGGCTTAAGTCGAGTTAAATACTTTTACGTTTTCAAATTCGAAATCATCTGTAATCGATTTCATGTCATATCAAACATTACGGTTGTTTGCAGTTGCTGGAATATTACATGATATGAAATCGATTACGGAAATTTCGAATTTTAAAACGTAAAGATGCATAACTCGACCAAGCCATTATGATTTGTGTTCATAGATGTATTTATAAAATTTGGTAAGGAACAAAATTACGAAAAATTTGTGCATTTTTAGTAATATAGTGGGGTCATCCTAAATTAAACGATCGCTGTAAGCTGTAAGCCATAATTAGAAAATTCCAATATATCGATTGAGTGCAAATTTTAGTGGGCCGAGGGGGATCTAACTTTGTCGGTCCGACCAATTCTGAAGTTGCTACACACGAACCAACTTAGCAACCGATTGAGAACTGAGTGGTGGAGAACTACCGATAGCACTATCGAATACTATCGATAGTTTTGTGTAATCTATCGATAAATTAAAATGATAGATATTTTATTACAGGTGCGTGACCATTTTGTACTGTAATGCATGTTGGTTATAAACAATTCCAATTCACAAAATATCTCAGATAAATGTGTGCATAACATATTTTCTTCTACAATAATAAATCCTCAAACTTAAATAAAACATGTGTACACCTAAACCTGGTTTTACGCGGTTTTTTCACACGATTATTTTACACTATGGGAACGTATCATACTACCGCGTAAAAACAGGTTCAGATGCACTTACTTTACTTTACAATTCTATTTGGTTCCTTTATTAAATTGTTGTACTTGAAATTTCTAAATTTCATGAATGTTGTGTTGCGAATGATTAAAACAATAGTCCAGGAAACAAAAAAAGGCCTCCATATAATGTTTCCTATACTTCTGTATAACTTTTCAGAAAAATCCCCACCTCTATGTATTGAGCAAAAAAAAATATCGATACTTTAGTTTTATTTCATTATTTTTTTTGAATTTTTGAGATTCTTAAAATGGCTAATAACTTTGGGTATAAAAGATTTAGAAATTAGCTTTGAATCCGGAATTATCTGAGGATTGGTGGTTATTTAATAATAAAATATAAAATATTATATGTTATTACAACAAACTCCTAAAAAATCCGCTCGAAGTGAGATATTTCAGAAAAAGTCAATGTGCAGGTACCCTCATTCCGGGTTTCTCCTTTGTGTGTTTGAAAAAAAAAAAAAAAAATGACCTTTCTAATCTTTTAAGGGTTACTTTCAGTAAAGAAAACCGGTTTCAGAATTAGATTTAGTCTTTAGATTTAATTTGGTTGGCTGGATTTAATAACTTGGGAAATGTACCAAGTTGGAATGGATATATGCCAGCAGTTAATAATTCTGGTAAGATGGATAATTTATCTCATAATTGTTTTAGTTTTAAGAAACTTTTTTAATTTTCCAAGGTTCGTTTGAAGTTTCAAAAATAGTATACTAGTGCCGTTCTTCAATTTAAGTGCAAGTGACTTGACGACGTTACACTCAGCTTTAATTTATGCAGCCTGCGAAAGCAAAAAACATGGGCAAATGTGCATAGTTACTTATTATGAAGTCAATTGAAATGGTTAAGTCTGCGGAGCAAAACAGTGATATATCTGGAATAATTGTACGCCTTGGAGGATTTCATCTAGTCATGTCATATCTTGTCATACTTGGATATGGAAAGGAAGCGGACTAGAAGAATTGTGGGAAACAGTTTATGGCAATAAAACAGTCAAACACATGCTTACCGGACATGCTTTTTCGCGTGCTTTGCGAGCACATATATACTGACGGTATCAGCATTAAATTATTTGATTATGGACAAATCAGAAGATTTGAAATCTTTAATGAAATCTGCTAAAGTCATGGAAACGGATCAGAAACTGATAGAAAACAGCATGTCACCGGATGTGTGTTATGATTCGGAAGTAGTATACGCGACCTGGAGAGCTCCTTTTAAAGTAATATCAACAAATTAAGAACAACAAACAGAACATGCAAACTTTGGCTCCAATATTTTGAGCAAGTTATGTTTGTGCTGCAGTATATGCGAGCACACCATTTTAAAATGGATTGTTTCTACGCCCGTTAGCATGCTTGTGATATCCGCGATGGAAACTTTTACAGGACAATCATCATTTACTTCCGAACAACATGTTAAACTCCGAGGCAGTAGGAAAGCGAGAGACAATCTGGACAAAAACAAATTTATTTTATGGCTTCAACAACACAACCCATTTCGGAATCGGGCTGGTAATCTTGTCAGTTTGTCCTTGACGTTTGGTCAATTTTCGACTGGTTTTCACTGCAAACGTCATTTTCACTCTTTTTTTGTCACATAATTTCAGAATATAAGAATGTAAAAAGTCATCGTTTTGGCAGAGCCGAAAAAATGCTGTGAGAGCTGTTCTGTTAGGCATCGTCATTCTTTGATTGAAATTTTGTTTTATAAAATATAGAGGTGTTCACCATTTTCTAAATGGCCACCAGATGAATTACGCTAGATGCCTTTCGTACAATTGCAAATGCAGAATCCTCCAGCTACTTCATTGCTATTGACGTAACGCCATGCTGTAAATGACTGCACTGCACCTCGGGGGTCGATATTTACATTTTATTATTGCATGTTAAGTATTGCCACTCACTACCTTTATTTATATACTTGCAAATATACTTTAAGGCCTTTGGTTTAAGCCTGCACCGAATATTATTGCCAATATTGGTGAATAAAGCTCTGCCCAACTGTTATCTATGGTCACTTCCTGTCGTTCACATCTTACGTTTATGATATAATTGTTCGTACACCGTCCTCTGGTGCTTTGCGTTGATACTGAGGTAAAACCTTGACGTTGTTTTGTTTTCGTTAAGCATTACCCGTGGAAACTTTTTTCTGCACCTTCCATCTTTTATATACATGTATTCTAGGCACCTCAAGGGTCGTAGATCATGTTTCTAACGGCAGTGTAGAACAACTCTTTCTCGATAAAAATCCGTCCGATATTTCGCTCTTATGACATTATCGATCTGATCTGAGCGCAACTTTTCCTTGAATACGTAAAACATCTGGTTTAATCAGAAATCCTTTCGTGATTATAGTCACCTATTTTTTGGAGTTTAATTTTGAAAACGCGAGCAATAAGGTCGCGCCTGTTGGTCGCTCTTTGACCAGGCAACAATCTAGTGATAATCTCATTTCCAACTGGGATTATACGTAAACGTTATAAACAGATTAGGACGTCCATAATTGCCTACGTAAGTAAATGTATCCTTTATATGTTCATGGAGGTATCTGGGGCTATTTACAAATGAGGACGGAAGAATTGCTATTTGTTACAGTTCATTTTGATTAAGTTCGTATCGTTCCTGACTTCATCTTGTAAATGTATATAATTTACTACCGTCAATTTACTTTGATTCAATAAAATAAAACGTAGATGCTGCTTTCCGTCTTGAAGTATACATCAAATATGAATTAATAAAGAAGCTGTCTGCGACGTACAGGGAAATTAAAATCTTCGTACCGCAACTTCAGATGATAAGCTTAAAAGTCGACGCAGGACACCATTTTTTTTTGCAATGATTATCTCATTGGAATTTGGAGTGTTGTACCGCCGTTCATGTTCCCCTGTGGTGTCCGGTTGGCATGAATAACCACTTGACACCTTTGATCCGGGATATGCTCCAGAGCAGTTTTAAAACCAGTGCAGTTGGTCATCATGCAGAACTTTCTGAATTTTTAAACGTTCGACATCCTGTAAACCTGGCAATGTCTGCTCTTTTGTGCATCCTTAGCCCCCATAAAATAAGTTTGTAAAAATTGAGGTTGCTGATTTGATGCGGGCAGAAGAGGAACCGATGCTATGATATACTTGTCCCTGAATAGTAAACGTTGGTGGAAAACCATTCATTGTAATAATTTTGTTTGCTCCGAAAAACGTTTTTTGAAAACATTAATTGTATTTTTTTACACGGTTCAGGAATACCTGAATGGTTTAATCTGCTTCATAACGCTTTAACTAGTGATCTATTATGATTAATATAACCGTCTTTTATTTAAAATCCAAATTACTTTCGTTGTATAGCAGTATTTACTTCAAAAACAAAAACAAAATAACGAAATTGAAAATTTGTCTTTGATTTGCTGCATGTAGAATGGTTTGAAAACAACATGTTTTAACACTGCTCAGCCCCCCCCCCCCCCCTGATAAGATGGTGATATGTTACAGATAGCATATGTTACCCTCGGACATAAAACCTAAGCCGTTTTGGCGTAATTGAGCAACAAACAAACACACTTTCACAAATATTAATTAGCGGGATACACTGTAAATCGCGGATGTTCTATCGAGTAATATTACTTATTTTATTAAACTAATTTTACTCTGTTTTTGAATGAATTTTACTCATCGTGTATTAAAACTCCTCGAATTTAGGACTTGCCTCATTTTTACTCTTACACGGAGATAATTTAATATTAATTCTACAACTGTAATCAAAATTAGTCGATAAACGAATTAATATCTTTGTTAGAGTAATTTTGCTTATTAAGTAAAGAAAAATACTATTAGTTTAGAGTAATTTTACCCTCAGAATAGAGACAAATAAAAACAGTTATTTACGCATGAATGTACATATTATTTATGCGCATTTTCTCATTCGAACAAATTTTTCAATGTGAAGTGTTGTTTCTGACATTCCAGACGTAATTTAACCTGCTTTTATAAAAAACAGTTATTTATCGCAATATTAATTTGTAAGTAAAGTGCGTTGAAAGAGTGTTTTATAATAAAATTAAAAAAAAATTAAATAATAATGATAATGTGCAATATCTGTAGTTTTAGTGCAAACACTATTAAAAATTTTAATAAGCGCGTATATTTTCACAGAGGAAAAAATAAATCTACTTTTTGCTGCCCTATATACAATCGTGTAAACTAATTGGCTTAAATTATCATCCGAAATAACAGAAACACTGGTGAAGAAAGAAATACTTCAAAATGAGCAAATATTTATATTTGCTAACACAATTGTCACGAAGATACGTCGGTTTTCAAATTTCATCCCAATGACCATCATTCGAAAAGTGACAAATGAAGCGTCAACTCATTTCCAGATTATTTTATTGACACTAATGCTGGTGGGCGAAAAATCACAAACGGTGAGTTTTCACTTCTTTAATAATCAAATTTAAAAATAGAATTAACTCTCGAAATAGAAAGCCAAACAAAACAACTGTTGAATGAAGCCTACTACCTCAAACTGGCAACCATCGCAAGCATATGATTCGGAAGAAAATATTAAACAAATGAAGCAATATGATTGACAATTATTGCAAAGAACTAAATGCTGAAGAAAAACTATTAGCCGAAAAGTACATGGAAAAAACTTTCCCCAACCAATGCTTATTTTTTAATAATTGCGAAAATATTCCATCGATGTCCGATATTAAACAAAATTGGCCATTTTATTTGAAGATGATTATTTACATCTTTATTTTGAGCAACTAATGGAAATTGATGCACAAACTTGCAAAGTAAAATTCAATTTAAATAAAAAATCAGTAGCGTCGCTTTTAAAATGTTCCGAATCTGATGAAGATATTTTTAAAAACCTGTTGAAATATTTTAAAGAAGACATTACATACCTTCAGACAAATTTCGAGGTAAGTCCAAATCTAAAAATTAAAAAATTAAACTAAATTAAATCTTTCTTTCAGTTTGGTACCACTTTAGAAGACATCATGAAGGAAATTCCAACAAACACTCCTTAGATCGCCACTGTTAGTATTTAAGTAAATTTTAGTTTTCCACCATAATCACATCACTGAATATAAAACAATGGTAGTACAGCCAACCAGATAGTAGATTGACAATCCAAAGCCTTCCAAGAAGTCAGAATGGTTGTTTTAATGTATGGCTTTATTTAAGGTATCAGTTATTTTATTAATAAATGGGATGGGGCTTTTCTAGAACTATAAAATAAATAAATGACGCCTGCATTTCAAAATTATACAAATAAAATACTGGCATAATGAGGTTTCATTTGATTGTCCACATGGCTCACTTAACTCGAACGAGCACCTAAGCACTTCAAAAACGCGCAAACCATCTGGTTTGATTTGATATATGCCTTTAATTAAGGCGAAATAAGAGAAAATGCATTGATGGCCGACATAGTGGTGATGCGCCTTGATGAGGATATGCATAGAACATTAAATAATACATGTGAAACCTTAAAGTATGAAGATTAACTTGATACCCAACCTGTGTTAGGGGAAATTCATATGGAGATTATTCTGAGGGCCACTATTTTTGAAGCCCTTGCCCCAACATATCCGGGGAATAAATAATCCACTAATATTCAGTTTAAATATAAGTTTTAATAGTTATAGGACCTGAGATGACGGTATAAATAAAATAAAGCCTTACACCAAAGTTTAGTATATATAGTACATGCTTATACCGAATAAATAATAAAATAATAGCTACTATCATGGTCAAAACTAGGCTCCAACCACTGTTTTTCTTTCAGTGTGTATATGTTTTCTAGATTGTTCTTTAACCGAAGAGCCAAACGTTAGGGGGGGGGGGGGGGAATACTATACACAACGTCAATAAAATTAACTCTCTAATTAAAAAATTGGGGATAAAATTAATTAGGTAGTTAATTATTATTTAAAAATGTGAATTTAATTTTTTCAAGATGCGGACAAAAACACAAATTTTAAGTTTTATTTTTCATTTAAAAAGAGTCGTAATTTTTTTGTATTCTTTAATATTATTCTTTAGGATTTAAATAGTTTTAAGAAAATGAAAATAAATTATTGGATGCCTAATAACCTAGACAGACTGTGGTTTAATAACTCCGATGTAGTTTAGCTTTAAGTATTCTATTCAAAAACAAAGGGATTATAGCTCAAATCGAGGTTGACACACTACGACTAAACTCGAAAAATTCAGTAAATCGGTTTTATTAAATCGCAGTGTGTCTAAGGTATAAGCCTTTCATATATAGGCACAAAAATACATATTTAGGGACATTTTCAGTTTGAAAGAATTTTAAACTACTAATTTAAAGCTCACTTTCCTTTAAGTATACACACACAATATAATACATTATGTGTATACATATTTTTAGTAAGTAGTTTACTCTGATTGAATTTCTATTGAATCAGAGTAAACTAACTCTATTTTAAAGCTAATTTACATCTTCAGTAAAAATCTACTCATTTCTAGTTGGTCGATTATTCCATTTGTAAATATTGCTCTACTCTAAAGTTAATTTACCTCTCCAGTATAATTCACTTGTGTCTAGTGGGTTATTTACTCTACGTGTATGGAAATCTTGCTCTACTGTAAAGCTAATTTAACTTTTAAGTAAAATGTCTTGTATCGTGATTTTACTCTATTTTAAAGCTAATTTACCTCTTCAGTAAATATTTACTCATTTTTAGTGGCTCTATTACTCTACTTATACGGAAATTTTACTTTACTTTAAAGTTAATTTACTTCTCAAGTAAAAAAATACTGTTTTTAGTAGCTTATTTACTCTTCTTATATAGCAATCGTACTAGATTTTTATGAGAAATTACTATTAATTCGAAACACTTCCACAAATTCTATCTAAAAAAATTTACATTCAAATAAGGAAACAGGAAACAAAATAACCTAGTTTAAATGTAGTAAAAATAATTTAAAGTGTAGGATAGGATAGGAAGGATTTAAAATCGTTATTTATTAATTTGATAAATAGCAAAATAAGCGTTTCATTGAAAACTAAATTGTTCATATAACGAAACCTTCTTTATTCCAGTTTTTTGTGTCTGAAGAGTTTGAATAATGTTCACAATATTAGGTGTAGAAGTAAAAGGCAGGTAATACATATTTGTAATTAGTTTAATAAAATTTCGTAAACTTTTTTATTTTACTAACCCAAGAACCAATAAATTTTAAAAATAAACGAATTAAATGTTCTTTGTATTAAAGAATTATTTATTAAATATTGAGATTTTATAATTTTTAATTAAATATCCGAAATTTCTTAACAATTATAAAATATAATTAAAATCACGTATCGATAAATAAAAAACTGTTTGTAAAGTGTATTATTTGTCTGTTTGTAAAGTATATTATTTGTGTATTATTTATCATACTGAAACAAAATAAAAAGGTGTCGTTGTTATCAGCATACCTTATAACAATGATGAAATTTCCTTCAAACCAAATAATATTTTAGAGTACAATTCAAGGGGTGAGTGGATAAGATGAATAATTTCGCCTAGACCGTAAACGTAGTGCTCCTAGTTGGCTAATATAGTATAGCTTTTCAAGATGTTATAGATCTGGCAAATATTTTTGCATTCGACATCAATAATGCGCCATAGACATTGATGGCTTAATTCGTTTTTAAATTATATTTTCATTTTAACTTGCTCAATCAAAATAAATTTTATTTATGTTTTATTAAAACATGCTAGTAAAACATAAACTAAATTTTTCCTTGTATTTTGTATTAAACAAATTTGGGGTAACATATACGCAGACGGAAGGTTCAGAAAAAATAGATAACTTATAATTTATTTTGTCCGTGTCTGTTTTCTCAATACAAGTTTCTAATCGTACTATTTCTCAACATCATTACAAATATACAGAAGTAGTAATAAATTTAAAGTAAACCTTGAAGGTAAGTAAGATATTACTCTATGCAGTATATCTACAGTATAGCACGCTGTTAAAGTTAGCCGAAAGTTTCCAGCCGAAAGTGAAAAGTCGATAATGCAGACTATGTTATTGACATTCCAGCCGAAAATAAATCAGCCTCTAGAGTGTTATGTCTGGAGATGGATTGGATTGATGTGACTTGTCAATAGCTATCGCAGGAAAAAAATTCAGTTCAAATTTCCCGTGGGAAATCTCGGAAAATTCGATTTTCCAAAAATTATTAGAAAATTTGTATAAAATCAGCCTTTAAAGTGCTATGTCTGGAGATGAATTGCATTAATGTGAATTATCAAAAGCTATCGCAGGAAAAAAATGGAGGTGTGGCCAACACACGACTTTCTTTTACGAACAGAGAATTCTGAGAATTTTTTTTTTTTAATTTTTTTTTTAATTTTTTAATTTTTAAATTTTTTTTTTAATTTTTTATTTTTTATTTTTATTTATTTTTAATTTTTAGAAACATTTTGTGTTTAGTAGTTTTTTGTAAACCTTATACTTTTTAAGATATTTGCAAAATAAATTTTCTGGACCAAGGGAGTGGCCACTTCCGGTTGGCCGATTTGGAGTAAAATTCACTGGGACCTCCCAATTTATCAAAAAACTTAAATCTGAAGTTTCAGTTCGATTGGTTAAACCATCTGGGCTGTAGAGAGGACACAGACAGACTGACAGACTGACAGACTGACCGACTGACAGACTGACAGACTGACAGACTGACAGACTGACAGACTGACAGACTGACAGACTGACAGACTGACAGACAGACAGACAGCCACCATTTCGAAACCCACTTTTTCGAACTCAGGGGACCTCAAAACAAATAAATCTCTAAAAATCTCAAGGTCCAAAATTTTCATGATTACTATACTTTATTTTACTAGAGTAAAAGAAAGTAAAAAATCAGTACAAGTTTCCGTGGGAAATCTCGGAAAATTCAAAAAAAATCCAGCCGAAAGTAAGAAATGGATAAATAAAAAAAACCTCTAGAGTGTTATGTCTGGAGATAGATTGCCTTGATGTAACTTGTCAATAGCTATCGTTGGAAAAAAATTCAGTCCAAGTTTCCCGTGGGAAATTCGATTTTCCGAATATATACAATATTTAATTTAAGTTACATACTATAGTATTCTCTTAAGCCTATAATCAAATTAACAATGTGCCATTTGAGTAAAAATTCGTGATTCTAACACTTGCAAAACTTCACGAAATTGCTGTCAAAACATGGTTTAAGATTAATATAAAGAAGGAGACACAAACAACATACTATAGATTATGTCTATACCCACTGTATAAATGACGAAAACCAGTAAATAGCGGAAAATGTATACTGCAAGATTTCAAAATATTACACTTGCAACAAACCAAAGATAGTGTTCAGTCATCTTAAGCAAGAAGAAATTGTTAAGGGCCTATTGCGCTTTAGAATTTTACTGATGACCCTCATAATGAGGCGCTGATCATGATTGAACATAAAGATATGGAGATGAAATGATCATGACAGGAGAAATGCTATGAGAATTACCTTAAATGGCCCTGATAAAATATTTCAATAATGAGGATGGGGTGATTTTGATTCATGTGCCAGGTGGAACTAGCCAAACTATCTTGGTTAATTTATTTTGGCACGGATTAGACAAGAGAAGAAGATTGCACAATAGATTGCCTCTTTTGGCATTGCGGCATCTTTGTTGACCGGCGAAAGGACTGCTCGTTCGACTCTTTTGAGATCTCTTTGGACTTGGCTCTCAATGGAGGCGACTTTTCGCAGTATTAAAAAGGGCACTGGAAAGACTACAGCCCTGCAACAAGCTAAAGCACTATTCTGAGGCGACTATTATGGAGTCGAGATGCAAGGCATTTGTGAAAACAATTACTTGATGGACGGGTGGTTTAATCGTTGTCCTTATAGGCGATTTTGGTCAAATCTAGCCTGTTATACCTGCAACTTAAGATTGAATGTAACTCAATTGATAGCCCGAACATTTCAGAAAATTTCGAAAATTAAAAATCCATCCCATAAATTTTATGGCTGAAATTCTGGAATAGCGCCAGTTAGGACGGAACTTGGCTATTTTTGCTTTCCATTTTTGATGAAATTTGACATATTTGATGGAAATAGAATTCTAAAATCAGTCTAAGATGAGATACTGGAATATGGCCAATTCGGAAGGAACTTGACTTATTCGTGAGGAAATGGGATGCTAAAAAAAATGGAATGAGACCAATAAGCATGGAACTTCGCTATTTATTAACCGATTAGAAAAATTAAAACTACACTGAGTAGGGGTTAATATTTTACTAAGCTAAGGACCCTATCTAACATGTGCCATACACCAATTAGTTGTATAATTGGAGGTGAACCAGCAATTGTCCACCACTATGACCCAGTAGTGGACAATCGGAGGTTTTGATATCTTCATCGCCTTGATTTTAATAAGAGGGGGTTGCCATTTGAATAAGAAAAGGGTCCTATCCGACATGTACCATAAACCAATACATCTATCAATACCTATGAGCTGACATCCAGTGGTGGACAACTGAAGGTTTTTTATTCCTCCAAATCTGCTGGCAATTAAGGCAGATTTTAACATTTTTCTTGTCATTCCGCCCTTCTAATTTTTTTTTTAAGTTAATGATAAATGTGACAATCCAACACCGTTTTCAAGCAAAATGAATAGGTTATCGTGTATTTTAATATGTTTGTAAATTTACGTGGAATACTCTGCTGATAGCAATAACATCGCCAATATTTCCAAACTAAAATTATCTTCTAAGCTTTTAAATCTAAATTCTTCCCATGACCTTTTATTGACATTTTATGACATTTTGTTGACTGAAATTTCAACGATTCGATCGATAAATTATTTTTGAATTTATTACTCGGCAATAATACATTTCCCAATTAATAAATTATCTTTGTATTTAAGCTCGTACATAAATCTTAATATAAAGCTGCTATGGGATGCCCTTAAATAATCTTTGGATGTTAGGGCAGAGGTGATTCGGGGAAAGGCGGCAGAAGATTATTATTATTGAAAGGCCATGCGGGCGATAAGCCAAAAGATCTATTGTGCTGGACCCTGCTGGGCCCTGCTTAATTACCGTCCAGTCAATATTCAGGTTATTAATGAACTTGATGATAGTGCCAGCTGGTACGTGATACATACTATCTGGGCGTATTGCTCTCCCTCCTAGATGTTTACTACAGCATGTAGTTCCGCTAGAAAGACGGTAGCATTGGAAGCCAAGGACTTCGAGAGGGATGTCCCACTCCCGTACATTCCTACCGCTGCCCCGTCTTCCGTTTGATTTTACTCTTACGAGTTGCTGAGAATTGCAAATCGCCTGTAGGTCACCAAGCTTTACTACAGGAAGGTGAAATAAAACTTGAGGGTGCCTGGTGTTCAGAGTTCGCATACTTTGTTTGGCTTTATTAGTCATTCATCCATCGGCATATGCTGTTCCACCTTAGATTACGGTTTTTTGTCAAGGTTTTCTCCTTCAGCGTCGTACTTTAGCTTGTGCCAAATAGCCAAAAATGTGCCAAATGGCCTTAGTTACAAGTGCTTGCCGCGAGGAGGCAGCACGTACACTTGCGAATTGTGTACAGGTTACACAATTCTACCCATCACGCAGTTGTTTAATACATGACCAGAACATCTCACGTGATGCGCGCCCTACTGGAAGGTTATGGAGCTGGTAGATTAATCTACTCAACTTTGGTCTCCCCCTCCAATAGACGACAAACCACCAAAGGTGACAGGAAATACTTAAACATTTTGTGATAAAGAAATGGGGTAAAGCTCACAAACGCGATAATTCACATTAATGCTGATTTTGCAAGGTTGGAATAGTCCACAACAATGTTCCATACTAAAGTACTGAGCGAAGAATTATATCAACATTCAATCCCCACTTTGCTCAAATAAATTTTGAACATTTCGGGTATGGCAATAGAATAAATTAAATTTTTATGATTATCAACAGTTTATTATGCTTTCGAACGCTTTTGTCCAGCCAGAACCACTGTCTTCTTATCGGTTTCGACTGTTTTCCACCAAGAATTATATTTATCGTTCCGTTAAACTAGTTCTTGTGTTGACTGTGCATGGCGGTCTAGTGGAAAAGCGAAATGCCAACAAGCTGAAAAATTCATGATACGTCATTCCGATAAATAAAAACACACAACAAAGTGGTTCTACATCAAGAGAGTATAGGGAAGTACCGTTGTTCTGAATTCATATAAAATCAGAGACAGACCATTTAGAGCTCAGAGCTCAAAGTGGTGTTCTAATATTTACCAGTTCAAATTATGACATTTACACTAAGTACGATTTAAAATAGACGGTTAAAGATCTTGTGGAGAAATGTAACGAAGTATATAAATCCACTTTTATGGTTGGCGTCCTTCTCGTTCATTCGGTCTGATAATTTTTTAACGAATTCTATTGCTTGCCAGAACGTCGTTAGGTTCACTGAGCACGATTTATTGATCGTTTTCTGTTAGTAACATTTTGGGTGCGATCGACATCACTAAGCTACCTTCATTAACGTAATACAATTACCGTTGCAAAAAAAATTTCAGTTATTCGATGATACTTAAGCGCGCGTCGTAAACCTGTTAAAAGCGAATCAAACAAATGCCTGAGTTACATCTATAAAAGGCATTGCTACCTGCTAGACATATACTCTCTAATCTGTAAATTAAAAATAAATATTTATTTTTAATTAAATCTATTCGCATGCCATTCCTAAAAATTTCTTTTCTTTAAAATTTTCTATGTGTATATACAGCTTAGTAAGTATAGCGATTACAAATAATAGAATTTAAATTTTATCTACCTGCGCGTTTTATGTAAATTTTTTTGGTAATTTCCTTCTCCCGTCATTTCTTTCTTTGATTTTCTTAAGATCGCATTAAAACTTGTACCAATCCGATCAATTAATTTTCATCCTTATTCGGTGCGAACGCAAAAATTTTTTTGTTGTCTCGTTTCTTTTCCGAACCGATCATCATCTTATTATCCAAATTTTATCAAATTTCTTCGAAAATGTCTTGATCTTTCACACTATGAAAAAGAAAAATGACAAAAAATAAATCTGTCACCTTTTATCTCAAACGTAAAGTTGGTCTTGTGCGTCTTACCTAAATATAAATAATTTTTTTGATTTTTTTAAGGAGATTGGATTAGATTAGAGGTACAAGTTTGTGGTTAGATATTATTTATTAGATTAAACTTCGTTTCTTAACAAAAAAATTTAAGTTGTAATGATTTTGTGATGGTTGACAAATCAGTTGCAACCAGGGCTTATGGTATGTACACAAATAAATTTATGGGTGCAGCTACTTCATTGTTGACCTCACAATTATACACCTCTAATGTATTTGAAGTTTATTACCAAACATCTTTTTATAAGTTTGAAGGGCTTTACAATTTATATCCAAGATGGCAAGTGAAGAGGGAATTATAGTTGTACATATTCAACCAATTCACAATTATATACAATATTTGATATATGTACATCGAAAAAGGAAAAACATTCAAAATGATTTTATTTTAATTAATTTTTGTTAAATGACAATATATGAATTTTGATTCGAATGTACGATCAACAGTGGATAAAGTCCATAAAGAATCGAATGAGCAAAACATTTTTGTACTAAAAGTAATCCTACACTGAGATAATTTAATTTGTATTGATCATATGAACCAAATTTACCTTCATCACGAATATTTAATTGCGTTACTATTGATTTCCATTGTTTGTAATTTAAGTAATGAAATAAAAAACTGAAATTAACAAATTTTAAATTAAGTTAATATTTGAAAAAACGTGGTCATCAATCAAGTTAAAATAGGATTGAAATCCGATGAAACTGCTAACCACAGCATTCGTAAGCGCGAATTAATGATTTTAGAAGACACGGTTGAAGTCGCTGGAAGTTTGAAAGAGTGTTGAGTGTTAGGTATAGAAGAACTAGAGCAATATTGGATGCTTTCAAGGAAACCTATGAAAGGATCTTTAGTTGTACAGTGAATAAACTGCAACTGAGACGTTATATAAAGCGGCCAAAATTTACTTATATCAGTTAAGCAAAAATTTTGAAAATTAAAATTGTAAAATTTTAATGTCTCTCAAAATGTTTCCTATTCTGGTTAAATAAGTTCTGATTTTGCAGAAAATCTTACTAAAATTCAGAATGTTTTGAATTTATACTTAGTCTGGACTGCTTCTTTCCTGTTCTGATTTAGAGAAAATATCTAAATCTATTGTATATAACAAATAAAAAAATTTTGCCAAAAAAAGTTCTGATTTTGCAAAATGTGTTGCTAAGATTCAAAATGTTTTAAATTTGAATTTAGTCTGGAAGTTTTGCTTTTTACACAGTTCTGAAATTTTTTGCATATAAATTAAATAAAATATTGGCAAAATTGCTCCGACTTGGAAAAACTGTTGCTAAAATTCGGAATGTTTTAAATTTGTATTTAATCTGAACCTTTGGCTCATTTTCAGTTCTGATTTAGAGAAAAATACTTTGCTGAAATCTGTTGCATACAAATACAAAAAAAAAAAAATATTGGCAAAGTAAGTTTTGGTTTTGCAAAAAATGTTGTTAAAATTCAGAATGTTTTAAATTTGCATTTAGTCTGGACATTTTCCTGTTTTTCAGTTCTGATTTATTGATTAAATCTGTTCCATATAAATAAAATAAGATATTGGGAAAATAAGTTCTAATATAGTAAAACATTTCAGATAAATTATGTGAAATACTGCCTCCCGAATCCATTAAGAGAGCGACAAAGTCACTCCAAACGCAATATTTGGATTGGTAATCGGTGGAAACCTAAAAGCAAAGTTTAAGCGATATTTTCCTGACATCGAAAATTCGCTACAAGTGAATTGATGAACTGGTTCGACTACCGTAATGCAATGTATAGGGGAACGAAGATGGCGACGCTTGAATAGATCGGTCGTATTGATTGATGTGCTCAAAGTAAATTAATAATAATAATTATCAATCTGTAGTGAATATTATTTATTGAATTTAGAAGAATAACAAAATAGTTATTGTGAGTTCTTGATAGTTCCAGTGAACTTTGATCATGTTATCTAAAATCATTCCAATCTGAAAGTCAAAATTTATTAACTAAAGTGGTCTCAATACAAATGGATCGCACTACAAATTGTGAAATATATGTTGGATTAAAAAATCAAATAAAATCAACTTTATAAAACTTAATATAAACTTAAATATATAGTGCTATTATATAGTAATACTAAAGTGTTGAATATTAATGAATTAGCCAGCGAACACTGTGACCTTTATTTATGACACCAATACCAATATTGTTCTTTACACATAAATGTGATTACGCAAATATTTAATTACAGGAATACAAACTGTACTCAAATTGTATTAATCCATATTACCATTAATAATACAGTTGATGTTATTCCAAATATTCTGCTCAAACGAAAATTAATAATAAAAAGTAATCAGTAATAGAAATATTTTAAAACTATATTTGTTAAGCTGAGATCAATCATAAACAGTTTCTGTGAATTACAGATAATAATCCAGTGAGTTTGGTCAATTTTTATGTATTTTATTCGAGTCTAAGTGTTAAAATCTATTACTTAAAATGGAAGCGTTCCCAGCATTTAAATTGTAAAGTTATATTGAGATCTTTAAACATAAACTTCACAAAACATTAAAAGCTATTAAGAAAAATATAATCTAAGTATAATAATGTACGAGTGGAAGTAATATTAAATTGTCGAAGATTATTATTTAGCAAACGAAACTCACAATTTCGTATAGTGCAATCAAGTTGATGCCTGCTGTCATAAAAATCATTTAATTTTTTTGATTTTTTGTGTCTTACCAAAAACCACTGAAATGCCACCAAAAACGCGGAATCAGTCAGTAGACTCAATTGATTATCTTAAACAGCTTGTTAATAAACCCGATTTATCATTGAAAGATATTCTTTCATCAATGATACTTATACACGAAAGCATTGATAAAAAAATGGATTCAACAAAAGAAAAAATTGATTTTCTGCTGGATGAAAATGCCAAAACAAAACATGATATCGTAAATCTTAATGTTAAAACTAAAAATTCCCAAGCTGATGTAGCTTCTCTACAATACGAAGTAGCATACTTGAAGCAAAAACAGTTCCAAAGCGATATTATCGTTAGTGGTATGCCCCATAATGCAGATGCCGATACCACCATGGCCAATTTAGACAAGCTGAATAAAACTGGAGTGCAGAATGTTGCATTTTGTTATAAAAAAATACTACCCCATAAAACAGATGGGCGTCTACAGCAAATTTCACAAATATTTGTTCGTTCTCGGGACTACAACACCAAAAGTGCTTATTACAAAAGTAAGAGAACTTGGACAGATATTCGTAAATCAATTGTTACCTGAATCGGATTCAAATAACCCAGCAAGAAAAATCTTCATTGGTTACAGATTAATCAGTTACTTTGCAAAGCTTCATTCTGAATGCCGAAAACAGAAAAATGAGCAAATATTATTATCGGTCTTTTTTTACTAATGGAAATCTTTTTGTCAAAATACGAAACGCCGACGAGACGTCATCTCCACCTGTAATTGTTAAGTCTTCAGCTGATCTTCTTAACAAAATTAGATAACATCACTACAATAATCGAAATCCTCAGGAAAATATGTAGCAAATCAATGAAAATCATGTACTGCAAACCAAACAATATACAACAAATTCATTTCAATTAGAAATAATTGATTCATTTTATACTTAATAACTCTAATAGACCAGAAGTATAGTGAACAAATTGGACATGGTTGGAATACAATTGATCTCGGTCAAGATAATCGAAGCCAAATTTAATGCGGTATATTTTTTTTGATCACGAAAAGTTACCAATTCTTCCTTACTATAGTTTATGGAAACGCATTTGCCCCAGTGTAAAAATAGCCTGTTCTTCGGTGATTTTAATTTAAATATTTTGGATACCACTGAAAGGTCTGTCAAGTTGTATACAGAGATAGTACACTCTTGTGGTTTTGTTATACTTAATAAAATACATCCCTCTTTTTCTACACGTGACTCAAACAGCATTCGCACTATTATCGACCACATTATCACAGATATCGTAGATATTCATTACAAATTAGGTGTTAAGGATATTTCTAATGAAGGTTGTGGAGATCATAAATTATTATCCCTCAAAAACATAAAACTCAAACTAGCTTTGAGATTCTTGATTATGGGAGACTTTCAAGCGAAACAGTTTGGTCTAATCTTTGGAAATATAACAGCTTTGCTGAGTTTACCTCAGAATTAAGCAGAGTTATTTCAATTAATAAAAAAAGGATTTCCTTAGATATAATAACAAAGCACGGCAGCCGTGGATGACGAACGAAATTGTATCCTTAATTAAAAAAGAAAAATCATTTTATAAATTAACACGACAATTTCCAGACACTTTGCCTTTTTTGGCAACAAGTTTGTGAATTGTTTCAATAATTCCAAAAAATATTGGAGTGTTATTAAGAAAGTGGTATTTCATCAATCAACTCAATGCAAACGAGCTAAAATTAACTTGGAAAATGGAAATGACTAAATATCTGACCAGTTTGAAGTGGCATCGATGTTTGGGGCCCATTTTGTTAGTATTGGTAATGATTTTAACAGCAGTACATCACCTAATTCAATAGCCGCAGACTGTCAACCTATTGCTGATTCATGTAGGAGCGCACAGTTTCCTTTCTTGTTACAAAAAACTTCAAATGACGAAATAAAAAAGATCGTTGACAGTCTAAACTCTTCAGCAGCAACAGGTTTGGATGGAATATCGGTTAAATTTATAAAAAAAAATTCGCAACAACTCATACCAGCACTAACTAAATTAATAAACCAATCATTAGAGAGCTCTTTATTCCCTAAGAAACTAAAATTGGCAAAGATTATCCCCGTTTTTAAAAGCGGAAGTACAACTGAAGCTGAAAATTATCGCCCGATATCTATACTGAACTCTATATCAAAAATGTATGAAATTGTCTTATCTAGGTCTCTTAATAGACCATAAACTAAAGTCTGAAAATTAAGAGTTCTATTATTCCATATATATTTACATTAAAAAAATTGGCCCACATTATTCCTAATAAACCGCTGACTATGATTTATAATTATTTTATTCTTTCCCGGCTTACACATCTGAACCCAATTTGGAGTTGAAGTGCAGACTATAAAATCAGGCAAATTCTTCAAAAAAGAGCGCTCAAATATATACACAAACTTCCTTCGCGTTATTCGACAAATTTACTTTTCCGAAATCATCCTGTATATTTATCGTTATATCAAATAAAATGAATTGAATTAATTTTAGTAATATATAAAATTATTTATAATAAAATAAAACACTCTTTTACGATGAACAGAATTGCGGATAGGCATTTGTATAACACGCGACACTGCACAGACTTTCATATTGAATTCTTTGCTTCAGGAATGGCGTCACATAACGTAATCCATCGAGGGCTCGGAGAATTTAACAATCTTCCGGCAACTGTTAAAAACGAAATAAATACATTTGCTTTCAAGAAACTCATTAGAGAAATCATTGTCAATACCGTATAGAAAGGTTCCTTATCTACATTTATTGTTTTATAGTAAATGATCATTCAAACATTGATACCAGTGTAATTTCTTTTTCATTTAAAACAGTCTAGTTAAGTGTTATGCTGCCATTTTTTTTCTCTTCTACATAATTATTATCAATTATTCCAAATAATATTAATTAAATTGTTGCATAGGATGTTTCTGATTTTGTTTTTGTTATTGTTATATTTATGTATATAAAATAAGTAATATAAGCTTAAGACACAAAATACATAAATCATTATAACTTGATCTAATTGTATCAGAATTTTATGTACATAAACTAGTTTTGTTAGTAGAAATGTTTATAAAACAAAAAAAAAATGAAACTGAATAAAGAATAAAAAAAAGATTGAAAAATTTCATAGGTAATATAACTGCTGAGATCCATATCATAATACTACAATTCCCCTAGATATCCCAGTTCCAAGGAAAATCCCGCAGACCACACTTCCCGACGGATTCACTTATTTATTTATTCACAATTACACAATTACAAAATAACATTGTCTGAAACCATGTTGAACTGACCTTAAAATTTCAGGACTGTTAGAATTTGAAAAAATCGTCAAGGCGGGGGTTTGGGGGAACCCCCATCCTCTAAGAAGGTATAAAATAAATAAAAATAATATTTCAAAAATTTGATTTTCTGGGATTTTTTGTTTTCTTTGCGGGATTTTTCTATTTTGAATAACGATACAAACCCCTCCTGACGTACTGAAACGGGCTGGAATTGAATTATACAACCAGTCCATCTAACGTTTGCAATTTAATTTGGCTGTAAATTCAAAGACGAATGAATATTTTTCAAAGCGGTTTGTTTTATATTAGAGCTTGCTTTACAGTACCCCATTCTGTCAACCAAATTTTTCAGAACATTTTCTATTGTAAGGGCTCCTATCTCATCAATGGCAACTTAGATTTGATCTTTCAAGTCTTGGATAGCCTCTGGATGGTTAGCGTAGTAACACTTATGCTTAACGGCTCCGAAAAAAAAAAAAATCGCTTCACAAATTGCCTTGAAGGCATTTAATTTCTACTGAATTTTCCACCAAAAATTTCTTACAGTTTGTGTAAAAGACTCATCACTTTGAAAGTAAGTTATCAATATTTCCCAATTTTGTTGAAGCGTAAAGCAATCCATTTCGTAAATCTCAAACTCTTTCGTAAATAACACGAATGAAGTAAGTGTTCTCATATTCAAAATAATCGTTAGTTGAAATTGCAAGCGCTAGATGAACCACCTTATTTGTGTCACACAAAAATTATAAACACAATATATACCTACTAACGATAATTCACAAAATCACTTTAATTAATTTTCACACAATTTTGCTGTACTCTTATAAATTTTATTTCGCACAAAAACACTTTTTAAATCACTTTTTAATTCCTTTTTAATCTTAACACTATCGCTTACCAAATACTAATAATCCAATTCGACTTCGTTCGCCTTTTTATATAAAAAAACCAAACTTCTAAAAAGCTCATGACTTTTAAAGTTACAATAGTGTTGAAACATTTAGAACAATTTTATCATGGAAAATTCCATTTTAGTACAGTAAAATATTGAGCAATTAATTTAACTTGTTCTACTACACACTAGGTGTCACCGTTACAATATCTTACTGTGACGGTGACATCTAGGTTGTGATAGAATAAGTTAAATTAATAGCTCAATGTTTTACTGTACTAAATTGGAATTTTCCATGATAAAACAGTTCTAAATGTTTCTACACTATTAGTACTGGAAAAGTCATGAGCTTTCTAGAAGTTTGGTTTGTGTATATAAAAAGGCGAACGAAATCGAATAATAATAATAATAATAAAAAAGATAAAGAATAATAATAAAGATGAAAAAGGAATTAAAAAATGATTTAAAAAGTGTTTTTGTGCGAAATAAAAATTATAAGTGATCAGTAAAATTGTGTAAAAATTAAATAAAGTGATTTTGGGAATTTTTGTTAAAAATTGTGTTATAATAATTCTTGTGTTAACTAAATAAATTCGTTGGGGATAAATAGAATTGAATTTGTTTTATTCAGAATCCAGTAATACGAACCTTGATTGACAAGGCAAAAACGTAACAGTACGGTTGGTAAGGTTCATATCACTGGATTTGAATAAAACAAAATCAATTCAATTTATCAGCAACGAATTTATTTATTTCACAGGAAAAATTATTACAACACAATTCACTAACGATAATTCACAAAATCATTTTTTATAATTTTCACACAATTTTTCTATACACTTATAATTTTTAAATCGCACTACAACACTTTTTAAATCACTTTTTAATTTTTTTTTTAATCTTCGCACTATCGCTTACCAAATACTAATAATAATCTTACAAGTTTACTCTACTACGTTCCAAATTCGAATAATCCAATTCGATCTCATTCGCCTTTCCATATACAGAAACCAAACTTCTAGAAAGTTCATGCCTTTCCAGTAGGACTAGTGTAGAAACATTTAGAACTCTTTTATCATGGAAAATTCCATTTTAGTACAGTAAAACATTGAGCAATTAATTTAACTTATTCTATCACACCCTAGGTGTCACCGTCACAGTACAGCATAAGCGACATAGTACGTTATGATTTTCAGCATGTTGAATTGTAACTTTTGTAGTACATGCTTAAATTTATCTAAGCGTTAGGCTTAATGAGAAGTCTTAGCTAATAAACTCTGCGAAAGCAAAAAAAAATTGTACTGTATTGGTTTCAAAATCGTCTAATTCAATGGAACAAATCTATAGTTTTTTAACTATAGATATAATTAGAATTGCTTAAGTATATATTTCGAATTATGTCCATAAACCGTAACTTTGCATTAAACCTTCAGTAAACAATTCCTCTATAATTACGGTCTTATTAATCGCAATAAAACCGAATTGTTTCCTATACTCAAACCACACAAAGTGTTTCCACTGTGTTTACGAGTACGAAAATATTTTAGAAACATAAAGGACTGTACATATAAAAATACATACTTTTTTATGATTCCGATTTGATCATAAAGTAATAATTTCATATTCACCAAAAAGCAAATCATAAAAATTATGAAAATCCATAAAAATTATGCAAACACCAAAAAAATAAAAATAAAAAACGGCAACCAAATTTTACTTGAAGATGAGCGACTGACTACACGTAATAATGAATCAAAGTATCAAAGTTATGATCCTTTTGTTTCCATTTTTTTTCCTCTTTTGTTTTTTTTTTTTTTTTTATTAGTTTCGGTTTAGCTCCTTGCCTTTGTGAGATCTTATTTTTTGCGTATTAGGTCTGTAAATTATTTATTGCGATGGTAATAATGTTTTATGATGTATCGTTATGTTGTTGTCGAAATAAATTTGGATTTTAATACTCGACCCCCTCAAAATAATGGGTAAATGACGTACTCACTCGAATATTTTTTTTTTTTTATATTTTTATACTTTGTGTACTCAATTGTATGAATAATCGTTTGAATACGGATTCCTCAGTAATACATATTCATATAATAAATTCATGGCTCATTTAATGATTGTTTTATCGGATTTTACCAAGCTATGTATGTGTGCGTGCACTGGTGTTCCAAATAATTGAAGTTCCAGTTAATATATTCGGCGGAATTCAAAACCACATAAATCGCATATACGAATATTTATGTACATTCAATAATTTTTATTCATAATGTTGAGATCAATGTTTTAACCAAAGATCATGATTTTATGTAGGGTATTAAAGAGTTCTAACCAAATTTCTTTGGAATACAATCACGCATACATAATATACAAAATCGAAAACGAATTATTTCATGACGGAATTTTTATAGCATAAAAAATTAATGAAATTTTCGTAACCAATAATTAAAACCACAACAAAAGAATTTTATCGATTTTCAGAAGCTCAAATAATTCGTTATGCGCAGTTATGGATGGTACATATGTGTACATGCGTATATCTGGGTTTTATTGTATGCGTAAACCAAAAATTGCAGTTCGACTTTTGTGGTTCAAAATTATTTAATTAATGGGACTTAAAAACAAAATCAATGAAGCCCTATGTAACTTTACTTCCTTCGATTGACCCTTAACCGTTTTTATTTATAGTAAATAAAAATGTTCTACCTTGAGATTTTTGGAGATTTATCCATTGTGGTGAGTCCGAAAAATTAGGTTTCGAATTGATGTTTGTCGGTCAATATAAAATTTACCGAAAAACTGTTAAGTTTCAAAATTCCCCGTTACGTACATATATTAACAGAGCATAAATATAAATTGCATTAAGGAATTTTCAGAGCCTTATTTAAGGATTGGCCATCACATTTCCGGAATAAAACGCACACGACTATTTGCATTGATTGTAAATATTCTACAGTCGAAAATTGTTTCCAGAAGATGTCTATCTTAAAAACAGCCAGCTACCTCTGAAGGTTCCATTTTTTGTGGAAAAAAAGTTAACGAATATTTGGAAATAAAGCAGCGTTCTAAAACTCGCCCTTTAAAACTGATTATTCGCTCTTTACAGTCGATTAATCATTTTTTATTATTTAATGTTCAGAAATGCAACCTGAAATTTAAAAACGAACCTGAAAATAAACCACCTACATACATCTCATTTGCTGGGCGGATTTAATCCACACCTGAACATCATAAAGCAGCCGCTAAAACATAAATATTAAATCATTTAACTTTATAATAATTTTTAGAATAATTTGTATACAAACTCATATTGAATCCCAATTATAATCCATAATTTTTCCCATACAGTTTGTATTGTAATCCATAATTTTTCCATCACGTAACTTGACATCCAGTATTATAACCTAAAAACAAAAGAGAACACAGAGAATCATTTGATCACTAAAATAATTACCATTTATACTTATCTGAATTATTTGTCCATCAGACGCTTCTCTTGTTCCTATAATTTGTTGGCTGAAATTGTTAAAATAATATTTAGTTTAACTTTAGTTTTATATAGAATCATTTAACTTACCAATTTAATTGTTTACCTTTGTTTTGACAGTTCCAATTTGGGTACAAGCCGTGGAATATTATATTAGGTATGATGTTACACGTTCAAAATTTGTACTAAAATTGTAATTGCTCAAATAAGTTTATAATGTCTATCAACAGATGACACTTTGTATATAAATTGGAAATTTTCCGTAAAATATTGATTTGTATAATTTACCTTTCAAAGTGACAGTCGTGTCAAAGAAACCGTGTAGAGTGAACATTAACCTAAAAGAAAATTATAATTTATTAAATAAAAAATTGTTATTAAATTCACCATATTTACTCGAAGTATTTTCCGTAAAAATATTGTTTCTATTTAATCGTAAGAGTGAAGCCAGCGTGAATTTCTTACCCTAAGGAATTCATCATCACATTTACAAAATTTTCAACATTGTGTTTGATCCAGTGAAACCGGATTATTTATCCAAAATAAAATAATTAATATTTTATTTGATCTACACGGATTCCGGTGTGTATTTATTGATCCAAAATAAATCACCATCAATCATTTCCGACAATTTTTAATGGTCCTTCGAGCCGGATGCGACACGAGGCGAATCTAACCTAAAAAGAAGAGAGACACGTGATTATCAACCAAGAAGATTGTGGGAGTTTTATCGATTCACCATCCAAAGAAGAAGGCATCTACCAATATTCAGGTAACCGTTCTACATCCATTTATTTTTTTTTCCTTTCCTTCCGAATTTAATCCAGGCTTTTCGTGATTTGAGTGAAGTTTTCCTTTTTAATTTTTTTTTCGATAAAATGCCTCTCGATGACGGTTTAGATCGTCGTAGTGCGCTAATAAAACGTAAGTCCGTGATTAAAGGCCAATTAACTAAAATCTTTAATTTCGTTGATAGTAAGGGTGTGAATTGCAGTTATGACGAATTAAATACCCGCTTGTCCAAGGTAAACGAATTATACAACCAATTTATTTCGGTCGAAGAAATATTATTCCAATTAAAGCCCGAGACGGAATCAGAAATGGAGGAGTTGGATGACCAGTTCTTTCCGCTTGTTTCGAAAATCCAATCATTGATCCGTTCAATTAACCTTCAGCCAGTTCCCAAATTGGATGATAGCGTCGACCATTCTGTGCACGGCAACAATTTTAAATCCGATTTCAAATTACCAAGACTATCGCTCCCGATATTTGACGGCAATTATAAGTATTGGCAATCATTCCATGACATTTTCATTTCAACGGTCCATGAAAACACATCGTTGTCACCCGCGCAAAAGTTTAAATATCTGTTGGGTCAGTTACGGGGACCAGCGTACGAGTCTGTCTGTCATTTCCGTATAGATGATGCGAACTACGTCGAAGCGTTGAAACGTCTCATAAAGAAATACGACAGGAAGAAAGCAATTGTCGAAACCTATATACGAGAATTTTTGTCGCAACCCAAAATCGGTACGAATCCTTCTTCTGCAAACGTATTGAAACTTTTTGACAAAATAGATGAGACCGTCCGAGGATTGAAGTCGCTTGGCCCGAAGGCAGTTGAACGGGATCCTTGGATCATTTATTTGGCTACAGAGAAACTCGACGAAGAATCAAAACGGATCTGGAAATACGAGACATCAGAAAACGAATTTCCTACCACTGACGAACTGTTAGCATTCTTATCCAAAAGAAGTGATGCAATAGGAGAATCTGGTGCGAAACGTAGCTACAATCCGCCGAGCTTACCCAGCACGTCCAGATCATTCTATGTAAATCCGCAACCACGTTGTCCGTTATGCACTAACGAACACCATAAATTATTTACTTGCTCTAAATTCCGCAACCAAGACATTGACGCCCGACGAGAACTGATTAAAAGGTTGAATCGGTGCTTTAATTGCCTGAGCGATGAACATATCGTATCCCAATGCAAGAACACTAAAAGCTGCCAAAAATGTAATAAGAGGCATAATTCGCTATTACACATTCCTCAAGCCAGTACTCCTCAAACCAGTACTACATCATGTATGGTTTCGCAACCCGCCTATTCCGAATCGGGCACCCCACACCGAACTAAATTGTCGTTACCAGAAATTTCGGTTAAGCCGACCAATTCCCAAACCATGGTAGCCAATTACGTTGAGCAAAACCGACGCGTAGTACCCATTCTTCCGACAGCCGAAATCGAAATTGAAGATAGTTTCGGGAATTGGACGAAATTTAGAGCCTTGCTTGATTCGGGGTCAACCCATTCATTTGTGACGGAATCGTGTGTTAACCATTTAAAGGTGCCAAGATCAAAGGCGAACGTGTCAATTGATACATTAAATAATTCACAGGCTGGATCATCAAAGGGAGTATCAATTTTGAAAATCCGTTCATGCGTAGATCACGACTACATTGTCAGTACCAGAGCATATATCCTTCCTTCAATTTGCCCTAGGGTGCCAGTAGAGTATATCGACGAAATTAAGTCCCATTTCAGACATCTCAAACCATTAGCTGACCCCAATTTTACTGCGCCGACTCACATCGATATTTTGCTTGGCTGTGAACACTTGTTCCACGCATTGACTGACGGCAGAGTAGCCCATAAGGACACTTTGATAGCACGAAACAGCCGATTTGGCTGGATTATTGGCGGAAGTTTTAGGTCAGATGAGCCAACTACCCCGAATAAGGGTCAGTTAAGTGTATTGCATATTCAGTTAAAGGACGACTCCTTGGAATGGTCCGGTATAGAGAAATTACTTCAAAGGTTTTGGGAAACGGAGGAGGTCAACACCAAGCCAAGCCTAACCGAAGAAGAGTTTAAATCTGTGAAATTTTTTAATGAGCATGTCAAATTTGAGGGAAATCGTGTATCATTACCGCTGCCGTTCATTCAACGACCACCAAACCTTGGTGACAGTCTTATGCAAGCACAACGAAGATTCTACTTGCTTGAGAAAAAATTGAATTCGGATCCGCCGCTCAGAGAAGCCTACGTTAGCTTTATGAAAGAATACCTAGCTTTGGGACATATGAAAGTTATACCAGATAATGAAATCGCGAAAAAATCTCACCAACTATTCTACCTTCCACACCATGCAGTAATCAGAACCACTAGCAGCACTACCAAGGTCCGAGTAGTGTTCGATGCGTCCGCCAAGTCCACCTCCGGCGAGTCATTGAACAATAATCTAATAGTAGGCCCTACTATCCAGGATAATCTATCTGACTTACTCATCCGATTCCGTAAGCATAAATTTGTTGTGTCAGCTGACATCGAAAAGATGTTCAGGCAAATTCGTATCCATCCAAATGATCGAGATTACCAGAGAATCATTTGGCGTGAAAATCCGCAGTCAGCAATCCAACACTACCGCTTATCCACAGTCACTTATGGTACTAGTCCCGCGCCGTTTCTGGCCACTCAAACACTCCATTATCTTGCAGATAAATTCAGTGCCGAATATCCAATTGGCTCCGATATTCTAAAGCAAGACTTTTACATGGACGACCTAATGTCTGGCGGAGAAACTTTAGAAGCAACATTACAACTGCAAGGGGAAATAATAAACTTGCTCAATCAAGGAGGCTTTAAATTACGAAAGTGGTCCGCAAACCATCCCACCTTATTGGAATCCATTCCAATTGAAAACCGAGAACTTACCTCTTGGGAAATATCCGATGAATGCAAAACCATATCAGTACTCGGCATAAATTATGACCCTATCCACGATAATTTCTTTTTCCGATTGTCTTTACCAAATACAATCAAATTCACCAAGAGGTCATTTTTATCGGAGACCGCTCGAATCTTTGACCCGTTAGGTCTATTATCACCTGTAACAATCCAGTTAAAGATTATGTTCCAGTCGCTGTGGGTGAAGGGCATTGGCTGGGACGATGAGCTCCCTCGAGATATTTCAGAGGAATGGTGTTTCATTCGAGATCAACTTACCGAATTAACCAATTTAAGGTTTCCACGATACATACATGCAACTAAAGGGCTAGAACTCCATGGATTCGCGGACGCCTCGAAGGAGGCATATGCAGCGTTAATATACGCACGAGTAATAGAGGGTACGACTGTGCACACCAATTTAATTGCAGCCAAAACTAAGGTAGCCCCAGTTAAGGTTGTTTCGATCCCACGTCTGGAGCTAAACGCTGCTGCTTTATTAGTTCGTCTTTTAGAATCTGTCCAAAAATCATTGCGCTTGTCCAATCATCCCAAAATCTATTTGTACACAGATTCCACAATCACGCTGGATTGGTTATCTAAGCCTCCTAACACATGGAAAACATTCATAGCAAATCGCACATCCAAAATTCTTACATGTACGAACCGAAACCAATGGCATCATGTCTCGTCCAAGGAAAATCCTGCGGATTGTGCGACGAGAGGTATGTTACCGAAAGAATTCCGTCACCAGAAGTCCTGGTTTAAGGGTCCCGAATTCCTACTTAATCACTCCTTTAGTCCTCCGGGTGAAAAGATAAGGCTTCAACTACCTTCTTACAACAATCGAGAATTCAGCTGCAAGCTCTCCGCGACACCGAAACGTGAATCCATTATTGAGGAGATAATGGAAGGGAGAGCAAACTATCGAAAATTAACAAGAATAATATCATTACTGTTAAGATTCAGCAGAAACTTAAAACTAAGCCCTCATCGCCGCGCATTAGATTCATTGAGAGTATCCGAGATACGCGAGGCAGAGTTTACAATATTTCGCGATATCCAGGAAGGGATTTATACTAACGAAATCCGATCCTTAAAAACGTCAAAACCATTACCAATTAATTCTAATCTGATTTTTTTTTTCCATTTTCGGACGGCCACGGGCTGCTACGAGTTGGCGGCAGATTGGATCACTCAAATGTATCATATGATATGAAACACCCTGTGATATTACCAGCATGTCATGCAATAGTCGAGCAAATGGTAAGGGAATTACACATCAAGCATCTGCATAGCGGACCGAAGTTACTTATGAGCAGCATTGCCCAAAGATTCATGATTCCCCGCGCCAGGAATCTAATAAGGCGCATAATCCACCAATGCATAATTTGTCGGCGACATCGGGCTGAAACTCAACAGCAACTCATGGGTCAACTGCCATCTTGCAGAGTAAATCCTACCGCAAGAGCGTTCGTGCAAACTGGCATCGATTTGGCTGGCCCCTTCACCCTAAAAACACATCGTTCCCGAGGAAGTAAAACGTACAAGTCATACGTAGTGATCTTCGTTTGTATGGCAACTAAGGCCACAACTCTAGATTTAGTAACAGACATGAGCACTGACAGTTTCCTGGCAGCCTTAAGACGATTTTGTGCCGTTCGTGGAATACCTACCGATTTGTATTGTGACAACGGCACAAACCTAGTTGGAGCAAAAAGGGAATTAACCAGATTCTATACGGAGTACCTAACCCAAGCAGCAAAATCAAACATACTTAGTTGGTGCACCGATCAAAAAATACAATGGCATTTTATTCCCCCAGCGGCTCCTACATTTGGTGGATTGTGGGAAGCCGCAGTAAAAGCTACCAAGTTCCATCTACGTCGCGTGATTGGAGAATCCATACTCACCTACGAAGAGTACATTACTTTTCTTAAGCAGATTGAGGCCCTTCTTAATTCCCGGCCTCTAGAGGATCTTCATGATGGCGATTACAACCCTTTAACTCCCAGCCACTTCCTAATTGGTCAACCAATGACTCTATTACCAGAACCAGATGTCTCAACAATAAAAATCAATCGGTTAAGCAGATGGCAATTACTTCAGTCCCTATTACAGGGCTTTTGGAACCGATGGTCATTGGAATATATGACTTCGTTAAACAAATTAAATAAATGGCACACACCGAACCACCAAATAAAAATTGGAAATCTAGTGCTTCTCCGTGATCAACACGTAACCCCATCAAAATGGCCATTAGCACGGATTTATGATGTACATCCTGGAAAGGATAACCTAATTCGGGTTATTACCGTCAAACTTCCAAATGGCAAACTACTGAAACGACCAATAACCAAAATTAGTCTTCTACCAAGTTTTGACTCTAAGGAGTCAACCGCGGCGATATGTTCAGAAATGCAACCTGAAATTTAAAAACGAACCTGAAAATAAACCACCTACATACATCTCATTTGCTGGGCGGATTTAATCCACACCTGAACATCATAAAGCAGCCGCTAAAACATAAATATTAAATCATTTAACTTTATAATAATTTTTAGAATAATTTGTATACAAACTCATATTGAATCCCAATTATAATCCATAATTTTTCCCATACAGTTTGTATTGTAATCCATAATTTTTCCATCACGTAACTTGACATCCAGTATTATAACCTAAAAACAAAAGAGAACACAGAGAATCATTTGATCACTAAAATAATTACCATTTATACTTATCTGAATTATTTGTCCATCAGACGCTTCTCTTGTTCCTATAATTTGTTGGCTGAAATTGTTAAAATAATATTTAGTTTAACTTTAGTTTTATATAGAATCATTTAACTTACCAATTTAATTGTTTACCTTTGTTTTGACAGTTCCAATTTGGGTACAAGCCGTGGAATATTATATTAGGTATGATGTTACACGTTCAAAATTTGTACTAAAATTGTAATTGCTCAAATAAGTTTATAATGTCTATCAACAGATGACACTTTGTATATAAATTGGAAATTTTCCGTAAAATATTGATTTGTATAATTTACCTTTCAAAGTGACAGTCGTGTCAAAGAAACCGTGTAGAGTGAACATTAACCTAAAAGAAAATTATAATTTATTAAATAAAAAATTGTTATTAAATTCACCATATTTACTCGAAGTATTTTCCGTAAAAATATTGTTTCTATTTAATCGTAAGAGTGAAGCCAGCGTGAATTTCTTACCCTAAGGAATTCATCATCACATTTACAAAATTTTCAACATTGTGTTTGATCCAGTGAAACCGGATTATTTATCCAAAATAAAATAATTAATATTTTATTTGATCTACACGGATTCCGGTGTGTATTTATTGATCCAAAATAAATCACCATCAATCATTTCCGACATTTAATGATCTGAACAGTGAATAGTGAGGACCTCAGAAGAAAACAGAAAAGTCTATTCTATTCAATAGATCGATTTTTTTTGATTTTTTTATAATTCACTCCTTTGTTACTACTTTTTTTACTATTCATGTTTGAAAGGGCAAAGAAGTGAACACAAGTTAATAAAATAGACTGAAGAATAGTTTTGAACGCTGACTTTATTTCCAATTTACAGAGAATCGTACACTTTGTTAATATTAGCCGAAAGTTTTCAGCCGACAGTAAAAATATCCGTAATGCAGTTAGTGTCTTGGTTATCTCAGCCGAAAGTTACCAGAAGACATATTTCGGCCGAAACATATTTTATGTAAAATGAAAAATTAACAGCACAACCTATAAACTGGTATTTCCATGAAGTGATTTTACGGCAAGATATACCATATACTCCGCTTGCTATTGCTTACCTTACTGAAATTATACGTTAAGTTTTATGAGAAGAACCAAATTCAAAAAGTAAAAATGTCTATACATTCAACATTTAAAATATCATGTCTGGAAAATGTTTCAATTAGAATGCCTTGCTAATAGTTATTCCTAGAAAAATTATAAGTTTAATTTTCATGTGGGGAGCCTGGGGGAATACGTTTGAAAAAAAGGTCGATATAAAAATATAAAATGCTGAAACCTCATGAGGTGATCAGAACTTCGGTCTTGAAAATTAATTCAGCTCTCAAATCAATTCCTAACTGAACCTCTTAAGTCAATCTTCAGCTCAAGCTAAAACTGAAAACTCAACCTCCAACAAAATCGTAACTAAATTATAGAGGCAATCACTAAATTAACCGCCTACCAGATCTTCAACTCAATCACCAATTCAACCCTTAACCTAACCACAAATTAAATTTTACATAATTCCCCAACTGAGCAACTCACTTAACCCCACTAACTAAACCCTATCTCAACTACAACTGAACTTATTTCATACGAAATATCAATCATCTGTTTAAATCCGCACTTAATTGCCAACCTAATCCTAAAATCAAATCGAATCGAAAACTGCATGCGTGGATGAATTCAACTCAATCTAACCTCCCACTAAACCCTCAACTCGCAATTGCAAACTTGGATAAGCAGATAATAGTATGCTGTGAGACCCAGACCACGCCAACCATCTCAAACCCGAGAAACAAAGGGAAGGATATCGTTCCGCTGGATAGGGAAGCGGAAATGGCATCCAAAAGCAAAAGGAAAAGGTCGAATGAACAAAATTCGCCTATTGAACACGCCCAAAAAAAGGGAAACAGAAAACTGGCGGAACCCCAGTTCTAGAAGCTAAAGGTTCGAATGAAAACCCAGTCGAACTTAGTGAGCCTAACAATGAAGCGGGCCCCGACTGGCAGGTGGTGAGCAAGAAACGAGATGCTCAAGAAAATTAAAGGGGATTCAAATTTGAACGATCTCTCTGATAAGGTGACTCGCATACGTAGGACAGCAAAGGGCGATCTCCTACTTGAGTTGGGGGAAGATATAAACCCAAAGGAACTTGGACTCCAATCTGCATTAGAAAATTCTCTTGGTGCAGATGCAAAAATCCAAAGGCTAACGCAGGTTGATGAGATTATGCTCGAAGTTAAAGACATTGACGAGGCCACATCAAAGGCAGACATACATAAGGCGATTATAACTAAGTTTGCGGTGGCGAAAGACTTAGCGATAGACTGTATCAAGTCATTGAGAGCTGCCTATAGAGGCACTCAAACGGCAGTTATGGCTGTACCAAGTTCGATATCCAAAACGATGACTGCTGAAGGCAAGGTACGTGTTGGGTGGGTGATCTGCCGAACCCGCGAAAAATAATTGCCCTTAAAGTGCTTCAAGTTCTGGCAGTACGGACATATAGCCAAATCTTGTACATGTGACGTGGATCGCGCTAGCCTCTGCTACAAATGCGGAGGAAATGGTCATGTATTTAAAGAATGCAAGGAAGAAGCAAGATGTATGCTTTGCAAGAACAGGACGAACCATAACCATATAGCAGGGAGCGGTCGGTGCATGGTATACATGGAGTCATTGAAAAAAGCAAGCCGGCTATGAAGTTCATCCAGCTCAACCTAAACCATTGTGCGGTTGCACAGGACGTGCTAGTCCAAACAGTGCATGAAGCCAGAGTTGATGTCGCCATCTTGTGCGAACAGTACAAAAATATAGATGGGTGTAATTGGACAACCGATCCAACCCGCAAAGCCGCCATATGGTCCTGTGGCAGACGAACCATACAGGAGAGGGCTAATAACCCTGACACAGGATTTGTGCGAATGAAAGTTGATGGTTTGCATATCTACAGTTGTTATGCACCACCTAGTGTCACAATTAAAGAGTTTGAGTATTTCCTGGACCACTTGACTGCTGATGCGCAGCTGCGAAACCCTGTTATCATTGCTGGTGACTTTAACGCTTGGGCAACTGAATGGGGAAGTAGAGATACAAATAGAAGAAGGGTGGCACTACTCGAAGCATTTTCTTCAATGGGTGTTGTGCTGCTCAATGCTGGTGACACACCAACTTTTCGAAAAGGTGGTGCCTCCTCTGTGATTGATTTAACGTTCGGTAGCAGCTGCTTGATGCGAATGTTGACTAAATGGGCAGTCAGCGAACGTTACACGCACAGCGACCACCAAGCCATATTTTTTGAAATAAAACTCCCAAGGAAAGATGGACGTATGAAACATACATGGAAACCGGAGGGCAAGTACGTTTTAGGAGGACCTATTTACGCTATTCCTGGACTATCCGAACCTCTTGGGGACTGCTAACGCGAAAGCGGCGCAGATGATGAATACGATCACCAACGCCTGTAATGCAACCGTAAAACGATTTCTAGATGGTCGTCGTCGTCCAGCGTTATGGTGGACTATGCAGATAGCAAAATTGCGCCGGATGTGCAAGGAGAATGCAAGGAGAAAATACCAACGTGCCTGGGGTACAGAGTCCTATCCTAGCCTGCACGGAACATACTTGGATGTTCGAAAGCAATTTAAGCAGGCAATTAAGGCGAGTTAGCGTCAATGCTGGAAAGAGCTATGCAGTGAAGTGGATCGTGACCCATGGGCAAGACCCTACAAAATCGTCATAAACAGGCTGGGAAATTCCACTGCATCCCCTCCCACCTGCCCAGTGACACTAAACAGAATTTTTACCGCTTTATTCCCGCAGCAAACTGATGTGATCCCTGCCATCGGTGTAGTACCTGGCTCAGAGGAAGTTCCCTCGGTATCCAGAGAAGAGCTCGCCAGTGCGTGCCAACGATTTAGGAATCAAAAAGCTCCTGGACCTGGCAATATTCCAAATATTGTATTAAAAGCTGTCATGCGAGCTAGACCTGATGAGTTCAGAGAAGTCTACGACTCATGTCTGAGGGAGGGGGTATTCTCGGAGCCATCCTCCTACCGACCACTATGCATGCTGGATACGGCTGGCAAAGTACTCGAGCGCATAATCTACAATCGATTGGAGAAAGCTGTGGAAAGGGCCGGTGATCTCGCCGAGCGGCAGTATTGTTTTCGAAAGGCTCGATCGACAACCGACGCCATTCGACACGTCGTTGAAATCGCCAAGCAAGCTACAGACGGCAGAAGATGGAAGGGCGGCTCTACAAAATACTGCGCCATGGTCATCCTGGACGTCAAGAATGCATTTTAATTCGGCCAAATGGAGCCATATTCTGAATGCTCTACATGTATTGCAAGTACCAGTGTACATAAGGAGGATCATTACAGACTATTTCCGTAATAGAGTGCTGATATATGATACAGATGACGGTGTCATGGAATACAACGTTACGGGTGGAGTACCTCAAGGATAGGTACTGGGTCCCTTACTTTGGAACATTATGTACGATGGCGTTCTGAAGCTCAGCGTACCTGATTATGCAGAAATTGTGGGTTACGCGGACGACGTTGCTGTTGTCGTGGTAGCAAAGACTAAAGGAAATATTGTAGATATGCAGGTTGACCATTATAATTATCAAAAGGTGGTTGATATCATTCGGACTCAAACTAGATGACCATAAAACCGAAGCAGTCTTAATTACCAGTAGGAAGGTAAGAGAGAGTGTAAATATTGATGTTGGCGGAATCTTAATACCCTCGCAGTCTTCATTACGATACCTGGGAGTCGAAATTGATGCTCGCTTAAACTTTAAGGAGCATCTAACGATAGTGAGCAGAAAAGCTACCAAAGTAGCTGAAGCCCTCTCCCGCATTATGCCCAACACTGGCGGGTCAAGACAGTGTCGTAGGATGCTGCTGGCAAATGTTGTAACCTCAATCATCCTCTATGGATCACCTGTTTGGAGTGATGCGATGGACTTTGGGACATATAGACAAAAGTTAGTATCGCTGTACCGCCTTGGTGCCTTAAGGGTAATATGTGGTTTCCGCACAGTATCCGATGACGCGACACTTGTTTTTGCGGGGAAGATCTCAATTGATCTACTTGCAAAGGAGAGGAAGAAATGATACCTACATCGTGAACAACCAGGGATCAGAGTATCAGAACGCATTACAACTCTGACAGAAGGGCACAGACGATGGGATAGATCGGAAAAGGGTCGGTGGACTTACCGTCTCATACCATCCATTGAAAAGTAAATAAATAGGCGGCATGGCGAACTTAACTACTGCCTGACGCAATCGTTAAGTGGGCATGGTTGTTTTGGGGCATACCTTTACAGATTTAAGCATACCGACACTCCAGAGTGCCCGGCCTGCAAAGGATCATAAGAAGACGTGGAACACGTTTTTTTTTAATGTTCGCGGTTTGAGACAACTCGGAGTGAACTGTCGGATATCCTTGGGCAGAGCCCAACACCTGAAAACATATCCGAACTAATGCTTGTTTCTGGAGAAACATGGAAAGCTTTAAGCCACACTTCGGCGGTGGTACTGAAGAAGCTGAGACGCCTAGAGCGTGCAAGAGCAGAACACCGAACAACAAATCGTGATTAGATAGCGGTGGCAATCTCAATCTATGGTTGAGACGCTGTGGAGAATAGAGTCGAACGATTAGTCACCTCCATGCGAAGTAATGTCTAACGATAGTTCCGCATGGAGGATGGATAAACCGGTGTGAGGTTTTTAGATGGTATAAATCCATACCATCATACCATCATCACCATCAACATCAACAGCAACATCAACATCAACATCAACATCAACATCAACATCAACATCAACATCAACATCAACATCAACATCAACATCAACATCAACATCAAAATCAACATCAACATCAACATCAACATCAACATCAACATCAACATCAACATCAACATCAACATCAACCTCAACCTCAACATCAACATCAACATCAACATCAACATCAACATCAACATCAACATCAACATCAACATCAACATCAACATCAACATCAACATCAATATCAATATCAATATCAACATCAACATCAACATCAACATCAACATCAACATCAACATCAACATCAACATCAACATCAACATCAACATCATCAACATCAACATCAACATCAACATCAACATCAACATCAACATCAACATCAACATCAACATCAACATCAACATTAACATCAACATCAACATCAACATCAACATCAACATCAACATCAACATCAACATCAACATCAACATCAACATCAACATCAACATCAACATCAACATCAACATCAACATCACCATCACCATCACCATCACCATCATACCATTCTTATATACATCATACCATCATACCATCGTACGTACCTTATGCATCATATCATCATACCATCAAACTATCATACCATCATCACCATCACAATCAACATCGTTGTAACTATTACAATCACCATCAATATCACCGTTAAATTGGGATTATGATTCCAAAGTCAAGAAAATTGCTGAAGTGTTTGAAATTCTTACGTAGTAAATTAAGACCAGATTATCATTCCTCAAGGAGGAAGAGGGAAGTTTGCGATATTAACAGTGACCTGTCTTAGGTCTTAGACAATGTTTTTGCAAGGTTTCATTCAAATTGGTCAAGGCGTGTGGATTTGTTTAAATATCATACACATTTACTATACATACAAACACTCACTTTTATATTTATAGATTGTTCAACTACTCACTAAACCTTAATCCATCCCTAACTCAACACTAATTAAACCCAATTCACAATATATAAAAAATTGTTCAACTGCTCACTATATCCTAATCAAACCCCAACTCAACTCCAATTCAACTTCAACTCAACCCGCAAATTGACCCTCTAACTTAATCTTCAACTCAACACCAAACTCAATGGCCGACTCAATATTAAAACCAGCATACATAGACAATTGGTAAATATTTATATGACCAGGTGATTTATGGTCAATTCGTGTGGCAGGTACATTACCCTATTAACGTACAGGTTCAAAAAGCTTTTCAAATCTCCACCTTGACCTTAGAAACAGATTGGCGAAAAAAATTCTAAATCGGATAAGCCGTTCTCGAGATACTATGGGTATAGATATCCAGACATCCGGACATCCAGACATCCAGACGTCTAGACGTCCAGACAAACGGACGAACATTTTTTTTTGTTGCTTTTTTAGGGGGCTTTCAAAACGTCGAGAAAAGTGGTTTTGGACCCCTCAAATTTTTGGTTATTTTTGAACCGATTTCAATACTTTGGTCTTTCTAGATTGAAGTAAAAACCAGAAAGATTATTGAGATGGCATTTGGCGTCGCTTTCGAATCATTCATGTATCAGGAGGAAACATGTTATACAGCGTAGATAAATGTGTCAAAATAATTAAGGCATGCTCCATCTTACACAAGGTTGCAACCCTTAAAGTCCTGTAGCAACTGGAGATAGTGCTGAAGCGACCGAATCAGACGAAATAAATGGATTCGATAAACTTGAGCAAAGCAAAGTTGATGGTCAATTAAAATAAAAACATTTAATAAAAATTACAAAATCGTTAAAATCCTAACATCAACCTTATTTAATCGGTTCCGGTAAATTCTAAAATTTATTTATGACATTTGAAGTGTTCTAAAAGTCTCTCTTTTGCAACTAGTATTTACTCTCTAGCTACTTTTAAATATTCCTTGTCAAATTAATTTATACTTTTGGTTCAGACCAATCTGTTCCCTTTACGTGTTTATTAACTGCAATGCACTTTTGTTTGGTACGTGACTTTAAATCAGCACCTTTTGCCTTTACTTCTTCGCCAGTCCTTCTGGTCTGGCTAGTGGACAACACGGTTGTTGCAACAGTTTCCCATGCCAGTTAAGTTTCACTGCAGTCATGTTGTTGTCACCTAAAACAATTATTTTAGAATTTTCATTAATAAAATTTTGCATCAAAACTATCAATTTTAGAAAGCTCATATTTCTACCTTATGATTAATTTACAAAGCTTTTAGAAAATTGGTTTTTGAGCCATAGTTCAAATCAGTAAACGTTATAATGTAAAATTGATTTACTGTTACAAACATTTACTTTGTAGCATCGAAACTTTATTCATATTGGAAATTAAAAGCTTTTCAATATCAATTTCTCTTGCCTCAAAAATTAAAGAGCTTTCCACTGTTTGATTCATTGATTTCTAATTGTTTGTTGTATGATAAATAAAGAAGAAATGCGGCTTACCATTAACATATTAAGCATTGTACAATATTTGTCAGATTTCCATTAAAATGCTTTTTATTTATGATTGGCTCAGATTTTCTACGAGTCAAGCAAAAAATGAATTCTTTCATCTGGCGACAAACTGCAACTAAATCAATATTCTCAGATACTAAAAAAAAAACTCGATCGATTTTATTTTTATTTTAAAATTTATTATTGATTTCATGCTACTTCTTCGTCTTCATGTTTAATTCTTGTATTTAAAAATACAAAAAAAATAAAAAATTATCATCATAAATTTTACGAACCGACAACCAAAACGCAAATCATCATTGAAGTGTTTCGATTCTTTTGTGATCTTATATCTATGTATACACACGGGCAGCAGATATCAAAGCGCATAATGCAGATACGTATAGCATTCAAAAAACATAAAATCAGATTTTTAAATTTTTTTCGGTTTTAATAAAAATTTAAAAAAAAAAAAGGATACAAGTAGCCTAAAGGATTTTTTATTTTATATTTATTTGCGAATTTGTATTTATTACGATTATTTGTAAATCGGAAAACACAAAATATTTTGGTTTTGATTTTTTTTTTTTTTTTTTTTTGAAAAATGTGCATACGAAAAATTATTAAATTTTATTACCAAAGCAATTAAAATTGATGGTTTTTTGATTTTATTTTTATGTTTTTGGTAACACTTTATAAAAACTGGTGAGGATTCATTTGGGTTTGTCGTGAAAAGATTAAAGGATTTTTTTGTACTTCGTTGGGGCTAATTCGTATATATTCATATAATAAAAATATGAGCAGTATGTCCTACAGAAATTGGATGATTTTTTCTCTTGGCCATGTCTTCCGATTTATATTGCAAAATGACAACAAAGATTTTTCAAGCATTTCATTTCATTTGACGATCACCTTAGGTAATAAAAATACATATTAATGTTAAAGTCTATTGATATGTCGTGTTTGTGCTGTTTCCATAGGTCCTTATAGTTTTCACAGCAAATTTAGATGAAATTCCTGAATTTTAAGAAGGTCTCTAAATTGTAATGATACAATTCAATTGTACACTTGTATGGTTAGATTTATCTGCCACCAAATTACATTATCAAACAATATTATTTTAAGGCAAGAAATACTGGGCAGTAATACAAGCCACCATCAAAGATTTGTACTATATATCACAAGTTATCTAACTAAGAGTTAACAATGCATACTTTCCTTTGCGTACTTCTCATGCAAAATTATAAAAAAAAACTTTTGAACTTGGGGAATATTTCGTTATGAATTAAGTCCCAAAAAGTGTGTAAGGAGTTATTAGTTTCTCGCACAGCAAGTCTACTTATTTAAACGTCTTTAGTTGGAACATACCTCTGTAAATATTTTTTTGTTGGGACGTGTTTTATTTAAGGCGGAGAAAAAAAAATTATAAATAATAAATTAAAGTATAGAACATTCAGCTTTAAGTCAAATTAATTTAATTTATTGTGTGGCCGGTCACATGCCAATATTATCAGATCTTTCGGAGTTAAGTGAAGAAATCCGCCCACTAGACATGGAAATTGTTGAGCTTAAAGGTGAATTTAGAAGTTCTACATACTCCAAAGTAGAAATAGTATTTGCATTTGCTGAAGTATTAATCCAGTTTATAACGTCATTACTTGTGTCAACATCAGTCGCCTTCTGCTGTTCTGCCATGCTAGCTTCGTGTTTATTTTCTAGTGAAGAGGCTAGTGTTCATTTTCCGTTTTCCGGATATAATTGAAAAATTTCGTTTTTTTTTCAACATAATATTGGAACACTTCTGCATCATCTATTTCAGTTCCATCGGATTCAAGAACTAGCTCAATAGATCCTTCAATTCCTGCAGCGTTTGCTAAAAATAAAAAATTAAATCAATACAAAGCTTTTATAGTTTTTTATGAGTGTATACCTTTTTCAATAATAGTGGACAATTGACCAGTAAATACGAAGCTTTTTTTGATGGTTCGGCTAGTATCCCAAATTTTAACGATTAACCGTGCGGATGACATAATTTAAATTTAATTTAAGGAAAAAAAAATTATTTAATAAACAATAGTAATAAAATGTTTAAACCTCACCAAAAGTGTGGTACGGCCCATGTTAATGTGGCGTATTCGACTTGCTCAATTGTACAGGTCATGAAAGGAAAAGGAGAGGATAAATCGGAAGGAACGACTATTATGGCATTTGTATATATATTATTGATTTCATATAATCCTAATTTGTAATTATAAACCATTGAAAACATGTTTCCATAAAAAGCTTAATTTGAAAAATTTTCATTGATTAATATGTTTTTTATTGTTAGAGCTTTAACAGTCCCATTATGGTTATTAGATATCGCCAGCGACTGGCCCAAAAAATAATCAACATTTTGAAATCTCACTTGGCTGGTTTGATATGGGAACTGTTTTGCAACTGACAAACATTTTGTTTGTGAAAATTTTTTTACAACATCAGAAGAAAATCTCTGGCCATATAGGGTTGATTGCAAAATTTGATGTCTTTGTGTTAATGATTTTGTTAAATTAATAAAATTTCGAATTTTTACAGCAATTTGTTTAAAATATTGATGTTTGCTTTCAAATATAATTGTTGAAAATTTTACTAATGGTCCATACAATTTCATAAGTAATGGATAATGCTGAATATAATGATGCTTTCGAATCAGACTTTTATCTGGAAATAATAAAATTCTTAGTTCGAGATATCGATCAATTAATTCTTCTAAACAATTGATTTGGGTAAAAGTCACATGATGTGATGAGACAATTTCCAGAGTTATTTCCAAAAGCAGTGTAACCATTTCAAGAACACTGTCATTTAAATTTTTAATTTTACCATTAAGTACTAATGGTAGTAAGGTGAGTTGATAGAAATTTTGCATTGCATGGCCAACAACTTTTTTACTACTATATTTAATTTCAGGAAACCTGACATTAAATTTAAGTGATTTTGCTAATCGATTAGATGTAATATTGAAATAGTCATATGTGATCCAATCATGACTAACAAAGTAATGAATAGCTAAACATAAATCTTGAGGTATAACACCTTCGTACAAATCATGTGCAATACAAGGCGGAAGGCCGCTGCTTACATGAAAAAAATTTAAATCATTAAAACATGAATTATTTTTAACTCCTCTGCTCCCAAAAGAAATTGTAATGTGTTTAGTATAGGGATGTAATAATAAAAACAATTCTTATGATAATTATTTAATCCCAAGTTGATTTTAATGGGTTTAACCATGGAAGGCGATATAGCATTTTGATTTCGTCTATAAGTTGATAATGAAGTGTTTGACATCAAATTTAATTTTGGCAATATTGAAACTAACAAATCATTTCTAGAACTATTTGTATTATTAAATTTAGCGAAATGTTGATCAATAATCTTTCGAACTTGGATTGTTAACACTTCTGAGCAATATGCAAGTTTCTCAGCTATAAAAGAAATAACACGTTCAGGAATATTATGTTCACTTTTCAGTTTCAATAACATTTCGGATATTAACTTTTTAATATCTGTCTCAGAATCACTATTAACGTCTTGTAGAGTAAGTATATTTGATTGGGGATTCGGCCCTATCGTAGAATGCTCTGATAATTCTGGCATTGAGTGTTCTGGTATAACAGCTACATATCTATCAAACGAAACATCACTGACACCAGAATTATTTTTTAAAAATTTTAATTTATGTACAGTATTTATGTGATTACGAAATGTTTTTTCATGTGTAAATTTTTTTACACATATTTTGATATTGGGCATTTGATTTGATGGATCTGAGGATTTCGGAAATGTTTCATAACATGACGTAAAACGTTTTCTAAAATGTTCGACCTAACTAAGCAGCCATGTTCAGAACAACAAAAACTGTTTTCAATTTCTGTTTTTCCTTTTGGAGTTTTTCTGTGATTTCTGTAAACGTGAGAAAGGTAATTATTATGCCTATTGAAAATTTTTTCACAATTATTGTACAGACACTTGAAAACAGTTTTTGTTTCTAATTTATGGATTCTTAAATGGGAGTTATATTTTTTAATAAGACGCACACATTTTATCACAATTTACACAAATAAACATTATAGCACTAAGAAAGGAAATTCATAAATATTAAAAGGACTTTCACAATTACGAACAAGTTCTCTCCAAGTCAACAAATCCTATTTGAAAAGTTTAGTTTAATTGAATTTAGTAAACACATTTTGCATTGCAGCTAATGTTTATTTAGAAACTAGTGCGCCTACCGTGGGTCGGAGCTAGTCCACTAATTCTAAATAAATAGATTTTATAACTTCTGTCTTTATTATTAAAAATTTCCAGTTTATATATTATAATTTACTTCACTAAACGGAAGTATCAGATTTAACGTTATATACGTTTAATTTATATGGTTAATTACAAAATATAAGTATGTGCTGTATCGGCACATTTATATGTTTGTGTTTTACTCAACAAACAAAATTTAAGTAAATGCTATTTCAGCTTTTTGCCGCAATCGTTTCCTGTTACCAGCTGAATTGGTAACATATTCCCGGGGCCTAGTCGTTGCTGCCCGAAGGATTATCTACGGGCCTGGAAGTGGAGCTGCTGCAGCCGGAGTTGCTTTTCTGTACTTAACATATATGTTGGCTGTTGCGATCATCAATATTCCTATAATAACATAAGATATTGTATAGTGATGAACGTCATGCATGTTCACTTCGGTAGTTGATGCCCTTAGATTCCTTTGTTGATTTTGGATTGATTCTTCAATGGCTTCGATATCCGAGTTGAATTGTAAACTTCGATTTACTCTGACGGTATGATCTAACATTATTTTATCACTCAAATTAAACCGTGGTGTGAAAGAGAGTTCCAATTTGCTATTAAATGCTCTGTATCCTGCCAATGTGAATGTTTCTCCCTTCAACACACAGTTTGGATCTAGTGTTAGGATTCCCTCTCCTTGGATGAAGGTGGTTCTTGTTTCAATCGTTCCGCTGCCGCTTTCGCAAATCACATTATAAATAACCTTGGATTTGATTACAAAGATCCAGGCGTTATGACGGCGTAACGGAATCCATAACGAGGTAATGTTTATTCTGTGGATTTCATAACTAGCAGGCACGGCACTGGTCTGCTGGAAAAGTTGCATCTCACAGCTAATTGTATCTGATTGATATGAATTCAGTGGTTGATGTATATCGCAAAGATATTCGTCATTGAGGTTGGTACAAGTATTCAGTTCTTCGGACGAGAGCTGCATAAATTTATTGTCCTGTATTGCAATCAATAAATAATCAGAAGATGGCTTGATGTATATGTAGTCTTCCTGATGAATCGTTGGGACTGCCATAGAGTGGTATATGTTATATCGAGTCCTCTGTACTAATAGAATTTTGATCTCGAATATGACTGTTGCCCCTATTTTTATGGTTTTGACGGTGGCTATTTTATAGATGGCGGCTATATTCTCACTTCGGTATGACATATCCTGACTTGGTTTCACGTTAGGAATGATTTGTTTTACTTGCTCCTGAAGTTGGTGAGGAGTTAGGATCAGGGGATCGAGTGTGCCTTGATGGACTTCTGTGATGGTGTTGATTATGGCGGTTTGAAAGTTTCGTAGTTTCATCATCTCTAGCATTGTGTGTATAGCTAGATCGGTAAATTCTTCATGGAACAGGATGGTTGTTAGAATTTGATTATATGCTTCAAACTTCTGTGTAGTTTCCTCATGGGTGTGTTTCATAATGTTGATAGTTGATTCTAATATCGACATCTGGTTTTGTAATAATTCCTTGTGGTGCTGCTGGTTGGCATTTAATTTTTCTATGCTTTCCTTGTAAGTTTTTCCGTCCCTTTGATCTAGCACCCCGAATAGTTCGTTGGCAATCGTACCTACAAAATCGAAAGCGCCCTTCTTTTACGGGTGATTTTGTTTCCGCCTAAAGCGTTTAATACCTCGTTTTGCTCATTTAATTCGACGTAGAGTGATTTTATCTGTGAGACAATGGCTTCACAGTACTTAAACGCATCAGTGTGTACTGGTTGTATAAGCGTTCTGTTCGAACATAAATTGTCTAGTTGACGAGCAGCGTTCTCAAGGTGGTTTAGTTCTGCCCAATAGGAAGTGAGATTATAGTAGGTTATGATCCTCCATTCTCCGTTGATTAGACATCCTTGCCCAATTTTATCAAGGTAGATCCCGGGATGGAAAGAGAATCTCGATATATTGTATCGTGTAGGTGTTTCTGCTGTTATTACTCCTAGTGCACAGATTATTGCAAGAGTGTGAAGTAGCAGCTTGGACTTAGTGCTTGCTCTTGTCACTCGTTTTTGTTGTTTTGCACTATCGTTGGCTTCAACTGTGTCTGTTTGGGTTTCTTCTGACAAGGGTATCTTCTCGCATTGTTCATTGTTCTCAATTGGCAGGCGACTGATCTTAGTAATTGGCCTTTTGAGTAATCCTCCGTTGGTGTTCTTTACTGTCACTGTTCTAACCAAACCATCGTTACCACTATGTACCTCATGAATTCTTCCTAGAGGCCACTTTCCTGGAGGCAGATCATCATCCTTAATGAGTACTAGCTCTCCTTTCGCTATATTTGGTTCCGTTTTGTTCCATTTGCTTCGCTTCTGTAACAGCAATATGTATTCGGTTAGCCAGACCTTCCAAAATTCTTGTGTTATTTTCTGCAGAAGTCTCCATCGTGCTAAATGGTTGATGTTTTGATTTAAATGGCTTGGTTCTGGCATCGTTCGTAGTGGTTCACCTATCAGAAAATGTCCGGGTGTTAAAGTTGTAAAGTCATTTGGATCTGATGACAGTGGAAGAAGAGGCCGGGAGTTGAGACATGCTTCTATTTGACAAACTATTGTTGTCATCTCTTCAAATGTTAGTAGTTGTTCTCCAATTATTCTACGTAGATGATACTTGACAGACTTAACTGCAGCTTCCCATAGTCCACCCATGTGCGGTGCCCTTGGTGGTATATAATGCCATCGGGTGCCATCCCTTGAAAGCTGTTCTGCAAGCTTTTCGGGTAGTTGTTTCAATGCTGCGCTGAGATCGTTCCTCATCAGTTTTGACGCCCCTATAAAGTTACAGCCACAGTCGCTGTAGAGGTCCGAACAATTACCTCGACGTGCTGTGAAGCGTCTAAATGCCGCTAGAAAAGCTTCGGATGACAAGTTGCGTACTACTTCTAAGTGAACGGCCTTTATCGCAAAACAGACGAACACCGCTAAATATCCTTTATAGCTTTTGTTACCTCGTCCTGGCGCGCATCGGATCTGATAAGGCCCAGCATAATCTACTCCTGTGTGAGTGAATGGTCTGGTTGGAGTTACTCTTGCTGTTGGAAGATCTCCCATCAGTTGGTTCATAGTCCGTGCTTGATGTTTGTAGCAAACTACACATTTATTGATAAAAGTTTTTACTGCTAGTGGACCTTTTATTATCCAGTACTTCTGGCGAACGAATGCAAGCGTGAGGGATTTGCTCCCGTGCAGCGTCATCTTGTGTGCGTAGTACCAGCTGTATCAGCAGCGTTGTGAAATGACCCTTATGAGGAATAATTATTGGATGTTGAATGTCGAAACTCACTCTGGCGTTAGACAGCCTTCCGCCCACTCGTAATAATCCATCGATGCCGATTTTTGGATTAAGGGTAAGAAGTTTTGATTCGCTTTGTTTTCCATAGTGTTTGTCCAACGTTCCTAAGCACGCCCCTTGTATTACCTTTAAGGCTAAACTCAAACTGTCGTTAAGTTCTTTGGTTGTCAGAAAGCTTGATGACGATTTAGCTGTTCTTTTCATAAACCTAAGAACATAAGCGATACTCCTTATTGCTTTTTTGAACGATGAACATCTTTCTATCAGCTTCAATATGACGTTCTCACCTTCGATTGTAGTAGTAAATGCGTATACTTCGTCCATGGATTCCTCTGTAGTTTCTTCAATTTGTGGTTGTAAGGCATATTCGAAGGAGTCTCTGAGCCAGCTTGGTCCGTTCCACCAGAGAGAGTGATCTATTAAGCTGGTAGGGTTCAATCCTCTCGACGCACAATCAGCTGGATTTTGTTCGGATTTTACGTAGCCCCATTGTAGTGGAGATAATACGGATTGGACTTCCACTATCCTGTTCGCTATGAATGTTTTAAATCTATTAGGTTTCCCTTTAATCCATGCTAACGCTATCATTGAATCGGTCCATGCAAATGTTTTTATATCTGGTTCTTGTAATGCTTGTTTGGTTTTCTTGACTAATTTTGACAGTAATACAGCTGCACACAATTCCAATCTAGGGATGGTTAATTTGGATTTTAACGGTGCAACCTTTGTTTTCGCAGTGACTAAAACTACTTTGCCTTAGTTGTTTGCAATCTTGGATTTGTAGTAAACTACTGCTGCATATGCGTTTTCTGATGCATCGCAGAACCCGTGTAATTCGCCTGTGTTGTCTCTGTTGTGACTTAACCATCTTTGTAACTTTACTTTTTCTAACGTCTGCAATTGGGTAGCATAGCAAATCCATTTTGTTTCTAATTCAGTGGGCAGTTGTGCGTCCCAATCAATTCCTAATAGCCATAGTTGTTGCATAATTATTTTTGCTTTTACTATAACCGGTGCCAGCCACCCTATGGGGTCAAAAAGTTTGGAAGTTTCGAAAAGCACTCTTCTCTTGGTTATAGGTGCTTCGATATTTAGTGGTTTGATTTTAAATTGGAAAATATCTTCTGTAGGATTCCATAAGATACCGAGGGTTTTAATAGTTTCCCCTATTTCGATTGTGTGGTTGTTTTTATTTCGATACTCAGTATCTATGTTTTCTAGTATCTTCTGGTTGTTGCTACTCCATTTTCTCAGATTAAAGTTTCCTTGTCTCAAACATTTGTCTAATTGTTCTTGAATTGTGATAGTTTCTTTGATCGTGCTCGCTCCTGACAATATATCGTCTACATAAAAATCTTTGTCGTTTCTCCATAGTATCAACTGGTAGTTTTGATCGTGTGGACGGATTTTTATTTGTCTAAACATCTTTTCGATGTCAGTAGTAGGTCATTTAATGATATTCCATTTGATGTTTTTGCTGAAGCGTCAAAGACTACTCTAAGCTTGGTTGTTGAGCTATCATCTTTGATTACGGCATGGTGTGGTAGAAAGTAGTTTCTACCTGCATCATCACGTTGGTTTATTTCTTGCATATGATCCAATTGGATGTATTCATCAATGAAGCTTTTATATTCATTCTTCATCTGGATGTTCTTATTTAGTTGTTTTTCCACTTGAAGGAGGCGTGCTGTGGCTTTTTTTCTTGATTCGCCTAATTTGAAATCGTCGCTCTTAAATAGTAATGCGACCTATATGCGGTACGTTTGATGTATTGATGATAGGCATCTTCTGCATAGATGGTGTAGTAGCACTATTTGGTTTTTATCTGTTGCTGACAGCTGCCTAACCATGTACATTGGTCTAATGTATGGTTCATCTGACAATAGATGCAAATCTAACTCAATCTTCTTCATCTGTCATCGTTTGTTTTAATTTCAACGGTAAACCAAAACATTGCAAAAAGAGACAACATCATCAAACTCCAATGAAGTTATCTACGATTGTATGATTATGACAGGGTGTTCCCAGAAATCGGCCATCCTGATAATTCGGCACCTCGACGAATTGTTGAATTTGATTTCCTTTGAATGTATCATTGGAAACTGTTTTATTGTCTGCTTCGCTATTCATAGAAAAATATTACGTCTCAGGTAGGTATTCCATCTTATATAGGCGTTACATCTTACGCAGCTATCACATCTTAGGTATTGCATCTTAAGTAAATACTTCGTCTTTGGTTTAAGTATTTCGTCTTTTGGGTCATCTTAGGTAGGTAAATATTTCGTCATATGTAAATATTTCATCTTTTAGGGCAAATGTCGACTTATAGGTAAGTAATTATACTTCATCTCTAGATAAATCTATCAATCCGGGTGTTTGGTTATCGTAGATATAGTGTAGTGGAGTATTATACTATATAAATTAACCCTCCTCCCTGATCTTCCACTTCAGATTCACTTTCAGAAGTGTCGAAAATGCTTCTTGGTTGTCTCCATGGTTTCATGTATTCTGCACAGCTCGTTGTTATAATGGGACCTTCGCGAATTCCAACCTTCTAGACTTTATATCTGTCATTAGGGCTAACCTCTACAATTTTGTATGGCCCCAAAAATTTTGGATATAACTTGAGGCCAGATATGAGTTGCATACGTTTTATTGCGACCATCTCTCCTACTGCATATTCAATTGCTTCCTTTCGTCTCTTGTTGAATGTTTTTCTATTCTCTTCTTGTATCTTGGAAATCTGTTGTCGTACCTCACTCCAATCGTTTTTTCTATCGATTATGAATTGCTCCATCATTTCATCGGAAACGATTTCCAAGATAGTGATGTTTGCAGGGTTCCGCATTTTAACACCGAACATAACTTCAAACGGTTTACGACTGATGCTTCGCTGCCAAGTGCAATTCAAAAATCTTTGAACACTGCTGACATGACTATACCACCTCTCTGGTCGCTCGATAGCTAATTTAGCCAATACGGGTATGATGATTGAATGTATCCGCTCAATTTGTCCGTTTCCTCATGGGATGCCTGTTGTTATCACCGTGTGGTCAAAATAGTTCCCCTTACAATATTCGTCGAAACTGCGTGATGTAAATGCTGTACCGCGATCGCTTACAACACATTTCGGATTTCCAAATATCGTCCTCTGTGCTTCTAACTTCTGGAGGACTTCTTTGATGGATGTTGTCTTCACTGGATAAATCCATTTGAACTTGGAGAACCCATCTACAACAGAAAAAATAAATTTGTAGTTTTTAGCTGTACTGCCTAATGGACCTAAATTTTTCTAAATAGTAGTAATGGAACGGTGACTTATCTTTGGGCAGGGGGTGTAAAAACCCCTCCTGCCTTCCAGATTTACGTACGCATTTTTTTGGTCCCAAAATGCCCGATTCTATGAACTCTTGCAATGATTTCATCTTGCAGTGTTTTAGGTACGTAAATCAGCTGGGTTACCTTTTCGTCATCTTTAAATAGTAATCCTCTGTTGATAGAAAAGTTCTTGTATGGTCCATGCTCCAACAGGTTCTTAATAAGTTGATTTTTCTCGTCTTTTTTCTGCAGTTCCTCTATTTGATTTATAACTTCATTCTCGAGTATGAGGGTTGCGGGATTTCTACTTAGTGCGTCGACGTGCTTCAATTTAGTGCCGTTTCGGTGTTCCAATTTGTATTCGAATTCTTCTAATGTAAGAGATTGTCATCTTAAATGCTGCGCAATCAGTCACAATAGTAAACTTTGTTGCCAATAGATACACCCTGAGTTTTTTTAATGCTCCTACTATAGCAAGGACTTCTAGTTCGTATGAGCTGTATCTTTCTTTGGCTGGTTGAGTCTTCTTGCTGAAATAGTAGACGGGATGAAAATTATCATCTTCTTGGCTCTTTTGTAGTAAAACAGCGCCGTGTTTGGATGCATCTGTGTGTAACTCTGTTTGCACGTTAGGCCTGAAAATACTTAATATAGGAGCACTAATTAGCAGCTTCTTTAATGAGTCAAACGCATTTTGTTGGGACGCTCCCCAATCGAACTTATTATTTTTCCTCAAAAGGTCGGCTAATGGTTTTGCTATCAGTGAATAACTAGGTGTAAATTTTCTAAAATACCCAGTTAATGCTAGATAACTTTGTACTGCCTTCAAATTGTTAGATATTGGAAAATTTTCGACTGCATGTGTTTTGGCTGGTGATGGTTTGATTTTCCCCTTCGACACAATATACCCCAAGAACTCGATTTCCCTGCATAGAAATTGACATTTTTTCCACTGAACTGTAATCCATATTCACTGGCTATTTTCATGACATCTTTTAGCTTCTTCAAATTTTCTTCAACATCTCTTGCTGCTACAATCAAATCATCCATATACTCCATTAATGTTTTATTCTGAATTAAATGTCTAAATATGTAATTTACATATCTTTGAAATACAGAAATCAAATCTAGCGTTGAATATACTTCGGATGAGTGTAATTGATCAATCTGATCTTCTATTAGAGGTAGTGGATACCGATCCATTACCACTTCTCTGTTTAATCTTCTGTAATCTATACACAAGCGCTTGGATCCGTCTTTTTTATTCACTAGCGCGACTGGACTTGCGTATTTGAAACAGCTAGGTCTTATTATATCTTCTTGAAGCCATTTGTTAATTTGAAGTTCTATTTCCTCCTTTTCTTTAGATGCTGGCGGTTGTAAAATAGGACGCCCAGTCTTTACGATTAATTTCATGACTATTAGAGATTCTCGTGATCGTGTTGACACGTAGTTTTTGATCAGTTGTTCTACCTCCTTTCGATATTCAGCGTTATGGATTTTAATTGTTTCTTCTTCTTCTTCGTTTAACTGGAAAGCACTTAGAAAATAATCATTTGGTAGTTTTTTAATGAGTATACCATTTTCGCTTAGAACTATCCCGCATTTATGCAACATATCCGTTCCGATTATACAACTGACTTGCATTGAATTTTGCGGTAAGACGTGAATTTTCCCACTAAACTCATCGCCATCGATAATAATATTTCCTAGGAAGTAGCCTATTGTTTAAATTGAACTGTCTCCAATCCCTCTTAATTTTGTTCGGGTGCCGTATATTGATGGAGATCCCTTAACAGTGCAAACATCTTCCAATAAAAGTGTTAAATCACTTCCCGTGTCAACAAGAGCTTCGATTACATGTCCAAAAATTGTAACTAACTTGTGCTTATATTTTTGTTAGCTTCTTCTACCTCCTTCCTCAATGCCTTTGCTTGTGGTTGCTTAGTTGATTGTCTTCCAGGACAGTCTGGAGCTTTGTGACCAAATTTCAAACATCTGAAAAATTGTGGTCCCTCATCTCTCATCCGGCACTTATTCGATGTATGACCTTTTGCTTGTTCGGCTTGGTTTTGGCTGTACTTGAGAAATTGTGTGAGAAATTGTTTTCGACTTGAATTTTTCATACAGTTGCAATTTTTTTCTGAATTCATCCACCGTCTTGGCTCCATATAAGATCACTTTGTTTGATTCATTGTCGTTGACACCATCTATGACGTATTGGAAACGGCCTCTTCTTCCACGTTGCCTAGTGCACCTACATATCTCCCTCATTGTCAGAAAGTATTCTCCAAGGTGAAAATCTTTTTTAATTCGCCTATTTGGAAGCTGACGATGAATATCCGCACTCGTGAACTTCTTTTGATATTCCCGAAGTAATAAATGTTGATTTCGTTCCAGCTTCTAATATTTGGTTCGGTTTTTAAAGCTTCTCTTGCCTACCTGTTAAAGATTGTTTCGCGAAAACTAATTTTTGTAACGGAGTTAATTCAAATAAATCTGCTGTGTTTTCGAACGCATCTATCCAATTTTCAACAAGATGTTCATCAGTTCCGTCGAATTTTGAAATATATTCAGCTAAATCTTTTAACTGAATTGAATGTGTTTTTAACAATGACGGCATTCTTATGAATTGAGTCTTGGTTTACAACGGTATTTCCCGAATTTTCTAAACCATGCGGCTGGCTTCGTAACCGTTCATTTTCTTGTTTTAGACACAAAAGTTCTTCACGCATTGATTTAATTTCGTTTAACATTTCCGGATTTTCACTATTATTCACTTTTCTCACAGTGCTGTTCATAGTTCGAATGTTTTGCAAACTTAAATGAAATTATTTGATATACTCTTCTTGATCCGATTCGCTGAAGGTAACTTTATCAATCGAACGAGTTTTTGTTTTATTTTTTCGCCCCATTACACACTTATAAACTTGCACATTTTTAGTACACCCAATTGGCGAAAAAGTTCTCTTATAGTCACTCAACTCGATTATATGTGACCTTGTTAGATGACCGCTTCCTTGATCACCACGCGCTCGAATGTTGAAAACAAATCCGGAAATATCCGCCGTCTTATTTCCACGTTGAATCAATTGTCGAGGATCCCGGTTGATCCCCAATTTTGTGGGATTTCACAAATTGATCCAGAAAAAATGAACGAACTCTAAACACACAATCTCAAATAAAACGCCCGATTTTAACACGTTACAAATATGTAATCCAATTTTACTTCTTTTATTTACACTTCTTCTATTGTAAACGGTCAAATCAAATCTAACTCAATCTTCTTCATCTGTCATCGTTTTTTTTAATTTCAACGGTAAACCAAAACATCGCAAAAAGTGACAACACCATCAAACTCCAATGAAGTTATCTACGATTGTATGATCATAACAGGGTGTTCCCACATATACACATATATATATATATATATATATATATATATATATATATATATATATATATATATATATAATATATATATATAAACCTAACCTATGTGCTTAGTTATTTTAATATACAGCAAAAGTTACCTTAACTAAGCAATTAATTGGATATTTTGGTAAAATAACGTTTGAGCTTAATTGTTTTAATGAATAGCAAAAGTTGTCTAAACTAAGCAATTAGTTTAAAATTTGGTTAAAACTAACCTTACTCCTTAGTTATTTCAATGGTCAGTAAAAGTTATCTTAATCGAGTGGTTAGTAAAAAATTTCGTTAACATTAAAATTGTAGGTTGGTTTAACCTAATAGTGTTTGAATAATTTAGAAATATTAACTTTTTCTTCTTTCTTAGGTCAAATAAGTAGCTAAGGTTACAATAACCGGCCAATTACTGTAACATTTCGTTTGAATTTACCTGTGCTGAGTTATAATTTAATAAATAACCTAGCCAATTTAGTATCAATAAACAAGCGCTAGGTCGGTTGAAAAACAATCATAGAGCATCGTTAAACCCAGTTTTTTCTTTCAGTGTGTGCTGAAATACAACCAGTCTGGTGAGAACGACTCACCGTTAGAGTTTTGGGATGAATCTCCTTCATAATTGTTATGCTGCAGAATTATTGATCAACCAATAACAAATATCATCTATCAAAGAATTTCAACTTTCAGAGCGAAATTTTTTGAAAACTCCATGCGGACCGACCTAAAATGAAAACCCCTTTTACATGTACCACCTGCCTTACAAAAAATCCAAATTTTTAATTGTTATATGAATAAAGTGGCGCCTAAAGTTTTGTTTAGTTTCTATATCTTATTCACAAGATTTATCAGCATACATACAACCGCGAATATATGTTAAAATATGTTCATAAATCTCTGCGGCTCTTACTCATATATATGGTATATTGCCTTGTTTGTTTATTAATTTTTATTTTGAAAATTCGTGTCACAAATGTATTATTTGTTTCTTGTTTATTAATTTAAATGGATTTCCTTTATACACAAACACAAAGGCATAAACATGTATAAATAAATAAGGCATATGATGGAAATAAGAGAAATAATAACAAACATAAACGTCATGAAGCGAGCGACAAAATATAAGAAAAGAATTTTCAATTTATATCTCATGCGCGCGCGATGTCTTAACACAAAAAACTTACAGAGTTGTGTTGTTGAATGGGAAATCGTATAATCAATCTCATAAATCATCTCTATTATATACGACAACGGTAGTATACATACATACATTCTAAGAGATAAACGTAGAATTTCGAATCGCATGTACAAATAGAATCACGTGTTTCGAGGTTTTCACAATTTTCAGTTATTGTTGCTCGATTTTTTTTATTTTTTTATTTAATGAAAATATGAAGTGATGCGTAGCAGTAGCAAAACATTAACATGACAGATGACAGCTAATTTCTTTTGGAATGTTTTTATTTTCGGTAATTAACATTTTCGTTTTGGTGATACTTTGTTGGCTTCGTTTTTTTTTTTTTGTGTAAATTTATTTTCATGAAAAATACAACAACAAGTTTTAAATATACTATATAAAAAAAACTAACGAAGATATGAGCATAATATATCGGTATGTATAGTGGATAAGCTAAATGGATTAGATACGGTTTTTGACCATTTTAGTTTATGGTGATATTTCGTATCTACCTTTTTCTTCTGTATTATATCTATACTTTCAAACAAATACAAAAAAAAGACCGATCTGTGTTTTAGAAACGGTGTCTGGGGAACGCCTTACTTGTGTCGCAATTTGTTATAACATAATTCGAGTGTGAAATTATCGGACTCGGCCACTCTACCAATTTTTCGATAATGGAAACTCTTCCAAGCACAACACTATATACACAAATCCAATTGCAAGGCAAAATGCATCTTTATGCGCGCATTTATACTCAAATTTATAATCAAGTGTCGTACAAAAATTTTATACCATCCAATTTTTATTTTTCCAATTACACTCGTTATGGAGACATACAGACAGACAGACAGATACTCGGTGAGCTAGTTTGCATATATACTACTCGAATATACATAGTAAAACTATACTGTACTCGATTATATAGAGAAATACGGGAACAGACAAAACTGTCAGAAACAGAAGAGAACACCGCCAAAAAAAAAAAAAGAATTCGTGGAATTTCTACCAAATACACAAAAAAAAAAAAAATCTTTTATATTTTGACAAATAAATTAAATTTTTTTTTTTTTAGGGAAATAGGAAAAACTATGAGTGTTGAATGATTTATTAAATTAATTTTATGGATGGAAAATTTTTTCGTTTTGGAATTTTAACTCAGTTTTGTTGTTGCGCCTTATTATTATGAGCTTCTCTCTGTTCTGTTTTTCCATAACTATGTACAACATTACGGATGGCATATTAGGTAATTTGCTTTAGAGATTTATATTCGGCATGGTTTGTCAAATTTAGATTAATGGTTGTAAGTGATGCGATTTTATGAGTTGAACTGTATATCAAAACTAAATTCTTAAGAAATTATAAACACACATGTAATATTTGCGGCTTTATAACATTCTTTTTACAACAGATTTTGTTTAATTTCAAATTAATTGTCCATCTTACATCTTAAGCGTTATTTTTTAATACAATTACTACTGTCGGGTTTCTTATAAAACATTTACAATATACATAAAATGTACAAGAAGATTGCGGTGTGACAATATAAAACCAAATTTCCCTTTCATGTTTTCATTATCAAGTCATTACTACTAAGTATTTCTTCATTTACGATCGTTTTAACTTCAGTTGGTTCATACCTCTTGCGTTTCTAATTCGTACGACGAGAGCTTATACAATTTATTTTTTTTATTTTTTATTTTTTTCCCACTTTTCTTTCTTTTTGGTTTGCCAATATAAAAACCATAAAAATACAATAAAAAACGAATCAAAAAATGCAATAAAAATGGAAATTGACCATTTAAGTTTAAGAACACAAAAAAAAATGTTAAATAAAAATGTAAATTTAATTAATTAACAATTAATCTAATTTGTAGTTTTTTCTTAAATTTTTACCGAAATCTATTTAACTAATTCTCATTCGAATATATACAGGTACTCTACAGGTAATTCATCCTCTAGGTTAAAATAAACCAAAACAAAAGAAAATTAATCTTTGTCAATTAATCAATTTTAATTTAGATTTCGACAGATTATCATTAAAGGTTTATCTTACACTAAGCCTAAGAGCTCGTCAAAATATACATAGATTTAAAACGAAAAATTCTAATGTTTATTAAAAATATTTTTTACCACACAAAAAGGTAAGCAGAGATACCACCGTACGAGTTATTTAAAAGTAAGAAATCTGTGGGTGTAAGTATATATGGATGTGTACAAAATGTTATAAGTTCAATATTCAGTTAAAATTATAAAAATAATGCGGTTATGCCGTAACTTGAGAGAACAAGAATTTCAGTTTGTAACTCAACAATCCAAATCAAAACCGAAAGACGTTCCAAATAATGTGTTCTTGTATTGATGTGATTGACCATTCGTTTTATGTTCCGACTTTTAATCGCGGATTTTGGAACGTCCTAAAGCCATATAAATTTACAAAAAGTCCAAACTCCGCATCTGTAACGTAACAATATAAAAATGAAAATTAAATTTAATTTTAATTTGTTGTGGGGTTTAGTGGTAACGCACTGGTCCAGAGTAAGAAAAGTCTCAGCTTCAATTCTCGTCAAACTTTTGTACTTCCAATTTTAGTTTTATTATTATTTTTTTTTTATTATTCATGTGATTTACCCCAAGAGTTATACAAAGTGTATATATAACCCTGAACAAAAAATGAGAACTTTCCTTGAGCTCATTGTATTGGTAGTTTGGTTTCGTACTGAAAAAGTTTGTCTACTCATCAGGAAGCTACAAACAAACTACAAAAATACAATTCCTACTTAACACAGATAGTGTCAAATATGAACTTACTGATTTAGCGAATTATATTCACTAAATCAAAAAACTAAAGGAAAAACTCTCATTTGTGTGTTTAATGCCCACACAATATTAAGAAGTTGAAGAGAAGCTCAGTACACATATGCAGGTAATATACTGCGCATATGTCAAAAAATTACAAAAACAACAAATTTAAAGATGTCGGAGAAAGATATCAATTTCGTGTTTTCGATACGAAAAATATGTAATAAATAAAGTTTTATTTGTTGTTCTTTGTTTTTTTCTGCGGTCGTCTATTATAACAGTATTAAGATGTTTAATTCGAAATACATTCTTGATCTGAAAAATATTTCTTGTACTTTTTGTTCAGAAGTAACATTTGTTGATAAAGCTGCTAAAGTTTTTATATAGTTAGGACAATTTCGTCACCGTTGAACTCGTGAAAAATTGCTTCTAGCTTTTTCATATCACGCATCATTTTTCCGACGGTTTTTGAAGAAACGCTTCGGTTAATTGTTTTATCGATGTAAATGAAGTGTCTTGCTGTGTGTTGACTATAGAAGCATCCACTACTAACTCTGGATTTTTAATTCGGTGGCAAATATACCCAGCCAAATGCTTTAATCCATCATATTGAAGATATTCCAACTCGTCCAGCTCATTCTCATAGTCTGCTACATTTGTATCAGAAGCTAACGTATTGGAGATATTGCTGCTCAAACTGCTGACACTGTCTAAATCGGTGTATCGTCTATCATCGTGTTCCCATTACATGAAAGACTTACCTCATTTCTTCCAAGAATATATGAACGAAGCCTAGACATAAATCAAGCGATCAGGATGATCGTATAAACTACCTTTAGAGCGATTAACTCCGAAAAAATTCCCCAGTACATCTTTATTTAGCAGATAGGTCAAAATTACGAAACACCGTACAGCGCTCTTAAATCTGCATACAACATTTTGAGAGTAGTGCTTATCATTATGATACCTAGATGGATTACAAATTAGAAATTATTACACAGGATGGGCAATCTGTTGGTCCTTTTTACTTAATGTTATCTGTTCTAAAAAATTCTTTCACATACATATGAAAAGTCAAAAATATGGCATTTATCATCATGGAGTCGCTAACAACACAACAACGCATTTTGACTGTCCAAACTTATTATGGAAATAATTCTTCAAAAACACCAACATTTCGTAAATTACGTGAGAGTTTTGGTCGACATGGACGTCCTACTGACGTCGTTTTGAAGAAACTGGTTCAGTGGAAGGTCGTAGACCGTATCAACATGTTCATCTCGTTCGTACTCCTGATGCAGTTTTATTTACAAATAGAAAAAGGACTAACAGATGCCACGGTTAAATCAAATTTCTCATTAGTTTTTGAAATGAGCTCTTCAATAACCAGCTTCATCAATTACAGTTGCATTGCCACAATATACCTTAATCGAATATGTCGTGTTTGGCTTCTAGCATGTCTTGCTGTTAAAGTGCTAAAGTTCTTTCATATTGGCAACAAAAGCGTCGGGACTGTTGAAGATACGCAGGAAGAATTACTTACAATCGGACACTGTGAACGACATCTCATCTTAAAACAAAACAAAAATACAACCAATTCATTTCCACATCACAATTTGTATTCTTATACCAAAATCATAACATTTATACGAATGAATTACCAGCCGCGCGATTCATACGATGTCGTTGCATATAATACTGAAACAACCTGTAAGGAAAGCAAACTTTATCAACAAAATTGTTATGTTGAAATTGGATTCAATAAGTATGGAATCACTCACCTGTAAAAACGAGCAGAGGGTTTTTCCGTCGCTGTTCAACACTTGGTTCTATACTCAAAAGTAAACAAAAACAAAAATCAATTAAATTATTATAAAATTCAATTAATTTCACGTATACTCATCTGTCAAATTAAAAGTCGGATTGACAACATTTCTAAAACAATACATAGGGTGCACTTTTAGAAAATAACAATTATTGTGAGCACAAATGAGTGCGTTCGTTAGTCAGCGCACATTAACGTATAACACATTTTCGAACAAAATGAAAATATGACATAGGAAAAGAGTATAAAAACACGAGGAAGAAAACGATTGAGGGACTCTTGTCGTCGAAGTCGCCATGATAATAAGATCAAGCTTGGTGTAGAAATTGCAATGTAAAAAACTGATTAATAAATAAAGTATCGTATTTATATTTTGGAAATAAATTTAATTATTAAAAAAAGGAAATCCTGTCTTAAATTTATGTGTTGTGGAAAACAATTTTGGCGTAAAGTGTATATATAACGTGGGGAAAACATATCTTGTGCAGAACATCAGTTCGAATTTAAGACACGCCATACTCGTATATGATATCAAACGTGGAGAAGCCATATTGTTTGCGAGGAATAAGCCTAGTGTAAGACGCTTTACCTGTACATTTATTTCGTGTCAGGTTAACTTACAAAACGTGTGGAAAACCTATTGTTTTTTCGGGAAATAAGGTTAATTGGAGACGCCTATCCCGAACAGGGACAACGTTCCTTTTAAGTTGTGCTTTTGCTTCTAATCCATATTGCGCATAAATGGGATTTGGAGAAATAAAATCATCAAGTGCGAAATATTTGGAACAAATTCTAGCTGTTTTGGTATTAAATTTCGCTTTCCTGCGGCATAATAATAATACCCACTGTTTGTAAAGTTTTGCTTCTTATCATCACACTTGAGCCAACAATATGGTATATTATAGATTGTAGATGACGCGAAGCATTTATACACACACACAAAATTAAATGAAATAATGGATTAATTATTATATAACACCAACTAAACATGACTTAACTTGTCAAATCATTTTAAAATTTACAGAAACTAAATTTAACACAAAATGATTAGCGACGCCGAACAGATTTGATGTCGTTTGTTTGTATCGATCTCCGCCATATCGTTTTATTTTTGACAGATGCGCGAAAGCGAACCAAAATGAAACCGCTGAATATATAACCTGTATAAGTGTGCTGCGTAAAAGAAGTAAGTCTGTTTATCAAATTATATTTTTCGGCTTCTTATAGACATAAATATATTAATGAAAATGACATTCACAAGAGGCCAATTATTAATAATATATGTATCTCATCACCCAGAACAAGTAGAAATATCAATCCCTCCGTACTTTGCTTCAAGAGTTATACAAAGTGTGTAACCCTGAACGAAAAATGAGAACTTTCCTTGAGCTCATTGTATTGGTAGTTTGGTTTCGTACTGAAAAAGTTAGTCTACTCATCAGGTAGCTACGACCAAACTACAAAAATACAATTCCTACTTAACACAGATAGTGTCAAATACGAACGTACTGATTTAGCGAATTATATTCACTAAATCAAAAAACTCAAGGAAAAACCATCTTTGTGTGTGTTTAATGCCCACACAATATTTAGAAGTTTAAGATAAGTTTACACATTATGTAAAGCGTCCTACATTCAGGTGCTTCCTTTAGTTTCACAAGTAGTTCGTTAATCAGCAAAAGCCACAACAAGGGTGAGAGCATACCTCCCTGAGGACAACCTTTGGCAACTTTGACCGACACTGAAGCAATATCTACATCAACCTCGATTAATCGACGAAAACGATGTACAATGTGTAAGCAGAATGGAATGTAGACAAATCTATACTAAAAGTAAATGATAAAAAAAAAGTAAAAAACGGAAAACCTAACTGTCGGCCACACTCGTTAGTAGTGCCTTCCAAAAATTATCCACTGTTATAGCTGTAAGGGCAGTAAGGAGTTAATTCAGAAATAACCAAATCAAAACAAATTCTGCAAAATTCCGTACATACATTCACCGCGCATGCTAAATACACTGAGAAAACAAGCCGTTATCAGCTGACATACTACATACTTAGGCACAAACAACCACAATAACAGAAAAATAATAATGATAAAGCATTAAACTGAAACTGTAAAATACATATAAAGTTGCTTAAAAACCCCGTAGAACAGGAAAAAACTTTAATTAAAATTTTCGAAACTTTGAATATGACTTGAAACTAAAAAAAACTTGAATGTGTGCTCGAGGCATTTTGTGTTTTAAGAAAAGCAATCCTAAAAAGCCATTACTCTTTGTTTATTTAAGGTACATCATCCTTGTAACCCTTTAATCTCGAGCTAATCCCACTCGGCTAAAAAATAATAGGTTTTTTTTATCCCATCAAATTGTCAAATGGTGAATTAAATTAGCTATTTTGCCAATAATTGTAATTTCGATTAGATGAAATTTGGATTTTTTCCCATTTTTAATTTGTTTTTCTACCGAACGGCTATTGGGTGTTGAAGTTTACTAAAGAAGCAAAGCTGATCCAATTGTGACAAACTTTACTACATTGCAAAGTATTTAGAAATTTGGTAATGTTTGGAAATTCGTTAAAAGGAGATTCTAGAGTTGTCCGCAAGGTCTTGTCCACATTTTCGGATAGTTTGTTGGAACATATTTTTTTTTTTTTTTTTGGAAAGTAGGACTTAATATCACTACTGTTGTACCGTTTACCGTAGAGATGTTTACGAAGTCTTGCTTACATTTTTGGATAGTAGCGTTAAGTTTATGATGACCAGATTAGAAGACCTTATGATCCAATTGTGATGTATTTGAGTACATTTTACAGAACTTAGAAATTTTAAATGACTTAGGAAATGTTGTATCGTCTATGCTAAGGTTGTTCACGGAATACCAGTTCAAGTGGAATAATAGTAATTTCTGATTAAATTGCGATTAACTTTACTACACTTCACAGAATTTAAAAGTTTTGTAATTTTGGATGATTTAAAAAATATGGTATCGCTCGTCCTAGAGATGTTCACAAGCTTTTGCTCACATTTCCCGATAGCATGGCCAAGCAACATCTCTGCGATCGACGGTACGAAATTTCATATGTCGTTCAAAATGGCCCAAATTCTAAATTCTTTGAGATTCGAACATCTCTAGGGTAGAAGTTGGCGATACGGACTGGCAAAGCTATTCAAAAAACTATGCAAGACTCATCGAACATTTATGCGAACGGATATAACAATTTTTAAATCATCCAAGTAATAAAGCTCGTCACAATTGGGTAATGTGGGCGTGTTCCTGTGAATATCTCCGGACTTGTCGGTATTATTTTTAGGAAATTTCCAAAATTTCTAAGTTTCTAAATTCTCCAATAGTCTCCAAGTTCGGCGGTAGTTACTCTTGTATCGCTAACATGAAGTGGTAACTCGATGCTATCGTTAATACGTAATAAGTTAATAATCCTCTTACAATATCCGCCACGAAGCCCTCTGCCCTCATTAAGTCCATCCCCAAAATAACTTGAAAATCAATATTTCCGGTGCGATTTGTCCCGATGCGATTTTACACAATTACTGTAGGTCACTGTTAATATCTCACACCTTCACCTTCTTCTAGAGGGGTGATAATCAGGTCCAAAATTACCATTTCTAAAGCTTCAACGATTGAGCTATTTTTTGGATATTTAGTACAAAATCTGGTGATGATGATGATGATGTTGATGATGATATTCATGTGATGATGAAAACTTATATGGTGATGGAGAATGTTATTGTAATGGTGATAGTAATGATGTTCGATGGTATGATGGTATGATGTTAAGATGGAATGATGGTTCAATTGTATGATGATACGATGGTACCATGTTACGATGGTGTGATGGTTTGGTGGAATATTAGTATGATGGAATGATATTATAATGGTACGAGTTATGATGGTAAGATGGTATGATTGTACGATGGTATGATGTTATGATGTTTTTTTTTTTTTACATATGTAGGAAAATTTCTTAAAACTACAAATCAATATATTTTTTTTATATTGTCTTCCATGGCTAGATTTCTAGCTCTCAAGACATTATCATTCACTTATTTAATTAATAATACACCCATCTGGACCTGTGCTAACAGGTTCTTTTTTCCACTAATATATAATAGAACTTATTTCTACAGCTTATTCTCTTCTTGATAAATAAACATTATACAAATTTATCGATCCTTATTTGTATGTATACATTTGTGTATCATATGACTAGAAGGCTTAAATTACTAAGGAAGACACCATTTATTGTTGCTAAACTCACTAAATTACATTAATGAATACATTATACCACATTGATAATCTCCTTTATTTTTAACTTTGTAACCACCAATATTTTGCCTTCGCTTTTTTGTGCTCTTAAATATCTCTGACAGATATACTAGTACTAAATCTTTGTAAATTAGCGTTGTTAAATTGCCTCCTTTTAAAAAATTTGTCACTAGTACGTCTAAGTACATGGTAAATTATTGGAATGCCTGATTGATTTTGAATGTAATTGTTGGCATCCAAATATATAAAGGCCTCTGGAGGGGATACCCTTGTTCAATATAATACACAAACGCCGTCATATCCATCAGGTACGGGCCCCATATATTAAAGTATTTTCATCGTTCGTACAGCATCTGTTGATATGTTGTCTAATTAATTTGATAATAAATGAATCGATACGTATTATGTCCGGATAATTATATAAATTTTGATTTAATATATACTCTTGAAATTATGCCACTTTCTGTACCTAGCCGTACAAGCTCGTAAACATTTACGTTCTAATCTTCTTATTTTTTCCATATTATGGCCTATTCACATGAATCGCGATTTTACTCGTACGAGCCGCGATTCCGTAATGGCCGCGATTTAAACATTTTTCTCAGTTTTAATTAGGAAATCTGTGTTTGCTAAATAAATTGTTAATGACATTATATTCGGAATTGTTTATTAAATATTTTTTACGTGACTAATATTTATTTTACGACGTAATTTAAGAGAAATCAGTGATTAATTTTTACTCGTACGAGTAAAATCGCGTTTCATGTGAATAGGGCATAAGAACTGCTTATATTATACCATATTGGAGCGGCATACGTTATCAGTGGACGAATTAGCACCTTGTAAGCCATTATTTTTACTTTTTTATCCAAATATTTAGAGAAAAATAATCGCTGGAGAATTTTAAAAGCAGCGTGCGTTTTGTTGATCTGTATTGTTATATGTTTGTTAAAATATAAATTTTGATCTAAGATTTTGCTTTAGTTCAATACCATTTATTTTTAAATTTAGATTTCGCCAGTTTTTTCGAATATTTTTATTTACTTTATTTAACGGTTGTCGAAATAGGATTGTTTCACATTTTGCAATATTTGTTTTAATTTTCCATTTTATTAAATAATTATTTATATAATCTAGTCCAATTTGTAACCTATGTCTAATCCGTAAAATATTATTATCTGCCGAATAAATTATGAGATCATCCGAGGAGTCCCTAATAATTTCGTGATATATAAATTAAATAGTATCGGTGCTAAAATTGTACCTTGTTGTAATCCATTATGAAGCATAAATAAATCATCCGTTACTAATCTGCTATTTGAGACATAGAATTTTCTTTGGTAAAATATTTCAATTAAAATCAGGATTAAGTTATTATTAAATTTCATTTGTTCTAATGTATATATAAGGCCATCTAACCAGACTGATTCAAATGCTCTTTTAATGTCTATTAGAACTGCCCCCGTTATTTTACGATGATTAAAGTCTCTTATTACATCCGATACTACTTTGTTAATAGCATGTATTATCGAGTGTCCTCGTCGAAAACCAAATTGATTATATCGGATAGAATTCAATTTTCAGATATGTGTATTTTCATTTTGTTAAAAATGATAATTTCAAATATTTTACTTATATTTGCTAACAAATTAATTGGTCGGTAGCACGGTAGTTTTCGCACTTGCCAAATTGTTTTTCTTTTTCAATATTGGTAACACTTTAGCTGTTTTCCAATAACTTGAAATATATAGTATACGTTGTTTAAAATGGTATTGAATATTGTACAGTATTCATTTATAATTTCCATCGGAATATATTTTAGTGCTATGTTTGGGATTTTGTCATATCGTGATGATTTTTTACTGTTGAGATGTTTAAAGATATCCACTAGTTCTAGTGGATTTATAAATAAATTATTATTTTCACAAATAATGTTACAACTATTTGCTTGCAAATTGCTGTTGAATGTAATGTTTTGCTTGTGTTCATTTTTTAGGATCTTAAATTTTTGTAATATTCTCACTTTTAGCCTTATACAACCTTGTAATTAGATTATTACTATACATTTCTTTTACAGTTTTCTGTCTATAGCTGTTGTCTTAATAGTTTTTAAGATTAAATCATCAATTTGTTTCAGATGGGTGTCTATTTCATTATTTGTTAAATTCCTATTGTTTGGGGCTAACATTTGCGTTTTATTTTCGGTTAGGTATTTTTGATAATTCGACGATATTTTATTTTTATATTCGTACCAATTGATATTATTCAATACATTATTCCTCGAATCATTATTATTCACATTTATGTCTAATAAAGCTATATCATTTAAGCTAGATATAAAATTTGTTGTGTTAAGTTGCCATTGAATAGCTCTGTGATCACCTTCGTATCGTAACGTGGATTAGCTATTTGATACATAAAGCCGGCTATCATGGAAAACCAAATCTAAATATGATCCACTCGGAATATATGTTGGTTTTTCCGAGAATTTTAGCTGCATTTTATAAAAATTTACATTTAAATTTAACCATTTTTTGAGCATAATACCTCGCGGGTTCTCGGTAATGTTATTCCATTATGAATATTTTGCGTTAAAATCGCCTGCAACTATAAACTCGTAGTTGTTTGTAAATTGAAAATTAAATTGTTGGCACATAAATTACCAATGCGATGCGAAGCTATTGTTTGAACTATGTGGAGCATAGCATGCTGCTTTTATTTCTATCGCTGTTAATTCCAATATTTTTAATTTTTTACTTGTTTAATACTTTATTAAATATTTTCTTAATAATAATGGCCGTCCCACCACCAGCTTTACTATCGATCTCTCTATTTTTGCCTATTATGTTATAATTATTGATTATCATTTTATGTATTTTACTAAATTTAGTTTCCGATATTAACAACATCTCGGGTTTATGTAGTTCTATAAAATTTATTAGAGTCATTCTTCTGCTTATTGATAGTATCGAATTAACATTGATAGCAATAATTTTTAAATTTGAGATTTTGCTGTTATTTGACGACATAAAACATAATTATAAATATAAACAATAATATTTTTGGAAAAATTCTAAATTATTACTATTGTTACTGTTAGTTCCCATACCCATTGAATTTATATTTGGAATATTAATTATATTATTATTCAACCCATTACTACTACTATTGTTAAGAAGATCTGCCGACGATACACCTTCTCTCCGTAACGTTTAGACAGAGTCGGTATTATTTTCGAATAATTCACTGTATTCAAACAAGACTGAAATATTCAACGGCAAATGATGAATACTTGAAGATCCAGCTAAATCATCACAGGTTGTGACGGTCATCTCATGATCAACTGGCGCAAAGGCTAGGTCTAACACGTTATTACTGCAATTTTTCACATTGATACATTGTTTCAATCCCAACGAAAATATAACAGATATGAACTTTTCCACATCATCGTTCATGTTTATAGGAGTTAAATTGTTATCCATATACTCCCATACAATACCTGGCAAGTTAAAATCACCAAAGATAAATAAGCGGTCCTCAGGTTGAAGAAGTGCGGTAATATTAAGTTTCACGGTGTCCAAAAACATATCATAAACCGCGACGCTTAACGGTGTCCAAAAACATATCATAAACCGCGTAAGCGCACAGCAACAACTTCAGTACCACAGTTGGTTAACGTTATCGGCATAGATGAGTATTTGTTAGAGACGGCTATTATATAATACCACCCCCCACGGCATAAGTGTCCTGCTGTAGATGTATGTCTCTCCGATAAACTGCATAAGTTGGTGGAAAATACTCCTCGGTTCTGTAATGGGCAGTCAGCCACGTTTCCGTGATGCAAATAACGTCGTAATTGTCCTCCAAAATTGACAGATATAGAGACTTAGATTTAGTTCGAATGCCGCTCGAATTGTGATAATATATATTTAAGAATGAATAAGGCTAGGGATTTGTTCCGCAGTTGAGAGGCTTAAAAGATGGTGTAATGGCAGGCGCAGATGTTATTGTTTGGTTGGGAATGTTACCCCAATCCGGTTTTTTGCCGCACGTGGATAGCTGGTAAATGGCCGAATTATTACCCCAAGTGGTGAAGCCTCAGAATTATTAAGCATATTGTAATGGGTTTCCTTCAATCCGATTTTAAATGAGATGAATGTTAGTGAGTTATCGATAACACGATCCTTGGATAGTAACAATTTACATGCAACGTCCTCTGATGAACAGTCCTGCAGTTTGTCACAAATGTACTCCACAATTCGATCAGAAGTGACAGATGGATCAAAACGACTAATATATAAACATTTTTTGTTCGGCAGTGGTTCAATTCTAATCGAGTTGATCTGTGTGCCAGTATCCACGAATTCCTGTGTTAGTCCTGGCGAAGTATAGCTAACGGGATTGGACACTGTCTCAGCTACTACTACAGATAATGGTTTATTAGCAATATCAACAGTATTTTTATCCAGTAAGGCATTGATTAATTTGCGGTTTTCAGCCACCTCCGTTACAATTTTTTTTAAGTCCAATTTTTTGGCATATCTGTCAACAATCACGTCATGTTTTTTTAAGAGCTTTGTCATATCCTTATTTACGAACCAAATTTTACAGCTATTGCAGAAGTAACATAAATTCGCAAACTTTTTCATACAGTTATAGCGGCGCGGTCAATTCCACAATACTCATAGCAAAATTGTACGTCACAAAGTTTGCATAAAACGACATCAGTAGTCGAAAAAACTTTATTACATGTTACAAAAGACATTGTCAGTATTAATAATTCACTGTATTAAATATTTAAAAATGTTAAAAAAAAAATTATAACAAACGGGATATAAGTGTTATAATTATGATTATATAAGTTGTATCACAGAGTATTTATGAATGAGTCAGCTAATTGTTAATTATTATTCGTACACAGATTTTAAATCGTAATAAATATCCCGTTAAAAATAAAATAAAATAGAATAAAATAAATCTAAATGAATTTCGATTTATTACATTTATAAACATAGACCTCCATTACCTAAATCATATGGTCACATTTAATTCTCGGAATGAAGGTGCTTCTTCATTCCGAGAATTTCAGCGATTCCTACAAATATGCGTTTGTAATTTCCAACTGTAGAAAAGAACAAACCTTGGAAGTATAGCTTGCAATTATTTGAAGATAAGGTTCAGATTCAAGGGCCGAACCTCTCTTTTCTTAAAATCGAAAAAAAGAAAATATTAAGCCATATTCCGGGATTTAAAATTTTATGTTATGTTATATTATTTTTGGTTTTTAAAAAAAAATTCAAATAATTTGAAAACAATTCCAATGGTAGGCCCAACCAAAACCAACAAAAATGTCTATACAAGCCATACAGTAGACTTAAGATATAAAAATGTACATTATATTTGTACACAATCCGAACAAATCTGTTTTTGTTGTTGTTTAAATATTATATGACATAAACCAACAATATAGAGTACATTTTCTTGATAGGATCTGTGTAATGAGCGAACGAGACGGCTTATATAAACATATTTGTTGGTTTTGGCCAAACTAATTTTCTTGGTATTGCATTCAACAAGCATGTTGTCTTAAAGACATTTTTGTTGTCAAATGAATAATGAAACTGTTGAGTAAAAGCAACTGAAATATGAAGAAAAAAAATCAAAATTTTTTAAAAGTCATATACGAGTATACACAAGCAAAAAGTTATGGATATGGGTAATGCTGTGAGTGTTACTATAAGTATGGAGTTAAAGTGGATAAATATGTAATTGTGGTTGTGGATGTATTGGTGTGAATTAGATCTACATATGTGTCGATATGGGTGTGGGTGAGGAAAACATCGACCCGTAACCGTCAATCTCACCAAGACGTTCACCAAAATTTGCTTGAATTAGAGTTTAAATTTAAATTTATTATGATTTATAAATCAGTTATGCGCATCACATTTTATCGAACTTCGAGCCTACGAAGACTAAACATCGATATTTCTTTTTTACATCGATGTTTATCAACAAAAATTCCTGGGTGTGGACGAGGATGTGGATAATAGAGTGTGTATTTTTCTAATAATTCGTTTAACTTGTTGCGTTTGGAAATCAATTCAATTAGAATAAAAAATCATCAACTTCAGTAATAGTTGGGTTCAAAATTTTCTAAAGGTATAGAAATCACTCTGGAATATTTGTCTTTACCAATAAACGAGATAATAATGAACTATTTTTTTTTTCTAATTTTTACGAAAACCTTATTTTTACGATACTTAATCAACTGTCGCCTCGCCGTACAAAAAATACTTTTGTAAAGAATAGTATAAATTCAGAATCTGTCTTACAATCAGAATTGCCCAAAACGTGAATATCAACGATTTAAGATACAAAATATAACAAAGGATTTACATAAGATTACCAAAATTTAAAATTTCCACAATTAGATTCGGATGCTTAACTGTCAATCTTCGTTTTATATATTGGATGTACTTATTTTTATTTTATAAATTTTATTTTCATTGCATCACACTCGAATAATTTCATGTTCCCACCACCACTAAAATGTCATGACTCTATAAATTTTTTTTAATTTTATTACCATTTCTTATATACAAAAATTAAAAAAAAAATTGTAAATAACGTACACACTCATAAAAATTCAATTGAAAAATTTTATTTTCATTTCTCGCCGGTTTCATCATCGCATCGCAATCTCTAAAGTACCGCATCAAATTTGAGTACTTCCATAAATCTGTGTGACATATCGTATCGTATATATAATATACGTAAAGATGTACTATATATATAAATACATATATAACAACAAGAAAGACCAACATCCCAAAATCACCAAACAAATTGGAAATAAATGTTTTAAGAAAAATTGTATTTAAAACAAAAGTCACGTAATATTCAGATTTGGATAACCAAAACGCAACGCACCAACAACAAGAACAACCAACCAACCCAAATATGTATTAAACACAATTCCCACCAAATTTATGTATTTTGTTGGTGAATACCAAATAAAATGGTTCGTTGATTTACCAAAAAAAAAAAAAAACGAAAAAAAATTTAAATTTTATATTCTCTGGAACAAATTAAATTGGACAATTGATGGAAAGTTACTTGCGCTTTTCATTTCATACATATACATATATGCAGACGATATTTACGAGAAATATACACTGTAATAAGTAGAACGGGAGTTAAACTGGTTTCAAAAAAGGTTGTAAATGGCATAATAGTGCTGAGCGCTCCCTACATTATTTTCGAAAACAGAATGTCGCAACAATAAACGCTTGACAGAAACCTCGAAAGCCTTGTCTTCGAAGGAAAATAAAATCCCAAAAATAAATGTTGCATAGACCTTTATTGTGAGACAAAAGTGTCACAAATATCATAAGTGTCGAGAATATATGTATATACATATGCATGTTCAATATCTTTAGCTTAGAAAAAGAAACATAATTAAAATTAGACAACAAAATAAATAAGATTTTACTAGAATTTACAACAAAAACTTTTTGCATTGTACCGTCATCCCAAATTACAAAACTCCGATTGCAGCTCAAAATATTGCTCACACATATTCAATTTAAAATTTTGCGAAATAGGTGTTCCACTTCAAATTTAACCTTTTGTACCTCACGTTCAACTTGTATACCAAATCAAATTTTTATTCATCGACGCTAGGGCCGCACAAACCCCGTGTTCGAGTGTGTGAAGAAGGCGGTGGCCGAATCTCTAATTAAAACATTTTAATCTTGGCCATCAATGACAAAATAGGAGTAAAATTCGCATTCATTATAAAATGCTCTAATTATATCTAACCATAATTTAGATATTGGGTCAGATTTTGGAACGATAAAATTCGTGTCATTTTATTTTATTTCCTCGCTTCCTATTTGAAATGGTATTGAAATAACAAAAAAACATAACAACAACAACATAAAATTTGGCAAGGCAGAATCGGCCTTATTGCGATAAACAGTCGCTTAGCAAACAGCACGCCGTAAGCAGTTAAGTGAGAGTACTCGATCGATTATTAGTGCGTTCGTTTGTGGTGAATTAACTGAATTGTCTGAATTAACTGAAGTGATTTGTCCTTTCGTTTGGTATACTTCACTTCAGTTAAAAATATTGAGCTACTGATTTATCTGAATAATAATTTTGCTTAGGTAGGTAATTCAGGTAATTGTTTTTGTTGTTTTTTGACATTATTTTGTTTTACGCATCGAAGAAGCCAGGATATTACAGAGAATTTTAAATTATTTTTCTGTTATAATGGATGACGATTTGATCGAATATGTTAGTTTCGCAAACGAAGAATTTGCAAATGAAAATTTCAATAAATATACTATTCATAGCCAAATCGTCAACATGGACTAGATCCGAGAGTAATAAGCTGATAGAGGCTTATGAACAGTATAAAGATAGCTTCATTCACGTGAAGCAACGTAAATATGCTTGAGAAATGATAGCCACCCATTTGCAGGCACCTGATGTAATGGTTCGTACAATTATAGTGTTAAGCAAAACATGACGTAATTTGTTAATCTTTATGCTATTTTTCAGAAATTGGCTAAAGATTGTTCGTTAAAATGGAATAACCTTTCACGAACGTATAATGCAGCTAACGGCCGTAAAACAAATACCGGACGAAGGCCTATCCGGTTTGCATTTTATGATATGATGGGCGCTATTCCAAGCCCTGACAACATTGTTAGCAGGCCAGTAGCGGGCCGTCAACAGACATCAAAGCCAAGAAAACGAAAGATGAGTGCAAAAAAACAGTACTAGAAAGTAAAAATTGAAAGGCTAAAAGCAAAATCGACAAACGAAATGGAACTTTTAAGTATTGAGAAGCAAAATGTTGAATTACTGCAAAAATTGGTTGAGAATATAAGTTGCTGTTTAATAAGTATTAAATAGATTGGTTAGTTATTATTTATTAAAGATTTGCATTGTGAATTCGGAAAGAGCTGTAAAAATGCTTGTTGTCGTCTACTGGTACGAGTATTTCGAGAAATTTCCTCTGGCTCAAAATATTGTGTTTGATTGTGAGTTTTAGTTATTATATCGTTTACTTCGTCATCTTCTCAGATACACAAATTATGAAGCACGATAGCAGCCACAGTTGCCCTTATGATAAACTCTCTGTTTACGTTCTGCAAATCTCTCAGCCTACGGAATCTTCCTTTTAACATACCAAATGCGTTTTCCACCCGTGCTCGTAGTGATGAATGAATGAAATTAAATTGTCGCTCTTCGGACGTTAAACTGCCAATATCCTTAAACGGGGCCACAAGCCAGTCTTTTGACATATAAGCCGAGCCGCCAAGAATAAAAGAGCCATATACATACATGCTGTGCTTTTCTCAAATTTTTTTACACAATCCAGACTTTCTCAACAATTTTGAGTCATGCATGGAGCCAGGCTCACTGCAATATATATACAACAATAAATTTCAATTTGAAATTGACGACCCCTTGCAGTAGTATACTGGAAAATCCTTTTCTGTTTATGTAGTCGTTGTCTCCTTCTATATTTAAAATTTTAATATGTGAGCCATCTATACATCCCATAACGTTATTAAGTCCTCTTTTATTAAAAAACCGTCGTTCATTGGCGGCTGCTCCCTCTCTAGTTGGCCATTTAATGAATTTGGGGGAGTGTTTAAAAATTAAACCTTTACCACATAATTAACTAGCAATCTGTCTAAAACAGTCTTGATTCGCCAGATAATAAATAGTCGTAAGTAATTTCTTATTAGCAGGAGTCTTCCTCCGTCCATCAGCATATAATAAACTTTCTTTGGTCATTAACGGCTCCAAGAACGCTGTTTATATATAAAATATAAATTATAGAAATAACATACTTACTCATAAGAGCATTAAAATGTAACCTTCTACATCACTATACTATATGCTTGAACCGTCGTTTCATAATATTGTGATACCTTTTGAAGGGAAGCACTACTTTGATTTTCTAGCTCGGAATCGCTCGAGCTTGAACTACTGCTAGTATCGATAATATCCCTGCACGTGAATCTTGAAATAATTCTTTCTAAGATATTTCAAATAAAATAATGTTAGTAGTGGTAACACAAACTATATATTTGAGTATTTAATATTATATATTTACCAATAATATTGTAACAAAAATAATTGATCCAAGAAAATGGTCGATTAACTTTTAATTTTAATTATTTTATAACACAAGCCAATTACTATTTAACAATTTGACATTTATCTGAATTGTAGCAAACGAACGACAAATTTACTTCAGTAGCTTAATTATCTGAATATTAACTCAATAATCGGAATAGTAACTCAATATCAATTCAGTTAATTCACCACAAACTAACGGGCTTTTTATCAATCACATGTCGCGAGTAATTTTTTGAGTTCACCTATAAAATGAGCAAGCCATGATAATGAATACAAACCATAAAAAATTAGTTCGCCAATATTTTGTTTTTTTGTATGAAATTTGCTGCTTGTTAAACAATCGAGTATCTCCTCCATTAATTATTTCAAAGAGAGAGATTTTTGGAGATTTATCTGTTTTGAGGTCCCCTGAGTTCGAAAAAGCGAGTTTTGATGGTTCACCCAATCAAACTGAAACTTCATATTTAAGGTTATTTGCTAAATTAAGAGGAAAGGAGTTTCCCAGTGCAAATCGACCAACCGGAAATGACCATTCCCATCGGCCAGAAAATTTATTTGGCAGTTATCTGAAAAATATAAAATTTACAGAAAAAATGGAAAAAATAAGAAAAAAATTTTAAGTTTGCAAGAAATTTGCATAATAAGTTTCTCAAAATTCGCTGTTCGTAAAAGAAAGTCGTGTGTTGGCCACACCTCAACTTTTCTCAATGGAATCGTGTGACTTGTAGTGGCTCATTCATTCATTCTCCGTTAGACTGAGAACCACATACATGTGAGCTCACCAAATCACCACTATAACGTTTCCATGCCGCCGGGGCCAGCGCTGGAGTATTTGGCGCCCTAGGCAAACTATCAATGTTGCGCCCCAATTAAAACCTGCCACTATATAAATAAATAAATAAAACCAGTAGGTAATATGTAAAATTAATTTATTACGAAAACTTTATTTTACGTGCTTTGCATTTAGCAAAATCCATAATAATTAACTTTGTCTCTATATCACGCGCGATTTCGTGTTCAATCGACACCATAGATAATCCTACAAGACGTTCCTGCGACACTTAAGCTTCGAAAAGCTTCGTTCGCTGTTTGCCACTGAAGCCAATAGGGTAAACAACATTTGTATAGCGATACAGATATTTGGTACACTGTCTTCTATTTCATTTTTAAAAATATAAATTAATAAATCTTGTGGTCGTAATCCTTGCGGGGCCCGTCTAGATATAAACTGTAGTTAGCATTGGATAATTCTATTGCGTCGATGTCTTTTGACTCATCGTGTTGCAACATTTTTTCTAATTTAACGCAATGGTCCAATATTTGCTGTGATGAATCGTATTGCAGATTATGTATGTTATAAAGAAACCCAAAAGTTGAGTTGATAGTCGACATTTGGGAGAATCTTGCCATAACAGATTGTATGGCTTTATTCAAAATCGAAAAAAAAATACCGACTTTGAATTTTATTTTTTGGTCCACAATAGAGCTGTTTTTTCCGGCTTTTGATACGTTGGTTGGTTCACTTGAAAAATTTTTGGAAATCTCCAATTTCTTAGCTAGATCTCGTGCATCTACTAAATTTTTATCAAACCCTTCATCAGTTCGAAAATCAACTAGCATTTTCTTAATTTCTTCTAGAAACCAAATGGCTTTTTGAATATTTATATTTTTAGATTGGTAGCTGTTTGCTGATGACATTTAATTCAAAAAGAATGTCACACCATAGGTAACCACAGAAAAAGTCTTTTGCAAGGCCTTTTGCTTCTATCCGTGATGTATTAGCGGAAACTCCGGTTTGAGTAGTACCCTCAGAAATATCAACAAATGCTTCATAAATTCCACTTAGATGATAGCACGGGGGTTTAAGGGCATCGATTCGACTTTCCCACCGTGTTTCGCCTAATGGTTTCAAACGTCTTAGCGTTGTGTTGAAGCTGTGAAATACACGTATATACGCTGCACTAGTATAACAAATTAAGTTGTTTCAATACAAGCGCCAGCAGCATCGCTAACAACGAAATTCCAGCTGAACGACTGTATCCGTCATACCAGAGCTTGTAGTATCCGTGAGTTTTACGAGTCCCAAAAAATGTTTTCTTATAGAACAGGCTCACAACAATCGTTTTCCATATTTATTGTGGACTGTGTCATCCTTTCTGCGTCTCATTCCTCTTAATCTTCCGAAGATGCTCGCCCATAACTTGATCAAACCGTGCCAAATATTTAACAAATTTGAGGAAATTTCCATTTTCAGGCGTAAACAATTTTTCTTTGCTTCGACGAAATGCAATATTTTGCGTAGCAAGAACCATAACAAGTTCTACCAAGCGTTCTAATACTAAATTTCAGTACTTTTCTTCTTCTTTTATAAGGCGCAAATTTTCCTGATCAACAGTTTGATTTCTGGTCAATCGCAATTCAAGCTCTTTTCAGCTTTCAAAATTCTTCAAATGTTCCTTACTTTTCTCATGTGCGGCTAGAATTATTTATATTTATGTTTTTCCAATCGATTGATCCTTTATCGGTGAGATTTATTGGACGCTAGTTGTTACGAAAAAGTTTGCAACAAAAACAGAATGCCGAATCTGTTGTTTTGGAATACTGCAGCCATTGTCATTGCTTTTCTTCTCCAATAGCAAGCCTCCTTTTATAAAAAATCTTTGAAAATTTTCTATGGTTGTTATATCGAGGAAAATGAAATTTGTTTAATTTCCTCCGGCCCAATTTCAACCAAAATTTGTCTAAGACGGTCAAACGATAAACTAGGTGAATTTGATCATGTAGCCGGATCGCTGTAATCCAAACTTGAAATGAGTAAATTTTCTTCTCCAAACTTTTCTAAATTATCACTGTAAACTTTATTTAAAGTTCCTTCAATATTTTGCTCTTCCGCTCTAGCTTGTATAAATTTAATAATAGCAGTCCCCGGTTCTCTCTCGTTTGTAGTTGCAGAATTCCTTCATTTTGATTATCATCTTGAGGTGATTGCTGCCAACAAAGATACTTTCGAAATGGCCCTGCTTGTTTTTCTTCTTGAATTTGCTTTTCAGCCTGCATTTTTCTATTTTAACATAACACCTAACACGAGTAAATTTGATTCGAGGATAAAATTGTCAGATGTAACAGTATTAAAACGTCTCATTTAGATTTTTAAATTTTTACAATTCTAACGAACTCAAAAACTCGAAAAGACGTTTGTATGAATGGTAGTTAAGTTTAAAAATTCAAATTCCGATTACAGACTTTTCAATAAATTTCATTTTTCAAATTCTAATTTTTATTTTTGTTTTTTTAATTCCTTTCAGAAATAAAATATAAAGGGCTGAAACCCCACGAGTTAATCAGAACTTTAGCCCTGAAAATTAACTTAACTCACAAACCAATCCCTAACTGAACCTCTTAGTTCTTCAGCTCAACCTAAAACTCAACGAACGCAATTCCCAACTCAATCACCAAATCACCACCAACCCAACTGTCAACTCAATCACCAATTCAATCACAAATCCACTTTTAAATAAACCCTTACTTAATGCCCTCAACCCACGAAACAATCCCCAGATAATTCCCCAGCAAAAACTCTCACGCAGCCCCAAGGCCAGCTAAGTCAGCCCCAACTCAACATATCAACTCAACTTAGCTCTAAACATATTATCAACTCAACTCCACACTTAACGGCTAACTTAATCCCGAAATCAACTCAATTCGAAGCTATTTGTGAGTATGAACTCAACTCTCAACTCTTATTAAACCCTAACTTGACCTCATATCAACCCTCAATCCAACCCTAAACTCAACCCTAAACTCAACCCCAACTAAACCTTCAAGTCAACGTCCAACTTAATCCCAAACTCACTCTCAAACTTAACGTTCAACTCAAACCAAATTAAGCGCCCAGCTCAACCTTCAAATCAACAGGGTCCAAGAAATTCCCAACTGAACGACTGAATGAACCCCAAATCATCTTCAACCCAACCATAATCATCCCAAACTCGACCAAAATGTCAAGCCTAAACTCAACGCCCTACTTAATTCCCAAATAACTATGGTCCCAAAAAATACATGTGTAATCAACGTTGAACTCAATCTTCAAATCAACGCGAATCAAAAAACTACATTCGTACATGAACTCAACTCAAAACAACTCAAGCTAACTTTTAAGTTACAACTCAATCATCTACCAAACCACAAATAAATTCCCAACCTAACCGCTGACTCCTATTCAACTCAGTTCCAATTCAACTAAAACTCAAGCACGTCAATTCAATACAAATATATCCTCAGTTGAACTGCTCACCAAACCCTAACCCAATGGGAACTCAACCCTAATTCAACATTAACTCAACACGCAAATGGAGCCCAATTCAATCTTAAACGCCCACTTCAATTAAGGAACCAGCATATAAAAAAATACTCAACTGCTCTATAAACCCTTATCCAACCCCAACTCAACTCAACCACAATTCAACCTGCAAATAGAACCCAATTCAACCTCAAACTCAACGCCCAACTCAATCCTCAAACCTTTTGACCCCATGTTCCTCTTGAAGTACAGCTTCCAAAAGCGTTATAATTCTCCGCCTTGACCGTAGAAACAGTTTGTAGAATGAAAAATCCAAATCGGACAAGCCGTCCTCGAGACACCATAGGTATAGACAGCTACTCGGACATCCATTCAGGCTGACGGATTCAGGGCTTTTAAACGTCGGGGCTTTTTTTTAAACGTCGAGAAAAGTGTTTTTGGACCAATAAAATGTTTGGTCATTACTGACAGGATTTCAATACATTTGGTTCTTTTGGACCGAAGTAAATAATTCTGATAAAATAAAAATGCAAAAGTAGGATTGTAAATTATTTCGTTCGGTCCGAAAATAAACCTAAATTGTTCGAGTAATACCAAAAGCCACCAAACATTTTTTTTTGTTTTCTCGACGTTTTAATGATCCTTGAGTCCGACAAAGCAATCAAAAACCAAATACTCAGAGTCAAAAACCACCTGATTATTAATACGTGGTAATACCACGTGGTTTCCAGTTTAGCAAATTTTTCATAGATGCTAGTTTGAGAATTGTGTTGGGCGATAAGTTTATGGTTGTATTGAGAGTTGAAATGGGAGCGATTTTCGGGTTGAGTTAGGGTTAAGTTGGAGTTGAGTTGGAGCTGGGGTAGAGTTAAGTGCGGATGATTTATTTGAGGGTTAAATTGTATGTTGAGTTTGAGAGTTGAGTTGAGAGTTAAAAGATTTTCACAGATGCAGACGTCAAATTAAAATTTCGTCTTCCTGAATATTTTAACAGTTTGGTTTTCTTGTATGCGGTAAGCTTGTCATAGTTATTTATTGATGTGATTATAGACTTAAATAAAAAGAAGTATAACGCAAATAAAAATGACAAGCGTCCATTCACCAGGTATTTATTAAAAGAAAACAAAAGAAAGTTCATAAGAAAAAAAACGCCACAAGCGGCTAGCATTAAAAACAAAAACCAAATAAAGACTCTCTCACACTTAATAACTCAACACCTCCAATAGAGCCTTATTTTCCAGCACTCAACTCTTCACAAGATTGACTCCCATTGAACAAAACCTGTGTTTTTCTGCTGTCACCGGTTTGGTAAGGCTATCTGCTAACATTTTTTGTGTTGACGTAAACAAATTTAACTACCTTGTCATTAACCTTCTCGCGCAGAAAATGATGACGAACATCTATAATGCTTTGTTCTGGGTGAAAAAGCTGTCTTCTCCGTTAATTGGATCGCTCCTTTGTTGTCGCAGTATATGATGGTTGAACATTTATTTTCCCCTATCAACTCCTGACATGTACCCCGCCACCAAATAGCCTCGTGCGTTGCCAAAGACATAGCCATGTATTCGGACTCTGATGTAGACAAAGCAACTGTTGGTTGCTTCTTTGACGCCCATAAAATGGCAACACCTGGATTGTTATTGAATCCGCTGACAGCTCCTACTGCGAACTGTATATCTGGTCGTGATACCTGGGCAGCAAACAACAAGCTCCCAAACTGCTTCTTGATACGGCACATCCTTCATGGATTCGCGATCTGACTCATTCTGCTCATTTCTAAAGTAAGTTTCTGATTTGGATCAGCTGGAACACTTACACTATTACAATCGACCATTCACGTTCTAGTATTTTTTGAATATACTGGTTTTGATTTATCGAAATCATTCCCGACTTGCGGTCTCGCGTAATCTGCATGCCCAACACACATTAGGCCTCGCCAATGTCCTTCATTTTAAATTGCTTCTGTAGATACAACTTCAAATCAGCTTTCAAAACTTTGTCGTTGGAAAAAATGAGCAAGTCGTCAACATATACTGCCACAATCAACATCTTACTACCATCTATATGATAGTAAATGCATGCATCGTAATTTGAGCATTTCATGCCAAAATTCTTCAAAGCAGTGTCCAATCGCTGATTCCATACACTACTAGACTGCTTGAGTCCGGATAACGACTTAATACAACAAACACGTTGACTTCCATCACTAAACTTTTCAGGTTGAATCATACAGATTTCCTCGCTTAAATCGCCATGAAGGAACGCTGTAATCGCATCTATCTGATCGATCTCTAAATCGTATTTCACAGCTACCGCAATCAAAAACCGTATCGACGAATAGCGAACTACACGGGTGAGAATGTCTCCTCATAATCAATGCCCTTACGCTGAGCACAACCCTTCACTACCAAACGAGCCTTGTACCGATCTACCACTCTTTTCTCGTTGTACTTGGTCTTGAAAACCCATTTGCATTGAATCGCTCTATACGATCAGGTAGCAAATCTGTAAGCGACCACGTCTCGTTTTCGATTAAAGAACGATACTCCTCTTCCATAGCTGTTTTCTAGTGAGACGCATTTGAGCTGCTCATAGCCCCCTCCACTGACAATGGATCATCCAATTGAACACGTGATACATCATAAACGAAATCATTACTTTTCGTCGACTTGTGCTCTCTCGATGAACGACGCGGTTGTAACGAAACATCGTTCACTTCCTCATTTGACGGTTCATTACTAACCGAAACGTCAATTGAATCTTCATCTGGTAGATTTTCACTATTTTGATATCAAGATACGCCTTCTGAACTTGCTATTGTAACAATTACCTCATCCTCCACTTCATTGCTATCATCTTTGAATGGATAAAAATGATTAGAAAATTTTCGAATGGATAAAAATGATTAGAAAATTCGTTACAATCAATTACCTTGTTTTCACAGCGTTGATCCTCCAGAAAAACGACATCACGACTGACATCCACTCGTAATTTTTCCAAATCAAAAACTCGATAGCCTTTACAATTCTCGCTGTAGGCGACCATGATGTATTCCCTTGATTTCGAATCAAATTTCTGGCGCTTTTGTTTCGGAACATGTACCACTGCCTTGCATCCAAACACTTTCAAGTTGGACAAATCAGGCTTTTTGTTGGACCAAATTTCTTCGGGCGTTTTATCGATAGCCCCACGATATGGTGAACGATTCACAAGATAAGCCGCTGTGTTGACAGCTCCACCCCAAAATCTGTTGTCAAGCTTTGCGTCAAGAAGCATACATCTCGCACGCTCGATAAATGTTCGATTCATCCTTTCCGCCTTGCCGTTTTGGCGTATACGGTGCAGTTGTTTGATACTGTATCCCCGAATCTCGGAGGAAGTTGGAAAACTCCTTGTTGCAGTACTCTGTTCCATTATCTGAACGCAACGTTCTTATTTTGTGACCCGTTTGATTCTCCGCAAATGCTTTGAACTCCCTGAAAACATTCAAGGTGTTTGATTTGTTCTTGATGAAATACACGGAAATCTTGCGGCTAAAATCATCCAACAGTCACAAAATATCGCGAGCCGCCAAATGAAAAAACTGGCATTGGACCACACAGGTCACTGTGCACCAGTTCTAGTACTCTGGTAGCCCGAGATTTGCTGTCCTTGAACGGAAGGCGAGTCTGTTTCCGCTTTAAACATTCACAAAACAATTTCGTAATCTCATCAAACTATCGTGACCTCAACTTTGCATTTACTTTTGCCTCAACCAGTAATTTGTTGCTTTTGTCGAAAACTTTGCAATCATTTGCAACTTGACAATTAGTCCTTTGCCAACTAACTAACTGACCGACAGTAAGTTTGTGCAAAGATCTGGTACGAATAGAACGTCATGAACTGTAGTATCTACTATACGATTATTCACCTGTAGCTGGAGTAAAACATTGCCAATCAATTCGGCCTTCAATTTTGATTGATTTGCAATCGTGACCTCTCCTGATTCTGACACTGATTTGAGATTTTTCATCCAACCTTGTTCACATGTCATGTGTGCAGAGGCACCAGAGTTTACATACCACTCAGTCGATTTAAGGTTGCATGCCGTCAAACACGAAAAAACTGACGAATGACTAGCCATCTTCGCTTTCGGACATTTGTTTTTGTAGTGACCAACTTCACCACATCCGAAACATTTCCCGTCCTTTACTTGTTTCTTCTTCTTCTGATAATTGTTTGACTTCGCTGACTTTACGTACATGGCTGATGAAGAGGCAGAGCCCTCAACTCTATCATCCAAACGAACTTCTTGAAGTAGCTTGGTTTTAATTAAGTCAGCCGAAATTTTTGTGCCAGAACTCTCTATCGCCATAATCATGGGCTTGTACTCGTCGCTTAATCCGGCCAACAACAATGTCCCAATCCACTCATCGTCTATTTCCATGCCGGCACCTTTCAACTTGTGAGCGGTCATAATAATTTTATTGAAGAAAAATTCCATCGAACCGCAATTCACCAGTCTAGTTGAAACAAGTTCACGCAAGAGTGCTACACGACGAAGTAGACCAGAATCTTCAAACGCTACTTTTAAACTGTCCCAAACATCCTTCGCCGTATTTGCTTTTTGAATGTGTGAAAAATTCACACTGCCCACTGTTCACTAATAAAATAATCGATGCCTTGGCTTTTGAATCTTCAGTTTTTTTCTTTACTGGGTCAATTTCCTTGCATTTGCCCTCAACATGACTCCAAAGGTCATTCATTTGAAGATATGCTTAAGCAGCAAATTTCCATGTCTCATAGTTATCTCTTCCACGCAATTTCTCTATGGACGCAAACGTTGCCGCCATTTTAGAATTTTTTTTTTTTCTTTTTACACAGAAAAAAAAATAATTACAATAAACTCGTTAACCACGAATTTTAACAAATTGAACTTTTTAACACTTTTTCCTTTGATTTTTAAGTGGGTCTGGGCCCATAACCTGATGTGATTATAGACTTAAATAAAAAGAAGTATAACGCAAATAAAAATGACAAGCGTCCATTCGCCAGGTATTTATCAAAAGCAAACAAAAGAAAGTTAAGAAAAAGAACGCTACAAGCGGCTAGCATTAAAAATCAAAAACAAAATAAAGACTCTCTAACACTTAATAACTCGACATTTATCCATGTATAGTCGGTATTACAGGAAGCGTATCAAACTCGATACGTACAAAAAAAGCTGACGTCGAGTTTTGGGTTTGTTCCTCGGGTTTCAGTTGCCTTTTTAAGAAGATTTTTGAGAATATTCCTTTGTTTGTCTTTAAACAATTTTCTTTATTTAGAGTTGAGTTGAGGATTGAGTTATGGTCGAGTAGGGTGTTGAGTTGGAGTTGAGCTAAGCATTCAGTTGGCGATTTATTTGGGGGTTAAGTTGGGGGGTCGAATTGGATGTTACATTAAATTGAGTGCGCATGAAGTTTTTGGACAGTATTGATAAAGGGATTGAGTGGAGCATTGAGTTTGGGTTGAGTAAGGGTTTTGTTTAGGGTTGGGTTGAGGGTTGAGTGGGGTTCGACTTATTGTTTAGTCATCAGGCGGCATTTTCCATCTAATCTAAAACGAATTCTCTATATGTGATTGTTTAGATGAATTCACATAGTAGTCACTGATTTTTCAAATGTTATTCACTCTTTATTCTCTCATTATCCACCAATTAATCAGTCATTATTAACTGATTATTTACTTATTATCTACTCATCATTCAGTGAATATTCTTGAGTAATGACCAAATAGTGAGTGAATGATCAGTAAAGAAAAGTGAATGTACAGAGATTAATCAGTTAATAAGAAGTGAATAATGAGTGTATACTGAGAGAATAAGTGAGCAATTGTGAATATTGGGTGAATAACTGAATAAAAAATGTAAATATGTATATTCTGGGATTAATCAGTGAATAATCATTTAATACAGCGTGCATAATTAGTGAATGCTATGTGAGTATTTTATGAAAATAACCAAATTTACTCTGCTTGTAAACTGCGATGATCGGTTTTTATCATTTTCTTTCTCAATTATGTTATATGAAAATTTTACTCGTACTCCTCTAAGATCGAACATTAAAAGTTATACATTCGTTTGGTTAAATGAGCATTGTACATCGAAAATACTGTTTTGTGCAATAGATAAAATTAAATAAAACAAAATCAGATGAACTAGGGCCATACCTGGAGCTCTTACCTTATACTATAATTAAACAATAACTTTCAATTTTTTAATTAGAAAAAATTGAATTTTATCTTATTCCCATTGAACAATTAAAATTATCTCAATATGCATAGCAAGCTACGGGTAGCATTGTTGTTGTACTTCTGCAATTTATTTCATTTCTTGCATGTGCGATTTTAACTTAATTAACATTAATATCAATTTACAAATCATCTTATGACCATATATATGTAGAAAGATATTTATACTGAAGACAACAAAGTTAATTTTTTTTTTTTTATTATTACCGCAGGACATTTATTTTCCCAACTGCGGAACTTATTTTAAAATTGGATAAGAATTAGCTTCTTGCATACACCTTGTCTACAACTTTACATACATTGTATGGACATACCATATAAGTACGTAAGTTTATATAACGATAAAGGAAATGTGTTTATTAACGTGTTGTGCTGGCATCTAAAATACACTTGCTATTTTCGCTGATTAGATGTAGATTTGTTTGAGAGTATTGAAATTTCTTATATGGGCAATAAATTTCTTTTTTATTACGCAATATGTGTTTGTGTACGTGTTAATTTCAGGTGTAGAGTTAAATTGATAAAAAGAAAGATTTTACCGGTCAGTTTGTATAATTATATTCTCGTTTGCTTTGAAATATTTATATATCTGTTTGCAACCTTGCGAGCAACAAGTAATCGCCTATTATTTAATGATCTTTCCTAATTTGGGTAAGTTTTGGAATTATAAATCACATCATTGGATCTTGAAGTTAAAGTAAAAAATAATTAATGTAAAGGAAAAACTTATTGACATTAGCAGAGATGAATAAGCTTAATAAGCGAGTGGAAAGCACGATTAAGTGCAGAAAAGGAATATAATTGGTCTTCTAATTTTCTAGCTAGAATGAAATCACTAAGGATACAAAGTGGATTTAAACAGAAATGTTATGTAACAGCAAATACTAGGTACTTCTAAGCCTCGAACAAATAGTCTTTATACCAAACCGTTTACCATAGTAAGTTAACTAATACGTAGGTTAATATATTGGCTGCAATTTTCCATTATGAATATGTGTGTATACATACATAAATGTACTGTTTGCATTCACCTAAACACAGTTTACAATGGCTCCATATTTTTGGAACCAACTAAATTAAAATATCAAAAAAAGCCAAAAGGTATACTAAAATAATCTCAGAATTTCAAGAAAATCTGTAGAGTTATCTGTAATTCTGTACATAAACATCGCGTATGATATAAGCCGAGTAATTTACCGTGTTCGTCTTCTATTTCTTAGGTCAAGTGAGCCACACTTCCCAAGCATTTATTGTAGGCGGCAATCAAATTTGTACACACTACTCCATCTAGCTAGACCCACGGAACGGTTTATGGCGGTACAATACATTGTTGGGCATAACCATTAAAATCACAGTTTTTCAGTTTTTTAGTCCTAATAGAACTTTATATAATTCTTCTGGAATGGTCGTTCTGTGAGCTTAGGGCTGACTCATGAATGAACGAACCAACCGGCTGGGAGCTTTAGTGGTTTGGCCAGATAAATAACCTTCAATGTCTTTCCAAGGTATTCTTTTGCCCGCTGTGTGACACCGTTAGAATATCGTGATCTTGACGAATAAGTTACTTAAGTAACTTCCACACTGGCAAGCAAGGCTGGGGAGCCAGAGCCAAGCCGGAGCCGAACACGAAGCCAGCTTTCCTATCGAGTTTTTTTTGCACCAAGTTTGATGACTTTATTGGTGGCAATTTTGAACAAAAACTTAACTGTGACAAAATATTAAATGAAAAAAGCAATGTTTTACACGGTTTCCGGCTTATCAAAAATGCCCAGCTCTGCGGCTTCTGACTCCGTGTCCAGCACATGTTTGGTCGTCATGTATCCGATGGTTTGGGTAGCTTTGCGGAGGTTCAATAAGTTTTCCCTTAATATTCATAACATTTAATGCGCACTTCTGGAGTTGGATTATAAAAAGAAAGCTAGCAGCGTGAGGCTCCACCCAGCCAGTCGGCCAATGACGCCTTGTAACGGACTGGCCAACCGAGTTGGCTGCCCGCTAGCAGAATCCACCTGGGTCACTGCCTGCAACTATTGCCTGGCTATCGCGCAGTCTAGGGTAGGAATTGGGCAGTACCCACCAGGGGCTTGAAAACTGCTATACTTACGACACCGACGTTTTCCCAGTTAATCTAGTACACGCCTACGCTACAAACATGATCACCTCTTGAAATTAGCACTTAATAGCACATTGAGTTCATATTAGCACCGTTTTGTGTACAATATACATATTTGAAATGAAATGACATTTAATTGGATGCCTTCAATTGGTTGAATGATTATTCCTTTGATTGAACGATGTGTAAAGCTTAACAGCTGCCGCACTCGGAGAGCTCTGCGAACACGCCAGTATGTGTCTAAAGATACACAATCAAACAAAAAAAAAACTCCGGAATACTGTTTGTAAGAGAATTCTTTGTGGTGGGTTGACTATTCTCAGCCATCTCCGCAATTATCATTTTTCCTCGATTATCCGACCATATGGATAGTAAATCGTATGCTGGTATAGTTTTACTTTTAACTTCGTTGGGGCCCGCAACAATTATGGACGTAATTTCCAAATTTATCCGTAGCGGTAATACGACCTGATTACAGCTACGGATCCGATTATCCCGCTAACTGATTAGACAATCGACACTAACTGTAGCGCCCTTTGCCAATTTAATTTGGAGACGATCGAGCAAAAGTTGCTGTCTAAAATAAACAAAAAAACCCTCATCATGACACCAGCGCTTCGAAAACGTGTTTCCAATAGCCGAAACAAAACCCAATATTCAACACAGCTGCGCACCGATTTAAGCGACACAATATGCCTTCATGGCTGTACCCAGACTTGCTCGAGCTCTGAGGTAAAATTTTTATGTAAGAATTTAGAGGAACCTCCTCATTACGGTAACAACTCATTCGTTAAGTCGTGGGGATGACTCACGATCCCTGAATAATCTCATCCAGTCGGGTAACAATATCACAACCTAGGCCGACAGTGGCCGGAATTAAAACATCACTAATAGTTATTATGTTTGATTCTCATAAGCAATGCGGCAGGAACAAATATTGCGCCTAATCACTGCAGCGTGGATATCGGTCCTCAAGTCCGAATGTGTATGCCATATATACCCAGATTTTGCTCTGACCCCACTGGGTAAGCTGAAAAGCAAAATTTCCCACAAAACCATTGATCACGGCAGGAACGAATTTGGCTGCAAATCGAAAAAGAAAATCGCTTTGAACGTAAGTCTGCACATATGTATACCGGTTGACAAATCGTTAAAGCTCGAGAATTGCCCCTCAAATTTTAAATCTTTTTGTGGTGTTCAGCCTAACGGCTTTGAAGGTAGCAGCAACCTCATTCTCGGTGCCGAGATTCAACAGACTTCTCAAGGCGTAATCGGATCCATGCGTGATCATATTGTCCGAATACTAAATAATTGGGCGAGTACGAAGTTCTGGTATGCACCGTATAACGTAAGGTTGAGGCAACCTGATGGTCGACTTTGTACTTCATCAACATTTGACGGGAAGAGCAGCCATTGGGACTGTTTTCCGTTATCAGTAACGACAAATTGGGGTACTGAAAACAAATTAAATACCTCGTGCTCGACATACGAACATAGTAAGGTGACTGATGCTTCTCTAAATGGCTTTAAAAGTACGAATCGCGAGTACTGGTCTAAAATTATCAAAATGCAGGTGTTACTATGTTTTGGACCGAGGATACGGGCCTAAAACGTCCAAGTAAATCCACTGAAAGGGATGCTGGGTTTCTTGAAGTTATCCCATGTTAGGCAAGTGCGCTTGTTGCACAAGTGAGGCGGTTAGACCGGCTGGGATCACCAATTTCCAGTCCGATACATCGGTACCATGACGGGATCATCAAGAAATTCCCCTCCCTTACTATTAGATTGGTTTGTACATTAGGACTGGCTCTTTGAATTCGGGTGCGTCCAGGTCGACATGTAGAGGCTCGTCGTTGCGCTGTTCAGAGGATGGAGATGTTAGTTCCTCGCACGCAGAAAACTCGCGACAAAGCAACTGGTACCGTTTGACGACTACCTTACGATGCTCAATTTTAAAATTGAAGCCATCGAAGACTGGCGTGATCGATGATCACGGTGAACTCAAAGCCTTCGACGGACGGCCTGAATTTTTCTATACAGAGCACAGCCGCATAGCATTCTAACTAAGTTATGCTGTATTTGCGTTGGGCAGCATTTAACTTGTGAGATAGATTGCTATGGATTGCTCTGCCTCGCCATGACGTTGGAAAAGCACGCCTCCCACACCCGTAGTTGATGCATCGACCTGTATGAAAATAGGTAATATATAAATAGGATGAACTAAAATAGGCCCTGAAGTTAGTAGAGTTTTCAAGGACTCAAATGCTACTTTTCAGAAGATATGTCAAGAGTGCTGACTCTGACGAAAAATTCGACACGAATCGCCGATATAAGGGTTTTTGGAACAGGATACGAAGTAATTGCCTCAACTTTATCAGGATCGACCATTATGCAACCATTCCCAATTATGGGTCCAAGATATTTAGTTGTTTGAGAACAAAACGTACAAGAGCCGTTTGTTTATGGTTAGGTTGGCGAATTATAATAGATCGGCTACAAGTTTGAGGAACGTTATATACTCCTCAAAGGTGCTCGATGTTACTAACAAATCATCCAGGTACACGAATATCTTATCGTGGTACTGATGGGGTATTACGCAATGCATTAGTCGGCACAAACTTTGAGGAACATTGCACAGCCCGCAAGGCTTGACCGTGAACTGGTAAAAATGCCTACCCGCGACCGTAAGCGCGGTTTTACATTTGTCATCATTGTCGAGCAGAATTTGCCAGATGACATCTTTCAAATCTAAACTAGGAATGAAGTTGGTATTTTCTAAACGACTCAGTATTCCGTTGATTAGAGGCATCGAATAGGCATCCTTTGCCGACACGTTATTAACCCTTCGGGCATCGAGGCACAACTTAACCTTGCCGTTGTTCTTGCGTACTAGTATTACCGGGGAATACAAAGCGCTCTCGCTTTCCTCAATGATACCCAATTGCAATATGCGACTCAATTCGGTTATAGAGGACCGATTGGACGGCGGGAAAAAAGGCATAATGCCTTTGTTTGATAGGAGTTGCCGTACCTGTATCGATTTTGTCGGTGATGAGGGGCGTTCGACCAAAACCGAGTAAAGTGGTTGACGGAAACATTGACTTGATTTGATCCAGAGCTAGTTGTTGGACTGACGAATGCTATGACTGGAACTAAGGGTTGAGACAAATTTGAAGCCAGATGCAGCCGCATACGTTTCTCAACATTATTGAATTCAACTTTAACGAGAACATGACCCAATACCCGTTCCTTGGAACCATTAGCCGTGGAGATGAATGATGAGACATTACCGAATGAAATATTAGCGTTAACCAAAAATTGTTCGCAGCCTTAGCTCAAGACACTTACGTTGGCCCCGGTATCCAACAAACCACGATTATCCGAATTTCAGCGAACGCCCGTTCGTCGCTTTCCGATGTAATCAAACTGGAACAGATTTCACGACGTAATTTCATTCAAAACCTAAAGTATTAGGCCCGGACAGTACAGATTTTCTTGTCCAGAACCGAAACAGAAAATTCCAGTATTCCAGTACCTTCACGTATTGTGATTTGAGGCCGCAAACTTCTGCTACAAAAGACTAAACAGGTACCGTTTCCCGTTCGGTGCTTATATCATTTTCTCTGTACTTCATTGTTTGATCGTTCTTATCCGAAAGGCGTCAGAATGAAGGTTTGGCAATTTCATGGATGGTATGAAGAAGCCTAGGGCCTATCAGTCCCTCCGGCTCATAGTTGACGTGGGACCACAGCTCTTCTAACTGGTTGCATTCGTTCGCAAGCTGCCTGATCTAATTAAAGGATTTGTTAGCAATGACGACTTGCAGATCGGGACGCATGTTATTCTTCAATATTGCGATAATCTCACTATCGGGAATTGGAATTAAGGATTGTAGTTAAATTTGGAGGATGGCATCTTTGAAATCGTGAAATGATTCCCATGGAAATCTCTGCTTCCTCATTTCGAGTGCCCGGCGTATGTCCCGATCAGATCGGCATCGACTGAAACGGTCAATCAATTTCGGCTTGATCCGATTCCAGGTAAGATCTCGGCGGGAATGTCTTTCGAAGAAGACCCAGAACCAGTCTAATGCCTCACTATCCAACAAACAAGGAATGTCGTTTTTAGCGAGTGGAACGTGTGCGAACAAATAGTTCTATTGGGTATTTGTGATATCTGACCGTCTATGGATGAATCTGGTCCCGTCAATCGACCTTTAATAGTATGTAGCAAGGTTTCAGTCCCCGATTCCATTGCTCCCTTATCGTAATTTTTTCGGCGTAAGACAGAACAATCATGAGTAGAATTCACTCGACTTGGGGGAACCGTAAACTTGGTGGAAGACCCAGCATTCCAGTTGGCTTATTAGTATTGTGCACCAAACCAGCTGAGGTTCTAAAATCCAGCAGGAAATCGCTATCTAGATCGTTTCTATGAACGTTTATATTCTGTTCAGGTAATGCAAAAATATTCTGAATGGCTGAACTCCAGTTTTCCGGGGTTGTTAGGTTATTACTTTAATCCGCCTTGGTCGCGAACGAAAAAAGGTTGTCACAGGTTGTGTCTGTGCCTAGACTTGCGCGTAGTGCCAAGTGAAATTTTTATGTAAGGATTTAGAAGAACCTCCTCTTCACGGTAACGACTCATTCGTTACAGTTTTTCTCGGAAATCAGCCACTTATCATCTTATCGGCCTTTAGCTATTGGCTTCATATTTTTAGATATGGTACGCCGCCCACTCCGTCCGTGTTATAATCACAGTGGATAAATTCTTTCTCACCAACAAGATATCCTAAATATTTGGTATATCGCTTTACAAAATGGCCTTTTGCTAGATTTATGGTTAGGCCAGAATCGGTTAATAGTTTAGCGACAGCAAATAGAAGTTAGAAATTCTGATCTAAATTTGAGAATATGATGAGGAGATCATCCTTGTAAAGAAATACCCTATCGTCATATTTGTAAAAGATGACTACGGTCTGCGGCGCATTGCCTAATCCAAACGGAATCACGGTAAATTGGTATAAGGGACTGCCAAAAGGCAAGATTTGCCAAAAGTCGTCTTATTGATTTATATAAGAGATTAATCTCATGCTTAAAGATTTCCTTACTAGATTCGCCTTACGAGAGTCCAACCTACTCGTAAGTCTGGATTTACCATTCGATTTACTTACCGAAACTAAGCGGGAAAAAGCGGAAACACCATTCCAGCAGAACAGGATAGAAGTTATACGATTAATACGAATGACTTCAGTAAAAGAGTAGTCCAACCCAGAGTATTAAACAGGATTCACATGCCTGAAGAACCTTTTTAGCCGCGATAACATCCAAATTATGGTCGGATGAGCTTCTCGTAAAAAGTTTGAATTGCCTCCAAGAAGCCTTTTTTCAACCACTTCGGCTTAACAGTGGAATTATTTTTGTTAAATTTGGTGAACCGTATTACCGAGCAAAGAATATATCTACTATAAGCCAATTATATTGTGGAGTACAGGCGGAAATCCAGGCTCGACCGGCAAATCCACTGTCTAATACATTCATTTAGAAATAAATTGCAATCAAAATAAATCTGGTAGAAGATTGTGAAGAATGCTTTTAATTCTTAGAATTGATTTCTACTAAAACATTCAACTATTTATAATAAACCAAACGTAATCTCTTGGATAAAAGCTAAAACTCTTCCGGATGTATAGAGTATACCATATATAGGGAATAAGATTTGGGAAAATTTAGATGGTTTCATATGGCTACTTAAAAAAATCTGGGTATAGTGATCCGATCGAAGCCGAACGCGGTTCGCTTCAAGCTTGAGTCTTAAAACAAAAAAAATAATTTACTTCATATTTGATGCACTGTACATGGGTGTCGTATAATTTTTTCTGTAGCGGGAAAGAACTTTTTATTTCCATAGGAATTTTCGGATTTGGATCCGGGTGACTTTATGCAGATAACACGTTAGCACTAAATAAACCAATAAAAATGTTACTAATTTAGTCACACTTTCTATCATCTAAACTGTAAAATAAACCACGGCCCAATTTCGTAACCGCGTTGGTTGAGATTTATTGAGATCACTACTGTGTATTCGTGTTAAACATTTATTATCGGGCTATTTATATAGGTTAATGTCCGTAAATTTGCCAATGCTTAAATATTGCTTTCCTACTTATTACTTTTAACAACCTGTCTATAAACTAATAAAACATGTTCGATTAATTTCCAGTCGAATATGCTTATTGGTTTTAATAGTTTATAGTTAATTACATAAAAGCATACTATTGTTCCCATTTAGTTACGAAAATGTATTTAGTCTTGAATCACAAACAATCAATAAAAAAAGTTATGACTTCAATTAGGATTTGTAAGAATTCTGTACAACACTTTTATTGGCAGTTGGGTACAGTACGTATATACATAATAAGTTACATGAAGTTTTATTATGTTGTTATGGTAGATTGTATAACTAAATGTGGCTTGAGATGTTTATAAAATAAAAAATCAATTGGTAATAAAATTATATTTTAAACGACATTGCATAATGATTGTTGGACATTTTACATAAACATAATTAAATTACTCGTTTAAACAACACGTGTTTATAATTATTTGTAGGTAGGTATATGCATGTCAAAAGTCTACCATCTGTTTGTAGTAGTATGGATTTGGGACGTTGCTTAGTCATTGGGATCGATAATGTAGTTTATCGATGTATGAGATATCTCGTTTGCTTCCTATGCCTAACGTACTATACTTTACATGAATATCAGATTAAACTCAACCACAGGTAATCTACGGTTAACAATAAGACTTCCCGTTCCTTATAACCTCTTATTCTTAATTAAGCAATAAAAATGTGTCTTTGCTTTTGACATGAGACAAACGGAATACGAATACCAACACAACATTAAAGGTAGTTCTAGAAAATTATTTAAAAATAATTCTAAAAGTGTCATGGTTGATCTAGCTAGAGCAGGTTTAGTTTGATTTTATGTTGATCTTCAACATGTAAGCATTACCTTTAATTTAAATATATAATTTCTTAGGTTGGTCCTTAGGCTTCATGTCTCACGCATAATATTATCGCAATGACGTAATTAGCGATCCTCTGATTTCGCGCGATTCAAATGCTTAAACCACTGTAGTCAATTGGTGGTTAATTTATTTTAAATTAAACTAATTAATCTCCACATAAATTTTAATTAAAACTATAAACTACAAAATAGCGACTTACAATGATTGAGAGCACTGTAGCGCGAGAACGCCTCATCTAATCGGAACAGTTCCAGCGTCAATTGAGTGATGTTCTTTTCTCCGCCTCAAGTAAAAAGGCTTGGCAAAATCAGCAGATAGCGATGTCCAGCAGCGATTTGCCACCGAACGTCATAACCTCAATTATTATTAATAAAAATACTACAGCACAGTTCAAAGTGGCAACCTTACCGCAGGCAATTTAAATCAAAGTGATCTTATTAATTTTAATAACATTGCTGTGTTGAACCATAATGAAACTAAAAGTGCATCGTCGCCAAATATTGACGATAAAAAAGATTGAACGTGCTGTTGTAGTAATTCATATAAATAGGAACGTGCCCTCCTGGCGATTTGCGAGCGAGCCCGTATGCCTCATTGACATTTATATTATTACGTAATTTCCTCTCTCTCGTTAACACTTTGTTTTAACTACATGTATAAATAAATGTGCTTAAATATTAATATAAATCGTGTTTAATCTAATTATCTGTTACCTGTATCCCCATCAACTACGCTGTGCAAGTGAAAACGTGAATAGACCGAAGAAAGAAGCCCTAGATCGAATAAATTCACTAAGGTAGCTAGCGTTGAATTAACGCATAGTAATAGGTATTCTTGCTTGGTTGATGACGAGAAGCCGCCACCAATCTATTTGAGGGAAGAATCAAAAAGCGAACTTCCAAAAACGAACTAGTTTATACGGAAGGTGCATTTTATATTTCCGGGATCAAAAAAAGAGGTTTAAAAGTAACAAAACTTCAAACGCTCAATATTGATGGTTACAGAGCATTAATTAAATATTTTGACCCAGTTGGTAAACATTACTACAAATACCAACTAAAGAGCCAAAAAGGATCGGTTGTTATGTTACAAGGAATAGAGAGTTACGTGGATGCAAACGAAATACAAGCTGCTCTCGCTGAGAAAGGCTTCCAATGCAGGACTATTACCAATATTTTTAATCGGGAGAAGGTGCCTCAGCCATTGTTGAAAATGCAGCAACTGCGATGGAAATCACACAGCTAATTATAGAGGGTGCCCAATTTATCGAGAATTGAAAAGGGGAATCAATCGGCAGCGAGCAAGGGAACGAATCCTTAATCTTCATTCTTCAGCTAGAAAAGAAGCACGACCAAAAGTTGTAAACACAAACGCTCAAAATGGAAAACAGTACGCAACTGTAAACGGTAACAAGCGCCAAGGGGTTTCATACGCAAATGATCTTAAAGGTACCGCTCCTAAAGTGCAAGCAAGTGAAGAGGGGAACATCTCAACGTATAGCTTTAAACAAATTGCCTAATATGATGCAAAGCTTCATGGTGATGATGTAGAGAACCATGAAACTAATGATGCAGAATATGAACACGTCGATACAGATAGTCTCAAAAAACCAAAAGTGACCATCATCAAAATAGCCATATTTATGCAAACGGCTGCAAAAACATTGCAATATAGCGAGAGAATGCCTCACCTGATCGGAGTAATTCTGGTGCTAAATTGTGGATAAAAAAATTTGGCAGATAATTTATTTAAATTAAAATAATTAATCTCAATATCTTATAAACGTTATAACACAAAACACCTACGGTCGTGTAGACGATTAGTATATATTAGCCGCGACGGCTCAATGAAAACATGTCGAACCGCAGCTAGTACTAACTCCGTTGCATCTGCATGTAAAAAAGGATGCTGCTATTTGATATGTATGTCGTCATTAATGCCTACACCTGCATTTAATTTCAAATTAATATCTAAATATGAATTGTAATTTCTCGCTCTCTTTAGTATTATATTACTCATATAATGTATTAGTATTAAGTATATTTTGAATTAAAAAAATGGTGGATGGTCGTTCTCTTGTTTTTGGACCACCGTCGAAGCCACATCTTATTTTGTATTGATACAAATTATTCGCGACAGATTGTTTGGCGACGAGAATAAAATATTTTTTAAGTCGTGGAAAGGATAATAATTCTGTAATATATTTATAAAATTATTTATAATATATTGGTAAGTATAAAGTTAAATATTACACGGATAATTCGAAGTGAATAAATAATTGTGCATAAATTAGCACGTATTAAAATTGCATTGACGAAAAGTCAACAACAACAAAATGTCTGCTGAGGCAATAAAACCATTCAATCCAGAATTACATTTAATTTATGACTGGATTGAGAGATTGGAATTATTTTTTTCAATTAAAGATTTGAAAAATGAGAAAAAGCTGTCATGGTTAATTGTATTAATAGGAGATTTGGGTCATGCTCAGTTAAAAGTGTTATTAAGTCCTTCAAAATTGACTAACAAAACTTATCAAGAGGTAATTACGGTTCTTAAAAATCATTATGCACCGGAAAAAATTGAAATTTCGGAACGTTTTAAATTTTATAAACGTAACCAAGAACCTCAAGAATCAGTGCGCGATATAAGCGCGATCACCTTTTACAATTTTCTCTTATAATTCATATAAATTTCTTTTTCCAGATGTGTCGTCGAGTCCATGTGGTGTAAAACTACAGTTAGTGAACGGTGAATTACTGGAAGTCATCGGTAAAATTCCAGTTACGGTCAAATTTCATGAAAACTTATGCAGATTGGGCATCACAGTCGTCAAGTTGAATCACTCGTTTACACCGTTACTTGGAAGAGATTGGATGGAACTAATAATGACAGGGTACCGTGAGTTAATTTTAAAATTAGATTATTCGGAATTTTACAAACAAAATATTGTTCAAAACGTGAATGGTGTAGTAAATCCAATTCAGTCATGTCACATCAGTCAGCCATTAATACCTTGTTCAAAAATTATGGAAAATCTACGAAACAAATATAGAAGTGTATTTAATTCTGAAGATAATAGTCCCATAAAAAAGTGTGTCGCGGAAATTAGAGTACAAGAAAAAGCAATTCCAAAATTCTGTAAATTTTATGATGTTCCATTGGCATTAGAAAAAAAAGTTGAAGACGAAATCAAACGTCTCGTTAATGCGAAGATCTTTAGTCCTGCCCTAATGGGGACTTACGGATATGTTGCGATATAAGGTCACTGTCAACAAGGTATTGGATGCAGATCAATATCCGTTGCCAAAGATAGAAAACATTTTTGCAAGTCTCGCCAATAGTGAAATCTTTTGTGTATTAGATCTCACTGGCGCTTATCAGCAAGTAGAAGTCTCGTCTAAGTCAAGAAAATTTCTCACTGTTAACACTCACTTAGGATTATTCGAAATGAATAGGCTGCCTTATGGAATTTCATCGACACCAGCTATTTTTCAATCGATTATGGACGAAATATTGAAAAATATTTCGGGTGTGTCTTGTTATTTGGATGATGTCTTGATAGGCGGAAAGAATGAATTTGATTGTCGGATAAAGTTCGGTCGGTGAATTTGATTGTCGGTAAAAATATCGGCAGTCGTAAACGCTCCACAGCCCCGAAATATCACGAAACTCAAGTCATTTCTCGGACTAGTTAGTTTTTATTCGAAGTAATAATCACATGAGCTTCATATTTTATATAATCTTTTGAAGAAAGATTCCCAATTCATTTGGTCCAAAAGAGTGTGATGAAACGTTTCAAAAATGTAAGAAATTATTGACGTCAAATAATTTATTATCTTATTTTGACCAAAACAAACCTATAATTGTGACTTGCGATGCGAGTGCGTATGGATTGGGAGCAGTACTGTCACATGTGATAGATAATGAAGAGAGGCCAGTATGTTTTGCCTCCTCAACATTGTCACCTTCAGAAAAAAAATATGCACAAATACAAGGTGAGGCATTAGCAATTGTATTTGCCATCAAACGGTTTCACAAATATTTATATGGAAATTAATTTACCCTAGTCACAGACCATCAGCGTTTAAAAATCCTTTTTAATCTGGAAAAAGGTCTCCCCGTACTCGCAAGTCACCGGCTTCAAAGATGGGCCATTTTTCTTTCGGGTTATAAATTCAAAATACTTTATCGAAAAGGTGCTGATATGGGTAATGCCGATGCGCTTTCACGCCTTCCTCTTCAGCAAACGTCAGCTTTAGAGGGTGAAGGGTGGCCAAATTTTGTGAAAGATATTCATATAAAACCATATTTTGCGGTACGAAATGAAATCGTAATAGAGGATGGTTGTTTAACGCGAGGTTGTAGGATAGTCGTGCCTCGGGAATTGCAACAGAAGCTGCTTGCTCTTCTACATGAGAGTCACACTGGTAATGTGCGAATGAAAATGTTGTCCAGATCATATTTCTGGTGGCCTTTTCTAGATTCAGAGATAGAAAAATTAACGTCCAATTGTGGAATTTGTGCTTTAAATGCGACTTCAAAACCATCTCAGACGATTGCCTGGCCAGAAACAAAGTTTGCGTTTGAGACAGTGCATGTAGATTTTTTTCATTTGTTTGAATCAACATATTTTATTTTAGTAGATAGCTATTCTCGATATATGGCCATATGGTTAATGAAGGATACCAAAGCTACATCGGTGATTAACAAAATAAAATCATTTGTGTCTGTTTTTGGTTTGCCGGTCGAAGTGGTGTCTGATAATGGACCCCCTTTCGGATCAGAAGAGTTTAAAAATTTTCTTGCTCTAAATGGTATAAAAGCTACAAAAAGTCCACCTTACCATCCACAGTCTAATGGATTGGCGGAAAGAGGGGTTCAAACTGCAAAAAACTGTTTGATGAAAATTTTTAAAGACAATAAACTAAACCAGCAGGATACACTTTTAAATTTCTTGACCACATATAGAAATACGCCAACCTCATTAAACGGGAAAACCCCAAACGAGTTAATTTTTAAATCAAACATTAGAACGAAATTGGATTTACTAAAACCTACAGCACCTAAAAAATTCGTAAAGGAAAAAGAAATTAAAATTAAAAACCAAACTAATAAACTATATCATAAATTTAATGAAGGAGATAAAGTTTTGTGTAGAAATACAGACAAATATTCAACTAAATGGGTACCTGGTCGAATTTTAGAAGTTACTGGTCCTATCACTTATTTGGTTAACGTTAATAATCGAGAGCGGTTAATTCATTCAGATCATTTGAAATCTAGTAATTTAGAAGATGCTCTTCATCGCGGAATGCGCGTTTTGCTTCCGCAAGAGTACAACTCAACCCTTCCAAATACCGCTTTGGATATGAATACTACTAATTCACCTGTTCCTGCACTTAGAAGATCCACTAGGACTCGAAGACCACCTGATAGATTAACATATTCTGTTTAACAAGTAAATAAATTATTTTAAATTTAAACTTATTAAATTTTGGATTAAATTATAAAAAATAAAAAAATAAAAATTGGGAAATGGGTTATAAATTTATAAGAGCTGCGTTTTTTTATTCGCTCCGGTTAGCTGCTATCGAGAGCCGTCATATAAAAAGTGGCTTCCGATAGCGCTCCGTATAAATAGGTAGAGCCAAATATTGTTTATATGAAGTTTTTGGTAAACAATTGAATTAAAAATGATAGTTTGATGTTAAATAAGTTTAGTTTACCAATAAATAGCGCGTCAAATTTAAATTTAGCCGTAGAAAAATGACGGCTCTCGATAGCAGCTATCCGGAGCGAATAAAAAAACGCAGCTAATATTGGGTTAAATTGTAAATTGTAATGTATATTGAAATTTAAAAGGGGAGGAAAATGATATGTATGTCGACATTAATGCCTGCACCTGTATTTAATTTCAAATTAATATCTAAATATGAATTGTAATTTTTCGCTCTCCTTATTATTATATTGTGGGATGATGGATGGTCGTTCTCTTGTTTTTGGACCACCGTCGAAGCCACATCTTATTTTGTATGGATACAAATTATTCGCGACAGATTACTATTAAGGCAGATAATGAGACAAAAGTTTCTTCACGGTATCCTCAGCATCACAGTCCAGATTTTTCAAACGTTAAAATAGTAAAGTTCAAGTTTCCAGAGGTGACAAGTATAACACTAAAAGCTACAGTTGCTACATTTATACCACTCAATAGTTCAGCGGTAATTTCAGACATTGCTTCTAGAAATCTATTTACGATACCTTACCTCCTTACTAATATGCTATACCAAAAACGGTACAGATAGATTCAAACAAAGCATGGGAGTGGTCTCAATAATAAAAAGTTGATAAAATCTTAAAAGAGTTATTTATACTGATACCCATTTATTAAGCTAGTGCGTATGTAACCACGTAGTATGTTCTCTTTGCTTTTCTCAATTCAAACATTGTGAAAGGTTTTGTACAGTTTGCGAGAAATAAATGACAAAATATCAAAATGTTTATGAAGGTTGGACCCCGAGAATGGTTTTAACCTTTGGTATTTACATCTGAGCTCTATCAAAACCAACCTAATCAGTAATAAAAAATTTCTCGTAAACCAACCTTAACTATGCGTAAATTTTAACTAATCCTATCTCATTCTTGTAGTGTAGTTCGATTTGTAGTGGATGTTAAATTCGATCTGAATTAGGCAACCTGATACTTCGGAATTATGTACTTCGTTCTAAAAAGACCAAAGTATTGAAATCCTGTCAAAAATGACCAAAAATTTGGTTGGTCTAAAACCACTTTTCTGAAGTTTTGAAAGTCCCTGAGTCTAAAAACGCAAAAAAAATTCCGTCCGCCTGTCTGGATGTCTGTATGTCTTTTTTTCACCAATCTGTTTCTATGGTCAAGGCGGAGATTTGAAAAGCTTTTGGAACCTGTACATCATGAAGGTCGGGTACCTGCCATAAGAATTGCGGCAAAACACCTGGTTATAGAAATATTTACCAATTTTTTTATAAATCCTGGCATGAATGTGGGGTTTTTATTTTATTTAAAAAAAAGAAAAATTTATTCGGAACCATAAGCTCCAGTACAATTTTGACTAATAATAACAAAAAATACAATTTTCTCAACAAATTAAATTATTAAAAGCATAAATAAATTATTCAACTGAAATAATTTTTTTTCAATGATTGTCTGATTTCCACTTTCGTCATGTTAAAGTCGCAAAATATGCAAAGTTCGTTATAAAGTTTCGACATAGAATTCAAAGGCTCGTCGCTTCCATAATTCGTTCGGTGAAAATCACTTTACAAGAGTGTGCGAGTACGTAGGTTTTAAATAGGAGCATACAATTTTAGATTCATTAACAAGTACGCACTCAAAATATTACCGTTAAGTAAATCGGAAATAAAAATAGCTCCAGCATGCTGACGACGAATTTCAAGTGGCTCAATTTTCAAAGATATATCTACATATTGTATGAAGGTAGATTCCTAACATTTTCCCACCAAGGTAATCGACGGTCAAACTCCCCAGTTTTATATGCATAAAAAATGAGAAAAGATTTTTATATTGATTCAATTCTGCTTATGTGATCATTATAACGTGGAGACCATACGCATGATGCATATTCGAGCTGTGAGCGTACAAGAGATTGATACATGCAAACAAAAACTCTAGGATTATTAAACTCTTAACATTTTAAAAATCCCAGCATAGAATTGGCTTTGGCACACATCATGTCAAAATGACGATTAAATGATAATGTAGAAGTGAATATAATTCCAAGATCCCTTATTTCGTTAACACGATTCAAAGTGTTTTTTGCAATGTTGTAATTATAAATAAGATGCGAAGATGAACGTGTAAACGTCACCATTTTGCACTTAGCTACATTCAAATGTAATAAATTATTCTTACACCAAGAGCTTACCCCGTCTATATCCATTTGTAATTTAACTGCATCAGATAGACTACGAATAGGAGAAAATATTTTTCGGTCATCAGCATATATTAGACATCGGGAAAATTGTATGCTTTTTGTGATATCATTTACAAATAATTTGAAAATAAGTGGACCAAGATGTGCCCTGAGGTACTACAAAATAACATAAATTGTTTTAGAAAAACTGTTGTTAATTGCTATAGACTGTACCCGCCCAGTGAGGTACGACTCAAGCCATTTGATTGAATTATCATTAATTCCGAAGGGTTTTAATTTTTGCAAAACAATAAAGTGATTGATTGAGTCAAACGCCTTACTGAAGTCGGTGTAAATGACATCCAGTTAAGCATTACTCTCAATCACCTCCGTGGCATGTTTCGTAAACTCCACTAAATTTGACACAGTAGAACGCCCACGGAAAAAACCATCTTGCTCATCTACAATAAACGACTTTAGTCCAAAAAACATATAATCACACACAATTGACTCAAACAATTTAGGAATCGCTGACAATAACGAAATACCCCTGTAGTTAGAAACATCACTCCTATTACCAGATTTAAATATCAATACAATATGAGACGATTTCTAGGCAACCGGAAAAACACCTTTTAAAAGTGAATCATTAAATAAAATTGACAAAGGCAGAGCCATTTCATTACTAAAATTTTTAACAAAGTATAAAGGAATACCATCTGGGCCACATCCATCCTTAAACAAATGGAGGGATTTAACGATATCCTCTGGAGATATGTGAGGTGTGTACAAACAAGAGTTGGTACAACTACCTTCTGCACTAACATATTTGTCCGACTATATATATTTTGAAAAAATGAAGCAAACAAGTCAGCAATATCCCCATAGAATTATTACTAGTAACATCATTGAACCGCATAGTTGATGGAAATCCAAAAGTTTTCCTTTTGGAGTCAACGAAATTCCAAAATGATTTAGGATTTGAAGTCATATTATTTTGAGCCTTAATAATAAAATTTTTATAAGCAATATAATGCAAATCGTCAAAATGTTTCGATAAAATTAAAAATGCCAATCTGTCGTCAGCGTTTCCGGATAATTTTCATCTTCGATATAATTTTTTCTTACGATTACGTAGGTTTATTAGATCGTTGTTAAACCACGGAGGATTATTACGATTAACTTTTTTATTAGAAACCGGTACAAACCTGTTGAAGCCAATGAATAAAATGCCATAGGAAATTTGCACGTCGCGGTCAATATCCACCAACGAAAAACACGAATCCCACTCTACTGATTTGAAATAAGAAAATGATAATGATAATGATAGCACGCCTAAAATCATAAAATTTAATAGAATTACAATTATTAGTATTAAAATTAGACACCAAAAACTCTGATACGTTTAAATTGATTTCCATAGATTTGTGGTTGACATCGTTGATGATATACGGAACTGGTGCCAACTTTATCATAAATAGATTGGTAGAGTTAGCAAAAAACAAGTCCAGAAATTTACCATTATAGTTAGAAACGTTATTTATCTGAACGAGACCAAATGACAAAATGGAATCAATACATATTGATTCAGCCTCCGACTTAACATTGTACGGAATGACGCAGTTTACGTCGTCATGGTTGAGCTGAAGATTAAACTCGGTTAAGTTGAAGCTGGGTTGGGTTGGGTTAAGATATAGTGAGCAGTTGTCCAATTTTTTGTATAATTGCTGATTGAGGATTGAGTTGAAAGAGAGTTTGGGTCGGTTGGGTTGAGGGTTGAGTTGAGGGCCGTTTGCGGGTTGAACTGGGGTTGAGTTGGGTTAGGATTAGTATTTAGTAGGTAGTTGAGCAATCTATATATATATATATATATATATATATATATATATATATATATATATATATATATATATATATATATATATGTATATATATAAAAGTGAGTATTTGTACAGCATATGTGCATGTTATTTAAACAAATGCACACGCCTTGACCGATTTGAACTGAACATTACACAAATATTGTTTAAGACTTAAGAAAAGTTACTGTTACTAACTCAAACCTCAAATTGTACTTTTTACATTTCAAATTGAACCTTTAGCAAATCATATGAATGACCAATTAGGATGGAACTTATCTATTTCTTGAAAAATTTTAGTGAAATTTGACATCCGCGATGGAAATGGGATCCTAAAATTATTTTTGGATAAAATTTTGGAATATGGCAAAGTATGAAAGGACTGGCTTATTTCTCAACCGTGTGCGACGGAAATAGGCTTCAAAAATGATTTTTAGATAAATTCTGGAATATGGCAAAGTAGGATGTAACTTTGCTATTCCTTAAACTATTATAATGAAATTCGAGATTGGGAATGACGGTTTAAAATATTATTTCTAATTCCGAAACTCTACACTTATTAGTTTTAATATTGCGGCACGTGTCGGCCACACACTGTACTTTTCTAAACATAGTCAAACTTACCGCTCTGACAGCAAATACTCAGAAAACATAACCCAAAGTTTAAAGCGAAGGATTGGCCAGAAAAGTTTCTAATCGAACTTGAATATTATTACGGAGATAATATTGATCGTTTAGAGCGTTTGGAATAGTACGTTCATGCTATCTCAAAGAAACCGCAACAGCTGCATGGTTCACAGAAACCTAAACAGACAACATTATAGGAGTCTTTTGGCATATTTCTCACAATCTCATCTAAAAATAATTTTTCGGGTCATATTTCCTTCTGTTCCATGGAAAACGTTAAAATTCATCATAATCGGTTAAAATTAGCTAAGTTATATTCTTATTGACCATATTCCAGAACTTCGTCTAAAAATCATTTTAGAATCCCATTTCCAACGCACATGTCATATTTCATCATAATCGGTTAAGGAATAGCCAAGCTCCGTCCTAATTGGCCATTCATATAATTTGCTAAAAATTCAATTTGAAATGTAAAAAAGTTCAATTTGGAGCGTAAAAGGTTCAATTTGAAGTGTAAAACCTGTATGATGTTATGATGGTACAATGGTACATATAATGGTATGAGTGTGATGGTATGATGGCATAGTGGTATGGTGATATGATGGTTTAATGGTATGATGGTATTATGGTGATGGTACCTTGATGATGGTATGATGTTATGAAGGTATACCGGTGTGATGGTATGATGGTAATATGGTATGATGGCACGATGGTATAATTTTATGGCGATACGATGGTACAGTCGTAAGATGATTGTGTAATGTTATGATGATATACTGGTATATGGATTGGTATTATTGCATGACTGTGTGATTGTATATAAGATATAACGTATGGTGGTATGACAGTATTTATTCTAGATTAATGGTGTGATAGTATGATGATATGCTGGTATAACGGTATAATGGTTTGACGGTTGGATTATATGATGATATCAGGGCCTGACAGTATGATGGTGTGATTGTATGATGGTATGATGGTACGATGTTACGATGTTACTATGTTATGATGGTATGATGGTATGATGTATTGTTGTTAATATATGCCATCTAACCAACCATAGTATGATGATATGATGGTGTGATGGTTTGACGTTACTATGGTACCTTGGTATGATTGTATGATGGTTTAATAGTATAGCATCATGATGGTATGATAATATAATGTAGTAATGGTACGATGGAATGATTGTTTAAGGAAATTATGGTACGACGGTACATATACTGGTATGATTTTACAAAGTTTAGGTTTTCGTGGGAAGTTGAGTTGTAGATTGAGTTGAGTTCATATACGCATGTAGCTTTCGAAACAAGTTAATTTTGGGATTGGGTTGACCATTAAGTGTCAAGTTGAGCAGACAATTCAGATTTGGTTCGAGCTCAGTTGAATTAAGGTTTAGTTAGCTTGCATTGAGGTTAAGTGGGGTTAGGTTAAGAGTTGATTTGTGGTTGATTTGGTGATTGAGTTCAGGATTGGGTTGGCGGTTAAGTTGGTGATTACAATTGAGTTGGAGATTTAGTTGTAAATGGAGCCGCAGGTTGAGCAGAAGATAGACTTAAGAGGTTCAGTTAGGAATTGATTTGGGTGTTGAATTAATTTTCAAGGCCGATGTTGCGATCACCTCATGAGGTTTCAGCCCTTTATGTTTTCTTATTCAATTAAATTACAATATTAAAAATTTGCAAACTACGAAAAAAGGATTTTGGTTTTTTTTTTTTTTTTTTAAAGGATGCTTAACGTTGTTATCGGATTATATTCAACTGATTCATTTCACGTGGCCAACGAGAATTATTTCTGGAATTTGCGTCCACTTAACAAGAATTTAACATTGACGAGAGACAATGTGATTTTTTCAAACAAAAAGCGCATACTAAGGCTAATAAATCTAACTTTCTCCTAAAGAATTCTTAAATATTTTATAAGACCATCTTATGTACCCCGCACCTCTCTTTATAGAGGGGTGTAAGTAATTCAGGGTCACCTTTCACTTGTTTGTTTCCAATAATTGAAATATGTATTGAAAAACGTTTTAAATTTCCTAGAGTAGATTTTCCGTTGATTTTTAATTTAAAGCAGAGAGTGAAACCGGAACCGAACCGTAAACCGAAAACCGAAAAAAACCTAAATTTTTTATTTTTTACGAAGGGAAAAATTATCGAGAAATTTTGCAAGTTTTCAGTTTCGATCTGAGTGAGCATAACGAAACATTTAATTTTTTACCAGTCAATCTCATCAGGCTATAGCGACTGAAAATGCTAATTACACTTTACATTACTTTCTATATATGTATAGAAAACAACCGTGTAGTTAAGTATTAGCGAATTATACGTAAACACAAATATTAAACTCAAACAAATATTAAGTGTAATTAGCATTTTCAGTCGCTATAGTCTGATGAGATTGACTGGTAAAAAATTAAATTTTTCGTTATTCTCACTCAGATCGAAACTGAAAACTTGCAAAATTTCTCGATAATTTCTCCCTTCGTAAAAAATAATTATTTGGTCAAGTACCGATAAAACCTAACATTTCTAAATTTTTTATGTACCGAAAACTGGAACCGAAACGATCTAAATAAAAAATGATGTATCGTAACCTTAACCGGAACAATATTTCCATTCGGTTTATTTCGTTATTTTTCAGTTCGGTTCAAGTATTTTTTTTTGCGAAAATTTTGTCAGTAAGAACCATGAATCATGATATATAAATGACAAGGTATGTTTGACAACTGAAAGCAGTTGGAGCGTGATGTCGTTCTGAGTTAATTTGGATATTTGTTTGCGAATTGGTTTTGTTTTATAAGAATATTTCTAGGTTTTGGAAATAGAATTAAGTTTAAATGACTGTACACGTTAGAAACACAAATCTCAACCGAACGGAGTCAATGTTACGAAATATATAACTCAAAGTGACGTCACAAAAAGGAAACAAGGCGACAGGTCGATTGGTTGGAACATACCTCTGTAAATATTTCTAACATGAGTAAGAATCAAAAAAAAATCTACATTTCGTTTTTTCGGAATAATTCCCAACCGCAGTTGCATATTTTACATAAATATTCTGGAACTTGGTCCTATGTAAAATAATATTTTAATTTTTAATTTAATTTGAATTAAAAGTTTTCTCTGACAGAAAAATTAAAATTCAATTTTCTGATCCAATTAAATCACCACAGATTTCACCCGAATCGAAACAATCAGTTGAGCAGCTTCCAACCGGAAGTAGACACGTGCAATAGGAAGATAAAGCTCAGGTTCCGTCGGAACAGAAACGATCAAGTAATGAACTCTTAACCGGAAGTAAGAATGTACAACTGGAGAAAAAAGTGCCACGGCCACCTCCAGTAATAATATCTAATTGCAATAATTATCAGAGTATTAGAAACATCATGGACAACAATCATATAAAGTTTCAAGCTACAGCGTTAAATAGTGGTGATATCAAAATAAATGTCACAGACGGTGATAGCTATAGAAAGTTAACAGGAGCTCTTAACGAAGAAAAGACAGCGTGGTATTCCTACGAAGATAAGCAGACAAGGCAAACCAAAGTCATTGCTAGGAAGCTACACGCTTCATGCAAACCAGAAGAGATAAAAGAGTATCTTTTGGAGAAAAAATACAAAATTAAAGAAGTAACACAGCTGCTAAAAAGAGGTGACAAAACACCTCTTCCATTATATATGTTGTCTTTTGAAAGAACAGAAGACATTAAAAATATTTATGCAATCAGCGAAATACTCCATATGAAAGTGCAAATAGAAGCAGTTAAAAAATCTAAACTGATCCCCCAGTGCAAAAAGTGCCAAGTCTACGGACACACGCAAAATTTTTGTAATAAGGAGCCCAGATGCGTGAAATGTGTAGGAAAACACCGTACGGCTGAATGTACGAAACCAAAAGACACCCCACCAAAATGTGTCAACTGTGGAGAGACACACCCAGCCAACTACAGAGGTTGCACTGTTATAAAAGAGCTGCAAAAAATTCGCAATAAAACAAGGGAAACTTCAATAATTACCAGGCCAGAAATTAACTCAGCCTCAACAAGAATACCTACAAATTTAAGGCCACACCAAACATTAAACCAGCCATCAAGAACTAATCCAAATGTAACATTTGCTGATGTACTATCTACTGGAAATTCGAGAAGACAACATAGTTCTCTTCTAGTTAATGATTCAAATAATAACCAAACTAATAAAATACTACAAGATATTCTTGATAGACTTAGTTCACAAGAAGAAAAGCAAGAAAAAGCCCTGATATCAATCCTACAAAGGCTCACCCTACTCGAAAAATATGGCAAATAATTTAAAAATTCTTGCATGGAACTGCAATGGTATATTGCAACGACAAAATGAAATACAACTATTTCTTGATTTAGAAAAAATAGATATATGTTTATTATCTGAAACACACCTTACTACTCAAAGTCATATAAAAATCCGCGGCTACGAAGTTCACTCAGCAGTTCATCCTAATAATAATGCACGAAAGGCAGTGCCGTGATTATAAAAAAAGATATTAAATACCATCTGCAACAAAAACTTGAAAGTGATGAAATACAAGCAATTAGCGTTAGCATCAATACCCGCAACCACAAGTTAGTGGTATCTGCAATATATTGCCCACCTAGATATAACATCAAAGAGAATGCTTATACTGCTGAATGCTTCAAGCAGCTCGGTGAAAAATTTGTAGTCGGGGGTGACTTCAACGCTAAACATACTGACTGGGGATCAAGACTAACCACAACTAAAGGGAAAGAGCTTCATCAAGCAATAATTAAATACAACTGCAACTGGCATTCTACTGGAAAACCAACTTATTGGCCCAGTGATCAAAATAAAACACCAGACCTAATTGACTTCTTTATAACAAGAAAAATCCCGGTTGATTATATACAAGTGCAGGAAGGATTGGACTCCACATCTGACCACTCCTCTATTTTAATGACAATAAGTGATACAATAATTACTAATGATAAACAGCCACTGTTAACAAATAAATATACTGATTGGAAAAAGTTCAGGAATGAACTAAACAATAGCATCATTTTAAACACACAACTTTCATCAGAAGAAACATTAGAACAGGAGGTGGAGAAGCTCGTCAAGGACATACAGCTAGCAGCGTGGAAAAGTACTAGCACATCAAACAAAAAAATAGCTGGCAAATGCTATCCAATGGAAATTAAATCACTAGTTATAGAGAAGAGAAGTACACCCGTAGGGAATGGCAACGTACACGAGACTCAACCGTCAAAAATAGATTAAATAATTTAACACAACGAATACGTAGAGAAATACGGGAATTTAAAAATAAATCAATAAATTCATACCTACAATCTCTCACCTATGATAAAAGTAGTGATTATTCATTGTGGAAAGCAACCAAATATTTGAAAAGGCCAGTTATGCATATACCACCAATAAGAACAAATAATGGTCATCTGGCTAAAAGCAAAGAAGAAAAAGCAGAAAAATTCGCGGATCATCTCGAGCGTACCTTTCAGCCAAATTTAACAACACTTAACCAACAGGATATATTGTTCGAAAACCAAACAACTATCCTGAGACAGGAAATTCCATTAACTAATGCTAAAGAAGTTAAACAAGTAATAAAGAACCATGTAGTACTTAAAAAATCACCAGGATATGACCTGATAACTGGAGAGATTCTAAAACAACTACCTAATAAAGCTATTAAAAAATATAGGACATATTTAATGCTTCTGTCACCCTCCGTTATGTTCCTCTATTTTGGAAATTTGCGGAAGTGATAATGATACCTAAGCCAGGTAAGCCACTAAGTGAACTGGCCTCGTACAGGCCAATATCACTTCTTCCAACTATGTCAAAACTATTTGAGAGATTGTTATTAAAACGAATTAAACCAGAAGTTGTAAAATCAGGAGCTGTTCCGTCCCATCAGTTTGGATTTAGAGAGGAACACTCCACAATCGACCAAATCCATAGAATAACAGATATAATAGAAAAATCCTTAGAGGAAAAAAAGATTTGTTCAGCCATATTTCTTGACATAGCGCAGGCATTTGACAAAGTCTGGCTAGATGGTTTAATATTTAAATTGGAGAAAACTCTGCCATTTGAGTATTGCGAACTACTAAAGTCATACCTTAAAAGGAGATATTTTAGAGTTAAACAGAAAGGAGTTTACTCCAGCATTAAAGAAGCTAAAGCAAGAGTCCTGCAGGGCAGTGTCTTAGGGCTTTTCCTTTTCGTACTGTTTACTAGCGACATACCGCAGACGAGCAATACAACTATCGCCACGTTTGCAGATGACACTGCAATCCTAGCTGTTGGTGCACATTCAAACTACAAATAGCCGTAAATAATATACAAGATTGGCTAGCTAAGTGGAGAATTAAAGTGAATGAGTCACATTAACTTTACTAATAGATCAATAGAACCACTACCTGTGACTCTCAATAATATATCTGTACCACATGCCAATCAAGCAAAATACCTTGGTATGAACCTTGACGCCAAGTTAAAGTGGAAAGTACACGTGAAAAAGAAAGCAGAAGAGCTTCAGTTAAAATATAGAAAAATGTACTGGTTAATTGGAACAAACTCTCAGTTATCTATGCATAATAAACTTATGCTTTATAAACAAGTACTCAAGCCGGTCTGGACATATGGTATTCAACTATGGGGATGCACCAAAATCAGCAATCAGCAATCACTATCTGTTGATAGTTCAACGATTTCAAAATAAAGTCCTCAGAGGAATTGTAAATGCCCTTTGGTACACTCGTAATAGTGACCTTCATAGAGATCTCGGAATAGACACAGTCGCAAGTGAAATAAAGAAATGTGCTCAAAAACACCAGGAGAGGCTCCATCATCACCCTAACATCGACGCTGCAAGACTACTTCATCAAGAGGGTATAATAAGAAGACTCAAAAGACTAAAACCTTTTGAGTTAACTGAATAGTTCGCACAATGCAACATCAACCAAAACAACACTTTATGTAAGGAACACATATGAGTGCTTTATTATTATATTGTCAGAGTCAAACGCTGTTAGTCAAAAATGACTAGTTACTTTGTAAAAAAAATTTATTGTTATCATAAATAAAATTATTAAAACAAAACTTTTTTGTTGAACCGGTTTTGAACCCGAACCGAAACCAAACCAGAAAAAATGGAAAAACCGGAACAGAACCGGAACGAAAAAATAAATTTGGGAACGTAACCCTAAACCGGAACGATAAACATTTCGGTTTCACTCTCTGATTTAAAGTTGCGCAATAATACAAATTATTTAGATTCTAAAAAGTAACTGAGAAATTTAATACGAAACATCCAACAGCGGTAAAATTTAAATTCTTAACAGTATGCATACATATGTATATCCAAATGGAAACACATATTTGGTCACACATACAGTGCTGGTAAAAAAAAATTGGGCAAACAAATTTATTGCAAATTGGAGCCTTTTTTTGCTAAAATTACAAAACTTTTGAAAGCAATTGGTTTATTGTTTCATTTTAAATACATGTATGACGTAATTTTTTGAAAAAAAAAAAATTGACCTGCAATTCAGGGGCAAAACACCGAAAAATGCCAAAATATTCAAAATACGTTGATTGGTGTTAAAGTAATGTAATAAATTAAACATTTATTTTTTATTTTTTTGTTTGTTTTTTATTGATTTATAGAAGTTCAATCTTTCATATTAATATCTTGTTGGGCCGCCTTTTACTTTTAATACACCGGTACAACCCCGCAACTGATGTGCAAAAAATTGGGCAAGCAATTATTTTTTTTTACGCCTACCGTTCTTGGCCGTCATTAGGGTGCAGATGTTTTATTGCCTGTAATTTATTTTTTGAGTATAAATAGTGCATATTTTGTAAGATTAAGTTATTCTGTAAGTGATCCTAGACAAATAAAGAATAAAGTGCAATTTTAGTTAAAAAAAATGGGAAAAGTTAGTGACCAGTATAAAAGCAATATGTTGATTTTGGCGCAAGAAAATTTAACCACGCGTGAAATAGGTGAAAGATTAAACATTCCTAAAGTGGAATATTAAAAAAAATCGAGAGATGGGCGGTACACAAAGAAAGAAAGGCTCTGGAAGGCCCAGAAAGACAACGCCAGTGGAAGATCGTTTTATACTATTACAAAGTCATCGGAACCGTTTTAAAACTTCATCGGACATAAGACAGGATCTTGAGCGAGCAACGGGAAAAAAAATTTTAGCCGGCTTAGTGAGAAAAAGACTTGTGAATGCTGGTTTGAGAGCACTTAAACCAGTCCAGAAGCCTGAGCAGTGTTGTGCAATTACGCGTAAATAATAATTTTTTACATACATTACGTAAAAAATTGTAAAATACGGTAAAAATTGTAATTAATGTAAAATATTGTAATTAATGTAAAATATTGTAATAAATGTAAAAAATGTTAAAAGTGATGCCATCTAAAAGAATTAAGATATACTAGTACCACTCACATACTCAAACCTCTCTAAAAATTTTCAATCGATTTTAACGAAAATTATAATCAAAATAAAATAACAATGCAAAATTTATAATTATCAATTAATTAAATTATCATAATGAATATTGCATATGTTCTACAAACCAACATGAATAATCAGTCACATTGATTAAACTAATTTCACCACTGTTGGGCATATTCGTGTACAATTCCATTCCAAGCCTTTCAAATCAAAAATAAGATTCCTTTAATAGAAATATGCACATATCGTAAAATCATTGATTAATGATTTGATTAGTTAATTATGCTTTACCAGATAATAATTTTTGTAGTAGCTATAGGTATATATTCACGCTAGAATTTATCGCAATGCCATCTGTGGTTAGTTTTAGCAAATAAATCAAAAAATATTTTTAAGAGTGCAATTGCTGTTTACTAAACCCGCCGCAATTTTTGTGTATATTGAGTACGTTTATGCTTAGGGTTCAACCTGGTTTGAACCTAGGTTATCTTTTACTATAAACGGAGTCGAGTCATCTTGTAGTTAACTCAACTCGACCTAAAAAATTTCTAGGGTCGAGTCGAGTTAACTCTAAAAACATCCACTATAAACGGAGTCGAGTCGAAAAATAAAAACAAAATAAATAATAATAAAAAGACACCATTTTGATTTCTTAATTCGTGTGCGCATCTACGATTTTATGTGGCAATAAAACTTTGTTATTTTGTTTTTATAAAATTCAGAAAATAATACAAGAAAACTTATGAATATACGATAGAAAATGATTTTTTTTGACGTTTCTGACTCGGTTTCAACCTAGTTTCGACTCGACTAAGATTTGACTCTGCAGTATAAACGCTGAAAAAGATAACTACAAGATGATCCAAAGTTAACTAAAAGATGACTCGACGCTGAGCATAAACGTACTCATTGACAGAAATTCGCCCGCTTCTGCTCAAAAGTATTTCGGATAATGTAAATTATTTCACAGAGAATATAATTCATACCTAAAAATCATCTATTTCACTATGCAATTTTTTTGTTATTTTTGTTATTAATAAGTGATAATACAACACTGTTGTATTGTCGCTGTGGGAAAAACGTTGTTATGGCAATAGCCTACTATTTATTATTTTTGGCGATTTTTATTAATAAAAATAAATTCATTAGAATCAAAGTAACACACAACAAAAACAAAATTCTTATATAACTATCTGTCAACTTATGCAATTACAAAATATTTGTGAATCAGTATTGATTACTGCTTGATACATAGATGGATAATTGTGATAATCAAAGATGGGGAGAGTGTACAAATAAAAAAATCGAAGAGTTAATACTCAATAGTGTTCCTTTAAACACGGAACGAAATAAGAAAAGTATTTGGAAACAGTTTATGGATTTTTGTGCAACACGTCAATACACAATTGAGCGAGACACATCAATTGATATGCTCGCGTCATATTTAAAAGATTATGCATGCAATATGCGTAAGTCTAACGGAGAAAATTACAAGGAAACTGTAATTAAAACTATTTGGAATACGCTAGCGAAAATGCTTCAAGAAAAATATTATGCAGAATTTAAAATAAAATTTGATCCATTTCGTGATATTGAGTTTAAACAGGCAAGATGTGCCAGAGATTCAAAACGGAAACAACTTCAAAGTGAACCGAACAAACGGAAATTAAGTGCTGTAGCTTTTACGTCAAATGAATCTACTTGTATGCAAACGTATTGGGATGAAGATAACCCTTATGGACTTCAAAAGAAATTCTTCAACATTGTTGCGACAGAATTAGCGTGGCGTGGTAACGAAGCCGCGTTTGCTTTAACTCATTATTTTAAGAGAATTACAGACCATTTCGGTAATGATACGGGACGAATTGAATATAACCCTATATTCACCAAAACTACACAAGGAGGTGCAAGCCGTTGTGCTAATAGTAAGTGGCTCACGCAAAATGTGAATAATATCAACGTTTGTCCCGTACGATTATTCAATAAATTAATGAATAAACGGCCAAATCATGTAACCTCCGAAAGATTGTTTCTTACACCCAATCCTTTCTGGAAAAATTCAACTGGAAGGTGGTAGAAAAATCTTCATGTAGGTGTGAATGAATTATCAAAATGGACCAAACAAACGGCCCAGGCAATTGGAATTGATGTGCAAAATAATAAAATCACCAATCATAGTCATAGATCAACTGCGGTTACTATAATGGCAAATGCGGGTATTTCAGATCAACAATTGATTAAAATAACCGGCCATAGCAGTGCTAATTCAATTCAGCCATATTTAAATATGCAGCCAGAGCAACACAACAATATTCTAGAAAAGATGCGAGGAAGTTCTGCTGAGCCGTCAAAGGCTGTAAACCCAATCGTTTCATCTAAAATTAACAACAAAAATGAAGGACAATTCCGATTTGAAAATTGTACCTTCAACAACTGTCAGTTCTAAATATAATATGTTTCAATGGTATTCTTGCATAATAAATAATTGTTATTACAAATATAATCTTTCATGTTGTGAATTTAAGTTTTATCTTTCACACCAATTCATTATATTCTCCACCCAAATATAACTCGTGGTCCTCTTAAGAATCGATATTTTTTTCCAAATGTCACTCATGCGTATCCCAAGCTTTAGAAAATGCAACTCGTGCTGCGCACTCGTTGCATTTTCGTCGCTGGGATACGCATTCGTGACATTTGAAAAAAATTATCGATAATAAGCGGACCACTAGTTATATTACGTCTGAAAATACGGGCATTATATTATGTTGGCCGCATGACATAACGATCTTGTTCATTTGAACGATTGCAATTGTTTCGTGCATTTTTGTTTGATTTGGCCCACTGATATAAAGTACCTGGATATAGCATCAGAAAATTTTAATACCAAATCAAGCAATATGAAATTGTAGAAGTTTTTAATAAGACCATCTCGCTCATTTTTATGTACTCTTCTGCCTCTAATGAGACACAAGTTGTATAGAACCGTACTCAAATAAATAGAATGTCACGGATTCGAAAGAAGAGAATAGAAATTCACGGATGCTAGTATTATCGCTGTAAAGGTGCTGTTAACCTTTTATTACATAAGTTGATTGAAGGTCGCAAGATCAGCTGTTGATTTTAGATAAGTATAAGTTATGTGGAGTATTAAATTAAGAATTAATTCTTTGTGTTTAATTTATCTTTTTTAGGAATCGGATTGCGGCCCATCCATCAGTTGTAAAAATAAGGGTTTCTGTGCATTAATCGTATGTCGAACTCCAGATTTTCAACTAAACAGTTTTAAACAACTTAACGTTTCTTAACCGATTGAAATGAAATTTAGTATGCAAGTTTATATTGGCCCACAAATAGCGTGTACTGAATTTCAATATTATAACGTACCCCGTTCCGATTATACGGCTGGCTATATATTCCCGTAGTGTTTAGTATGAGAAAACATTTCTTCTACAACTTCCCGTGTTTCTTAACCGATTAAAGTGAAATTTAGTATGCAAGTTTATATTGGCCCACAAATAGCGTGTACTGAATTTCAATATTATAACGTATCCCGTTCCGATTATACGGCTGGCTATATATTCCCGTAGTGTTTAGTATGAGAAAATAAACGTTTCTTCTACAACTTCCCGTGTTTCTTAACCGATTGTAGTGAAATTTAGTATGCAAGTTTATATAAGCCCACAAATAGCGTGTACCGAATTTCAATATTATAACGTATCCCGTTGTAGAAAAAAATTGTGGAAGAAACATTTATTTTCTCATACTAAACACTACGGGAATATATAGACAGCCGGATAATCGGAACGGGATAAGTTATAATATTGAAATTCAGTACACGCTATTTGTGGGCCAATATAAACTTGCATACTTAATTTCACTTCAATCGGTTAAGAAACACGGGAAGTTGTAGAAGAAACGTTTTCTCATACTAAACACTACGGGAATATATAGCCAGCCGTATAATCGGAACGGGATACGTTATAATATTGAAATTAGGTACACGCTATTTGTGGGCCAATATAAACTTGCATACTAAATTTCACTTCAATCGGTTAAGAAACACGGGAAGTTGTAGAAGAAACGTTTTCTCATACTAAACACTACGGGAATATATAGACAGCCGTATAATCGGAACGGGATACGTTATAATATTGAAATTCGGTACACGCTATTTGTGACCGAATTAATTTGTGCGATTGCTTTCAAAGAACCGTACCAAAAACCAACTGCTTACCACAGTTATGATTGCATTTCGCTGCCTCTTCCATGATATTATTGTAACAAAGTTGAGCCTTGATAAAGAATGATGCGTGATCCAATTAAATTACTTTATTATTATAAAGACGGAAAAATTCCATTTTTAATAAATTTTTAAAACTGTGGCTTATATCACTTATTTTATTATATGAAAACACATATATAAATGAATTTTCATAAAATTAATTAATTAAAAACAATTAATTTTCTTTTTGTGATATATTATTTATGTTTAAATTCAAGACCGGTTTCGGACATTCGTCCTTCTTCAGTTCTTGTTCTATTCAAACACTGTTTTGAATAGAACAAGAACTGAAGAAGGACGAATGTCCGAAACCGGTCTTGAATTTAAACATAAATAATATATCACAAAAAGAAAGTTAATTGTTTTTAATTAATTAATTTTATGAAAATTTATTTATATATGTGTTTTCATATAATAATTAAATTACATATCGTTTTCGAGAACGTAGCTGTTAGAATACCAATTGCAAAATGGTGGCCATATATTTATAGGCATTAGGAATCGATTACTTCTGGCAAGCTCGCTTGGACTTGGAGTAGTTGCCGTAATTAATATCAACTGTGAATGCTATAGATAGATAGTTTTAATATTTTACAAAATAAATTTTTTTGACAATCTAACATAATTGCGGTGGTGAAAGTTAAAAGTAAAACATACACAGTCAAATTTTATAAATCAAATTATTATTATTATTTACTGGAGGGCCATGTGGGCGATAAGCCACCTCGCACCGCGACCTAAAAGATCTATTGTGCTGGACCCTACTTAATTATCCGTCCAGTCAATATTCAGGCTCTTAATGAATCTGACAATACTACTGGCCGGTTCAAGATACATACTATCCGGGCTCATTGTTCTCCCTCCTAGATGTTGCAGTCTTTGCTGGAAAATGGCTGGGCAATGGCACAGAACATGTTCCGCTGATTCCGCTTCCAGACCGCAGAAGCGGCATCCATCTGTCGTACTTAGGCCCATCTTCTTAAGGTGATACCTTAAGGGGACATGACCTGTGAGGAAGCCAGTAAGCAGCCTCAACTCAGGTTTCCTAAGTTCAAGACACTCCTTAACCCTGCCAGACGAAGGTGATATAAATTTCTTCGCCTGCCGTAAACCTGGAATTCTGCACCAGTAGGAGGACTTTTCAACATCCTCCCAGCGTTTTACCGCTGCTCTAAGGTGTCCCTTAGTGACACCGCAGAAGGGTCCTGGTCCAAAAAATGGAGAGGCAGAACCCTCACGGGCGAGGCCATCAGCTGCCTCGTTTCCTTCGATTCCAGTATGACCTGGCACCCACATAAGTGTTACCTTATTTGAGCCTGCCAGATGTTTAATAACCTTCAGACAATCCCATACCAGCCTTGACTCAACGGTACAAGACCTAAGAGCTTTTAAGGCTGATTGGCTATCTGATACAATATAAACCTTTGCATCGTTTAGGCCTTTTGCTATGCCTATCCTAGCGCAAAGTTCTATAGCATGTAATTCTGCTTGAAAAACGGTAGCATTGGTACCCAAGGACTTCGAGAGGGTAGTGCCACTCCCGTGTATTCCTATCCTCGCCCCATCTTCCGTTTTCCATCTGTAAACCATACCATGAACCCTAGCTCAAATGATGGTCCACCTGCCCTCCACACATCATGGTCAGGTAACCTAACACAGAATGGTTTGTGGAAGTCCAGTTTAGCTGGCATACAGTCGGAAGGCATTCCTATGGTAGGGTCTGTCTGAAATTCCTTAAGGATTTCCATATAACTGATTCACCATATTGCCTGGCTTGATATTTCCTTCCGCCTGCATTTTCAGGGCCATACTTGCAGCGTCCTTTTTAATATACAGGTGTAACGGTGTCAGTCCTAGAAGTGTCTCCACCCCCGCGGTTGGACATGACTTCAATGAGCCCGTAACACCGATGCAGGCTACACGCTGAACCTTATTCAATAAGGTTTGCGTTGTCTTCTGCTCAGTTTTAGGCAACCATACAACCGATGCTTAGGTGACCATAGGCCTAATAACTGTAAGAAATGACCAGTAGATCATTTTTGGTTGTAGTCCCCAAGTACGCCCATAGAGTCTTTGACAGGCCCAGAGAGCCTTGATGGCTCTATTTTGAACTTTCAACAAATGTTGGTTCCAGTTCAATCTTTGATCTAGGATAACCCCTAGATATTTAACCTCGCTGGAAAAAGGAACAGTAGTACCGTTTAACGAGGGAGCTGTAAGCGCAATCTTTGTCTTCCTCGTAAAAGGAACAATGACAGTTTTGCTTGGATTGACACTGAGCCCTTCCTGGTAACACCACTGCCATATTATATTGAGTGCATTTTGCATGCGATCAGAAATGACCTCATCAAACTTGCCTCTGATTATGATAGCCACATCATCCGCATAGCCCTGGACATCAAACCCATGGCTACTCAGAAGGACCAGTAGTCCGTCAATAACCAATGACCACAAAAGAGGAGATAGTACGCCTCCTTGGGGACAGCCCTTTACGGCCTTGATGGTTACTGATTCGCCACCTAGTCTGGCAGTAATCTCACGATGTTCCAGCATGGAACGGGTCCACCTAATTGTGGAAAGTGGAACCCTTTTTCCCATTGCTGCCCTCTCTATAGATCCATAGGAGGTATTATCAAACGCCCCCTCAATGTCCACAAAGGCACAAAGGGCAATTTCTTTATATGTCACTGCTTTTTCAATCCTCGTGACTAGCCCGCTAAGGGCCATAACCGTGGATTTACCAGTTTGATACGCAAACTGGTCCCGATGCAGCGGATTCTTTCCAAGGACCTCACTTCTTATTTGATAGTCCAGGATTTTTTCCATCGTCTTCAAAAGAAACGATGTGAGGCTAATTGGCCGATATGCCCTGGCCTGGGTGTCTGGACGACCCCCGCCCTTTGGTATAAAGACCACATTGACTTTCCTCCACAGTTTCGGAATATAATTAAAAGCATAACTTGCCCGAAACATCTGGATCAAGCTGGGGAGTATTTCCTCAATACCTTTTTGAAGTAAAGCTGGAAAGATACCATCCCCTCCAGCGGATTTGAAAGGTTTGAAAGACCCAATAGCCCATCGAACCTTGCTGGGTGTGAAAATTTTCCCAGAGAGACTCCAGATCCTACTGTGAGGCGAATAGGCCACCTCACTCGAAGGATCATATGAGTCCTCTTGGGCTCCTACCACTACTGAATCCGGAAAGTGGGTCTCTAACAGTACCTCTAAGGTTTCCTTCCGGTTTTCAGTGAACCCCCCATCTTGCTTCTGGAGAAGTCCTAAACCATTTGAATGATCCCTGGAAAGGACTTTCTGGAGACGAGCTGCAGAGGGCAATTCATTGATTCCCTCACAGAAACTCCTCCAGGTAGCTCTTTTGGATCTCCTTAGTTCGAGATTATATTCCGTCAAGGCCATCTTATACTCGCCCCATTCACCGGTGCGTTTAGCCTTGTTAAATAATCTTCTCGATATTTTCCGCAGTTTACCCAGCGCCCCGTTCCACCAAGGGACCATCTTTGTGGACTCTCTTCGCTTAACTGGGCAGCTGTTCTCGTAAGCCAAGTGTATAGAATTATGCAGCTGGTTTGAACAGATCTCCAAACCCTCTGGAGACTCTATGTTCCCCACAACCGAGGGCATTTCTGATTCGAGTGAGACTCTATAAGAGTCGCAGTCGGTCAGTTTTGGAATTCTGATTTCCTGCCGCTGCATGGTCTCAGCCGCCAAATCGAATCTGATGTGCAAGTGATCCGATAATGAGGCCTCTTCAGACACATGCCAGTTTTTGACCAAGTCGCTGAAATGCGGACTAGCAAGTGTCAGATCTAGGACCTCTTGCCTAATCGCATTTATAAAAGTAGGTTTCCTTCCCCTATTGACAATGTCTACATTATTTGAGATCAGAAATTCAAAAAGGTACTCACCCCTGTTATTGATGTCCGTGCTACCCCACACCGTGTGGTGCGCGTTTGCATCGCATCCTATCAGGTAGGCCAGCCCATTGCGTTTGCAATGACATATGAGCCGCCTAACTTCAAGGGAGGTATTAACTCTGAGTCTCCAGGAAAGTAGGCGGAGGCCATTATAGCCTCCTGTTTGCCTCTTTCACCCAGAACCTTCACCATTACTGCAACCAAGTCCCTGGAGATGAACTCTGAAATGGGAATAAAATTAATTTGCGAACTGGCCAACACAGCCGCTCTTGGACTCTGAGTTCCGTTATGATAAATTAACTTACCCACTTGATTTGGTACACCTCTAATCTGGTTACCAATCATCCATGGCTCCTGGATTAGAGCCATGCCAATGTTTTGGCAGATAAACCTGCGACAAAGGACGTCCGAAGACGCCTTTGCATGATGCAGGTTTATCTGCAGGCAGGCGATGTGTGCCTTCACTTTACCGAAGGCCCCTTCTGAAGGCCCTGCTCAGCCTCCTTTTCAGCACCGCCACCACCCGCATGCTTTCTTTGTCCGGCCGATGGCTGACCAGTGTCCTCCATCACCGTTCTGCTGGCCCCCGCTGCCTGAGAGCCTCCAGGCCTAACCAGTGGCTTGCACGGGAGGAGTCCTTGTGAGGCCTTCCCCCGCGGAACCCCTGACGCCTTCCTCTCCCTTTCCCGCCTTCTCCTCACCTGTCTCCTGTAGAGGGCGGTCACTCCGGTGGTCTTAGCTACAGGTGCCGCTACCGTAGCTTCTACAGGCTTCACCACTTGGGTCCCGCCAACAGAAGCCGGCTTAGCTCCACTTTGACCACCCTTGGGATGCAATTGTACAGTCCCAAACTTATAGTTGACCTTAAAGCCAACCCGCTTGAGCTTCTCAACTGAAGAGTGGTCCATAGAGAACGTGAAAAGGCCGAAGAGCCTTTCGCCTCTCTCCTGATCACTCTCCAGTTGATCGCCTGCATGCCCTCATTTTGGCTTTTTTAAAACCAAAAAGCTTCTCTGTGGGCAATTCAGCACTATTTGGGAAGGTGCCGAACACAATCCTGGCTCGAGGCAGGTTTTCCGCCTCCGCCACGATCAGCTGCGCACCCTCCCATGGCTTGATATTACCTATGGCCTTCCTGAGCCACTGAACAGTGGCCCGGTCAGCACAGGTCAGTACCAGCCAACCAGGCCGAAGCTGACTGGCAAGGAACTTAGGTTTAAGCTCCTTGGCCTCCTGCTCTAGCACCTAATCTAGGATGCCCTCCTGGACAGCCTTTAGCTGCTCTCCAGTGAGGACAACCTCTGGAAAACCAGTGGGCAAGATCCCAACTATCTCCGACTCCGCAGCCTGCCTGAAGGTAAGTCCAGACCGGACCGCAGAACCCGAGACCGTCGGGCCAGATTCCTCTCCCCTGGCCTTCTTTTGTGCCGGTGGAGTACCCTCATCCGAGCGGATCCTCTTTGACGGTGGGGCCTCTGCGGGAGCACAAGACTCCCTTTGTGGCCGCATCGCCAGAAGCCTTGTCTCGCTTCCGGGCGGTTTGCCCTCAGCAAGAAGCCTCCTGTACCGCTTCTACTCGGCCCCACACATTTTCACGCGAGGAGCCGCGGAAGGTTTGTCAGTGCTGCTGACAGTTCCTTTCGGGTCCTCCCCGACGACTTTGCTCCCCCCTGCTTTCACAGAGGCGATACCCCCACTTACGGGGTCCGAGTTCTCATCTCCTGAGGTGTCCATGTCGGAGTTGAGAACTAATTTCTCAATCCCCGAACGGAGCTCCCCATCCGATAGACCACTCATCGAGAGTCCCACAGCGGAAAGAGGACCGAGGCCCTCGAACACCACCGCGGAACTATCGCTGGTATATGACGCTTTAGGAGCGTCATCATCCTTATTATTTTTTAACTGTTTAGACATTTTGTTCCCACGAGTTCCTGGGAAAAGAGAGTCGCCTGTGGGACACACAGCTTTACCACAGGAAGGCTAAATAAAACTGGAGGGCGCCTGGTATCCAGAGTCCGCATACTTTGGACTGATTAACCTATCAGCCATTCATCCATCGGCATATGCTGTTCCACCTTAGATTAGGGTTTTTTATCAAGGGTTTCTCCTTTAGCGCCGTACTTTAGCCTGTGCCAAATGGTCAGAAGTACCAAAGGGCCTCAGTTACCAGTGATTGCCACGAGGAGGCAGTACGTACACTTGCGAATTGTGACCAGGTTACCCCTTCCACAATTGTACTCATCACGCCAGCTGCCTAAAACATGACCAGAACAGCTCGCGTAATGTGCACCCTACCGAAAGGTTACGGAGCTGGTAGATTACTCTACTCAACTTTGATCCCCCCCTCCAGTAGACGCCAAATCACCACATATAAATCAAATAGTATGGTACCTACGTGTGAGATGGCGCAGAATAAATTATAATTATTTGAACTATGTATGTAAATAGAGAAATTATTTTTTTAATAACATTTTCGAATAGATACAATTTTAATACATAAAAAACAGAATAAATTATTCCGTTTTTTGTTAAATAAAATGCGTTTGGTCAGCATATTTTAAACATTTTATTTAAAACACATAGTACAATCTACATTCAAATTAATTTCAATAGATAGAGCTGTGAAATGGTTGTAATATTGACATAAAATTTTTTAATTCTGCTCTTTTCATTTAAATGTCACATTTCGCACAGATGTCGCTAATTATTTACAATTTTGTACTTTGTAACGTAAAAAATTTCAGGTAAAAAATACAATTATTTACACGTAAATAATAGTGTAAATTACGCAATGTAATTTACGTGCACAACACTGAGCCTGAGTTCACATTACTAGTGAAAAAAAAAACGTTTGCTATGGGCCCAGGAGCATGTTAATTGGACTCCAGAGATGTGGAATGATGTGATTTTCTCCGATGAATCGAAATTCCAGCTGCATGTTGGAGATGGAAGAATTCTCGTAAGGAGAAAACCTGGCGAGAGACTTAGCAACAAATGTGTTTTAAGATTTCCACCGAAAAAAGAAGGAGTTATGGTCTGGGGATGCTTTTCTGGAAATGAAACCGGTCGATTGTGCTTCCTTAGTTCCAGCGTTACAGCAGCTGTTTATCTGCAGGTCCTTCAGAACGAATTTGAGCCTTCTGCGTTAAAGCTTTTTGGCGAGACTTGCAAATTTATTTTTCAACAGGACAACGCTCCGTGCCATAACACTAAAATTGTGAGTTATTAATTTTGAATTGTAGATAGACAAATTGGCTTTCAGATAAACATAAATAATTTGTTAAAAACTTGTTTTTTTTCTTATCTCTTCATTTAAAGGTAAAAAAGTACTTCAAAGAAAAAAGTATCGATGTATTGAGCTGGCCCCCGTATAGTCCAGACTTAAATCCAATTGAAAATATTTGGTCTATAATGAAGCTAGAAGTAGCAAGGAAGCGCCCAGAATCGATTGAAGCTTTAAAAAGTTTGTTGATGATGATTTGGGAATCCATATCTCCTGCGACTTTGAAAAATTTATCAAATTCAATGAATCGGAGGTGTATCGCTGTAATAAAAGCAAAAGGCGGTCCAACAAAATATTAATATTAAAGATTGAACTTCTATAAATCAATAAAAAACAAACAAAAAATAAAAAATTAATGTTTAATTTATTACATTACTTTAACTCCAATCAAACGTATTTTGAATATTTTGGCATTTTTCGGTGTTTTGCTCCTAAATTGCAGGTCAATTTTTTTTTCAAAAAATTACGTCATACATGTATTTAAAATGAAACAATAAACCAATTTCGCTTTCAAAAGTTTTGTAATTTTAGCAAAAAAAAGACTCCAATTTACAATAAATTTGTTTGCCCAATATTTTTTTACCAGCACTGTATATGAACTAATTTATTTGTACTGCTGTCTTAAATTTTCGCACTCGTATGTAAATTTTAGAAACGGGAAATTTAATTTTGGAAACACAATGATAAAAACTGAATTGACGCCACCACACGATTCAACTTCGGCAAAATTCGGTTATTGGCAAATATCGGAAATTTAACCAAAATTATTGGTGATTATTAATTTTCAATTTTTCGGTGATTTTGTTTTGGGCGATTCTTGGGTCTTCTTTATTCTTGTATTTTGGGTGATTTTCTTAAATGTACAATCGACCATAATTAGAACGATTACAATCGCCCAAAACCTAACATGAAGAATCGCGATTTGATTTCACTAGATAGACGCTAGACATGGAACCGAACTGTCTAATCTATACGCCAACAAAAAATAAAACTGTTAATCGGCCACAAATTCGACATTCAAATTAATTTCAAATAGCTAATCAAAATGCGCGAGAAATGTAGAAAATTTTCCCAGGCAGACAAACAAATAAAAAAATTCCATAAAATGAAAAACGTGTACATCCATCAGATCAATTGATATATTATGCATATCGCCAGATAGATAAAAATTAGATACAAACGTAAAAATTACTTTGGTTTTCTTGAAAAATCGTAAATACCAGAATGACATTTATTCACGAACATTATTTTAATTCAACCCGATGAATTTTTTGTTTTATTATTTTTTTTTTATGTATCTAAAACAATGTCTTCCACTATATTTTGTACATAGAAGAATTGCACAAATAAAATTGTTCTGCATGTGCAAATCAAATTAAATTTATTCAAAAATTTTTATATTTATTTCATAAATATTACATTTTACAAAAAACAACAAAAAATTGTAATTCTTAAGTAATTGGAATATTGCAAATTGGGGTTATATATAACTTATGTATATACGTTGTATGTGGAAATCTCGTTTATGTATGCCAAACGAAGTTCTGTTTATGGTTTGAAATTGAATTAGAAACACGGCACGTTTGAAATAACTTTATAGGAATTTTGAGGTGAACGATAACGATTTAGCCTAGTTTGTTCAATACCGAAGAATTTTACAAAAACTTATTTAATTTTAATTTTAATTAATTAAATAACAGTAAATTTTACTTAAGTTTGTCTAAATACTAATACTATCTTTCATGAATATACTCAACAAATTTAGAAATTTATCTTACATCAATTCTCGTAGTTCACCTAAAGGATTAAAATTATTGCAGAAAAAATCCGTTATACCCTAATGATCCCTAATGAAATAATTTACCATAAGTGGCAATCGAAATAAGTGTTTCTTACCTTATTTACCTTATTATTAGTACACTGCATTGAGTCTGTTAGGGTTTACCGGTATAACTTGTAGTATACGTTTATGAACGGTTTATTCGGAGAAATTTTCACCAAGTAAACCCAAGATATACCAGGGGCCCTATTCTCGAATTCCACATTCATTTTCCACATGCAGACATCTGTCAAAATTCATAAAAATGGATTTTTTCGGTACTAAGCAGGTGGATGAAATTCCCCATATATGAAAATGTCTATATCCCATGTCTTTTATACACGAATTACAATTCTCAAACGTTTTGATGAATTTTGACAGATGAATTGATGAATTTTGGAATCATATCGAATGTTTGTCGAAGTTTACGATGACCATGCTCTTGGTAAATCACCGAGTGGTTTAATAAATTAAAAAGTGGTGATTTTGACGTGAGGAACGAAGAACGTGAAAGACCACCAAAAAAGTTTGAAGACAGTAAATTGCAAGCAATGTTCGATGGGGAAACAACTCGCGAATTAATTGAAAGTGTCACGAGGAGCCGTCTCCATACGTTTAAAAGCCTTGGGAAAGATCGAAAATCTGGGAAAATGGGTTCCGCATAAACTGAATGAAAGACAACAGGAAATTCGAAAAACCAGAGATCAAAAATCATTTCTCCATGGAATTGTGACTGGCGACGAAAGTGCAAAAAGTCTTGGGTTGATCCATGACAACCATCGACATCGACTGTAAGGCCAAGTCGCTTCGGACGGAAGACAATGCTCTTTATTTGGTGGGATAGAAGAGTGTAATTTATTTTGAGCTGCTAAAACCGGATGAAACCATTAATAATAAACGCAAATAACAACAAATGATCAATTTGAATAGAATTTTGCGTAAAAAACGAACAGAATATTATAAAAAGCAACACAAAGTGATTTTGCTTCATGACAATGCACGATCACACAAAGTAAAACCGGTCAAGGAAACGTTGGAAGTGCTTAATTGGGAAATACTTACACATACGGTTTACTTGCCAGGCTTGCTGAGGAGCACTTCACTTCCTACGAAAATATATGAAAATGACTCGATAACTGGTCTGCCTCAAAAGGAGAACAGTTTTTTGGCGGAGTATCCACGCATTGCCAGAAAGATGGGCAAAATGTATAACTAATAATGAACCATACATATATTTGAATAAAATACTCTTAACCATTATCATAGGATCAACGTGTACTTTTTACTAAAATATTTCGGTTTCATATTAACACACCTCGTAAGACTTTTTGTCTTTATCGCTAATTAGACAATTGATTTAGAGAAAGACCAATTTGTTGAGTCTTTCATTTATGAGTCAATTTCGTAGTCGTGAGTGAAAGAACCTGAAATTTAAATTCATTTGGCAGTATAGCAGAGGTACAAAACCCTAATCTTTGCAGTAATAATAAAAATTGCTGATGTTGCTTTTGGATTATCTCTGAAAACGGTTTTCGGTCAGGCTTTGATACAAAAATTGACAGTATCATTTTCACACTGACATTCATTATCCTGCCACGCTGACAAAGGTTTTGAACGGGTTTTCGGAATATTTCTTATTGCTACAGTCTAGATTCCCGAGAACTAAGAACAATGATTCTGTGGCGGCAACACTACCGTCGATGCAAGTAAAATTGGCATCACCTTTTTCGGTTTATTGGGTTGATAAAACCACGGTATTCTAAAACCACGTTTTTTTTAAATGACGAGATTAACAAACCTTACAAATATAGTGGAGTGTTAATAGAGGGAACAAACCTAACCTTGCAATGGAGTGTTAATAGAGGGAACACATAACATTAAAACTGACATCAACACACCCACATTGGTGACCCCGATGTGATCAAACAATAAAATCATTCGCAGAACAATAATAATTACGCCTATTACCAGTTCGGATTTAAATATTTTTTTAATTGTTTTAACGATTCCTAAATGAGTGACGACGTGAACAACGGTGCGGCGAAACCCAAAATAGTTGGGACAACTAACGTCTACAAGGTGTCAATAAAATACGCACCTTTCAATCGAGACGACCCAGAAATTTGGTTTACACAGTTGGAAGCAAAATTTGAAATTGGTGCTATTTGAGCCGATTCCACCAAAAACGGCCATCTTATTGCAGCTCTCGATCCAGAAACAGTGAAATGTGTGCGCGATCAAATTCGCACACCGCCAAAGAGCGACAAATACGAAACATTAGAAAAGGTCATAATCAAACGCTTAAGTGATAAAAAATCATCTCAACTGTTGAGGGAAATGGAACCACTATCTATTAATCAGGTTACTGCGCCAGTTTTAAGAAATCTGTGGTTAAAGCGACGTCCAACACATGCCCAAGAAAGTTTGTCTTGCATGGATGATTCGAACCTTCAGAAACTTGCAAACGCTGCAGACAAAATAGTCGAGGTACAGAACCGGCTAGTTTTTGCAACCTGAAAGCCTCGACACGGGACGACGACAGAGCACAACAAAGCAATTTAACAACTCAGATCAACATCCTAACATAACGAGTGGAATAACTGTTCGGTCATTTCGAGAAATCTAAAAATAAATCATCCCGCGGACGTTCGCAAAGCCTCAGGACCAATGACAATAATCGTCAGCGCAGCAGTTCGCGATCAAAGGAACAAGTGGCAAAACACCCGAATTGCTGGTATCATCACAAATACGGTTTTCAAGCGTGAAGGTGTCTAAAACCATACTACTTCAACGAAGCGAACCAACCGACAACGAATCCGGAAAACCGGTAGGCACCGCACTTCACGCGGCAAGTGACGGTAGCCAAATCTCAAACAGCCGCCTAATCATAGTCGATTCACAAAACAAGCTACTATTCTTGATCGAACGCTACAACGATTGATACATATACGGTTGCAAAAACCTCACTCTCAACATAGGTCTTCGTAGACCATTGACATGGAAGTTCATCATAGCAAAAGTCGATCGGTGTATTCTTGGAGCTGACTTCCTATCGACGTCAAAGGAGAGCCAATTCAAATTCCTTCATACGGCATTACAACAATAAAGTCCGATTCAACACTTCCCGAGATTCTGGAACTACTACACGAATTCAAGACAATAACTCGTGAATCGATAAATCTAAATACTGTGAAGCGCAACATCACGCATTGTATCGAGACATTCGGTCAATCATGCCAGCTGAGATTGAAGCTTGGACAGCACAAGGAGTGTGCCGACCCTCGGAGATCAATTGGGCAAGTCCGCTCCATATTACAAAAAAGAAAGGCGGAAACTGGCGATTATGTGGTGACTATAGGGCATTAAACTCGATAACAAAACCTGACCGTTATCCGATTCCCTTTGTGACCGATTTCACACATCAACTCGAGTCAAGCACGATTTTCTCGAAATTCGATCTCATCCGTGCGTATCACCAGGTCCCTATCGAAGAACGAGACATAGGAAAAACCGCAATCATCACTCCGTTCGGATTGTTTGAGTTCACCCGGATGACGTTCGGATTACGTAAAGCGGCTCAAACATTTCAACGTTTGTACGGATGGTTTCCCATCGCCTAAGTGACGCGGGACTAGTCATAAATCTTAATAAGTGCGCATTTATGAAGAACGAAATATCTTTCCTCGGATTGCGTATCACCGCAAGCGGGGTGTCGCCTGATAAACACAGAGTGGAAGCCATTAAAAATTTCCCACGACCAACTATAAAAGACGGCATTCTTCGATTTTTGGGGATGATAAATTATTACCGAATCTTTTCAGGATTTTATACGAATTTTTAAAAGGGCAAAAGAAGAAGAAGGATAAGTCACCAATAAATTGAACCGAGAATTCACTCTATTCTCCGACCATAAACCACTGACATTCTCACTAGGTCAAAGTCTCGAAAAAGCATCGCCTAGACAACGCCGACACTTAGACTTTATAGTACAATATACATCGGATATTCGTCACATTTCAGGAGCTCGTAAAACTGAGGGAATTAAACGCGTCTTTAAAATTCAAAAAATTCTCAGCTTTTGGAATCGATAAGGAAATTTTATGCGATGTTTCAACGGGAACATAAACGCCGTTTATACAAACAAATCAGTAATAAATTCATGTGGCCAGCGATGAACCAAGAAATACGCTCTTGGGCTAAACACTGCATACGCTGCCAAAAGTGTAAAATTACGAAACACGTCAGAAGTAAAACTAGAACTTACGAACAGACCAGTAAACGATTAGACGAAATCCACATCGATATAGTCGGATCGTTACCTCCATCCGAAGGTAATTTATATTGTTTGACCATGATCGATCGCTACACACGTTGGCCAGAGGCTACATCAATTCCGAATATCAGAGCAGAAACCATAGCTGATACATTAATCAAAACATGGATCAGCCGATTTGGAGGGCCATGGAGCATCGTGGTTGATAGAGGTGCACAGTTCGAAGCAACTCTGTTCGACGAACTATCTAAATCACTTGGATTCCACCGCAAACGAACAACTGCTTACAATCCAGCATGCAACAACATAATCGAACGATGGCGCCATAGTTTTAAAAGCGCAATAATTTGTGTCGCTGAAAAACAGTGGACAAAATCTTTACCGATAATACTACTCAGACTGAGAACTTCGTTCCGGGATGATTTTCAAAGTACGTCAGCCGAACTCGTTTACGGAGAACATATACTACTACCCGCGGATTTCATTCAACCAAGCAGGAACATTCATCAGTCCGATTTCGTCACACAGTTGAGGAACCAGTTTAAAGACATTCAACCCTCATCGACATCACGACATGCTAAAGAACAAATTTAAAGAGTTGTCAACTTGCGAATTCGTGCTGTTAGGAACAGACATAGTTCGTCAATCTCTGCAACCTCCATACGAGAGACCATTTCCGGTAGTCAAACGCAACGAAAAAAATTTCACACTGTTGGTCAAAGGTATCGAATCAACGGTTTCAATAAACCGGCTTAAACTTTGATTCATAGAGGTGCCGCAACCTGATAAACATACAAATACATCGAACCAAGTGCCAACCAAACCGAATACTACGCTGGAAACAACACATTTACCACCGTCACATACCGGTGAAACAGACAGATCACTTAAGGGAAGAGTAACGCTTCATCCCAAACTTACTGAACAAACCAAATCCAGAGGGGGTCGGGCCATCGTTAGGCCGGCTGGCCGGCTCGTTTTCGATAATTTTCTATCGTTCACTGCATTCACTGGGGTAAGGATAGTGTGGCGGCAACGCTACCTTCGATGCAAGTAAAATTGGCATCACCTTTTTCGGTTTACTGGGTTGATAAAACCACGGTATTCTAAAACCACGTTATTCAAAAATGACGAGATTAAAAAAATCAGGAGTCTAAAAAGAATAAGGGATAGCGAATAAAAACGGCGGAATAAGATGGCTGCAAATTAATCAACGTTTTGATTATATCTGTAATTCTTAATAAAATATTAATAATTGATTAAATAAATAAATAAACGAATATCGATTATCTGGTGAATAAAATACAAATAACAAAACAACAATTGATATAATTCATTTTCGGATTAATATAAAACACGTGTAGTGAACATAACCTTGCAAATATAGTGGAGTGTTAACAGAGGGAACACATAACATTAAAACTCACATCAACACACCCACAATTCAACATAAACTGGGCTTAATGATTTCACAAAATCTTTGAATGCTTTGGGGTTTGCAATCCAAACTGAAAATCTAGTCCAACTAAAGAAATTGTCTAATTTGGAACAGAGCCTCGAAGAAATAGTTCTATCGTTACGGATTTGGATTCAAAACGTTTAAAAATAAAAAATTTATATATAGGGTTGCAATTTTACTACACCGTGTAAAATTGCATCCCTGTTAAATCTGCAGTTTTAATTTTTTTTTTTTTTTTAATATTCCGGCTCAAGTAAAAAACACTTGGTCAAATCAGCGGATAGCCATGTCCGCAAGCGACATGCCCCCGAACGTCACGACCGCAATTATTATTATTAAAAATACAAAAGTGCAGCATAGTCCAAAGCGTCAAGAAATTTTTAATCCTCAAAAAAAATGATTTTGACGACACCGGTATTTACAAATTAATTTGTAACAATTGTCCTAAGTTCTATATCGGCCAAACGGGAAGAACATGTACACAAAGATTCAATGAACACACAATAGAAGCAAAACATACAAACACATACACAACCTTCAAATCAAATTACGCTCAACCAAAACCAACAAAAATGTTTATACAAGCCAAACAGTACAAACACGTAAGATATAAAAAAGTACGTTAAGGCGTAGTATTAGTGATGCATATAAATAAATCAGAAAGTATATATACACAAAACATATAAGTATAGGTGATAAATTCATAATAAATATAGTGTACATTTTTTTGATAGGATCTGTGTAAGGAGCGAACGAGACGGCTTGTATAAACATTTTTGTTGGTTTTGGCTCAACACTTAGTTACCGAACAACACACATTCACAGACATAAACAGAAATTTAAAAATATTACATACATTAAAGAAAAGCAATCTAATGGACCGTTTGGAAGAGTTGGAGATCTACAAGAATCGTCACAACACATACATTCTCAACGATAAAATAAATACAAAAACAAATAAAATCTATGACATGATAATTCAGTAGTTAAAAAATTGGACTGACGATGGATGTAATCCGAAACCGGTCTCCTAAATTTCATTAAAAAAATTATTACGAAAAGAAAGAAAAACAGTTTTAATTTATTTATATTTTTTAAAATAAAAATAAAAAATCGAATATATCCACGTAATAAAAGTCACGGCAAAAAGAAAGAAAAAATGGCTAATCTCCATTTTTACTGTAATTAAATCAATATTGATGCTTAAACAGTGTTAATTAAGCATTTTGACCAAGTTGGTAAACATTACTACACATATAAACAAAACTAAAAAAAAGGATTGGTTGTTATGCTAAAAGGAATAGAGAGTTACGTGGTTGCAAATTAAATACAAACCGCTCTCGCTGAGAAAGGTTTTCAATGCAAATCTATTACCAATATTATTAATCGGGAGAAGGCGCCTCAGCCATTGTTACGTCTAGAATTAGAACCAGACAATGAAAAGGTCAAAGGCAAACATACAATATTGGGCCTAAAATATCTACTACACAGAAGGGTTACCATCGAGGAACTCAGGAAATGAAATGGGCCGATACAGTGTGTTAAGCGCCAAGAATATGGACACACTAGAGCATATTGCACTTGGGGCGGTGTTTGTGTTATATGGTGAACTTCGAAACTCAAAGGTTTGCAATAAAGCAAAAAGGAAGCACCGGTGAGAAAATGTAGTTCACACAGCTAATTATAGTGAGTTCACAAAGCTAATTAAAGACGATTTCCAATTTATCTAGAATTGAAAAGGAGAATCAATCCAAAGCAGCGAGAATCAATCGAAAGGGCTACACCCGCGTCATAAGTAATTCTGAAAAGTTAATAAACTGTCACATGATATATAGGAACTAATCCAGGAAAAGCGAAAAATTCGCCGTCAATGGCAGGAAACAAAATCACCGTTATTGAAATGGAAATTAAATCAGGCTATTAAGGCTCAAAGATTTGCTTTGCGGGAAGAAAAAAACCATAGCGTCCAGAACAATTTAAGTGATCTCTCGGCAACTGAGAGGACAGATTATTATTCTTTGTGGAAGGCAACAAAAAATTTGAAAAGGCCAACAAATTCGAATCCGCCGATTAGACTACCAACTGGAGATTGGGCGAGAAGTGATGAAGAAAAGCCTGTGCTTTTAAGATAATTATTTCATGCTACCGCACCAAATGGATGATGGTTTATCCTACAAACCTATAAAGTATAAATGGAAAAAAGTGAAGAATACAATTAAAAATTGCATAAGCCCGAAAAAGGCACCAGTACACGATCTCATTACTGGAAAAATGATAAAGGAATTGCCAGGCAAATGCATAAAACTAATAACATTTGTATTCAATGCGATCATGCGAACCAGCTATATTCCTCAAAAATGGAAGATATCCTTGATCACAATGATACATAAGCCAGGGAAAAATGAAACACAAATCTCATCATATCGTCCAATAAGCATGCTGCCCACAATCTGAAAACTATTTCAAAAAATGTTACTTACGAAATTGAAACCAATATTAGAACACGGAGCATTATTCCAGACATCAATTTGGGTTCCGAAACCAACATGGTACCACAGAGCAAGAACAGAGAATTGTAAATGCAAACTGTTGCCTTCTTGGATATCGCACAAGCCTTTGATAAAATTTGGCACGATGAACTAATAGCTTCTACCGAAGAAATTTCCCTCAGTTTTGCGAAAGTATCTTCTTTAAAGGCAATACATAGTCAAATGAAATAGTACAACTACTTGCTTAAATAGGACTAATATTATGTTATCATTTGCCGATGATATGGCCATCTTGGTGTTACAGAATAACCCCGAAATTGCCTCAAAGGAGTTACAGAATCATTTAAACAAAATCGCGGATTGGCTGAAGACATTGCGAATAAAAGTGAACGAAAACAAATCAACTCACGTCATATTCACACTGAACCAACGCACCTGCCCACCAATGAAAGATAAAAATATTCCGCAACAAACTTAGGTATGCACCTGGACAGAAGGTTAACGTGGAAAAATCATATTGAAACAAAACGCAACCAAATAAAGAGGCTGATGGGAAGAAAATTTCAGTTGTCATCAGCCAATAAAGTTTTAATGTATAAAGCAATAATCAAACCCATATGGGAAAATATGGTATTCAGTTATGGGGATCCACCAGAGCTTCAAACAGAGAACTCCTGCAACAAACCCAAGCGAAAATACTTCACAGTATTACCAATACTCCGTGGTACATTCGAAATAGTAATTTTCATGACGACCTTGGGATTAAAACCGTTAGAGAATTCAGTTAGAAATATTACTCAAAACTAGAAGCACATTCGTGCTCCATCCATTTTAGAAACATATTTTTGTTCTACTCTAATTTTTTACGCGGCGAAGTTTTCTGTGTTTTCCAAAAATATGACTCAGAAAAAGTCATAGAACTGGAATAACTTCTGAACCACTAAAGCTAGAAATTTCAAATCAACGCAACGATGAAGGTTGAAAAAACTGAAAAATAATGGAAATAATGTTCCGGTTTCGGTTTCGCTTTTAATTTATTTTAAGGTCATCCAAATGCGGAATACCGTGCTCATATTTTAGTTTTGATTATTCCGGAATTGAAAATAGTAATTCCGGATTTAACGAATTTCTATTCGACGAAAAATGGGATTCGAACCGTACCTCCTGATCCAAATGGCGCAGCTGTAACCGCTGCGCCGTTTGGTCGCTATTATAATCATTCTTGTACTAAAAAAGTATGTACTACAGTAGTATAAGGGACCCAGAAATGTTGGTCACTTTATGTAGATGGTCAGTTCAAGAAATAAAACAATCTAATATTTCAAAATCGGGCCAAAAAGAAAAATTTCCTTCAATTGTAGCAAATTATGTTGTAACAAACAATTATACGGAATATTCCAGGGACTGACAATAAGTGGTGTACTTAGGGAGCTGCTCAAAATAGAGAGCTGTGCCCGAATTCCGGTTCGATGACAAATGCTAATGGGAAATGACTTGATTGTTTATTTCAACTAGTCGGTTACATTTTTATTTAGAGAAGGCGAAATAAAAAATAAAGTCATTTCTCATTCTAATTTGTCACTGAACGGGAATTCGGGTGCAGGTCATTTTTGAAAGTTTTACTGTATTTCTGTTTTGTGTTCACCATGACCGACACACATAATAAACGGATTACGAAACAATAAATGCTCGTCCCTGAAAATTGCCTTATTTAGCTATTTCATTTTACCCATCCCTAAAATATATCTGTCAAATATGTGTTGTGTATTGTGTTGTTGTTAAATTTAAAAACCGCCAAAAGCAATACATAGTTCATCATAACTGGGCGGCCCCGTTTACAGCCTGGTTAATAACAATGTGTTTAATTGGAAACGGTGTTCATTTAGAAATTTCAGAAACTTTTTCGTCCCTATAATTCCAGTTATATTTGATGAGCCCAACTCAACCCCGACTCAACTAGCAAATGAAAAATCCAACTCAATCCTCAAACTCTCAAGGCTCACTAAACCGTAACCCACCTCCAATTCAACTCCACTTCAACTCACTATAGAAACGAAACTCAACCCTCTACTCAACCGCAAACTCAACGTTTAACTAAATCCTCAAACCCGCATATCTAAAAAATTGCTCAACTGCTTAATAAACCGTTATTCACCTCCAACTCAACTCTTACTCAACCCTAATTTTCAACTCAACCCCAAAATCAAAGCCCAACTAAATCCTCAAACCATACATAAAATAATTCCGATTTTGAATTTTTTGAAAAATTAAAAAGCTTTTGACAGCCATTTCAGCATCGGCAGATCAAGAGCATCGGCTACTTACCATAAGGATTTATCCAAAACCACCTCTTTATATAAATATCTACTAAATTTTTATATATGCCGGTTAATTCTGGGGTTCACTTGAAGGTTAAGTTACGGGTCAACTTGCTTTTTGAGTTGGGGTTGGATTATGGTTTATTTGAAGATTGAGTTTGGCGTTTAGTTTGCGGTCACGTTGGGTTCCATTTGAGGATTGAGTTATGCTTCAGTTCAAGTTGAGTTGGGTTTGGGTTTAGTAAGCAGTTCAGCTTGGTATTTATTTGTGTGTTGAATTAACAGTTTGAATCAGAATTAGCCTGAGTTGAGTTCATGTACGCATGCAATTTTTAGACCGTCTGGATTGGATTGAGTTAGGCGTGAGTTTGGTGTTGATTTAGGGACTAGGTTGCATATCAAGTTAAGGTTGATTAGGGATTGGACTACGGCTAAGTTGGAGTTGATTTGGGGTTGAGTTGGGATTGAGTTGAGTAGGAATCAGCGGTTAATTTGGGAATTTATTTGGGGTTGTGTTTAGGGTTGTGTTGGAAATTAGTTTCAATTACGAATATAGTTTTTCGAGTAACACTGATTTCAGAATTGAGTTAGACATTGAGTTTGGGGTTAAGTTGAGAAGGTTGTTTAGTTAAAAGTTGAACTAGGATTGAGTTGAGCTTATAGAAACATGCATTTTCCAGGGTGTTGAGTTTGGGGTTGAGACTGAATTTGTGGTCGAGTTGGCGTTAATTAGAGTTGAGTTGAAGTTAGGTTAGAGTTCATTCAGTTTATACGAGGATTGCATAGAAGATTGATTTGTTGTCGAGTGGTGTTTAGTTGGGGTTGAACGATGGAGTCCAGTTTGCGGGTTGAGTCGGGGATTGGGGTGGAGATTAGATTAAATTGAGTTCATACGGAAGCAGTTTTCAAACCGCGTTGATTAAGTTCTGAGTTGAACGTTGAATTGGTTTAGTTGAGAATTGAGTTAAGAGTTGAGTTGAGCGTTGAGTTGAAGGCGATACACGCATGTATATCACGCTTGTGTAGCTAAGGTTGGTTGAAGTTTAGTTAGCATTGAGTCAGCTTGCATTTGAGTTAAGTGAGGGGTTGGTTGGGGGATTATTTGAGGATTATTTCTTGGATAGAGTCTGCCATGTGAAGCCAGCTTTAAAAGTATAAAAGGTACTATTTTATAGTTTTGACAGTAGTATGTTAGGTTAGAGTTTTTCCTGTACACAAAGAGACACATGTAATTCTAAATATTAATAAAGAATATTGATCCACACTTATTATTTTAATCTACGAACAATATTTTGTTTAGAAACACTAAACATAACATACTTGGCAACGAGGATTTATATTCACGAATTATTTCCTCCATAAACAAAATGTATAAAGAGCAATTTGAACAATTTGTGGAATTGATCAGCCGGAATAACGCCGCGCTTATGGAAACAGTAGGACAAGTGATACGGCGACAAAATCGAGATACAGATACTCAACCACAAACTCCGCAAAACTTAGATGAAAAGGAAGTTCGAGAAAGCAAAAAAATTGTTAAATGCGAGCGATATTTCGCATCTTCAACATCATCGGCAGAAAATTTTGTGGATGCCTTCGAGGCGCAATGTCGCATGAGAGGACTTATTAGTTCCAACACAGAACTATACGTGAAAGCAAAACGCGATTTATTCCTGTGTTCATTGTCACCGGACACTCATCACGAACTTAAAGTGTCTTTTACGGATGCCACCACACCGTTCGAACAAAATACATACAAAACAATAATCGATCGTTTTATTAATTTGTATACACCCAAAACGACTCGATTTAAGGCATTGTCACAGTTTTGGAATTGTACGCGCAAAGAAACACAATTCTTCGAACAATATGCAAACGAATTACGTGCAATTAGCCGTGACTGTGATTTTGAGAATCTCGATCGTCAATTAGGCGATCGTTTCGCAACTGGCATTTGTCATCAACATGCCGAAATCGAACTTTGACAGAGATGGCCGGATCTGAAAACAACACGTACAGTCAGAAACGCTGCAAATGAAGAAATGGAGACAATGGGCGAAGTGACATTTAAAGAAGTTTTCGAAGTGGTGCGCAGTCACGAGAACGAGCAGAAAACGAAGTATTAAAACCCAATGCAACAAACGGAAATCAAGAAAGTGTTAATAAAATACACGGAAAAAAAAACATCGAAACATGGAAACACAAACACTACACAACTTCCACAAAAGTTATACGCAAATCATTGCAAACGTTGCGGTAAAGAGAGACACACAAACGACAGTACATGTCCAGCAACAAATGTGATATGCCATTCGTGCAGGCGAAGTGGTCACTATGCGCCATGTTGCATTAAAACGGTCAGAGCACAAATTTATCAACAACAACAAAACAGTGGATATACCATAACGTCAGCAGCTGACAGTAACAGCAATAACAGTGATGATGGCAGTGTTTTCATTTACACTATAAATCATGTTACTAAAACAAGTAAGCGCATTGACATTCACGTCAATTGAATCAAAGCTACATTTGATTACGACTCTGGTGCATCACATTCCATCATCGAAGAACATTTCTGAAAACAAATAAGTCAAAATCAACGCTAATACAGGCATCTAAACTGATGGCTTACGGCAGTCATCAATTACAAACTCTGGCTCAGGCAGATATACACGTAACCTACAACAACGAAACAGTTAAATTACCAGTAATTGTCATGAAACAGACAACCCCGTTTTTGTTTGGTTTACCATGGTGCGAAGCTTTCAACATGACATTTCCCGCATACGTTTATTCGATTACAAACGCCGAATCACATACAATGATACAGGCACCCCAAACACACACAGGGTTAGCAAATATGTTTGTAAATTACGACGAATTATTCAGTGATACAATGGGACGCATGAAAGACTATAAAGTCAAAATACACTTCAAACATGATCCAAAACCGAAACGTTCCGATCTCCGATATGTCAAATTCAGGATACAGAACAATGTCGAAAAGGAAATCAACAGATTAGTCAGCGAAGGCGTTTTGACACCAGTCGATCCAAATGGAACACCGGTAGAATGGGCTACACCAACTGTAAACGTACCAAAACGCAACGGAGACATACGAATCTGTGGGGATTTCAGCGTTACGATAAACCCCTGCTTGCTATTGGAGAAACATCCAATACCATTATTTGATAATTTACGGCGCACACTTGCTGGTGGAGAACGATTCTCTAAAATCGATTTAAAGGATGCGTATCTACAGTTCAAAGTACATCCAGAGTCACAACATTTACTCACAATCTCAACGCACATGGAATACTACAGGTATAATTATCGATTACCGTTTGGAATAGCAAACGCTCCATCTATTTTCCAACGATACATGGAAAAATTATTATCAAATATTGACTCAGTGGCGATATACTTCGATGATATTGCTATCACAGGAAAAACCGACGCCGAGCACATGCACAATTTAAAAAAAGTGCTCACACGATTACAACAAGCGGGTTTCCGGACCAAACGAGAGAAGTGCATTTTCTTCCAGAACGAAGTTATGTACTTAGGACATCGCTTCAACAAAGAGGGAATTTTCCCAACACAAGACAAACTGGACGCCATAAACAACGCCAGTCCACCAACGAATACCCGAGAGTTAAGCTCATTTATGGGGCTTGTAAATTTCTACGATCGATTTATACCGAATTTTGCACGGCACAGCATCTGATTTACACACACTATCAGGGCAAAACCAACGTTTCAAATGGACGAGTCATGAACAAGCAATTTTCAACGAAATTAAGTTCTAGCTTCCACGCGCACAGGTCTTACATCTGTATTATGATGAAAAGGATCTGTATGTTACATGCGACGCATCAGACAAAGGAATTGGTGCTGTCCTTACTCATCGCAACAGCAACGGGATTGACTTACCGATTGCGTTTGCATCAAGAAAATTATCAGGTGCTCAGTTAGATTACGGCACAATTGACAAAGAAGCACTTGCAATCATTTTTGGGGTACAAAAGTTCGACAGATTCCTAGTGGGTACACATTTTACATTGCTTACGGACCACGAATCGTTGACGCACATATTTGGCAGGAATCGCAATTTGCCTAAACTCGTTAATAATCATTTAATTCGATGGGCATTGCTATTAAATTCATGTAGCTATGACGTCGAGTACATTCCGGGAAAATTAAACATTTTTGCCGATTTTTTATCACGTATGCCGACTACAACAGAAGAATCACACTCCGACAAGCAAAAGATTGAAGACGACGTCAGCTACATTGGCAAAGCAAAGATGGATGACCTCCGGTTCTGCGAGAAAAGCATCTCAGTCGAGTCCAATAAAGACAAGGAGGTTTCTCGCATTATTAGTGCAGTGAAACAAGGGTGGACACAACAAATGTGCCAACAATCACAATTCCAATCGTTTCTACAGCCAAAGACGAACTGTCTGTAGAAAACCATATCCTCATGTGGCAAGGAAGAATGGTGCTACCTGCATCATTACGTATAGCCGCACTCCAACGACTACACAGCGGCCATTCGGGTATTGTAGCCATACGTGCAATGGCTCGGTATTACATATGGTGGCCAAAACTCGATGAGGACATTGGCAACTTCGTTAAACGATACCAAAGTTGTCAAGAGAACCGAAACGGTCAACAAGAAGTGCCATTATACTCATGGAACGTTCCAGCACGCGTCTGGGAACGGATTCACATCGATTTCGCGGGATATTTTAAAAACAAACAGTTTCTGGTCGTAGTGGACGCGCTTTCGAAATGGGTAGAAGTCTATACGTTGACAAGTATCACGACAAACATGCTTGAGAAAGTACTTACCAGTTTGTTCGCTCGTTATGGAGTGCCTCAAGTAATCGTTAGTGACAATGGAACCTCGTTCACGTCTCACAAATTCAAAACATTTTGTGAGAAGGTGGGAATGAAACATATTACATCCTCGCCATACCAACCAAAGACAAATAGATTAGCAGAAAGATTCATTCAAACATTTAAACGACTAATGAAGTCAAGCGAGAAGGATAACGAAGATCTCGATGCTCAGCTCAACGCATTTTTATTTAGTTATCGCAACACACCACATAGTACAACGTGCAAAGCTCCATCTGAGATATTTTTGGGACGACAGCTTCCAACAATCTTCAATAACATAAAGCCATCTATTCAACGTAACATAAACAGACATAATTTAAAAAGCCAGTTGTACCACGATAGAGACAACATCAAAGAACGCCATTTCAATGCAGGTGATAACGTATGGGTGCGAACAGATAATGATACGAAATGGAACCCTGAGACAATCACACAGCAAAATAACAGATAGTCATACAGCGTTGCATTTCCCGATCAAACCACCAAACGCAGACATGCAGATGCAATCCGAGAACGACAGAGCCCGCAGACTGCGGCATTAAATAGCAGCCTACACCAACTACAAGGATCTGCAAATTCATATGCCACCGTTCAACAGAATCGCAGTCCTCAAAATCAACAGGTTTCGGTAATCGGGTCCGAACCAACCACGGCAACAGTAGATAAAACTCCAGTTATTCAACGAAGCCAACGTCCACATAGGACACCAGTTCGTTTGGATTTGTGATCGCAGCACTCAACTGTGGTGGGGAGGAATGTCATGTGAAGCCAACTTTAAAAGTATAAAAGATACTCTTTTATAGTTTTGACAGTACTATGTTAGGTTAGAGTTTTTCCTGTACACGAACAGACACATGTAATTCTAAATATTGTGACGGTGACACCTAGTGTGTAATAGAATAAGTAAAACTAATAGCTCAATGTTTACTGTACTAAATGGAATTTTCCATGATAAAAATTTTACGTAATGTTTCTACGCTATTCCAACTGGAAAAGTCGTGAACTTTCGAGAAGCTTGGTTTGTGTATATAAAAAGGCGAACAAGATCGAATTGGATTATTAGTATTTGGAACGCGATAGTGTAAAGTTGTAAGAATAAGTAATATTTGGAAAGCGATAGTATAAAGATTAAAAAGGAATTAAAAAGTGATTTAAAAAGTGTTTTTGTGCGAAATAAAAAGTAAAAGTGATTAGTAAAATTTGAGAATAATTTATATAAAGTGATTTTGTGAATTTTGATTGATAAACTGTGTTGTAATAAATTTTGTGAAATAAATAAATTCGTTGGTGATAAATTGAATTGAGTTTGTATTATTCACAATCCAGTGATACGAACCTTGATTGACAAGGCAAAAACGTAACAATTTGGTGACAGCGGTGGGATTGTGAATAAAAAGATAAAGAAAATGATTCTCAACGAATTAAAAGTTCCAGAATTAAAAAGAGAACTAGAGAAACGGGGTTTGGCTACTGATGGTACTAAAGCAGCTTTACAAGCGCGACTACGTGAGGCCATGCAGAACGAAGGGCTGGACGCGGAACATTATGATTTTGGAGAGAAAGTAACGGATGCAGCAACCATAGAGCAGAAAGCAGAAGATAAACAACCGTTGGTCGAAAAGACACAAGAACATTCTGGAAGTTTCGATTTGTCGCAGTTAATAGCTGCTATGAACCAAATGACAGGACAGATGTGTCTCATGAAACAACAAAACGAACGACAAATGGTGAAAATTGAGCAGTCAAACCAAGAAATTAAGAATGAAATGGAACAACAAAATGTGCGGCAGTTGGAGACTATAAACCAGTCAAACCAAGAAATTAAACATGAAATGAAACAACAAGGAGAGGAAATTAAAGACCAAATTATAGATGGTCAAAAGAGAATGGACGAGAAACTTCTCGAATTATCTACTAACATACACGGCGAAGTAGAGAAGCTACAAATGGAGATTCAAAAGGTTGACGAAAAATTAGAAACGAAGGTTCAACATGTTGAAGAGAAATTGCAAACGGAGATTCAACAAGTTGTGGAAAAATGTCAACGTCTCGAGAAAGATCTAACTGATGTCAAGGCAAGTGGAACAACGACGCAAGTGGTACAGACCGTTCAATCAGTTAAGTTAAAACCACCAAACTTCGACGGTACATCATCTTTCGGCATTTTCAAACTTCAATTTGAAACGGCAGCCAATCAAAACCGTTGGAATGATGAACATCTTGTCGCAGCGTTAATAGTGGCCCTTAAAGGTGAAGCAGCGGAGGCCTTACAAACAATTCCGGAAAAAGATCGCAACAGTTATCTCGAAATTATGAAGGCGCTGGATTGGAAGTACGGCAGTGACCACAAGCGTGAAATCTATCGAATGGAATTGAAAAGCCGCTACCAAAAGGGAGGAGAATCACTTCAGGAATTTTCATCGGCAATTGAGCGATTAGTACATCTAGCACATACCAGTACGTCGGCCGATTATATGGAAAGGCTTAAAATTGACGCATTCATTGACGGCATTCGAGATCCAGAAACACGCAGGGCGGTGATGTTGTCACCTAAAGCAACCTTTGCGGAAACCATCGCTTGTGCGTTAACAAATGAAACTGTACAAGCCATCACCAAACCGTCAATGAAAATACGCCGAGTAGAAATCGATACAAGCATAAACAACGAGCGGTCAACACCAAGATACCGAGATGGAAGCGGCAAAATCAAATGTTGGGCATGTGATAAGGTCGGTCACATCTCTCGCGACTGCTGGGAATTAAGAAGAAAAAGGGGAAGATCACCATCTCCTATGCAGCGACGACCAAGCGGGGAGCAGGCGTTGGCTAGGCAAGAAGGCCAAATGACGACGGAGTCGTTAAACTACAAAGAGTCAGCTTAAAGGGGCAGAAGCTGACTCCCACAACCGATTGCCCCATAACCTCCACCCGCGTTTCGAAAGTAGCAAGAGGCGGTGACAGCTTAACAATCAAAGGCGACATTGATGGCACGGATTGCATCATCACTCTGGATACGGGAGCAAATCGCACGATTGTCCGTAAAGATCTGATCGATGGAGGTGTACAACCAGCTAATGGATTGAAGTTACAAACAGCAACTGGAGATAGTTCAATAATAAAAGGCAAAAAGATCGTGAAAATAAAAATCGGGAGAACTCTTTTCCAACACGAAGTGCTGATTGCAGATATTGTGGATGAAGTCATAATGGGGATGGACTTCATGAGGGCAAATGGCTTCGTGGTGGATGTTGGACGAGGAGTTTTAAGTTACGATAACATCGAGTTGCCACTTCAATCTAGCAGTGCCGGAACAACTATCAGGCGAATTATTATTGATCATCGGGAGAAGCTGCCACCGAATTCGGAGACGATCCTATGGGGAAAATTGGAGGGAGGTTCTGGGTCACCCAGGTTGTGGGTTGTGGAAGCTAACGAAGAGGAGAACGGAGCCAAGGAAATTATAATCGGGAAAGCCCTAGTTAAACCAGACAACGACTATAGAGTACCAATTAGGACTCTAAATCTCTCGGATAAGACGAAAACCATCAAGAAAGGGACAGTCATCGGAAAATGTAACGAGGTTTCAACTATAGTAAAGTGTGAACAGAGAAGTCCGGTTGAAAAAGCCGACATGCAAGGGCAGAAAGAAATGGTAGAACAACTTATGCAGAAATGGACCGAAGATCTTACCGAGGCACAGAAAAATTCTGCACATCAACTACTCAAACGGTACACGTCCATATTCCGCAGTACATCGGATAATAACGGAAGGACCTCAATGGTAAAGCACCGCATTGATACGGGAGCAGAGATGCCAATTCGTCAACCACCCAGGAGACTACCTTTGGCAAAACAACAAGAAGTCAATCGAATGGTAACAGATATGCAGGCAGCAGGAGTAATTGAACCATCTAATAGCCCATGGAGTTCACCGGTAGTATTGGTCGAGAAGAAGGACGGTAGCATGAGATTTTGCGTTGATTACCGAAAACTCAATGCTGTGACGAAAAAAGATAGCTACCCACTGCCAAGGATCGATGACACGTTAGACACATTATCGGGTGCTCAAATATTTTCGACATTAGATCTACAAAGCGGCTATTGGCAGGTGGAAGTCCATGAGGAAGATCGCGAGAAAACAGCGTTCAGTGTGGGTAACGGACTTTGGCAATTTAATGTTATGCCGTTCGGATTATGTAATGCCCCTGCGACTTTTGAACGATTAATGGAGCGCGTGTTAAAGGGGTTACATTGGAAGACTTGCCTAATATATCTGGACGACATCATCGTTATGGGGAAGGATTTTGACGAGCATCTAAAGAACTTGGCGGAAGTTTTGGATCGGATACAGGCTGCCGGATTGAAGTTACGTCCAAAGAAGTGTAAGCTGTTCAGAACTGAAGTCAAATATTTGGGTCATCTCGTAACGATTAATGGAATTCACACCGACGAAGAAAAGATCGCAGCGGTTAAGAACTGGCCAAGACCTAAAAATTTACACGAATTACGAAGCTTTCTCGGATTGTGCACCTATTATAGACGCTTCGTGTCAGGATTCGCCAACATCGCCAAGAGTTTACACGAGTTGACCAGGAAGAACAAGGCATTCGAATGGAAGAATGACCAGGAAGAAGCATTCGTGGAACTAAGGAGACGGTTGTGTGCCGCGCCAATCCTCGCGTACCCTATACCCAACGTGAAATTTATTTTGGACACCGATGCAAGTAATGACGGTATAGGAGGTGTGTTATCACCGGAAATTAATGGTCAAGAAAGAGTTATTGCGTACTTCTCCAAAACATTATCAAAACCGGAGCGTAATTACTGCGTGACACGGAAAGAATTGTTGGCTATAGTGGAGTGTGTCAAGCATTTCCATAAGTATCTTTATGGCCAAAAATTCCATTTACGGACAGATCACGGCGCTTTACGGTGGCTGTTACAATTTAAGAATCCAGAGGGACAAGTAGCACGCTGGATCGAACGTCTTCAAAGCTACGATTTCCAAATTGAACATCGGAAGGGAAGTGCACACAGAAATGCCGACGCATTATCAAGACGGCCGTGTCCAGTAGAATGTAAACATTGTGGCCATGTTGAAGCAAAGGAAGGCATCATCGACGTTAGGCTTACGCTGCCTGATGAGGAGTGGACCGACGAAATGATCAGGAAAGAGCAATTGGATGATACGGATTTATCAGTTATAATGGAATGGAAGGAAAAGGAACACCGGCCAACTTGGAGCGAGATCGCGGACAAAACTCCCATTGTCAAGGCTTATTGGGCTCAATGGGATAGCCTCCGTCTTGAGAATGGCTGTTTAAAACGATTGTGGGAAAGCACGGATGGCAAAGTGAAGCAATTGTTGCTGGTGATACCAAAGTGCCGGATTGTAGAAATTCTGAATGAGTATCATGGAGGAGCAAGTGGGGGCCACCTTGGAATTAATAAAACTCTAGCAAAGATACGTCAACGATTCTACTGGGCAGGATGTAGGCAGTCTGTGATAGAATGGTGCCAAAAATGTAACCAATGTGCGGCGGTGAAGGGACCCACACGCAAAAGTCGTGGAACCATGAAGCAATATAACGTTGGAGCACCATTCGAAAGAATTGCAATGGATGTAGCGGGCCCATTTCCCACCACTGAGAGCGGCAACAAATATGTGCTAGTAATCATGGATTATTTCAGCAAATGGCCGGAGGTGTACCCCATTCCCAATCAGGAGACGACAACAATAGCTGATGCCGTGGTAAACAATTGGATTAGCAGATTTGGAGTGCCGATGGAGATTCATACCGATCAAGGACGGAATTTCGAATCGGTGGTGTTTCAAGAAATATGCCAGATGCTCGGTATAAATAAAACGAGAACAACGCCTTTGCATCCACAGTCTGACGGTATGGTGGAAAGATTCAATGGTACATTGGAGGAATATCTATGGGGTATTAATTAACTCTTCATTTGATTATTAAAACACACCATAAATTTTATTTATTTAAATAAATCTTTATTATTTATAATATTTATTTAATGTATTTTTTAAAAGAACGTTATAACCTTTAAATATGCATATCGTTCATACTATATTTATATTTACTTTTAGTACATATAGTAATGAACCGCATATTTCGAATATCTATTTTCAACTGACATTTTATTTTCAAACAAAATGTTTGTTGGGTAAAAAGCTATGTTTTTATGAACACTGCGTTTAGGGGAGAATGTAAGCGTTCCATATTTTATTGAACTCTATGATTGCTTCTATTTGTTTACTCACTTGTTGACAATACGAATCTGAACAAATAATTTTTGGATAGGATTTATTTAGGAATATATCACCACAATACTCCCCTTCCAGTAGATTCTGTATGAATTTACGTATAAGTGAGTAAGTATCGTTCGTCTGAAATAAATGAATTTTGTGATTGTGTGAAGTCTTGTGGTATTATTGTTTGTATCGTGACGGTGTTCTGATAATTCGTCTTGATCTTGTTTGAGTCGGTTCTGTAGGTGGTTTTTGTTGTAAATCGAAAGTAACTTTTTTTGTTGATGTAGTTTTACCGTTCTCTGAAACTATTAATTGTTGGTCGAAATTTGGTCTATTGGTTTTAGTAGTTGGTGTTTGTACGTCTTGAGTGTTTTCCAAATGACACGGTTTTAGTCTGTCGATTGATTCTTTGACCGGTTTGCCTTTAATTTCAAGTGTAAAAGTTTTATCTGTTTTCTCTATAACTCTGTAGGGTCCTGTGTACGGCGGTTCAAGTGATTTCCGTAATGCGTCCGTCCGTAAGAAAACATGAGATGAGGAAGGCAAGTCTTTTGAAATGAAAATTTTGTTCGTAGAATGCCGAGATGCTGGTGTTGGTCGTATTTCTTTGAAATGATTTTTCAAATTTTGAACGAAATCGTTTTGTGAAATTTTGGTATCGGAAGATTGATCAAAAAATTGTCCAGGAATTCGAACAGTGGATCCATAAACTAGTTCTGCTGGTGTAGTTTTTAGTTCTTCGCTGTAAGTGGTACGAAGTCCCAGTAGAATTGTCGGTAAAATGTTAGCCCAATCTGGTCTGTTGTGACACATAATGGCTGATTTGATGGTGCGATGCCATCTTTCAATCATGCCATTACATTTTGGATTGTAGCTAGTTGTACGTCGATGTTGGAAGCCTAAAAGTGTAGATAATTCCGAAAATAAATGTGATTCGAATTGAGCCCCCTGATCTGTAACGATGAATTCTGGCACGCCGAATCGAGCTATCCAAGTTGAATATACGGCAAATGCGACAGTGACAGCAGTCATGTCCGGCACTGGCACCGCCTCAGCCCAACGCGAGTAACGATCAATTAACGTCACGCAATATCGGTTGTTTCCGGAGATTGGAAGTGGACCAATGATATCCAAGTGAATTTCTGTGAATCGTTGAGAAGCGAGATTGTAAGAGCCGAGAGGTGATTGGATGTGCCTTGAAATTTTCGATTTTTGACATGGTATACAATTTTGAGCCATCGTTTTTGAATCTTTGGAAATGGAGGGCCAAACAACATTTGAAGTCAATAATTTGATGGAAGCTTTTACGCCCGGATGAGATAAATTATGTAAAGATTCAAAAACAATTTTCCGAAATGCTGGCGGAATGAAGGGTCTTGGCACACCGGTTGATACGTCGCAACATATGGATTTAGTTGCGTTGAACTTTAGAGGAATTTGCACTAGTTTAAGAGATGTGTTTGTATTATTATTTAAAATCTCTCGTAGTTCGATATCATTGGTTTGAGCATCTGCGATTGCTGCATAATCAATGCTTTCAGGAATAGAAATTTGATTGATGCGGGAGAGGGTATCTGCAACGACATTATTTATGCCGGAGACGTGTTGAATATCGGTAGTGAATTGGCCGATGAAATCTAGATGTCTGAATTGACGAGGAGATGCTTTTTCAGGGTTTTGTTTGAATGCGTAGATTAATGGTTTGTGGTCGGTGAACAATGTGAACTCACGACCTTCCAATAAGAATTTGAAGTGCTTAATGCCAGAGTAAGCTGCAAGCAACTCTCTGTCATAAGCACTGTACCGTTTTTGCGTTTCGTTAAGTCGTACTGAGAAGAAACCGAGTGGTTGCCAAGTATCGGAGATGTACTGCTGTACAACTGCCCCAATTGCCGTATCTGAAGCGTCGACCATGATCGCGAGTGGAGCTAAAATCGCTGGGTGATTCAGCAACGTTGCTTCGCATAATTTTGATTTACAATTTTCAAAAGCTTGAATTAGTGGTGTTGACCACTCAATTAGTTGTTTGCTGTTTTTTTTATAACCTTTGAGTAAATCGTTTAGAAGAATTTGGTCTGCCGCGGCGCCGGGAATGAAACGTCTGTAAAAATTTATCGTGCCCAAAAAACGTTTGATACCATCAACAGTTTCTGGGCGTTTATAGTTTTTGACAATTTGGATGCGGTCTTGATTTGGAAGTATACCTTGTCCAGTGACCGTGTGTCCTAAAAATACAATTTCTGTCTGTGCGAAAACGCATTTGTCCGTATTAATTATAAGTCCGTTGTCTGAAAATTTTTGAAAAACAATTTCGAGGTGTTCTAAATGTTCGTCAAGTGATTTGGATGCAATTAATACGTCGTCTAAATATACAAAACAGAAGTTAAGGCCTAAAAGTATGGAATGCATTAGTCTTTGAAATGTCTGTGCTGCATTCCGTAGTCCGAATGTCATTTTTGTGAATTCAAAAAGGCCGAAAGGTGTAGATATTGCTGTTTTGGGTATGTCCGTTGGTTCGATGGGAATTTGGTGGTACGCCTGGACAAGGTCTAGTGTCGAAAAAATGGTGCAACCTTCAAGTTGATACGAAAAATCTTGAAGGTGCGGAATGGAGTAACGATCTGGGATGGTTATATTATTCAACGACCTATAATCACCACATGGTCTCCATGTTCCATTCTTCTTCTTGACTAAATGAAGTGGACTGGACCAGGCACTGCTACTTGGTCTGCATATTCCTTGTGCCATCATGTGTTCGAACTCAACTTTTGCAATTTGCAGTTTGTCGGGTGCCAAACGTCGTGTTTTACAAGATACAGGGGGTCCATTAGTTTCCAAACGGTGAGTAATTTTGTGTTTAATTAATTTAGTAGATAGACCACTGTTCACTAAACCCGGAAATTTCCCGATCAAAATGTCGATTTTAGAATTTTGGTTCGTTTTGTTAATAAAAGATAGGGTCGGATTTGGTTCTTGTGATAAGACACCTCTGACAAACAGGGAGGTTAACGGATCAATTATCCTTTGTCCCTGGATGTATACTAAAAGGCCTGTTTGTTTTAAAAAATCCGCCCCTATCATTGGCAATGAAACTTCAGCGATGATAAACTCCCAACGGAATTCTCGTCGAAGTCCGAAGTCTAATTTTAAAATTTTAGTGCCGAAAGATTTTACCGGAGTGCCGTTTGCCGCGAATAATTTTTTTGTAGAATTTGATATAAGTGTTGTTTGATACAGATTTTCTGGAATGACTGAAACATCTGCTCCGGTGTCCACTAAAAATTTTAGTCTTGTGTTTCTATCAAAAATTACTAAACGGCTCGCTAGTTGACCATCAACACTTGCCGTTAATTCGTGATGGTCTAGCGAAAATTTTTTGTCAACATTTTTTGAGTGTTCCTCAAAATGTTCGCACCCCATCACACATTGTTTTGCGTTTTCACCGAATTTAAAATGACAATAACAAATTTTAAATTTTGGATTCAGTTTTCGAATTGGTGATCGTGACGGACTTCGAAATTTTGACCGAGAATTTGGACGTGCACGAGAATTGCTACATAATTCTGCAATCATTCCTGTTAGTTTATCAATTTTGCTGTCCGTCTCTGCTTTATAATGTTTCAGTTCTGTATTTTCTGTTGTAGTATCTGATATGCTGTTGATGTTTAATGAGTTTGTCATCGTCTCCAAAATATTGTCTGCTCGAGTGGCTAATATTGCTAGTGCAACGTCATTTTCAAATGGAGTCAGTATCATCTGTATTTGTGCTGGAAGTCGTTTCATCCATAGTTGTCGTATTGTGTTGTCATCGAAAACTGTTCCCGCGTTCAGTCTGAATTTATTGAGTAGCATGGATGGTTTCTGGTCTCCGAGAGTAAGTCCGTGTAAAACATTATTTAATTTCGTCCGTTCCGTCTCTCCTAACACTCGTACAACTTCCTCCTTGAACGCAGTGTAAGGAGTAGTCTTTTTGTCCCGTAGTATTATATTTCCAAAAGTGTCGTGATGTCGTGCGTCTAAAGCTGCGAGTGCGTGTGCGTATTTTGTCTGTTCCGTGGTAATGTTTGCTAACAGGAATGACTGCTCTAATATTGAAAACCAAATGACCGGATTTTGACTGTATAGGTGTTGTGGAGGTCTAAACGCTACATGCGCGATATTTGTCACATTAGCTGGTATTGATGTTATAACTGGAGGTGGAGAATTGGTTGATGGACTTGGACCTTCCTCAGCACTGTTATCATCGATTGTCAGTTGTTGTCGTAGTGCGTCTATTAAAGCCAAAATTTCTTCGTTAGTCATGGTTCTGTCTGGTGTGTTATCTATTTGAGGAGTATTGGGATCCATAATTTTTTAAAAATAAAAATAAATTTAACACGAACAAAAAATTTTTTAAATAGGTGAGAAAATGGTGATAATTGTGGACAGTGAAACAAACGAGGTAAGAATAATATTGTGAACTGACGACAAATGAGTAAACCAACAAATAAACGACACCAAAATAATATTGATTTTTCGTTTTTTTTTTTTTTTTTTTTTAATTTTTTAACATGTAGTTCTTTAAAATTTGGAATACTCACGGTTCTCCTCCTTTCGTCGTGTACGCTTTTTGGTTAGTGATGATGTCTTCCTTGTGCGACCTTGCACGGCTAAACAACAAAAACTCTTTTAGCTTACCACGGGTGGGGGCCAGAACTGTTTATGTATTAACTACACTGAATATTTCGGTTGACCGCTTACCACTGGTGGGAGCTATGTCGTCAATGCAATATTCAGATGTTTGGTGTCTGGAAAATGGTTGATTTAAACTCGCTGTTATTAGCAGTTTAGTTGTTGATTTATAGCGATGTTTTGGCTGGCCGATATAGCTAAACGGTATTGTTGTTTAAAACGGCTTTGCTGGCTATTATGCTGAATTGCTGGTTAACGGCTTTGCTGGTTATTATGCTGTATTGCTGGTTAACGGCTTTGCTGATTGTTGTGCTGTATTGCTGGTTAACGGCTTTGCTGATTATTGTGCTGTATTGCTGGTTAACGGCTTCGCTGGTTGTTATGCTGTATTGCTGGTTAACGGCTTTGCTGATTATTGTGCTGTATTGCTGGTTAACGGCTTCGCTGGTTGTTATGCTGTATTGCTGGTTAACGGCTTTGCTGATTGTTGGTTATTATGCAGTTGTTCTGCTTGTTCTTTGGTTGGTTGCGTTTTTTGATCTTTGGGGTCACCAGTTATGGGGTATTAATTAACTCTTCATTTGATTATTAAAACACACCATAAATTTTATTTATTTAAATAAATCTTTATTATTTATAATATTTATTTAATGTATTTTTTAAAAGAACGTTATAACCTTTAAATATGCATATCGTTCATACTATATTTATATTTACTTTTAGTACATATAGTAATGAACCGCATATTTCGAATATCTATTTTCAACTGACATTTTATTTTCAAACAAAATGTTTGTTGGGTAAAAAGCTATGTTTTTATGAACACTGCGTTTAGGGGAGAATGTAAGCGTTCCATATTTTATTGAACTCTATGATTGCTTCTATTTGTTTACTCACTTGTTGACAATACGAATCTGAACAGATAATTTTTGGATAGGATTTATTTAGGAATATATCACCACATATCTAGCAAAGGTCGTTGAGAAAAACCAACGCAACTGGGATCGACATATACCGATGTTTCTGATGGCCTATCGATCAGCTATACATGACACAACCGGAATGACACCAGCTAAAACGTTATTTGGAGATAATCTACGGTTACCTGGAGATCTAAAGTTTGGGGCTGTACCATCATCGGCTTTATGTGGACAAGATTACGTAGACCGAATGAAAGAGGAACTTAATGAGATTCATCAATTTGTACGGGAGAAAATACGGATGCCAAGTGACCGGATGAAGGCTCGATATGACATACGAGCAAATAACCAGGGCTTCCAGGAAGGGCAATTAGTATGGCTTCACAACCCGCAACGGAAAAAGGGATTATCACCGAAGCTGCAACCAGCATGGGAAGGACCTTATACTGTCATCACAAGGATGAACGACGTGGTTTATCGGATACGGAAGGGACATCGAGGTAAACCAAAGGTGGTGCATTTGGAGAGGCTGGCCCTATACAGAGGAGGTGATTTGGGTCCTGTTCGGGACGAACAGGCTTAGGTGAGGGGTAGTGTGACGGTGACACCTAGTGTGTAATAGAATAAGTAAAACTAATAGCTCAATGTTTACTGTACTAAATGGAATTTTCCATGATAAAAATTTTACGTAGTTTCTACGCTATTCCAACTGGAAAAGTCGTGAACTTTCGAGAAGCTTGGTTTGTGTATATAAAAAGGCGAACAAGATCGAATTGGATTATTAGTATTTGGAACGCGATAGTGTAAAGTTGTAAGAATAAGTAATATTTGGAAAGCGATAGTATAAAGATTAAAAAGGAATTAAAAAGTGATTTAAAAAGTGTTTTTGTGCGAAATAAAAAGTAAAAGTGATTAGTAAAATTTGAGAATAATTTATATAAAGTGATTTTGTGAATTTTGATTGATAAACTGTGTTGTAATAAATTTTGTGAAATAAATAAATTCGTTGGTGATAAATTGAATTGAGTTTGTATTATTCACAATCCAGTGATACGAACCTTGATTGACAAGGCAAAAACGTAACAATATGTATTAATAAAGAATATTAATCCACACTTATTATTTTAATCTACGAACAATATCTTGTTTAGAAACACTAAACATAACAGAGCCGGTATTGATTTTGGAGCTAGGTTAAAGATTAATTTTAAGGTTGATTCTGGGTTGAATTGGTGGTGGTTGGGTGGGCGATTGATTTGGTGATTGCGTTGGGGAAAGCGTTGCGAATAAGTTGGGGATTGAGTTGAAAAAGATTTGGAGGTTGAGCTAAAGATGTAGTTAAGAGGTTCATTTAAGGATTGATTTGGGAGTTGATTTAATTTTCAGGACCGAAATTCTGATCACATCGTAAGATTTCAGCCCTTTATATTTTTCAATTAAATTAAAAAAAAAGTTGTGCTTTGCAAACATCACTAGTGAAGTGTGCCGGAGAGATGTAAACGTCTTATGCATCGCTCTCTGCTTTCTCCTGTGGTGCTCGCCACCATTTCTCTCCTTTTTCAATCTTTAATATGAATTTGCATGTCTACATCCATATCGGTTGAAAACTAATGGATTTATGTAACTATACATTACGATTCATGTTTCGTTCGGCGATTTACGGTTGTGGGGATATCTTGGTCTGCACAATTGCTTATCATTTCGTGAAAAAAAGTTTGTTGGTTCTGCATTACCAGAGTAGAATAGGACTGGTTCACCATGAAATTTCCAAGTAAGCCGACTGCTCAGTGGCCTAATTTTTAATTTAATGCGCTTGTTATTTTCTGCCTGTCCTTATCTGTGCCATCATTTCTCTTTATTTTCCTTTCAAAAGTGTTCAACATTCAGCTGGAAATCTTTAATGCGGTCAAATGAGTGTCTGCCAGATCTTTATTATGAGCTTCAATAAATCCATTTTTCGAGTAGGCCAAAACTGCTTTAGTTGAGGAACGAATAATTAGTCATAGCAAATTGTATCGTATCAAAGATTATTTAACCGGTTTTGACGTCAAACTGCCGTTAGCCCAATCAACACCTCAAGCACCGCTGGTGCCTACCGGTCTCCAGTTCTTGTTTTTCCTTTTCCACACAGACACTTGTGACGGAAATCACTGATTTATTGAATATCACCTTCAATTACTTCATTGGTTTTTGCTCTGTTTCAGTTCAAGCATCTATTTAGTTTCGACTGCAGCTGTTTTACTGATTTTGTTTGAGTAACAGCTTATGAATATAAAAGCGCCTAACCTTGTTCTTTCCGCTTGGGTGTTTCCCGCTCTTAGATACTTCTACTAAAGTTGTCTACACCATTATCCATGAATAATTTCTAGATTGCAATTGAAGTATGCCACTTCTTCACGTATTGTTAGCTGCTTGTTAAGACCAAAACTTTCTAAATTTACTTTCATATCTAAAATCCTGATCCACTTTGGTTCAAATTCATTTTACTAACCAGTCGAGATCAAATCCCAAGGATACATGCGAAGTAACAGAAAGAAATACAACATATATGTAGAAGGACCTAACAAGCAATCTCGAAAAGAATTTAGGCTTGGCTTACCACTGTTATTCCGCGGCTCTTTCTGCATCTTTAGTGATTGTAATGTTTGTCATTATGCTCGAGATTTATTAATCAAGAGTCCCTCAACCCTTTCGTAATTCCAAACCACGGATTATTCCCTTTTCATTTAACAATCAATTCCTAAATATTTTAAAGTGAATCAAAAATTGTTTGCTCAATTTACCAAAAATATTTTAAATTACCCAAGAAATTTTGGCTCAATATTTTTATTCGAATTTATTGACATCTACCGTATAACAAAGTTAAACAAATTTTATACAATATTCAAACCATTTGTTCAAATTGGAAAGTCACTTAAATACTCAAAAGATAACAAAAAATTCAAGTTCATTGAAACGGGACGTGTGAAAACTAATTTGCATAAATTTCAATGTTTTCTTCTTTTATAAAATAGAAATATTTTATTTTTGTTAATTCAATAAATTTGTTGTCTTACACCTTACAAATCTCTTATAAATAATAAATTTATTAATATATTTGTTTTAGAATTACAGTCACTGTATTTGTTCGCAATGCTGCTGGGCTTTTGGTTTATTTTTGTTTTTGTTAGGCTTCCGCTATTTTACTCTACTAAAACCATGAACCAAATTTTGGAATGTCCAATAAAATATTCTCCCTCTCCGTCATATCCCTCCCTCAATATCATTCAATTAATTTGTAATGGCACTAAAAAGGATTCGAGAACTATGGCGCGAGCTAGGAACTAAATTACATACAAATTTTTGTTATTTAATTGTTTAACGGTTAGTACTATCTTGTAGGTGACATTGATACTGAGTACGGGGTAAGGCCCTTGTTTTGAATTGCAACAGCCACAGCAGCCTCCATAAAGTCTATATCATCGTTACTCTCAATACTGGATGGATTGATCATCAAAATCTCATTAGTTGCTACTAGATCTAGATTATTATTAAAATTACTGGTTGTTGATGGAAACGACGGAGTTACAATATGTTGCGATGTCGATGGAACATGTGACGACGACTGAGTTGTTGATGAGGAAGTTGCTGGTGATGATGGTGTGGAAGTCATTTTGATTGTACTTAGTGGTGATGATGGTTCATGAATATTACCTTCGGTAGTACTACATGCATCACTCGATACGGGTACAATATTTTGCTGTAATCCATGCTCACTAATGGCCATTAATATCGCAGACTCTTCGAAGCGATTATTTGTACGATTCGGTCGAGCAGGTGGTGAGCTCACCGACACTAATCCCCCAGGGGAATTTGTTTGCAGATTTAATGTATTAACTTCTTGGAATATCATTAAATATGAGTCGAGCACACGATTTATTGCGTTATCATTAATACACTTGGATATTTGTCGGTCATGCCAATTCGAAAACAGTTCCGACTCATCGATTAATATTTGAGCTGCGGTTGGTGATACGGCGACTGGTGCATAACTTGATGCAGATGCTCCGGCCATTTCACTATCACGATTCGAAATATCACAATTTAATCTTATTTTCTTACTATTCGAATTACTATTGTTCATAATTTAATTTTACATATAAGTTGTATAACAGAGACGGGGAAATTTTCACTTGTTTCGATTTTTTATGTGTGGCGAACATCAAAATGGAGTACGATTCGTAAATGTATTCATCTTACATTTTGTTATATGATTTTGATATGGAATCACACGTATTTTAAATACTCAACTAGTTTAAACACTTTCTACGACTTTACTTTAATAAATTACGATATTATTTTAATTTAGTTTTGTATAATTTATAATGGTTTTTGAACATTTTGCAACTTTTTTTATTGTTCTGCTTTGCTTGTGTGTGATGAAATCGAAGAGATGCAAAATGATGGATTTGTTTTTGTTAAATGTCAAAAAATTGATAGATGTAAATTTGCTGTAACAGATCATAGATGGCGGAGTAAAATAACGAATTTATGTTGGCAGGGTAACACAACTATCATGATAGTAAATTTGACAACTTCGTTCAAATGTTTACAACTATCGGGCTACAAAGTTAAAGTTTTGTTTTGGTCCGTTATTTCCTCGAAATAAGCTGAGAAATTATGGAAATTTATGGTAAAAAGTTACCAGACTGGCTCAATGCTAAGTTTTTACTTGAAATTATTGAATTAAAATGTAAAATCAAACAATCAAAATTTCGTTTCTTGGATAAAACTGTGAGTGCCATTGATGATTACAAGGCAACAGATCTAGGAGCCGTTTACCGAGTGGTATGTGAGGTGCACATGGTTGACGACGAAGGTAATTATTCATGATAGAAATTTGCTTTAATTCTTGTAGGATACATTTTTAACATAAAATTCAAAATTTCGATTTTTGTGACGAGGTTGTAGAATAAAGAATTTAAATTACAGCCTTATCAGTATCACGGCAAGGCTGTTTCAAATGAAATGTCGAGTGAGTTAGCAAAGCCGAAATAAAAGGTAACCTTTAATGAAATCACAGCTCTCAAGCTTTCCTTTTACAATTAATTTCCTTAATTTTAGATCTTGGCGATTTTCAGTATTGCTAGGCGACCCTAAAATGCCCTTTAGAGCTTCAACCTCATATTATTTCATCACCTACAGTAAATTTTCAACAACTTACTTTACTTACTCCATTCAAAATTCAAAGCCGGTTTCACAGCGAAGGAGTGATTCGAATACTGCTCTTGTATTAATAAGAATAAAACGGGTTTTACAAACCTCTACTGAACAGCCAATTGCTTTCCCTTGTTATTCGAAAAGTTAGTTCAACAAAGTTTCCGTTTAGTATACTCGCATAAATTTATTTAAAGAATTGACGGGGTTTCAGCTTATTGATGTATGATTAAAACCTCAGAACTTCGGTTATATCGTCTACAAAATGGCTTAGTTGTGTTTCTTATTTAAATCCGAAAATCGAACAAATTTTTAAATCTGAAATTAAATAGGTCTGAGCGATCTGAAATAAGGAAAATAATTTCAGATTTGTCGATTGAAAATAATTATTTCTTTAATTAATATAATTGGTTAGCTTCATTCTCATAATGATTATGATTTTCTTCCGTCGTTTGTGCAGGCTAGAATTTTTGATGTTTGTTGAGTGCTTTTGTTCGTGCAATTTTTCCGCACAGCCGATTGGAGATTTTCTTAACAGAATACAGGGGTTCTGAGATTGTCTTTTGTGATAGATTTCACTGGCATGTATGATTTTTCTCCCGAATAGCATCAAGACAATCATCGTCGAACCAAAGATTTTTAAGTCTACCTAGATGAATTTGGGACATCGCTTACCACTGTTTTGAAGATGTCCAACCGTTCTTGATAGGCGCCAGGAAGTAGTCTATTCTCCAAGGTTCTTGATATAGTAGTCTCGAAAATTTTCCGGCTAACTTGGTTGTTCAATGCCACGGTGTTCCAACGAATGATACGCTGAAACAATGATTGTATGTGGTGGAAGCACGAAATTCTGATATCTTTGAGTCTAGAAAAATGTACGTATTTTGAACAAGAGGAAGTGATCGATTTGGTTGACTGTTGTCTAGTCGTTTGATTTCCATGTGGCTTTGTAAATACGCTTGTTTGGGATGTATGTATTGGTAACCATCAAGTTGTACAGTAAAGGTACTTCGGTGGTGCGCATACCGTTCTTGCTAAAGGTGTACGGGCCGATGGCGCTACGATGTACTGCCAGTATAGCCAATTTGAGCATTGAAGTTGCTCAAAACTATGTTAAAGCCATTTTACAGAATTTTGCTTAAGGTGGTTTCGAGCTGATCGTAGAAAGCGCCTTTGATTTCATCAGGCTTTCACTCAGTGGGGGCATGAACGTCTCAGCCAGACGAATGGGAAACTTGCATTTGTGTCAACAAATGTCAATTTTAATCTAAATTTGTTTTGTACTTACACTGTTTGTGATGTGAACAAATCACCAACATTAGTCGACATTTCCCATTCGACTGGTTGCGGCTTAACTCGAATTTCGAAAAAAAAAAAAATGCAACGAAACAGATGATTTTGAGTTCTCTTAATGCTTACAATTACTCCTTTATGAATTATTGTGAGTTTTCGAAACTAGGGAAATGAAACTCGAAATATTTGAGAGATAATAATCGTCAGGATGGATTACAATTGCCCTAATTTTCGGCGTATAACCCGCGGGTTATACGAAAAAAAAAAGTGTAAATTTAGGGGTGCGGGTTATACAGTAAGTGCGGGTTATACATAAGAAAAAATTCTATTTTCATTAATTTTCAATTTATTATTTTTAACATTTTTTTATATTTAAAATCCAAGAAAATCTTCCTCAGACTCGAAACCCAAAAAGTCGTCGTCGGATTCAATTAAAAAGTTTCAAAAATTTCTGGATATTCGTTGAGAATCTCAAGAGGTATCTCCTCACTGTCGGAATTGTCCGAATCGGACGAGTCAATATCATCATCTTGGCCATAATTGTGTAATTTTGCCTTCCGAAATCCGTTTTTGATGCAATCCGTAGTTACTTTACTCCAACTTTTTCAAACCCAATTGCATACATCTTCATAGGATGCATGCCTCATTTTTTTGGTTTTGGTAAATGTATGAATTCCGCTGACCATCTATTGTTCCCATTCCGTTCTAATATGATTTTTGAATGACTTGTTCACCGACAAGTCAAGTGGTTGTAATATTTTGGTCAGTCCACCAGGTATCACTGCCAATTGTGAGTGATGCTTTATTTTTTCTTTGATTCCTTCAGTCAGATGTGACCGATGGGAATTGAACATTAATATCGATTTTGGTTTGAAAAATGCACCTTTTCTCCGTCGCCAAACCTTCTCTATCCACTGACCCATAATTTCCTCATTCATCCAACCCTTTTCCGTTGCCGTTACTATGATTCCTTTTGGTAAATTGCCTTTTAGAATTGTCTTTCTTTTAAAAATTACCATTGGATCACATTTACCTCCGTCAGCTGTACAGCATAACACAACAGTAAAGTTCATTTTTTCTGCCCCGGTTGTCGTCAATAAAATATCTTGTGTCCCTTTGACACCTACTGTCCTGGTGGATGGCATGTCAAAGCTGACGGGCACTTCATCCATATTACCAAATTGTGTTAAATCCACCTTTTCTTTTAACTTGGAAATAAATTCTTGGAAAGCAACAACTTTTTCCTCCCAACCAATTGGTAGTGGCTGACCTATAGAAGTAACTGCCCGGACCGATAACCCATGTCTGCCCATAAAATTCTGGATTCCATTTGCAACTGCCATTTGTTTACCCTTCAATCGAATATCAACTGTCGATACTTTTCTCTTTTCTTTCCGCATTGTCAACACCCATTCTTTCAATTCAATTTCTAATTTTGGCCAATGTGGTTGACTATATCTCCGACATCGTTTTTTTCGTGGCATCGCTTGCAAGATGGTTTTCATTTTTCGCCAATCCCTAACCATGCTTACATCCACATCGTTCTCCCGACCCGCGGCTCTGTTGCCCTTCTTCTCGGCAAATTTTACGACGTTCAATTTAAACAATGATGTGTACGAATTGCGAGTTTTTTTGGGAGGCATATTAAATGCTTTTTAATAATTTTTAAATAAAATAATTTCAATTTTTAATTAAGAAAATAACCACACACTTTAAACTTTATAAGACTTAAGGTGCTATTCCACTAGAAAAATTGACTGATAGTAAAAAAAGAGGAAACGAGAAAAAAGTTCGAAACTCTATGTAATAGACAGAGACAAAGTTTTTTTTGTTTATAGCAAAATTTTCAGGAGAAATTTTGACAGCACACAAAAACATAATCAATAATTATTAACAAAAATTAAATATTACTATTAATTCGGTTAGTTATACATCTCAAAATTATCTAAAAAATTAAATATTATTAATACTCATATCAGAATTGTCTTTTTTAGTATATTTTCCGTAAAAATTAAAAAAACCTCTACCAAAAAAACGTCATGTGTTTTTTAGTTTTACTTTTTAAAGTAAAATTTTAAGAAGAAGCGGTATAAAAATATAATAACCATAAAATAATTAGTGTGCGGGAAATATTTCTCATCATATTGCGAATTTTATGCATGTGTGTTAGTGTGACTGCTATAAAATGTCCTCAATTTGATACTTTTTATTGCAGTCACACTACTACAGACACAAATATTTTTTGACTGAGTAGGGTTTTTGTTTCATTCACCCATCCAGCAAATGTAGATTTTTGTCTTCCTTTAATTTTACTATCAGTCAATTTAGTCAAGTGGAATAGCACCTTTATGAACGATTTATATAAAGACTGGGATTCCCATAATAAATACACATTTACCGTTGTAGCCGTGGTTTTAGACTCTTTTTCTAGGAATTACATAGTTTTTATGTTTCCGACAGATAGTGTTTTCTCAGTTAACGATTCGAAAAGTAGAGATAACACTATATTTATTAACGAAAGGCAAAAGTCAAAACTGGCTCTAACGTAGCGGCTGAAAATTGCGGGTTATACAAAGGATGCGGGTTATAGAAAGGATGCGGGTTATAGAAAGGATGCGGGTTATAGAAAGGATGCGGATTAAGGTGCTATTCCACTTGACTGAATAGATCGAAAATTTGACAGTCAATATTGAATCGATTTGACAGTTTTTTTTAGTGTTAAGGCAAACAAATCGAAATTTGTATGCGTTTACGTTAACAAATTTAATAAAATAAAATTTTTACATATTTTTACTTCAAAAAACAATTTTTTTAATATTGATTTGCATGTTTAGAAGTATATTGTGTGTTTTTAGAATTGTTGTGAAAATAAAAACTGTTTCGTAGTTCTGCAATTTTAAAAAGAAAAAAGGTCTCGATACAGTCAGTACCTGTGTAGTAAGAAATTTTATAATGTATTTAAAATAATTTTTAGAAAATGCCGACAACTTGTTCCGTTCCTCACTGTCGCAGTATGTACGGGCAGATTGACTGCCTAAGATTTCATAATTTCCCTAAAAACCGAAAGCTAAGCAAAAAATGGATATTGTTAATACGTAGGGACAAATTTTGCCCTTCAAAAAACTCGAAAGTGTGCGGTAATCACTTCACAGAACATGATTACATCACTTATGGCACAGGTATACTAGCTATTTAAATTTATCAATGTTTTTGTATAAATATTTGGTACGGGTTTCTTCTAGGTTCACATATAAAATTGAAATCTTCTGCAGTTCCATCAAAAAACCTTCCTGTTCGTCGATTTGATAGAGTTGTTAAATCCAGACCATATCGGCAACGGACAATTCTCGTGATAACAAATGTTTTAGGTAGTGAAAATCTGGAGACGTCAGAAGTACTCTACACTGCAGATGCGAACATATTTCACACACACTTCGTTATTTATAATAAGGCACTGAGGATTGTCGCAAAACCCGTTTAGTCCAAGATATCTACCCCTTTTGTTACTGGAACTGGTGTAATTTTGGTCGAACCACGAATCTATTTTAAAAACTGTCAATCCCCTTAAAACTGACCTTTTCAGTTGTGTAAGCTTTAACCAAAGGCAGGAATCGGTCGGAAATTGCTGACTGTAAGTATTTGGTAAATTTGGGACCTTGTAGAGGCGTCTGTCCAACTTATTCCTATTCCAGTTGGAAAGTCGTTCTTCCAAAATTTGTCTACTCCCACACGTTTTTGCCCCCTTTGCTCGTAAACGAGCCTTTAGATCAGCTGAAAGAATTTTATTTTAAATATAATAAACACCGATAATTCAAAAATTTAATCAATCAAAAACTAACCAATGGTAAGTGAATTTTCTTTATCCATTTTCTCGGTTTTGTGATAAGTTTTCTTAAAACTTTACATGGCTCGGCTAAAAATGATAATTAATTAATACATTTTTAATAAATTTATAGAAAAATATATTTAATTGATATGTTTAATAATTACCACAAACATTGAATACGTTTCGCTTAGAACAAAATGTATGGAAGTTTTTTTGACGTTTAGTTTGTTTTCCTTAACACAAAAAAAAACGTGAAGTTAGCCGCACATTCGATCTATTGACTGATAGTAAAATTAAAGGAAGACAAAAATATACATTTGCTGAATGGGCGAATGAAACAAAAACCCTTCTCAGTCAAAAAATATTTGTGTCTGTAGTAGTGTGACTGCAATAAAAAGTATCAAATTGAGGACATTTTATAGCAGTCACACTATCACACATGCATAAAATTCGCAATATGATGAGAAATATTTCCCGCACACTAATTATTTTATGGTTATTAGATTTTTATACCGCTTCTTCTTAAAATTTTACTTTAAAAAGTAAAACTAAAAAACACATGACGTTTTTTTGGTAGAGATTTTTTTAATTTTTACGGAAAATATACTAAAAAAGACAATTCTGATATGAGTATTAATAATATTTAATTTTTTAGATAATTTTGAGATGTATAACTAACCGAATTAATAGTAATATTTAATTTTTGTTAATAATTATTGATTATGTTTTTGTGTGCTGTCAAAATTTCTCCTGAAAATTTTGCTATAAACAAAAAAAACTTTGTCTTTGTCTATTACATAGAGTTTCGAACTTTTTTCTCGTTTCCTATTTTTTTACTATCAGTCAATTTTTCTAGTGGAATAGTACCTTTATACATGATTTTTTTTTATTAATGCAAAAAGTTGATATTTTTAAAGGTGCGGGTTATACGCCGAAAATTAGGGAACTACAACAAACCATATCATATTTTCAAATAATTTGTTCATATTCCATTTTGTAGGAGCGATCCTACTAGTATTCAAATCAATCAATTTGTAAATAAGTTAAAATTGCTAAAAAAAAAATCGATTTATTGCATGTGTGAAAATTTAAATCAAGCCACCAATGTTTGTAATTTAGGTTTTGCACTTCAAATTCAAAGAAAATGTTGAATTTGCAAGATTTTGAATGAGATTTGAAACAGATTAAATTTGTTTTGCAAAAGGTTGAATTTTGTTTGCAAAACGATGAATTTTATTCGTAAAAGGAAGAATTTGATTTATAAAATAATTCCTGTAAATTCAGTGAGCATTTCATATTTAAACACCAACTGAAACTTTTGGCAATACTGAAAAAGTGTCGGCTGCAAAAACTACTGGCTTCTATATGACTAACCAGCCTTGCTACTAAGATTTCGATGTATCGTGATGTTCATGAAAATCAAGAAGAAATTGTTGAAACTTTCTTCCTATAAAAATTCTTTAATATCTGTAGAAAATAAGAATTGATCGGTATTTTAAGCCTTTGAAAATTGTTTAGGGTTTTCTGGAACTTGAATGCTTTTTAACCGTTATAAGACCTTCAAAATTCGCAGGACGTGTAAACTTCCAAAGATTACAGTTTGTGCCCCTTTAGTGTAATTTCTTAAATCCAATTCTCGAAATCAGATAACTTTAACCAAAGTTAGACTGGATAATAGAAAGACATAAGTTTTTAAATGAAAAACGACGGTTTATGTTTAAACAGAATGTTTTTTGGATGAGGCCGACGTTTATAGTTACGCCAATGGGGACATGAGTGCATTTGCCGCCATTTAAATACAGTTAATTTAGAACGTGCTGTCAATTTTCCAATAAACTACAATAGAAGCTTTATCTTTATGTCCCTGTAAAACATAAAAAATTGCATCTTGATCGTAATTTTCCGATGACAACGCATTTTGACAGATATTCCACATCCGCGTTGATTTTTTAACTAATTTTAAGAATAGCAACCCTGTTGTTCAATACAAAAATTAAAATTAAAAAGTTGTAAAGTAATATTTCCATACCGTCATATCGTCAGCATTCCATTTGTTTTTTGAATTACTAAATAACCTTCTTATATAAAGTTTCTTGGTTTTTGTAATTTCGCTTTTCGATGCTTAGAAAGACTTGTCGATTCTAATAATTTAAAAGCGTCCCGTTTTTTGGATTTAAAAACATGAATGTTCTCGTAAAAGCATCGAATTTCAAATTTGATCAAAATTAAATTGGAATCCAAAATTCTCAAGTATTTGGGAAGAGAATTCTCGTTCAACATCCCTAGTAACAGTTTACCTCAACAATAATTATTTAAAGTTTGATCTTCACTTTGCCTAACGGGATAAAGTCTAAAGGCAGGAATGTACTAAACGGAATAATTGTTGAAAACCCACTTAAACAGGTGTCAGTCTTACCACGTATCTCAACTGGCGCTGGTTACAGAGGATGCGTAATTGGGAAATTATAAGTACCATCAATGAATTCAAGAATGAGTTTGAGTAAACCGTAGCTCAAAACGCCTCCAAACATATTGTACATCAGCTCAAAATGTGAAATGCATATATAAAGATCACCTAAACCTAAAACTAAATTAAACAAAAACACTAAAAAATTGAAAAAAGACATTGGGTACATACAGCATACGTAGAGCTTGCCTTCACAATTAAGTCAATCACAAACGTAGAATATTTCACTGAAACCAGAAAATATTTACGTAAATCTAGACTACAATGTTTAGCTCCACTAAAACAGGAGGACCCCACTATTTTTACTGAGTTATTTTGCTTTTATTATTAATGAAGAGGGTCAACACTCCTTTGTGGACTCGGCGACAGATTACTCAAACTAGAAAAACAAGCAATCATATTTGCTCAACAGCTAAGTATGTAAGTTGTTTACAACTAAAGAGCAAATTGGATACCTAATCTAATGAAGATACTTCAGAAATACAATCAGTTAAATATAAAAAGTGTAACCGAAAAAATGAGCAAGGAAAGCAAAATACCTAAAAATGAACCTAATCGTGGTCTGATAAGCAAATAAAATAAATAAAGAACTTCCGGAAAAAATCAGAATTGAATTTTAGAATTTCGCAAATTTCAATGTTTCCAAAACCTGGAAATTTACTTCGAGAGTTAGAACTGTTCAATATTTTTCATATTTTTGGACTGAAGCTTTCTATTTATACACAAAGTTAAGACATAGTCACAAAAATTAAATTTCTTTATTTAATCGAAAAGTCAGCAGTCCTACCAATATTAAATTATGTTAAAGTTTCAACATTTGCAGATCTTACTAGCTAATCAACAAAACCCTAGAAATGTTCAAGGGCATTTAGTTGTAATATGTGGATAACAACTACCTAAATAGAGAATTACGCATGCATATTATTAGGAATGTGCATTAACTTAACTAGTACTATATCACATCGGATAATATCGTTTCTAACTTCATGCCATAGCATCATGACGTGGCTTTAGTTTTCAGTGTGTGTTATTTTGCCAAAGTGTCAAAGAGGTCATTTATTGAGCGTTGAATATGTCGAATTTTGTGCCCACAAAACACAATTTGCGTGAAGCTTTGCTTCCATTTGAAGAAAAAATCTGCTGAAACTTAACGAATGCAGTTGTCACAGGTGTTGAGTTGAGGGTTGAGATGCGGATTGGGTTGGGATTGAGTTAGAGGTTGGGTTGAAGTTGTGTTAGAAATTAAGGAGTTCAGAGTTAGATTGAGTTATTATTATTATTGAAATTGGGTGGAACCCATAAAGGGTTCACACTCAATACCACAAGAGCCCATGGTGCAAACCTAGGATTCTATTCCAACTCCCGGCTGCGTACCTTGGCAAACTGGATCAGTTTAGGTCAAAAAAGAGAAGGCAGCCTACCTATATCGATAGTCCTACAATTAAATAATTTAAAACGAACAAAGTGAATACAGAGTGAATTCAGCTGACTATCTCTTCGAGGTAGTTAACACATGTATCATCTTGAGCCAATCACAACCGATATAGATGATCCAAAAACGGCCATGGCCCGTTAGAATTTCGACCAGTACTCTGAGCTGCAACAGCATTCCGGTTTGCTGGGAAATTTGTCATATGGATTTTATTCGACTAAAAATTCTAATTGGTACATAACCTGAGAAATTGCGATTCCGGTTCTATGAGTTAACGAGGAGCTTCTAATATTTTACGCTTTAGATCTTCTTTTTAAATATTCCGGGTTTGTTAATCTTGGCTGTTCGCTCCCTGACTAAATTTGGATTTTTAGCATTAACCTTTTTATTTTTGGTGTTTTGTAATTCAATACCAAAACTCCGTCCTCTACAGTTAGTGGGATGGTTTTCTCCACATTCAATGCATATAGGCTGAACATATTTAGCTTTGGCTCAATCTCTGGTTTGATGATTACCTCAAAAAATTAGTTACAGCATTTTGCTGATAAGCGGTTTTACATACACTTAAACCGATAATAACACTAGGTAATTAAAAATATTAAACTTTATATAATTGATGACCAGAAACCAGGACGTAAAGTCCTCAAGTTTTTAATACTTTCGCGGATACGATGGCATAATAAGCCATCAAACAAACATGATTTTTATGGGACATGACGGCTTTGGCTGTCATTTGTATAAAATTACTTTGGGACATGCAGTCAATTTTCCAATGAACTGCAATAGAAAATGTATCTTTATGTTCCAGTAAGTGGTTCGATTTTAATTTTGGCAAATTCATAATTTCAAATTGTATGTCCCTGTTCGAAGAGATTTGTATTTTTATATGGAAAATTAGTCTTTGTCTACTTATTTGTTGACTTATCGGTCTACCATCAGAATTTTCCGGCAACTTGCAAGTAAAATTGATTTACATCATAAAATCAGGCCCATTAAGAGTTGTAACTATAGTTTACCCGCTAATATACCATGATATTATTTTATATAATTAAAGTATGATGGTGATTACATTTTTGTAACCAAGGATTTTGATTGATTTGAAACTTGTTGAATGCTAATTACCTAAACTAGTTAATGTTCTTTTCATTGATTGTCGTCTAATTTTGTCTAGACGTACAATATTGTTGTGACGTATTGCAATTACTAAACAAAACTGACCTAGACCTAAAAATCGATTAGACATTGCTTAGCAATGAGCTGGAATGAACACAAACTTGCCGCATATCAACAAAATACTGTGTGTTTGGGGGGAGGGGGAGTTTTTGAATATTTCCCATCGCTCCCAACTGCGTTTCACTTATATCTTAGTTGTGTTTTCTAGCTTAATATTAGAAAATAAAAAATACTGCAACACACACAACTTTAATGTCACTAAGGCAGTGATCGGCCTTCGAAATTCTAATACAAGTGCACCTACATTCGAATTTAATTTATAATGAAATTTTAAATCAACTAAACAAATCACTCGAATACATGCACATTTTCGCGTTGTACGTTTAATAGTATTGGGAACTTGACTGTTTGGCATGTAGGAAATAGTTTTGATGCATTTTTTATGTATTTTTCTAATTTTAATTTGTAGAATTTTATTTTGTTGTCTCTATAATGAAGGTCAAACTATTAATAATGGCCTTCAAAATTATTTGTAGAATATTGCACTTTGAATAGAATTTTATGTGATGCTTATTACCCGGACATGCACTTACTTTAACGTGTGACATGACATTGAATTAGTTTGTTCAACTCTATGTTCATTTGAAAATATTAGAATAGTGCGATGTACCGTCGTTTGAACGTTCTTTATATTTATTTGCAGAAACTCAAAGAGTGTCTTTGATCATCAAAGGTCAATCGTACGCCGACCCAGGGGAATTTGGCTGCTATCAAAAAGAACTGTTTGTTTATCGCAATATAATACCACTGTTCGAACGGGAATGGTTAAAAATCGGTAAAACCGTAACATTTGCACCAACCGTGTACAAAATTACATCGGATCCGGCGCACATAATCACCATGGAAGATTTATTAGCGGAACGAAATTTTAAACTCGGAAATCAAATAATAGGTCTCGATTTGGATCACCTGAAAATAGTGGTGGAAAAAATATCGAAATTTCATGCTGCCTCGCTTGTCGCATACAATACAAATGGTGATTTTGGGAAATTATTTCATGAGAATCACGTCGAAAATTTACAATTCGAATTAAAGTTGATCTACGATTTTGGAATGGTGAATTCATGGCCATCGTTTATCGAAATATTCAGAAAATACGATAATTTAAAACCATATTATGATAAAATTATTGATTGGAAAGTGGCGGGGCTTAAAGAGTTTACGCGATGCTGTAACGCTGAACCGAATGGATTGAATGTTATGAATCATGGTGATTGTGTAACACAAAACTTAATGTTTTCCTATGATGATGATTTTCAGCCAAACGACGTGTTATTGGTAAGTTGAAAATGACACATGAAATATAGTTCAACATTTCAGTATTTCACAAATAATTTTTTTTTTTTAAGATTGACTATCAACAATGTGTGTACGGGCCGCCACTAATCGATCTCTACTTTATATTAATCTTATGCGCTTCGAGTCATTTTCAAGACACAAATTATTTTATAGAATTAATAAAGTTTTATTACGATACTTTAAAAGATAATTTATTTAAATTAAATTATGTCGAGATTGATAAAGTTCCTAAGTACAAGGATTTTTTGTTAGATGTAATTGATAAAGGATTTTTTGGTGTGGTGCTTCTAACAGGGACACTTGGTGTTACCGTTTATAATCCATCGGAAAATAAAACAAATTATTGTAAAAATGAACTGTATTTACAGGCACTTGATCATCTATTAGGATTTTTTGATCGGTTTGGTTTGCTGGAATTTTAAGTTGAATTTTTGAATTTCTTTTTTGTAAATAAAATGAAAATTTTTATAAAATAAGACGTGGGTTTTGATCTTGTTATCAATGACTAGGTATTCATTTTGTTCAAATCGGCCAAAGGTTATTTTGGACATTTATTTTTGATTGCACCTGTGCATAACGTCATTCTGCCATAGTTGCAATTCTCAAGCCGCAGTCTATCGAGGATTCTAACTCGGCTCGAAGCAACATAAACTTTAACAACGGCACCAGGTTCGACTTCCATGTGTTTAGAATAAGCCATCATTGACTAATCTGTACAGATGTTAAATAAGCTTTGGATAAACGAAAGGTCGGTAACTAGGGGTAGAGATGTATGGAGATCGCTGTAGTAATGTAGGATTCACCAATTATAAGCTATGGTGTGCGCGAAGTGTAGCGAGTTCAACCATGGCGAAGTTGATAAAACAGCGATAATCGTGCAGTAGTCTGTACGTGTAGTTATATTTCACTACAAATGAAAAACGCAATTATTCACAGTATAATGTTTTATTTGTAACGATTTAACAATTATGATGATCGGTGGTAATGATGCAAGACTCGTAGTTCAACACTCGTTATAAATTAAAATATCTTTTTTGTTCGTCGAAATATTTTTTTTTTTTTTTATATTTTAACTTATTTGTTTGGTTTGAACGGCGTCGCTCACATCACCAAGATTTTTATTTTGACATTTGTTTTTTATCGTTTGTCCAATTACACATAACAAACTTTATTTGTTATGTTAACTTTACTGATTCAAATATTAACTTCTTTTTTTTCTTATGTCTTATTTTAATTTTATCTATGTATACTGTTTTTTATAAGTCTGCTTTTATCTCTTTTAAGAATTTATTTAATTCGAAGTATTCTTCCATTTTGTTATTCGATAATATGACTTCTAATTTTTTGGTTTTGATTGTGTCGTATTTATCTCTAACTATGCTGTATTTCCTGCAATCTTCTATTATATGTCTTGCGTCTTCCTTTTCATTGCATTTCTCACAAATGTCACTTTCTATTTTTTTGATTAATTTTAAGTATTTTTTATCGTATGTGTGGTTTGTCCTCAGCCTGGTTATCCTTCTTATCATGCCGGCGTCTATCTTCTTTTTGTGGAACCATGGTTTCTTATCTATATTTTCTTTTATGTTTTTTCTATGTTGCGTGCCTTTGCTTATTGTTTTGTTTAAGAATTCTATTTTCCATTTATGATATATATGATTTTTAACTATTTTAATATTTTCCTCTAGTGGTGTTTTGACCTTTATTTTTCTGGTTGAATTCGTCCCTTGTTTTGCCGCCGTATCTGCTTCTTCATTCCCAGGTATGCCAATATGGCTTGGGATCCATATTATTTTTATTTTTATGTTTTTTGATATTATTATTTTATATATTTGATTTTCCAAATATTTAGTATTTTTGTTATTGTTATTATTTTTTTTGAAAGATTGACACGCAGATAAAGAGTCGGTAATTATTGTTAATGTTTTTATATTATTTTGTATTGCTATTTTTATGGCCTCTAAAATCGCTATTATTTCTATTGTTTTTATTGAAAATTGTTCCTCTATATTGTAGCTATATGTTTCCTTGTTGTAGTTATTATAAATTCCTATGCCCCTTTTTCCGTTTGTAATAGAACCATCTGTGTAGCTTATTGAGAGTCCTCCGTGTTCTTTGATATAATTTTCCGCTGTTTGTTTTAATTGAGATTTGCTAGAGTTATTCTTTTTCCCCATTCTTTGATGTATATACATATCTATCTCCAAATTTATGTCATTATTTCTTAACGCTATCTCGTCTAATTCCTTCTTTGGTAGTTTATCTAAATATTCTTTATAATTTATGTATAGTTCTCTTAGGGATCGGTTTGCTTTATTATCAATTACTTTTTGTCCCAGTATTGTGTTGTTATATATATGTTTTGCTAGGTATGCATAGTTGTATGCCTCTATTTTCAGGTCGATTGGAAGGTCTCCTGCTTCTGCTATTATAGCTGTGATTGGAGTGCTATTGGTTAGGCCCAGACATATCCTTAATCCTGTGTTTATAACTTTTTGTATGATCTCTTTGTTTTTGTTACTGTTTGTAATAAATGCGCTGTATCTTATTCTGCTTTCTATAAGACTTTTGTACACGTTTAATAGCGTTGATGGGTAGGCACCTCCTTTCTTTCTGGCGAATATTTTTATTAAATTTATAGCTGAAATGCAGTTATTTTTTAACGTTTTATGGTGTATATTATAATCTAGTTTTTTATCTAGAATGAAACCCAATGTTTTAATTTGGCTCGCTTCTTGAATGTCTCTGTTATTTATTTTGATTGATATTGGTACTTCTATTCTTTTGTTGTTTATGTTTAGGTATGAAGTTTTATTTGGATTTATTTTTAAATCTAACTCTTTTAAATTTTGGTTAAATTTCACCATTGTTTCGTTTGCTATAATTTCTGCTTGTTTTCTATCTTTTGCCGCTATAATGATTAAGAAATCATCTGCATATTGGAGTAAATTGATGTCTTTCTTATTTATTTTATGTAGATTACTTGTGTATATATTAAATAAATCTGGGCTTAATGGATCTCCTTGTGGTAGACTATTACTTGTTGTTGTGTTTATTTCTTGAAGTCCATTTTGAAAAATTATTTTCCTGTTGATTAGTGATTTGTAGATCCAGTTTGTATATTTGTGTGGTATTTTGAAATTTTGCATTATTTTGATTAATTTTCTTATGTTCACTTTATCAAAGGCTTTTTCTATGTCTGTTGTTATTATTAACGTATATTTATTTTCATTTTTATTCTTTTCAATTATGTTTTTTAGATGATTTAAATAATCAGTGGTAGATTTTCCTTTTCTGAAACCGTAAGATGTTTCTGGTAGTAATTTTTGTTTTTCTATTATTTTGATAATCCTGAATTTTATTAGTTTACTAGTTATTTTAGCTAGCGTTGAGTATAAATGAATTCCCCTATAATTGTCTGTTTCGTTTAAATTTTTGTTAGGTTTTGGTACTGGAATTAATTTGATGTTCTTCCATATTTCTGGGTATTCCTGTTTTTCCCACATTCTATTAATGTGATCAGTTAATTTGTTAATGTGATTTTCTGGTAGTTTTTTTAATATTTTATATGATATTTTGTTGATCCCTGGAGCTGTGTTTTTGCTGTTATTAATGATATCTGTTATTTCTTCCGGATTGAATTCGTATCTTGAGGTTATGATGTCAGGTAATTTTAATTGGTTTGTTGTTTCTATTGTAGATTCTGTGATGTTTGATGTGATAAACTTTTTCATGTTTTCTATGTTATTAAAAATGTTGTTACTGCTTCTTTTTTTGTTGTTGAATATTTTAACTTTAGACCACAATTCTTTTGTGTTGAGGCAAGGGTTGATTTCTTCAATGAATTTGTTCCAGGATTTCTTTTTTTCTCTTCTTATTTCCAATCTTAACTTACTTGTGGCTTTTTTAAGTTCTATCTCAATAAATTTGTTTTGTCTATTTTGGTTATATAATTTAAGTTTTTGTTTTTTTATTTCCCACAGTTTCCTTAGTTTTTCCGTCCACCACGCTTTTGGTATGTATTTATTATTATCCCTTATTTCTTTTGTGTTTTTTTCTAATATTGTTTGTAATTCTGTTTCGTAATCTATCAAATCAAATGTATGTGATGGGTTCAGTTCTAATATGTCTTCTATTGATTTTTTTATATTTGTTCTTCTGATTGTTTGTGAGTTGTATGCATTTGTGTTTTCCATTTTAATTGTGACTGGCAAGTGATCTGTGTATCCAATTTTTGTATTATCTATTTGCCATTCTATTTTGTTTGTGATATCTTGAGTTGCAATTGAAATATCTACTGCTGAGCTTTTTCCTTGGGGTCCAATCCAGCTATGGTTGCCATCATTTAGAATTATAAAATTTGAGTTCATTATTATATTTGATAGAATTCTTCCTCTTTTGTCTTCTTTTGAGTTGTTTTCCCAACTTGAATGGTGTGCATTAAAATCTCCTATTATTATTGTTTTGTTTTTTAAATTATGATCATTAATTAGTAACTTAAATTTGTTTTGTACTATTGTATTGTTGGCATTAGGTGGAATGTATATCCCTTTTATATTTAACGTATTATTAGTTGTATCTATTATTTTAATTTTAATTGCTTCTATTGGTTCATATTTGGTGTAATTGTCCACTTCTTTATAATGCAATTTATTATTTATTATAAAACCCACTCCGCCATATCCATCTGATCGGTGTTTGAAATATGAGTTATTATTCAAGAATTTAACGTTGCTGTTTTCGTTGGTCCATGTTTCACTTAGGAACGTAATGTCTATTTTTTCTTTGTTGATATAATGTTCTAATTCATTTTTATTGTGGTTAAGACTTCTGATATTTAGATGTATTATTTTAATTTTATTATTGACTTGATTCGGCATCATTTTGGTTGATTTTTTGGTATTGTTTGTGTGTGTTGTTTATTATTTTATCCATATTTAGTAGTTGTTGTAGTAGTTCCGTTAGTATAACGTCTTGTTGCTCGTTTGAATTTGGATTTAAGTAGCTTTGTGTTGTAGTTTGGATTGTGCGATTTATTTTTATAACTTCAATTAAATTGTTGCTTATTTCATTGATTTCCGTTTTTAATTTTTGGTTTTCTATTTGTAACTTTTCTCTGATTAATTTCATTTCTTCTTTTATATTTTCTATTTCTTGATTATTATTAGGTAATCTGGGGAAATTTTCTTTATTGATGTCGAAATCTTTTAATTTTAGTGGTTTTACTATATTTCTTGCTTCTCTAAATGCTATTTTTTTTGTTATCATTAAATATTTAATTTTCTTTTGATTTTTAAATTCTTCGCACAAATAATTATTAGTTATATGGTTTTCCCCACAATAATAGCATTTTGTTTCATTTTTACAATTAATTTTTACATGATTTGGCTCAGCGCAATTAGTGCATTTTTGTGTACCGCGGCAATTCTTTTGTGAGTGTCCATATAGTAAGCATTTTTTGCATATCATAGGTTTTGGGATGAAATAGGTGACTCTTCTTCTGACTTCATATATCGTGATATTATCCGGTAATGTAGTAGATCTGAAAGTTATTTTAATCGCTGTTGAAGGTACGACTTTTTTATCTTGGTGGTCCCATCTGGTGATTCTTTCTATTTTTGATATTTTTGTATTTGATGTAATGTTGTTTTTTAAATTTTCTATTTCTACGTGTGTTGGTATTTTGTTGATGTATCCAATAGATTCAATCATAAAGTTGGTTACGTACGCTCTGCAATGATGAATTTTTTCTAGATCTACACTCTTTAATATTTTATTTGCAGTTTCCAACTCTCTGGTTTGTACTTTAACCCTGTTTTTTCCATATTGTTGAACTTTTAGTATTTTTCCAAAATTTAAGGAATTTAATTTTTCTGCAATCACAATATCTTCAATTCATTTTTTCTCTATGATTACGTAATATGGTCCACTATCACCCGGCATATATTTGTTATTTTTATAATTATTATTTATATCTTCAGATTGTTTTATTTGTTCCTCTTCTAATTTTGATTTTTTGGGATCCGGTTCGAAGCCCTTAAAATCTTGATTATCGACAGCATCTTCGTCCATTGCAGTGTCCGCCATTTTGGGTTGGTTATATGCGATTTGTTTAACGAGTTTATTTTTATGTTTCGGGTTAATTATATTTCTTATTAATTTATTTTCATGTTTTATTCTTTTAATTAATTCACTTCGATTGTTTTTGTTATATTTTTTGGCACATTTTTTTGAGTTATTTTTTATTTCACTTAATGACGCCTTAGCGTCCTCCATTAAATGGAGTACCACTACTCACGTCTTTACTTCAATGAAAAAAGTTTTTTTTTTTTTGTCTTTCCTTTATAATAAAAAGCTATATTTAATTTAATTAACTAAAAATACCACTATATTTCACTAACACTTAAATTCACTTTGAAAAACTTTAACACTATTTCGATTACGTCTTAATCGCTTGGATGTTAAACACGGTCTGATGGTCGAAATATTTAAAACGCACATAAGAAAAAGCTATATGTCAATCGTGTTTCGTGTTACCTGTTGTACCTCTCTATATTGGTGTTACCCGTTGTACATTTCGATATTGGTGGCTTGGTAATTCCACGATGCCACTCTACTCCCCTCGTAGTGTTCAGGTTATCAGTAACGGAGAGGAATCTGAACACGACGTCCAGATCTCGATGTGGTTGCGCTTTCACCGTGTCGTTTCACACAAAAACGTGAGTGCAATCTGTTAATTGCTTCTGCACAAAGAACTTCGACCGATCGTGTTGGCTCGCAGGTTTCGGTCCAAGTTTGTTCATCATTCGCCTTAGATTTTTCAGAAACTCAGCTTCGTTTTCTGTTGCTGAAACCTCGTGAAAGAATTCGCCGGGCTGCCGCAGTGACATCCCATATACCAATTCTGATGGCGTCGCCTTGATGTCTTCTTTGAACGTTGACCTCAACCCTGGTAGTATTGTAGGTAATGCATCGATCCAGTCGTTAGTTTGGTAGCCTTTGAATGCGCCTTTTAGCGTTCGATGCCATCTCTCGATCATCCCATTCGACTGGGGATGGTAAGGCGTCGTCTTAAGATGGTTAATTCCCAAACGTCTCGTTAACTCCCTGAAGATTTCGGACTCAAATTGTCGACCCAGTTTGATACAAACTCTCGTGCGATTGTCTCAGCTGTCATGTCAGACATCAGATAAGCCTCTGGCCATCGCGTATAACGGTCGATACAAGTCAAAATGTAACGCTTGTCTGAACTGATCGGTAATGGGCCGACGATATCCATATTGATGTGTTGAAATCGGCTATCCGGTATGATGAAATCGGACACTGGCGTTTTGTTGTGTCGATGAACTTTAGCTCGCTGACACGCTAGACAAGCTCTTACAAATCCGTTGCAATCCTTGTTCGTGCTAGGCCAAAAAAACTTTTGTCGTAACAATTTGTTCGTTGCTCTAATGCCTGGATGTGCTAAACCGCGAAGTCGGGTTAGTATCAGAGTCCTGAACCTTTTGGGTACAAATGGTCTGATTAACTGGTGGGTTGCATCACAGCACAGTGTTTCTTTAGATCCTGGAATGGCAAAATACTTTAGAACACGATTACAATTATTACCTGCCAATAAGGTTTTCAATTCGGGATCCTCTTTTTGCTCCTCTGCTATTGCGTTGAAATCGATAATATCGTTATTAACAATCATCTCAATACGTGACAGTAGATCCGCTACTGCATTATCTTTGCCAGCGACGTGCAAAATTTTGGTTGTGAACTGCCCGATGTAGTCGATATGACGGACCTGCCGCGGTGACGCCTTCTCTAGTTTCTGACGAAACATGAAAACCAATGGTTTATGGTCCGTATAAATGCAGAAATCTCGTCCTTCAACCATGTGTTGAAAGTGTTTTACTGCTTGATACATCGCTAGAAGTTCACGATCGTACGTAGAATATCTCTGCTGACACGTTAACTTTTTTGAGTAGAAACCCAACGGTTGGATAACTCCTGCTCATCTTGTTGATGAAGGACAGCACTTGCTACCACATCTGATGCGTCGACGTAAAGTAATAATTTGGAATTCGGTTTCGGATGTGTAAGCAATGTTGCGTTTCGTACATCACTTTTGCAATTCTGAAATGCGGTTGTTGATTCGTCTGTCCATGGAATCTCGGTCTTGTCATTCTTTTTGTTGCCAACTATCAGTTTCTGCAGGGTCATCTGATTCTCAACGGCGTGTGGTATAAATCTTCTATAAAAATTTATCATGGCCAAGAATATTTTCAGTTGTTGCGCTGTCTTCGGTTTCGGGAAGTTGTCAATGGCTTGTAATTTTTCTGGTAATGGCTTAATGCCGTTAGATGTCACCAGATGTCCTAGGAAGTGCACCTCTGTTTTACCCCATTGACATTTCGCTGTATTGATGCATAAGCCGTATTCTGATAATCGCTGAAGTACCATCTTGACGTGACATCTATGCTCCGCCGGTATTTTCGAAGCAATAAAATTATCGTCCAGGTACGAGAAAACAAACTTCAGTCCTCGTAAAACTTCATGAATAACCCTTTGAAACGTCTGGCCCGCATTACATAACCCAAAAGTCATGTAAACATATTCGTATAAGCCGAAAGGTGTAATTATGGGCGTTTTCGGTATGTCGTTTGGCTCGATCGGGATTTGTTGGTAGGGACGCTGTAAGTCAAGAATCGTGAAAATTTCGGTGCCATCGAGGAAATGAGTAAAATCCTGTATAAAACTATGGGGTAGTTATCTCATATTGTTTTCGCGTTCAACGCCCTGTAATCTCCGCAAGCTCTGAACTCGCCGTTCTTTTTCGGGACCATATGCAGAGGACTTGATCAATTACTTTTGGAAGGGCGAATTATTCCCTGATCCATTAGAAATTAAATTCATTTTGAGCAGCCTTAAGTTTTGCGGGCGACAGGTTTCATGCTTTGGCAAAGACTGGCTGACCTGTCGTTGTGATGTGGTGAGCCGTTGTACTAACCTTACCTTTCTTAGTATTCGTGAAGCCAGTTACGTCGTGCAATAAATCTGCAAACTCGGAATTAATTTCATAGGTTTCAAAGTTTGCTCACCTGTCCTTTGTTGAACTGCCTTGACTGACAATTTGGTCAGACTGTGTAAAAAATCAGCTCCGCTGATCGATGTAGTAACGTCTGCTATAATGAAATCCCTTGATGAAGGTGAAACTTCTTTATAGTTTTGTCGCTGCTGGAGGTTTTTGCCGTTCGCTGATCGTAGGCGTGTGTCGACTAAGAACAAGGTTCTATCTGACATTTTCATTTTTTTGAAGTTAGTATCGAATTTTGAATTTTACGTGGCTTTAAATTCGTAAATGTCATTGTAAATTCATTTAATCTTTTAGTTTAGAACATAATCTCTAGATTAAATTAAATTACAAAGACATTTTTTAATTCTACGATCACGAAAAATGCGAAAATCGAAAGTTACTTCCAAAAAATTGAAATTTCAGATAGAACCTTGTTATTCTGAGGTCGCGCAATAGCGACGTGTTGTTCCAACATAATTCATCCTGACGAGGCGTTCGTGATTGACTACGCGATTGCTGACGATTTTGCGATCGGCCTCGTGATCTGGCCCGTTGTTGCCGCTTACCGGTAATGGAAGTCCATCATCTCGATTCTTTTGTCGATATTGCTTACCATCTGTGTTAGTTTTTCCACTTGATTCGTCGCATTTGACGGCGGCGCATCTTCATTGACCATAAAAACTGTAGAGGAACCAGCTGCGTCCATGATTCGATCAGCTAATGTCGCCATTGTTTTAAGTGGTACCTCACTCGTTGATAAAATCGCTCGTACTTGTGGTGGAAGTCGTTCCAGCCAGATGGTTCGAAGAAAATCTTCACCGATTTTTGCGCCAGCCAGCTTCGTTAACTCGTTCAAAAGGTGTGAAGGTTTCCGATCATCCAGTTCGGCACCTGATAAGAGTTTTCGCATTTTTCGTTGCTCGGAGACACTATATACCTTCAAAACATATTTTTTTAAATTGTCATATTTTTCTTGAGCAGGTGGATTTAATATAGCCTCCGATACCTGCGCTAATACGTGGCTCTCGACACCGCCCACGATTATGTTACATTTCGTAAAATCACTCGTCACTTTGCATGTCTCGAATGTCGCATCTACTTGGGCAAACCAAATTTCGGGGCACTCCACCCAAAATGGTGGCAATTTGATAGACACTCTCTCTTGTGGACGTTTTTTTCGTCGTCCTCAGACATATCTTGTTATAAATCGAATCGGTATTAAATTTACAAAAAATTAAGCGTTATTTCGTGTTTGTCGACCGCCAACAAAAGTATATATCACTACACTTCCGCGTGTTTTGCTTCGTTACCGCGTTAGTGTGTACGTGTAGTTATATTTCAGTAAAAATGAAAAACGCAATTATTCACAGTATAATGTTTTATTTGTAACAATTTAACAATGATGATGATCGGTGATAATGAGGCAAGACTCGTAGTTCAACACTCGTTAAGAATTAAAATATCTTTTTTGTTCGTCGAAATATTTAAACGTGTTAATACGCGGACGCACATAAGAAAAAAATATATGTCAATCGTGTTTCGTGTTACCTGTTGTACCTTCGAAAATTTAGTGTATACATGAACTCATCTCAAGTCAACTCAATCTAACCTCCAACTCAATTCCCAAATCGATTCCTAAGTGAACCCTTTAATTTCAAACTTCACCCAACTCAATCTCTAACTCAACCTCCAACTAAATCAATGCAACCACAATTCAACGCCTACTCAACTCGAGCTCGACCAAAAACTCAACTCCAACTCAATATTCAACTTAAATCAACGCTTAACATCGCTAAATTGGCACGCTAAATGAAATTAACTTAATCTAATCTCCCACTAAACCGCCGACTTAACCCCCAACTGCACTCCTCGCTCAACCTTAACTCTATAACTTACCCGACAGTAACTCAAGCCTCAACTTAACCCCAAATTCAATACTCACCACAATCGTCAAAACAACAACGCCCGAAATGCATACATTAATTCATCTCAAAACAACTCTAGCTAACTTCCAACTCAAACCTTAATACATTGCCAAATAAATCTCCAACTGATACAAGGTTGTATGTAGCCTCATTCGTGTAAGGAGAAGTTCGAAGTCGTAAGCGATGAAAGTACAAGGACGGCCTGTCTCGCAAGCATTCAAAGAAATATTTCCCAACTTAATTATAGCGATAATAGAACCAATTTCGTTAGACACGGTTGAAAACAGAAAAGCAAAGAGCTATATATTCACATTTATATTTTATAGCCTTGGGATTGGCTAATTACAACTCCAGAATCATATCTGCAAAAGAAAAATTTTTGGGCCAATAATCGCTGGATAGATTACTTTAAAATATGATTCAACATTTGTGGAACCAGAATTAAAAATAGGTGACATCGTTTTAAACAAGGGCAATACATACTTCTTACAAATTGGCTTTTGGGCAGGATCGTTGAGCTACACCCTTGTAGAGATCACACTAGGATAGTTACAAAAACGGGAAGTGTATTTATGCAATATATAAGAAAATTGAGTGTTCACAAAGGTGAATCGAGCCGGAGAGACGTAGAACTACATTTGCCAGCGGCAACAGTGGACAGTGCTACTACAGGCAAAATTCTTCAAATGATTATTTTTTATTTGTTTATTTATTAAAATATTGAATAGTAACTTAGTGAAAGAACTCACTAAACAGCTTAAAGGCTCTTATAACTCGCTTATGTCACTACTCTGTTGTATATTCTGCCGTGGCTTGTTATGCACAGCAGAGTCTCATCGCATTCAATCAATGCAATGAAAGATTGTCATCGCTTGAGAATCCATGGACGTAAATGGAAACTAAAATGGCCGCCGGCCTTGAATACCGGTCCAGTTTTGTTAGGATGTAACAGTTCGGATTTCAATGTAACACATTTTTTGCATCTCCTTAGGCTATGCCATCTTTAATACTTCGCCCTCAACTTTTGATTTTAGAGGTATTTTAACACCACAAATTTTTACGACCGCGTTTGGAAGATAAAAGCCTAACCTATACACGAGGTCACCAATGTTTAGCTATATTTGGTAGATTTGAACGACTCTCGTGTAGTAATGCATACAAAATAACCGCCGAAACGCTTTTTTGAGGTATATCTTACTCGACCTGTCCCACGGCCTGGAGGATCAAGATGGTTTCATGCAGATATTTATCGTAATAGTACTACACGGTGGTGCATGCCACGTTTCGCTACGTTTACTTATTCAAAATGTACAAGCAATTTCATAGCGATGTGTGAATATTTCACTTGTAATTCAATAAACAAAACTGCTACTTAACCGGAATAGTGTGCTGGATTACAAAAACAAGCTGCTAGTGACAAACTGTACATCAGGCCCATAATCAAGTACGGATCACCAGCTTTGTACCACTTAATTTCATTAGTCCAGAGAACACATAGAAAACAAAGTGCTTCGTCTTGTTTTCGATCCTGGCCACACCCGCCCAGGTACAGACAGACCTCAACCGCCTGTCTACATGAGATGGCTCAAGTAAGTTTAATCGGTAACTTTTCGGCTACTAACCATTATGAGCAACCGTCTAATTACCATGCGACTTCTTAAACAACATCGCTCGCCAATACTGAACAGCTTGGCATATAGGAAAGTCCTTGCGCTTAGCATTATAATCTAGGATTAAATTAGTTTTAAGATAGTTGTAAGTTGTAAATACTGTAAATAATGGTTTTAAGATCACAAAAAAAAATTACGAGGATATGTTCCTCATTATTCGTTTGTTGCAGTACACTTATGTTACGACTATTATAATACTAATCACAGATCTATATAAATCCAAATGGTTACTATAGAAAAAAAATGTCAAAACAATACTGAACATACAATATGTAAATCAACTGAGGGCAGTGCTACAGCATCGAAATCGATATTGAATCGAAAAAGTTTTATTTCACAATAACGAGAATTTTATTGACGAATAAACGAATATATACAACTCAGAGGGTTCCAAGTCCAACTAGGGTCCACAATTTAGCAAAAACAACTCTAACATTCAGACTCATTAAAATAATAACTTCCATCAATTACATAATTTTGAATTCAGTAGCACAAAGTTGGCTAATCTGTTAGATTAAAAACGAGGTCAATTAATCTTTATTGAACGTTACATAATCACCACACATTTATATTTTGTTTTACCTTCAAACAGCAAAATTTTGACTGTGGTCAACAAACTTTGGATGAATGTTATGTGTTAATCTCACAATAATAACAACAATCGAAAATTCTGATGTATGTATGTAAGTACAGCTTGGTGCGTTGCCCCAAATGAAGGTACAAATAACTACATTTAACCGACGAATAATAAATTTGATTAGACATCGCAGAAGTATTGGCGTACTTTTTTTTTGTTACCTTTTTCGTATATTGTTTATATGATGGTGTACGTACTCTTGCCTCAAATTCAATTTTGCAAGTTAAATAAAAAAAAAAATCAATTTTGCTTTATTGTAATTTGCATAAAAATTTTAAATTTTGACTTCGTTCGTAGACTTCATAATACTGTATATCATCAAAATTATAAATAAAAAAATAACTTTCACCTAATTTTGGAGTTACATTTTATTTGCCAAAGTAACCCAATTTCATTGATTTGGGTCGTTGACATTTTCATTCTTATTTGTATCTAATCAATTCCATAATACTATCTTATCTCAGGCACGGGTCTACTTAGTTCACTTACGCTTATACACTTAATTGAATGTTTTGTTGTCCAGCAATACCTGCCCCATTTTCTATAGATATAGTCCTATGTGAGAGATATACTCGTATAAATGGCACAAATAATAAATATTAGTTGTTAAGTCTGGGACTTAAAATTATCCTAAACTATTTTCCTAAAAGTTTATAATATCAATCATATCTTTATTTACATTTCGACATTACATTTGATTGACTAAATTCTCACGTCAATAAAAAAAAAAAAATATTAGATCACTGACTTTTGCATATTTGTACTATTGGTTTATTCTCGCGTTATAAATTTCACTTTTTTTTTGTCTGTTTATTTTTTGGCTTATGCAATTATATCAAGGTTGTAAAGCAAAGTTAGTGTCGTTTTCTATCTCCATGAAAAAAGCAAAACCACCGTTACCTAAAATTAGAATTCCCACCAGGGTCCAATTCAACATTAGATCAGCAGGAAGAGACAGCGATATAATGATACAATTGTTCATTCTGCCTGGACTAAAGACTTCATCGGGGATAATTGGAGACGGCAGTAACGTAACTCCAAATTTCGAGCCCTCGCAAAATCGTTCTTACTTCTTATGAATAAGTAAAGCTTTTAGTTAAAAAACTTATTTCTTCTTATTCTCCAGCCTCGCATTTCGAGAGTAAGAAACAGCACGTGATCCTATTCAATGGCCTCAAACAAAACGAAATTTATTGCAGTCAACTCTATGACAATTTCTAAATATTTCGATAAAGCATCACAAATTTCGAGTATAATATGTAAAATAGCAGTATCTTGAATATTCTAGAAAGTTCTCAAATATCGAAATATCTGCAAGTATGTAAAACCAAAGAAAATCCTAACGCGTTAATCACCGCCATGTACAATGTAAATAACTTAGACATTCTTTAATAATTTCGAGTAATTTAAGAAATTAGAGAAATATCGGAATCTCGAAAAATTAACTGAACATCATAAGGCTCAGATTTATTTGTATGTGTAACTCTGCAACTTCCCACAACTCAAAGCTAAGCGCAGAACATTGCAATCCCAAATTCGAATAAATATGAAAATCTTTAAAAATCTTCAAAAACTTAAGAAATGTAAAGCAAACCGCAGAACAATCTCGATTAACCCAGAAAAATTCGAATAATCTCTAAAGTATGTGAATCTCGATTGATCTCGAACAATTTCAATAATATCGAAAAATCTGGTAATTAATAAATAATTTCGGAAATCATGTAAAAATCTAGAAAACCCATGAAAATTTCGAAAAATTCGTGTAGGTACATATCGAATTATTTGTCAAGTAATTTAATGTTACTAATACTACTAGGGAAAATGCTACTAAGCAAGTTATGGCTAAGCTCAACAAAACGATATGCAATAATAATGGAACCCTTAAAACAGTATCGCATAATTTCGCCTCAAAGAAGCTCGAGTAACATCGAACTATCAAATATACCCGACAGTCTCGAAAATATATCGGATAACGCATCCCATTTCCTTGTTATACTCCAATAATCTCGAGAAATTTTAAAAAGTAATCAAAAGATGAAATCCGAGGCAAGGGGATATGAAACAGGAGAATTTGAAATTTCTTTATATTTAAAATAGTTTTTCAAAATAAACCGGTTTTACCAGGTTTACCGGTAAATTAAGTTGTTATTTTCCGTTTACCGGTAGTAAAAAAGATTCGGTATAGAGAAACTATATCAATCACATTCAATCTTTGTGAAATTCAACCATTTCTGATCAAAACTTGATTTGTAAATGGTTGAATTTGAAGTACAAAGAAAGATAAAGTTTGAATGCAAATCGTATATTACAAATAAATCAACCCAGCAAACATTAAAATCGTTAACGTTTGATGTCGAAAGCTTTAATGGAGTCAGATAACATGTATAATTACTATGATATTTAACTTTAGCAACCGGGAAGAAATTGTTGGGCCTGTCTTAAGAAAATATTTAAAAGCAAAAGGAAAGATTTCTTGTTTCTCTAAAAGCTAGACCATCGCTTTCTCTTAAAAATTTCCTAGAAATATTCCGTTTTTACAAATTTGAGAGGGTGGTCTGCTTTAAGCTGCTTAATCTGAACTACCATTTATCTGATCTTGACTATGAACTAATATTAGAACGCTTGATAAATCTCTTCGGCCCCAATAACCGTGGGCCCCCCGCGGCTGCGGATGCTGCTGGTACCTAGTTACGCCACTGGGAGATGGACACATTAAAGGTAATTCGAGTAATTATCGATCGAAAAAACGATATTTCGACAGTAGTACTAAACATCAAAATTACATTCCAGTGGCACTATTCTGATAATTCCCGGGGAACGGGGAATAATTTTTTTTACAGCAGTTATTCCCAGATATAGGGGAAGGAGGGGTAAGATAGCGAATCGGATAAGATGACGAATCGTTATTTCTTGAAATTTCCCATAGGTAGCACTATTTCATTCTTTTACATAGTATTGCGCATGCGTTCCATACGTTATAAAATAAAAATCCCCGAGAACAGACATTTTTTAGTTGTGATAAATCATTCTATGTGTTTACGTGCAAATTGGTTGTGAAACAAAAGGATAAGAAAATATAAAAACATTTAAATCGGGTAAGTGCTATTGTTTTAATTTAATTTTTTTCTTAAATTGTGTGTTATTATAATGTGTAAATTAATAACTAAACTTGGAAGATATTTTTAGTAAATATATTTTCAAGCTTAAACTTTAAAAAATGGCGGGTCGGCTAAGTTGACGAATTCACTAAGCGGACAAAATGACGAACTCGTCATCTTACCCGACCTGTTCATAAATTATTTTGATGGTTTTGTAAATTGTATTTGTAGTGTGACATGCGTAAAATATATGAAAGGAAAACAAATAGGCAGGGGTGGTCTCGTGAATCGATGACCGCTGCTATGAAACAAGTGAAAGAAGGTGCTGCAGTAAATGCAATGGCTAAAAAATACAATTTGCACAATGCCGCCGAAATTTATGCCAACCACCCCAAAGAGGCAGAACCACCGTTACTCACAAACAATATCGAGTTAGTCCAAATTAGTTCAGCAGCTGAACTCAACGTAGCTGGGTCATCTCATGAGCTAGCCCACGGTAATTCAGCTGACATAAATCGTGGTATAGCTGGGCCATCTTATAAATCACCTTTTGCTCTGCCTCCATTACCCCGTGCAGCTCCTAAACAATGAAGGCAGAGGAAAAAGTTGCCGTCTTTGCACATTACGGGTACCCCAGTCAAAAATGCTTTGGAAGTTAGAAAAGCGGACAATGAAGCCAAAGAACAAAGGAAAATACAAAACCAAAAGAAAAAAGCAGAAAACAAGATAAAAAAAGCGGAAAGGAGTGTAGTACATAAAAGTCATAGACATAAGAGTATTTACGTTTCCAATAATGAGGAATCCTCAGATTCCTCAATATCAGTCAACTATTTCGAATCAGATGATGACAATGACACTGATGTTATCGTGGAACACGACCTTTGTCTGGTGTGCAATGATTCTGGCAAACGTGAGACCTGGTTCGAGTGTTCAATAACCCAGAAATGGGCTCATGCCGCAAGTAGTGGACTTACTCTGGCAGAGGCAAAATCCAAATCGTACGTGTGCGACTTCTGTTAAGACATTATTTTTATAGCTTAAGTTATTTGTGAAATTTTGTAGAAATACTTTGAAATATATTATTTTATTTTGATTGTCTTGGTTTTCTTTGATTTCTTATTCGTCGTCATCTTACCCACCTGGTGAAGTCATCTTACCCGCTTATGAGGACAAGATGGCGAATTTGATATCAAGTTACAAAAGCTTAAAAAACTTGTAAACTGTTAAAGTTACGATACCTAGAAAATTTGTAGTGGAAAGTAAAACTACAACGAATACCAATATTAACAAACCAAGGTATTAGCACACACACATGAAAAGAAAAAACAGTAAAATAGCTTACTATCGTTATCTTGCCCCACCCTCCCCTACTATACATATTTTCAACTTTTAATTCCCCATTTTCCTAAAGTAGTATAAGTCTTATTTATTACAATACTATCTTTAAAATTATTAGGTAATTTAACCCTTACAAACAATATTCATATTATTAATTATTAATATCATAAATCTATTCCCCATCAATTCTTTCATAAAATCGGTGTGGAAAAACAAACGTCAAAACTGCTGTAATTGGGAATAATTTTTTCCCAATAAAAAATCTTTCCCAAACACTAGACTACACTTTGAGGAAAAGGGAATAATACTGCAACAAAATTTAAAATTTCTATTCCTCGGGAATTACCAGAATAGGGCCACAGGAGAAGCAATCATCTCAGGCAAACATTATATAATTTCAAGTTAGCCATCTTTGTCCAGAAACTTCAGGTGGTTCTATCAAAATTCAAGATGTTGATCGAACCAAAAGAATGACACCGACCTACCCAAAATCATATCCCTATTCAGTCAGCGCATGAGATGAGAGGTAGAAAAACAAATTGCTTTACTTTTAATATTGTAGATGGAATCGTAATGCCTTCCCAGGGCCCATGCAACTGCCTATAACGCGTCGTTATATATATTTGGAAATTTTCGTCGGCGCACAATTTAGATAAATAAAACTCACGAATTGTGTGTATAAATTATTGTATAATTTTATGATATTTATTTACACTACCACAATGAAATTAATTTAGCCACACAATAGTTTTTTAATTTGTTTTATTTATTCTAGTTTACAATTTAGTTTTTTTTATTTAATTTAATTCTCAGCTGAACATAGGAAATGTTGGAATTCCTTCCATTAATTGACACGATGAAGTGATTTCGCAGTCGACGTATAACTTTATACGGACCTTCGTATGAAGGAGATAATCCCGTGCGAACCTTGTCTGTTCTAATGAAAACAAAATCGCAGCTGTCGAGCGATTTCGGAACAAAAATGTCATCTTGTTTGGATTGACAAGTTGCTTTGGGTACAAGGTTCTGCATGGTTTGTCGCAGTTGGTCGATGACTGTGTCGGCAGTTGGGAGTGGTGGAAGAGGATTATCGATGAAGAACTCACCGGGTAGCTTGATGGTTTGTCCATAAACCATTTCGGCTGGTGAGCACTTCAGATCTTCTTTAACCGCTCGAATTCCAAGTAGGATGATTGGTATTTCCGAACTCCAATGCCGATGGAAGCGTTCGACCATGCCAATTGGCTTGCCGATGGTGGCCCTTGTACGTATACGATGTGATCCGAGGAGATTCGTTAACTCTGAGAAAAGTTTGGACTCGAATTGTGTTCCTTGATCAGTTGTGATGTGAAGGGAAACACCGAATCAGGACACGTAATCGTTGACAAATGCAGTGGCAATGGTTGTAGCTGACATATTGGTCATGCAGTATGCTTCGGGACAGCGAGTGAAGCGATCGACACAGGTAAGTAAGTATGAATATCCATTAGATGGAGGAAGTGGACCTACGATATCTAAGTGGATGTGCTCGAATCGACCAGGCGGAATCTCGAATTGTCCATGAGGTGATTTAGTGTGCCGTTGAAATTTGGCACGTTGGCAAGATAAACAAGACTGAGCCCAATTTCCTACGTCTTTGTTTATGTTAGCCCAAAAATAGCGAGCAGTAATCAATTTTCGAGTTGCACGGACTCCAGGATGCGAAATGTTATGTAATGTGTCGAAAATAGTTCAACGTAGTGTATCTGCGATGTATGGGCGATTGTACCCAGTAGATGTTTCGCAGACGATTTCGAGGCCAGGCAGTTTGAAAAGCTCTAGTTTCATTGATGAACTAGTGTGACATTCGGAACCAGAAAGTAAATTTTAAAGTTCTAAGTCAGCTTTTTGGGTGTTTGCGATTTGGTTTAAGTCGATGTGTGTTTCGACTGCGGCCGTTTCGTTGTCGGTTGTGCGGGATAGTGTGTCCGCGACAAAGTTGTCATGTCTGTGAACATGTTGGATGTCCGTTGTAAATTGACTAATATAATCCAAGTGGCGAGACTGCCTTGGATTACGTTCAGTTTTTGACTGAATTACTCGTATCAGAGGCTTGTGGTCGGTATATATTGTGAAGTCCCGACCCTTAACAAAATATCTGAAGTATTTGATTGCCAGATATATTGCGAGTAATTCCCGGTCGAATGTGGAATATTTCTTTTCGGCAACCGAAAATTTTTTTGAAAAGAATCCCAGTGGTTCCCAACACTCGTCATTGTACTGTTGCAGTACAGCACCGACAGCACTGGTGGATGCGTCTGTGGCTATGCTGAGCTTTGAGTCGCTCAGTGGGTTGGCCAGAAGTGTTATCCGGGCCAATTCAGCCTTTAGTGACGTGAATGCTTGTTGGTATTCGTCGGGCCAAGAGAAGTTCTTGGCTGTCTTGGAATTTTTGAGTAAAGCTGCCAAGTGGCTGTGAATTGGTGCGAGTGTTTCAGCGAGTTTTGGTATGAATCGGTGGTAGTAGTTTACCATACCGACGAATCGCTGAATACTTTTGATTGATGTTGGAGCTGGGAATTCCCTAATGGCGTTAATTCGTTCTTCAGACGGCAGAATGCGCCAAAGACGCATTTTGAGCTATTGATATGAACATCAAACTGTGTTAACTTGTGGAAGAGTTGTTCCAAGTGTAGTTTGTGTTGTTCCCCAGAATGTGAAGTCACAAGAATGTCGTCAATGTAGACGAACACGAAGTCTAAATCACGAAAGGCTTCGTTCATGAAAAGCTGAAACGTTTGAGCGGCATTGCGTAGACCGAATGGCATTCGGGTGAATTCGAATTGGCCAAACGGTGTTGTGATCGCCGTTTTGTGAACGTCTTCAGGTGCGACGGGAATTAAATGGTAAGCCCTGACAAGATCTATTTTTGAAAAAATTTTGCATCCATGCAAGTGCATGGAGTAATTTTGAATGTGGGGTATCGGATAACGATCAGGTGTTGTGATCATGTTTAGTCGACGATAATCCCCACATGGTCGCCAATCGTGATCTTTCTTTTTTACCATATGTAGAGTGGACAAGAGACGGGAGATGCAGATGGCCGGCAAATCCCTAATTCCACCATGTGCTGGAATTCTGTACGTGCGGCTTTATGGCGGACCTGATCTAGTCTACGTGGTCTTGATACCGGCAGATGGCCTGCCGTGACAATGTGGTGGACCACGTTGTGTCGAACTAGTAAGTTATAGTTCGGCTCTGCTGTGAGTGAAGAAAATTGAGCAGGTTGCTGTAACCATTGTTGATTGAATAATGAATCGGGGTCGGTGTGTCGACTCGAACCATTGTGGCATTGATTGACAGCTTTGTCTCTGAATCATCCAGCCGTTTATTCTTGAGGTCAACAAGTAGTCCGAATTTGTACAGGAAATCGGCGCCAATGATCGGACGATTCACAGCAGCTAAGATGAAAGCATGCGTGAAGGTTCGTTTGAGTCCGATGTTCACTTGAAGCAATTTTGTGCCATAAGTGTTGATTGTTGTGCCATTGGCTGCTGATAAAACTAGATCAGTAGATTTTTGATTGAAGAGCATTGTTTTGGCGAATGTTTTGACTGGGATGACCGAAAGTTCCGCGCCAGTGTCTATGAGAAACGTCAGGTGATTTATTTGGTCGTGTAAAAATAGTCGGATTGAACGATGGGTGGCTGACTCTACCCGTGTGTTTGGGAGTTTTATAGAGCTGCGTCCACATCCATGCCAGCTGTGGATGTTGACTGGCCGAATTTACAAGGCCGTCTGCAATTGTTTGCAGCTGCGCCGAATTTTTCGTGATAGTAGCACACGCCTTGTTGGCGGTTGTTGCTGGGGCTGCGGTAAGTTGATCCGCTGCGATTTCTGGAACGCGACGTGGATCGTCGGTCCCTCGATCGGCTTCGACTATTTGTTGAAAATTGATTAATTTTTGTCTCAAGCCGGGATATGCGGTCTCCTAATGTGTTTGACGCGAATGTGCTCGACGAGGTCCGATGATCCTCGCCGCGATCCGGATTCGATTTTTCATTTGAAATAATTTTGCACCATCATTTTTAATTGATTTAATACTGTGCTAAGAGTGCACATGCGTGCAACGTAAAATCCGAGACGAGACTAATTTTATTTTTATTTTATTTTTGTCTTGTCCGTCGTTGTCTGGAAACTGGAAGAGATAGTAGTTCAGTTGTCCGTTTATGTATTGGGTGTTTCCGTTTTGTATTTCTTTCTGTTCGCGTTTTGTTCTGACCGTATGGCGGCGAACGCGTGTGCAAATGCGTGAACCGCCACATGCCAAATAAATAGTTCAAAAAAATATTGGACGTTTCAGGCACAAAGAAATATATTACGTTATTCATACAGTATTTGTGAATTTTTCGAGATACGAAGTTAGTTTTTTTGAGTTACTTATTAAAAAAAAGCAAATTGCAGTTCCTATGATTTAAGTAGTTACATTTTATCTGGCGTTTGGCGAGTTCATAAAAAGAATCGATCTTGGGGAGCGAAACTACCATCAAAAATGTAATAATTATTTATATTTAAATAAACGGATCGACAGGTAGCGTTTCAATTTGCTGAGTATTCAAATTTTTTTCAATTAATGAAATAATTCAGCTTCTTTCAGTACTGGGGGAAACAAGTTTCCTGCATAAAATGCCAATTAATGCTATGAGTAATTAGCCATAAATGAACAATAAAATATCAACACTTCTTACTTTTTACACTCTGGCTTATGTACTCGTACTCTTCACTGTATGGCGTGCCATTTTTGGTTACTTCCCGCAGGTGATAAAAGGGTGCTGGAAGAGAACAGTTTCTGTCATAGCACTTAAAACTCGTTACTTACGGTTTTCTTTTTAGTATATCATCTATTTATTATTATTATTATTGGAGGGCCATGCGGACGATTAGCCACTTCGCACTGCGACCTAAAAGATCTATTGTGCTGGACCCTGCTTAATTATCAGTCCAGTCAATATTCAGGTTCGAACGAACCTGACAATACTGCCTCCCGGTACGTGATACATACTATCTGGGCTTATTTCTCTCCCTCCTAGATGTTTACTACAGCATGTAGTTCCACTAGGAAGATGGTAGCATTGGAGCCCGAGGACCTCGAGAGGGTTGTCCCACTCCCGTATATTCCTGCTCCTGCCCCGTATTCCGTTTGATTTTACTCTTACAAGTTGCTGGAAATTGTAAATCGCCTGTAGGTCACCCAGCTTTACTACAGGAAGGCTAAATAAAACTGGAGGGTGCCTGGTATTCAGAGTCCGCATATTTTGGACTGATTAACCTATCAGCCATTCATCCATCGGCATATGCTGTTCCACCTTAGATTAGGGTTTTTTCTCAAGGTTTTCTCCTTTAGCGCGGTACTTTAGCCTGTGCCAAATGGCCAAAAATGTGCCAAATGGCCTTTGTTGCCAGAGGTTGCCACGAGGAGGCAGCACATACACTTGCGAATTGTGAACAGGTTACCCATTACACAATTATACCCATCACGCAGCTGCCTAATGACAAGACCTGAACAGCTCACGCGATGCGCACGCTACTGGAAGGTTACGGAGCTGGTAGGTTAATGTACTCAACTTTAGCCCCCGACGCCAAACCACCAAAAACGCTAGCCTTGTTCACATGAACCTTCTTCTTTTTGATGTTTAATAAGTTGGCGGCCTTTGCAGAGATTAATGTTGCCTGTGAGCCTGAATCTATTAGTGTCCTTAGTGTGATGAATTTCCAGTTTCCTGTTTCTACGTTAATTATTGCAGTTGGCAATAATACTGGGCCTTGCTGGTTGACCAGGAAAGTTTGTGTCGTGCGAGTGCGGGTATGGTGGGCTCCTTCATATACCATGCAGCATGTAGTTGATGGGCAGGAATAGGGAGTGCTGTCATTATTGGAATGTTTATTTAAACAACGGACATAGATATTGCTTCGCTCACCAATTTTTTCTTAGCCAATGTTAACATCTCCTTGAATAATTTGCACTCCTTCAACTTATGACTACCTTAACATCCCTACACCAGACACTGATTGTTGATTGTTGCGTTTTAGGGGCTGTTTACCTTAGTGGATCCCATCGCCTCTAAAGATTGGAATCTCCTTTCCAAAAAACTAAATAATTCGTTTATTTTTGGAATTTCCCTAGGATTTGGTAATGTTGCTTCATACAGCCTACTGGTTTCTGGATCTAGTTTTCTGCTTAAGATGAAAGCTATATGCCTCAAATGAAGAACTTTTATTGAGGCGGTTGATATTGTGGAGCATTTACATTGCCGTATCGTGCAAGGCTCGAATTGCTCGAATTGATAATGATATCAATGAATTGTATTTGGTTGCCAGAAGCCTAGGGTTGTTGTATCTCGTGTGGGGTTGTGTAATATTTCTCAAGCTTTCTCATAGTTGTCACACTTTGTTGCTAGATGACTGATTAGTTCAGTTGCCCCTTTCCGTATGTGCGATTTTAAATACGTGATTTTTACCGTATCTGATAGCTGGTTATTTCCGTGGATGAGCTCTCCGTGGATGTTGGTAGTTCAACTTTGGGCATCAGTACCTTTCTTGTTCTGATTGAGGTTGTTGGTTCGGTTCGTGTTTCCTGTAATCGCACTATCATGGAGCCCACCCTATCCTTGAGTGTCCCGTAATAGTTTTCACGGAAATAATCCGATGTCTGCTCATCTTCTTCTATTTTGACGAGGATCGTTATGTGTAGTGAATCAATCTCCAACATTTCCTTGGTCAGTTGATTGATTTTTAATTCGAAGTACGCGATCTGGTTTTTGTTGGTATCAGAAAGTCTTGGCTCTTAAACAACCTTTTGTTATTATTGTCTTTCATTTTTGACGATTGAGGTGGTCTGCTACTAATGTATAATGGCGGTTAAGGGTTTTGGTTGCTCCTTGCTCCCTCCCCTGGTAATTGATTCCTCGGGTTGTTCTGTAGCGTTGTTGTCTCTTCCGTTGCTGGTTGTGGTTTGGACGGCGTTGGAAGTTGCAGGTTGCTCTCTGGTACGAGTATGTTTATTGTTGGCGTTTCCGGTGGTCCGTTATTTAATCGGAGCCAAATATCATATAACAGCCGCGTATATGTGTCAACAACTTGTTCCCTCACTATAAAGTGTCAGCTTATCTAAAGAGGTTTTCATTGAAAAACTTCAGTTCCATGGTACTTAAAAGTTTGTCCGTTGAAGTGAGGATTCCGCTAAATTGAGTGTCCGTTGAAATGAGGTTTTACTGTATTTAAAAGTGAGTGTTTATATATATTATATATTATATATATATATATATATATATATATATATATATATATATATATATATATATATATATATATATATATATATATATATATATATATATATATATATATATATATATATATATATATATATATATATATATATATATATATATATATATATATATATATATATATATATATATATATATATATATATATATATATATATATATATATATATATATATATATATATATATATATATATATATATATATATATATATATATATATATATATATATATATATATATATATATATATGTACAATATATGTGTGTGATATTTAAACAAATGCACACGCATTGAACGATTTGAACCAAACTTAATATCTCAAACATTCATCTTCTTGCAAGATGATAATCAGATGTAAATTTAGGTTAGGTTAGGTTTAGGTGGCGGTCCACTAGGACGAAGCATAGACACAAGAATAGTACGTAGCCATACCACGAATTGTTGTTTATCCTAGAACTCATTTGAACCATTTTGAGCTGTTAACGAAGCGCTGAATACTCCTGACGTCCATCCTAATGAGGTCCGTCAAGTCACTGAAGAGCGGTCCCCCTAGAAACTTTAGTCTGTTTCACGCCAGACGAGGGCAGGTGCAAAAAAGATGAATTACTGTCTCTTCCTCCTCTTCGCCTTCGCAATTACGACAATAGTCATTTGAGAAGAAACCAGGTCTAATCGCATGCCTGTCTGTGAGACAGAGCCCCGTAATCACTCCAACAACCACACTGATCTGACTTCGCTGAAGTGAGATCAGCTGTTTGGATCTCGCCAAGTACTTGACCATCTGCCGTTCGTCAACTTGTCCGGATGCAGCAATTTGCATACAGCAAGAAGCATTTCAATACCATTTCTGCTTCTGAAAATTGGTCCGGTGCACCACCTCGAGCCAGTTCATCGGCTTTTATAGTCCCTGTACTTATGAAACGTCCTGGCACCCATATCATATGGATGTTCAACTGATCTGTCGTCTCGTTAAGAGAGGAAAGACAGTTCTGGACTACTTTCGACGTCTGACTGTCCGTCAGTCTACGACTTCCTTTTATGGTAGTTACTTCAGCTTCAAAAATGCTACAGTGGGAGACGGAAGGAGAAAAAAGAACCATTTTTTGAACCATCAGTGAAGAAGTTTATAACTCCTGGTTCCAAAACTGCACCCATCATCCAGTCCTTCCTTGATGGGATCCTGGTCCGGAACTTTGGGTCGAAAGATAGTGACGGGACAGTATAGTTGGTGATCTTGGGAATTTGTTTGTTACACAATATAGATGCCCTATATTGTTGCATGTTCACATTGAGGTGATTTTAGCCGTATGGCAATACAAGCTGCCAACTATTTCCCCAAGATATCTAGAGGAGTCAAAAATAGCAGTCGCCAGTGCCTGAGTGGATGTGCTCCCCAGTGTACCGCTGATCCACAGAGAGATTATTCTCTGAACTTTTGTCAACAGCTTTTGGTTGACAGTTTTGTCCAAAGCAGGCCACCAGACTATTACCCCATATAAGAGTATGGGTCTGACTACTGCGGTATAAAGGGGCTCCAGCCCCATCCTTTCCCAATGGCATTTTTGCAAGAGTATAGCGCTACCGTAGCTTTCTTTACCCTTTCCAGAATATTAGGTTTCCAATTTAATTTGCTATCCAAAACGAGACCCAGAAACTTCGCTTTAACTGTAAAAGTCAAGCTGAACCTATTTGAAGTGGGAGGATTGATACGACGAAGTTTATATTTCCTAGAGAAGAGAACCAATTCGGTTTTGTGTGGGTTCACATTCAACCCACAGCCATTGGCCCATAATGAAAGAATGCCCTGGGCATTTTGAATAAGCTCACTAAGGGTGCCGCGCTATTTGCCACGGACACCAATAGCAACATCATCTGTATAGGCAACGGCCTTGAAGCCACTGTCTTCTAGTCTTAGCAACAGGTCATATATTACCAAGCTACAAAGTAGGAACGACTGTACGCCGCCCTGCGGCGTACCTCTGCTTGCAAATCTTCTGGCGGAGGATTCCCACAAACTGGCATTTATGATGCTGCCTGATTGATTTGGGAATTGAATTAATCTAGACCGAAGTTCTGACCACCTCATGAAGTCTCAACCGTTTATATTTTAGTTTACCGATTATTTTTCCGAGAAAGCTTATTGTTTGTCTGCTATCTTCGTCTTTGTGGTAATTTGTGTTCATCTGAATTAGCTGCTCCCTCTTCTCTTCTTGTTTTCGTAGTAGCTGTTCCATTTTGAGCTCCCCGATGGTCGTTGTTGTTTGGTTATGCTCGATAAGCTCGAAGGACCATGTAAAGTTCTCGCCTCTGCTTAGAACTTGTTAGATTTAATGATTATTAAGATTACCACTGGTGAGGTCTTTTAGCATTTAAAATTGGCTTGGTTGGAGAAAAAGTGTTGGATTGGTAAAAACAGTGAGCTTAGAAGTTTGAGTTGTGAAAAGTTGTAGAATTTTGAAATTGAAAAATGTTGAAAAATGTTAAATATTTTATAAATTTCGTTAGTTAAAATAAAATATTTAACTTTGAAAATTTTATAAAATAATCCAAATAAGAGATTTAAACTTTTCAGGCGGAAGGTTGCTGCAAGATATAAAGAGGAAGGCAGATAATAAAGAAATTTGAATTTCCGATTCATCCATCTCGTTTTCAAAAATTATTCTAACTGTGCCAATCGTATGTTGTTGACCGCTTTTATTTAGACCTTGAATTAAGATCGCACACACACCGTTAAAATTAGATTACTCTATAACGAATAATGTCTCATATATATACCAACCCAAATATATAGAATTGCGATTGGTGTAGTATTATACGTACTAATATATATCACTCATCACTGTTTATATTATTACTGTATTTCATTAACGAAGCTTTTTGATTTTTTTTTTTTTACTCGCATATGCACACATATCGTACACATCCACATATAAACACAAGCGCGCGCGGCGAAACAAAATTTACGAGCATGTATGCCAATAAAAAAAAAATAAAAAATTACAAATCGGTTTAACCTTATAAATATCTAAACAGAACTACCAAAATTATTCAGTTGAAATTTTGTAAGCTTCCCAAGCTATATGTACCTACATACAACATACATTACATACGAAAAAAACCCAAAAGTGAAATTTACCTAAATTGCATAAATAAAAGTTTCTCCCAGAGGTGAAATGATTATTGAAATGAATTCAAATTTAAATGCGGTGGCAGACGTTAGCGTTGTGCCAGAATGGTTGAATGAAAGTTTTATTCGGCAAATTATTTGCGATGACAATAACAATACCAATAATATTAGTGCAAGTGATAAAAAATTATTGATACAAATCAAATCAATAATAAATCCATGTGCAAATGGTGAAAATTATTGTTCGAATTTGTATCGGGTTGTGGTTGAAATTCAAACCAGTGAAAGTGGTAACTTTTTTTCATTTTTTTATTTTTATTGGTACGCGTGTATGTGTGGATTAAAATTAAAACAGCTGTTCGTCATACATATACGAGTGTAAAGTTTGTATAAGTTTATATTTACGTTTTACGTCATATACAATACAATCGTTTATACGTTATGAAGCAAGTCGATGAACTATTTGGCATAATACTATTCGGATTGACACAGTTTTCGTTTTTATTTATTTTTGTAATTTAAAGCTAGATACAGTGATGGAAATAATTTTGTATATTTTATAGTGAAAGTGAACGAAACATTTTTTTTTTATTTACAGAAATTATGCTAAAACAATTTATGGTTAAGGTAATACTACAAGAGATGAACGAACTTAGTTATTTTTGTATGTTCTACAAGGAAAAAACGATGTACGACACAATTATACCAAATTTTGTGAATGAATGGAAAAAATATGGTGACCGGGTTGAATTTGCTCCGCAGTACTATGACGTACGAGTGGATGGTGAGGACATTATTACGTTGGAAGATTTAACGGCAAGAAATTATAAAGTGATCGATCGTTTTATCGGTTGTGATTTAAAGCATGCTAAACTTTTTTATGAAAAATTGGCCAAATTTCATGCTACCTCTGCGGTATGCTATGAACGTTATGGAAATTTTCCGAACAAATTTCATGACAAATTGCTAAATGAGGAGGGAAAAATATTTTTCGATATATGGCTGGATAAAACGTTACCGACTTTAATTGCGGCAATGGAGACACATACACCATTACATAAATATATTGATAAAGTGGTGAGTTCATTATGTTGTATTATTTTGTTTGTTTAAGTTTAAATTGAATGGACTATCCAGCAAACAAGAATAGGATTAAAAACACATTCCATTCAAATTTAGTAGGAATTAGTATTTGAAATTTTAATTAGAGCTAAGATTACGGAAAGCAAATTGAGAGGAGTTTTTGAAGTTATAGTTCTTAAAATTGAGGTATGGTCACGACAGGACTTGATTACAATTTGATAAAATGTTAAATTCAATTTAGACCTTCTAAATTTTATCCATTCGATGGATATTACTTTGGAACTTCAATGGCGCTCTAAAAAGCTCGGTTTGAGTATAATTAATATAAATTCAATTTGAGGTGAAATAAAAAAATATATTTTGATTAAAATTCTCAAACGTATAGATAGTATCAGCCAGGGAAGAATGAATAAGCCTGAAAATATTATTCGACGCTCACATCCCTCAAAGAATTAAATAAAATAAACCAAAGTGCAGCTGAAATTTGGTGTACAACTGTAGGACACATCTTGCGGTATAAAGAATTAACGACTCGACAAGCTTCTGGGCAAATTCTGCTTTGTGAAAAAGTATCACATGTGTGACCAAACCCATTTGTGTAATATTTCTTACTTGAAATCAACATTATATGTAGTTCACTTTACATAGTTGGAGAATGATGGTTAATTTAAGGACCGTTGAATTTAATTCGATTATAACCTGAATCTCAAATTTATCCAAACGTTTTACACCCGACTGATCATCATCCGACAATTTTTAGTCATACGGAAAATAACATTCCGAAGCTGTTTTAGTACTATGATCAGTTCACTTCATATATGCCCTAAACATTCGTATTCATTTATGAATTTTATATAATCGTGTTACCAAATAACCAAAACGTTAAAGTGCAGAAGATTTTGAATCGACCTACAGGTGTAAATTGGGTTTTAGTTTAGAAGCAGCTTAACTATATGAAAATGTAGCCAAAATTATTATTGACGTGTTCATAAAAGTTTTAAGCTTTTGATTTAAATTAGGTATTAGATTGATTCTTTCGGTTGTAATTGCTATCGGCTACTGACGTATTTTCAACTATAGATTCAATTAATATCCAGCACACAGAATGGATTCAGTCAAATTATTCGCTTCTTTAATTTTACCATTTTAAGCTTATTGTCGTAAGATTCAGTCCGATATGATAGTCCGCTTTAGAAAAAAATTGTAAAAATCTATCAACAGGGGAACCACCATATCGGGTCGTAAAGATCAATTGATCAACATGTGAAATTTCTCAAGATGAATTTATGTTAAGCGAGTGTCTTAATTAGTTCCGTAATTATTTCATTCAGTAATCACGCTTTAGATTACTCCGATTGTCCATTTTATAAATGAACTCCGTTACTCTTAATTGCCGCGAGAGGTATGATTATGGTGTGTTGCTCTTACACCTGGATAGTCCAAATAATCAAATTATGCTCTTTCGGAAAAATGTTATATTCCCTCAAACGCTCCAAAATTTCACAATAATTGCCGTTATGTTGTGATCCTAATTTATCATGTTGCCTAGACGATTGCGATATGCGGCTGTGCAACTGTACTGATTGTAATGAATATTGCCGGTTGGCATGTTATATTATGCAGCGAGCTAAGTCGAGCCACCTTTCATTTCAGTAGCCGGTTCTCATTCGCAAATGGTCAATGTGTCTGGTTCCGGTCAATGTTAATTTTAACCCCTGCTTCTCAGCTATGTTGCCCTCCCTGCTCCAATGCAGTCCTCTTCTCAAGTCCTTAATTTGTTTTGAGTAGCCTTCAGAGATTTTCAGTGGATTGGCTGACCCATCGAGATATTTATCTGTTAATTTAACAAGTTTTCTGTTACTTGCAAAACGTTACTTAAAATTTTGTTGGAAAATTCTGTTTTAAATTAAGAAGTGTTGCTCCATTTAGCTGAGTTTTGCGGATTTATTGGCTGCAAATAATTGTTATCTGCCTTAGGGTGTTGGTTATTACAGTGTTCTACCTTACCGCTGTCCAGAGCCTGATTCTATCCGGAATCGACTAGCGAAGTTCTTCCTAATATCCACCTGGGTTTATTAAAATATTAGTTTTTGCTACCAAAATAATCTTCAATAGCATAAATCTGGGCGATTCGCCAATTTGTTATTGGAGAACCCAAATTGGTGGATCATTCTTAGGAGCCCTCTTTCTGAAATTGTCAATCAAAATTCAAATGTTGGTGAAAAGTCAAGAGAGATTCCAAATCAAAGCAGATCTGACCAAAACCCTCAAAATCATTGAAAGGTACCATCAGCTGCTTTTTTGGTGTATACGGCCCTGGCCAATGTTGTTGTTCACTACTTAATTAAATTGGAAGTTAGCTTCAGCCGTCCAATAATAAAATATAAAGGGTTGAAACCTCATGGTGTGATCTGAACTTCGGCCCGAAAAATTATGTGCCTACGAACCCCTTAATCCCTTACTCAACATCCAACTCAATCTTCTCCAAATCAACCCAACTCCAGCTCAATCATCAATACAACCTGTCAACAATTTTCAACTCAACCCCTCTTGCAAATAAATCCCCAACTGACTCCGCATTCAACACCAACGCAACCTCAACTCAACCCTAACTTAACTTCCAACTCAACGCTCAACTTAACCGCAAATTTAACGTTCCACTCAATCCCTAAATCTATACTATCCGGAAACAGCATGCGTACATGAACCCCAACTCTATCCCAAGCTCAATACCCAACTCAACTCCCAAACCAACATACTGTGAAAAACTAAACTGCATACACCAACTCAACTCAAATCAACCTAGCTCAAACACAACCCTCAATTCAACCCTAAATTGAACCCACGCTTCAACTTAACTTTCAATTCAACCCCAAACTCACCACCCAAATCAATCCTCATGTAGCAGCATATATAAAAAATTTGTCAACTTGGATCGAAAATCACGTGGTAATGCGACGTCTTAATAACCACTTTGTTTTGGGACAATTCTTCTGGCAATTACCCAATCCTCTAGACAAACAGACCAATTCAACCCTCTGCATTGACCATATAAACAGATTGGCGAAAAAAAATCCAAAACGAATAAGCTGTTCTCGGTATACTGTGAGAAAGAGAATTGCAGGGGACCCGGGAAAAATTGGTTTTGGAAATTTTTGGCTGGATTTCTCTGGTACAGGTTTCTGGTCTTTAAAATAGAGAGCTTATTTCATTTTGACGGCTAGAAGCGCAAAAATTTCACTCTTCACTAATATAATTTTAGTAAAGCAACCCCAATAAGCTGATTTACCTAAATTTAGGTATTTGGACTTGTATGATTAACTGTTAAGCGGCTTGCAAAACCCGAGATGTTTCTTGGTTTGAAGGACAGTTTTATGAATTGCAGTGTACTTAATCCATTTGGGATCACTTTAGTATTTTGGTGTAATTTGGATTTTATATTTATCGAAGCACAAACAGTATAATATCGCACTCTGATTTGTCTATATGCCACATTATTTACCTGTACTGTTTAACGACTGTTAAAACCGCATCCTTAAGGATCTTTCAAGAACACTGAATAGGGCAGTTTGTCAAACCTAGTACAAATTCGCTGCGGGACGAAAATCGCGATATTTTCGTTAGACATAAATATTTCTCATGATGCCCAAGATCGACAATCTCAGATACAGCTCTACGATTGCTGATTTTGAATTCGAGGGGTCATTTCCAGAGTGTCGCAATCTTGACTATAAGGTATTTTTTTGGCGTCAGGCCAGTCTCGTAAAAATCCAAGGTTAAAACCCATTATGGTGTCGACTAACGACTACTTTAGGTTAAGAACTGATTCCGGGGTACATGTTTTAAAAAAAGTTCTGTAGAAGGAGAGAAGGTTTACATAGAATCGGGACCAATGACTATTATTAAATAATGTCGAATAAACTTTGATTTTAATATTTAAGTTTGTGTTGTTGGGGACACCTTCAAAAATCTCAAAATCCAAAAAATTCATTATGAAGCAACACGACGGTACACAGTTCTCGAAACATTTCCAAATATTCGAATAACTGGCCATGAAAATGTGGAAAGCCTCGAACAGCCTCAAATATTCTCCTAGACAATCTCATTTTATCGTACACAATAAACTTGGTATAAAATAATTTATCCAAGCAAGAAAATCAAAGCATGGGGCAATCTTGAAATCGAGACAAAATCAGTTCGAACCTCATATAAAACTCAATGCGACAAGCGCCCTAATAACGCTAAGATCGAATTACCGGTAGATAAAATTCTTATAATCTCGAATGAGATAATCATGCGGGCAACGCAATCATAAAACTCCAATAAACTATGAACTTTAAATAATTCTCAGCTCTTCAACTGAAATCTGGGAACCCCGAAACATTTCAAATGGTATTCTAGTATCTGCAAGTATTTCAAATTCTGTAACTCAAAGTCATAACCCAACGCTATATTCACAACTTTTAAAACTCTGGAATAAATCAGTCAGCTATACTCAAAGAAATGAAAATGTCTAAAATCTCTCTATAGTCTTGAAAAATTTCTAAACCGTTTTCTATCAGGCAATTACATAAAAGCATTTAAATAAAAGTTAAAATTTCAAATCCCTGCAATCGGTATAGGAAGTCCAGAGGGACTGCTGGAATCATTCTCCGCAAAATATCACCTGGGATGTAAACTATAAAAGGCCACAGCCATTTGGGCAAACTTAGAGGTTGACTGCCAAAATATTGTTGTTCATTTTAATTTTCAAAATGCTTCCTTAGTATAGTGTGCAGTGGTTTAAGAATTCAGTTACTAAAAGTAATGTCTTCAAATGATTGCTTAAAGAGCTGTTACTCGAGCTCTGGCTTCAACTCCCCTTCTCGCCATTAGATTCGTTCTGTTCTTACGAAATTTGCATTATTCCATGGTAGGCAAAGTATGTAATGCTGCATTTTGTATGAGGTGCATAGCAGTGTAGAATATTGTCGGTTCAGTACAAAATTCAAGATAGACCATGATCTAAATTTAATTTCACTAAATTACCTTCGGTATTGCATCCTTCGAGAGATTAGTGGAGAGCAATGGTTTTCTTAAGAACATGACTGGAACACTGTCTTTCTTTGGTCCGAGTTTATCATGTTGCCTAAGGTACGTACTGCACTATTTTTCAAGCTGAAACATTTATGTGGGCACAAGGCAAAATCGCTTAAGTCGACTTAAGACAACAATTATTTTCAATATTCAACGTTTTCTATCTCTCCTCTAACTTTGCTAAATTTAAAGCAGTAGTAGCTTTAGTCGGCATAAGTGAAAAATGAATTTAATCCTTAACTTTTTCTACCTTGGAAGTGATCTTATAACCTCAGTGTAATTAAAGCTTTGCAACTCGCTATTATAAATCAAAATATTGCTTTCTGCTCAGATAGTTTATCTGTGCTGAATTCATTGCGCGTTTGCGATTTAGGGTAGAATCGCTGGTGTACACCATAACCTGTTTGTAACATTCGGTTAGGTTAGACTAATGTGGCGGTTCAAAGAAGACCGACATAGCCATACCACACATTATTATTTTCTACCTACTAATAGAAACAGTTTTTAACTATTGATAAAGCGCTAGATACTCTTAACGTCCATCCTACTGAGGTGCATCAGGTCATTTATAAAAAGAGGTGCGCTAAGAAATTTTAGTCAATTTTGGGCCGGACGAAGACAGGCGCAAAAAGGGTGGAGTACTGTCTCTTCCACCTCTTCGTCTTCACAACTGCGACAGTAGTCATTTGAGAAGAACCCAAGTCTACTCGTATGCCTGCCTATGACACACTGCCCTATAATGACCTGCTGGGTTATTAAACATGAGATACTATTTGACAATCTGTCGTTCGTCAACCTACTACAGCTTCTTCTTGAAGCAGTAGTTACGCAAGAGGTATTTCAATACCTGCTCTGCTTTTTGTGATATAGTCCTTGGTGCCAAATCGGGCCAGTTCATCGGCTTTTATATTACCTGTACTATTGATATGCCCTGGCAGCAATACTATCTACGCCTTCCTCAGAGAACAGTCCGGCACTGACTTTCCCGTGCCTTTTCAAGGGTACTGGGATATTTACCACAGGCGCCAATACCAATGCTATTCGCATGGGTAATCACCTTGTTCGGCTAGTTTCAGCAACACATCATTAATAATCAAATTCTAACGAAAGGAGGACGTTCTAAAGACTCCTATGAAGATCTGTTCTTTGTACTTCTTAATTGATATTTGTGTCTTTTGAGGACTACTTTAAAGGAGTTTCAGTCTTTTGCCGCTCTTGTTTTCCTTGCTTTTTTAAAGAGTTTCTAGCATATTTTACGAGTTTGTTGAGTCTCATTGAACCACCAATGTGGCAAAGACTGACCCCTAGGCCTACTAAGTGGGCTAAAGTCTACCACCACTTCATTAAAAGCGTTGGACAGCTTGTTTTGTGGCATTAATTGTTTTACGTTTGTTGAGATAAAAATCCATCGGCTTAAGTGCCTTGTATGGCTTCTATATCTAATCGCTTCTTCCAAACCGTAACTCACTGATTTCCAATTCTAATTTTTAAACGCATAAACTTGATAAGGATGTAATTTCGGATTATTAGAGAGGCAGACTTTCCTTCTTTCTATTGTTCTGTAGCGCTTTCTTGCATTGTGAAACTGACTGAATTTGAATCAAGCAGATTTTAACGGTTCGTGATTTTTTGATTTTATTTTGAAATGAAATTATGAATAAATCTTGATTTGAATCTTGAGAGTGATAATTTGGGCTTGAACAACAAAATTGAATTTAAATTAAAATATCAAGTTTGAAAGCAAATTGAATTATATTTCAAAACGGTTTGAATACAATTTTTGGCTTAAAAAACATTAATGGAGGAATCGTCAGGCTTTAAGTAACATTGATTAGAACTAGAATTTGAATAGTTTTTAATTTGATATGACCCGTGTAAACAATACATTTTATACAAAATTTTATTAGGGGAGCACTTTAGGATCCAATTTGAATTAATTAAATCGATTGAGACTTAAGAACTAAATTAATTAAATTAAGTCAGAATATCAAGACAAATACGAAGAATAGCGTCAGTCAACCAACGGTGACGTTTGGTTCGCCTTGGTCTGAACCAAATGTACAATCAACTGATCGATCGATAGCCACTGAGAAATCGAAACAACTTTAGAGACGTTAAAAATTTTGAAAATGGCTAAACACCTTAAATAACACAATTCATCCACATTTGGAATTAGGAAAACTTACCCACAATTTCATTTGTGAGGCGCTCGAAGTTAAATATTGGTTGAAGCTCTTCAATTATAATAATATGCGTTGCGTTTAGTTGCCAAATCACACTAATTACAAAAAAAGTCTAAATCTTGAAAGTGATTTGTAAAACTTGAACAAAATTTGATTTGAGTTGAGTAAAAAGTTCAAACTAATGTTTGAATAAAATTGTTGCTATTAAGTTGATTCTATATTTAAGATTTTTCAGTATAGAATAAGTTCCAAATCCGCAAAGTGTCCCTCTTCAACTTGACCCAAATAATTACGCTGTTTTGATTCGCCGTAGCATGATTCAAATTTACAATCAACTGAGTATCTTACTGATCGACCGATCGTCAATATAAGGCACAAAGCAACAATAAAGGGAAACCGTTTGAATCGTAACAATTTTAAAGGCATTAAAATTTTTCACGCAATTTGATGAAACACGTCAATTACGATGGCATCATGGTGTTCAGTTTTATCTCAAAAATGATACTGTAATTGTTTTCAATAGACTAAACATTTTTGACCTAACCGTTCGAAATGCTAAGTAACCGTTGCCAATTTTATTTTGTTATTCGGAATTGGATAACCGGACGAATAATTAATTTGAAGGACTGAACCGACAAAACCTTTCTTAACATTCTTATACTATAGAATTATTGCTCCATACCTGTACCTACACTAAATTCTTCGAATAATTTAAAATGTTCCTTTTCTTTCTAGAAAAAGTGGTCAACCAAAGCATTCGATGGGCTTAAAACCATAACCGACTATGACCTAAATGAGTTCAATGTTTTAAATCATGGCGACACCTGGATCTCAAATTTATTATTCACCTACGATCCTGATGACCATCACAACCCAACTGATGTTTTATTTATTGACTTTCAAGTGCCAACATATACAACGCCCGCAATCGATATTTTCAAATTTTACATCTCATCACTGGCTAACGAATTGAAAATCACATCATTTACCGAGCTAATCAAACATTATCATGAACATTTGGCAGCCAATTTAAAGAAACTCGATTATCCAAAACATATTATGAATTTCCAGGAATTTCAAAACTATTTGATTCGGCATGGGTTTCTTGCTTCCATAGATATTATCTCAATCCTACCGATTGCTGTTTTTAAAACGGATAGACCGGTCGAAAGGAATGCGATGCTATTCGATGATGATAAGGCGATGAATGTTAAACGTCAAATGTTAAACAGCCCGATATACTTAAAGGCGTTGGAATATACAATGGGATTTTTAGATAAGTTTGGGTTTTTGGATGTTTAGCTAAGTAATTAACGTTTGCACAACGTTTTAAAGTATTATTTGTACAGGTAGACACAACAGTCAGGATAATTCAAAACAGTTTTGTAACACTAATTTTGTAAACTTTATTTAAAAAAATATTTGTTTAAGCGTAAAACCGAAGTTTCTTTGTTTTTTATTTTTTTTTATTTACATGTTAGGTGGTAAGTAGTCGGCCGACAAGTCTAGGAATCCTCGTCGATCCAAAAATGGGAATGTATATTCCAGAGCTTCTAAAAATGTTGGATTGCTTAGTACTTTTTTCTTAAAGTCCATCGAATTTTCATCGCTCAGGAGCATCGATGCACCCGGATTTTTACCGTCATCGTGATATTTCGCTACCGATAAAATAGCAAGGGTGCACATAGGCGCAATAAGACCTTTTTTAATTAAATCAATGTGTAATTCACGTAATGTGAATATGTGTTTGGTGTAGTTGAGTTTTTTTAAGTTTGCCACCAAACTATTGTGATACACTTCAATTAGGTGATCAAATGCTGTGTCTTTATACTCGTTCGCCAAAGATGATACAAAAAAGTAAAAAATATCAACAGCCGGCGTATTATACGTTGGGTTTTGAAAATCGATCTATAAAATGACACAACATTAGTTTTTCGTCATAAATACAACACAATATTGAGAGCACTTACAAAAATTACATCATTTGGTTCACCGTTATCATCATACGAAAACAGTAAATTATTTGTCCAACAATCACCATGGCTGAGCACATTAAAACTGCTGTACTGGGGATTTGTAACCATTTTTAGTTCCAAGAAATTTTTTCCGATCCAAGTTTTCTACAACAAAATCACTTTTGTACCCACCCAATTAGATCTATTTACGTATATGTGAAACTTACAATTTTTGCTGCATATTTACTAATCGGTGGATGGTTTGCAATCACTTCGATAAACGTTGGTAAGGTTGAATCCATCCAAGAGTCGAAAAATGCTTTAGCCTCATCGCGGAACAGACTTTCATGAAATTTATCACCATACTGACCAAATTTCTCGTGATACACCATTGAAGTGGCGTGAAACTTTGCAATTTTTGTATAAAATATTCGGGCATGCCGTAAATCCAAACCTTTAAAACGATCGCACACAATAAAATTTTTTGCACACAAATCCTCCATCGTAATAATTTCTTCACGATCGATTTGTTTTTCATAAAATTTCGGACTGAATTGTACCCGTTCGCCAGCCAAGTGCCATTCTTTTTCGAAACCCGGCAATATGCGCGAATACATTTCCATTTCTTTGTAGTACATTGAGAGGTGACCCATTTTTTTCATCGAGTCGAGCACCGCCTTTATTATGAAATGCATTTGAATGATTTCTATGCGATTTAAAATAAACAAAACAGAAAACTATGTCATTTCGGTTCAATAACCTTTCTCGATGATTATTTTCTAAAAATTACCACCGTTATTATTTTGATCGATTTTGATTTTTGCACGGTACAAATCTGATGAATAGTTTTCACCTTTACCGACCGGGTTCGATACCGAAATTATTCGAACAGTATATTCACCAGCGACTAAATTAAACTCTTTCTCAACAATGTCCGCGAAGAAATTATCGTTTAACCAGCTTGGAATTTTGGTACCGGTTAGTTCACGATTTTCGAGAATTTGCGACATTTTTACGTATAGACTTATATTAAACACCACCACATGCAATATTAAAACACAAAATAAAATATTTTGATTCACACAGCACGAGAGTTGAGTTGTAACTGCTGAATGTACATTGAGTTAAAATTTAGGTTAAATTTTGTGTGCAATGTTATTGTTGTGATTGTGGATAATTATTTTTTTTTTTAAGTATCGAACTTCGACAAATACCACCTTAAAATCTAACAAACATAATTTTGTGTAAAACACAATACAATAGTAATGAATAAAATTTCATATGAATGAAATTATCTTAAGTACTTGTTTGTGTCGCGAGATTGCAATTGTTAGTGTATTGAATCGCTCGCGAATGAAAGTTTTTAACGTATCTTCGATTGAATCGAATCACCAAACATTCAATAATTATGAACGATTGGTGATTAATGGCAATTCTAAATACGTTATACTTCTCAGTTTTTTGATTGAACGTCCTTCTGAAAGGCATTTCAGTCTAAAACTATTTTGACTGAGTTGCCTTTTTATTTTTGACTAAAACTTCTTTCTGCTTTTAACTGGGGCCCCGGGGCCAACGTATAGGTCTACAAAGGCATTTCAGCGAAAAAAAACTACCCAAACAAAAAGTATTCTAGTCCAAAAATTTGTGACTAAAATACCATTTAAGAAAGTTGTTCAGTCCAAATAGACAAAGGGCATTTCAGTCAGACTGTTTTCTAATCGAAACACCTTTTCTTGGATTGAACTTCCTTTTTTAAAGGAGTTTTAGTTATGACTGTTATCATAATCGTATACATAAAACAAATGTAGCCACGAATTAAGGTTAATTATTCTCAAGAACTACTACATGGAACACATAATTTCTAATCGCTGTGTAAGTCAGCCCGCAAGTTGTGGCTGACGCTACAGGCGCCTGTATATTTAAATACTGATTCTAAGAAATATTGAATAACGGAAATTAAACCTTATAAAACCAACTTATGTCCGCTAAACGAGACAAAATGTTTAAAACAATCCGTATTAGCTATATGATGTGAACTATTTGTGTCAAAAAATTTAATACCATAGATATGATTGGTGCTATATTCCGACACATAGATGACTATAACGCCAATCACAACATAGGAATGGTCTTAAAAATTAGATCACGAGTCGTGGACGTAACATCAAGTTAATCCCATAAGAATTAGTTCCGGCACTTAATGTTCCTTAGGATAATTAAGAACAATCTCAAATAAAGTAGGCCATAAACTTAAAGCCTGTAGCGCCAATCGGCAAAACATAATGACTGGAAATCACTCCAATTTTATTCCATGGAAATTCAGACGAATGACATTTAGGTATATCACTGTGATCAAAAAGTATTAAGAAATTTCAAAGAAAACAGAAATGGCTTATTATTAATCGAGTCAATCTCTTTAATCGAGTCAAAACGATGTCCCCGGAGTGGTTTCTTGAGTTTCGGGCAAAGCAAAATTTGATGCAAGTTCTTTCCTGAATATGTTTTTAAAAAATCGAAAAATGAACTCTTTTAGAAGAAAATAAACAAGGGTATCTCATTAACTACTAAAAATATTGATACGAAATTTGACACAGATGTCTGTTAGGGTGCTACCAACCTAAGAAAAAAAAACTACTCATTTGGATAAGCCCGCGCGATTTAAATGGAAAAGTCTTACCTGATCACAGTAGTATAAATTAGTTTCTTCCCGGATTAAATAAACGGCTCTGGGGTGCTATTCTTGAACCATTACGAACATTTTCGTATTACGAGTTAGTGTAAAAGTATTACGAAAACTATTATTTTCGTAATACTTTTACACTAATTCGCAATACGAAAATTTTCGTAATGTTTCAAGAATAGCACCCCTGGTCATAAATTAAAATAAAATATTGAACTGGCAATGGTTGTATGCCAAATTTTAGACCATTTTACTTCAGATTTGGCATTTTTGAATTCGTTTGTGCATTCTTAGTGTTAACAGGTTAAAAATGGAGTGATTGATCTAGAAAGGAATGGTCAGACGATTGTTAGCATATATTTACATAAAAAGTGAAAGATTCGAGAGGAAGGAAAATGGTTTCCACGTGAGTTGAAAGAAAAGGACATTGAAAATCGACTCATTGCTTTCTCGGTACAAAAAGCAATCGTTTCTTTATCAGGGGCCCTATTATGAAATTTTCGATAGCGTTTTTTTCGATAATATCGAGTGTTTCGATAGCGTCGAAAATACCTATCATGAAATTTTCGATAGAGTTTTTTTCCGATAATCTCGAGAGTTTCGATGGCATCGAAAATATCTATTATGAAATAATCGATATCGAAATCACTTCAATTTGAATGTGACATTATAGAGATATGTATTTACTTGGCATATATGTATTCATATGTATACATAAGACATTTACTTGGCAGATATGTAAATATAAGACATTTGTTTGGAACTTGGCCATTTCCTATCCGATTTTGATGAAATTCAGCATGCACAATGGAAATGGGATTCTAAAATGATTTTTAGATAAAATTCTGGAATATGGCCAATTAGGAAGGAACTTGGTAATTTCTTATCCGATATTGATGAAATTCAGCAAGCACGATTGAAATGGGATTCTAAAATGATTTTTAGATAAAGTTCTGGAATATGGCCAATTAGGAAGGAACTTGGCCATTTCTTATCCGATATTGATGAAATTCAGAATGCACGATGGAAATGGGATTCTAAAATGATTTTTAGAGAAAGTTCTGGAATATGGCCAATTAGGAAGGAACTTAGTAATTTCTTATCCGATATTGATGAAATTCAGCATGCACGATTGAAATGGAATTCTAAAATGACTTTTAGATGAAGTTTTGGAATATGGCCAATTATCATGGAACTTGGCTATTCCTTAATCGGTTTTAGTGAAATTTGATACTTGCGATTGAAATGGGATTCTAACATGCTTTTTGGATGAAGTTCTGGAATATGGCCAAGTATGATGGAACTTGCCAATTCCTTAAACGATTAGGATATGTGCGTTGGAAGTGGTATACAAAAATGGTTATTTGATGTATTCAATGACTTTTCTATAAATCATTTAAGAATCCCATTTTCAACGCACATGTCGAATTTCATAATAATCGGTTGGGAAATATGCAAGTTCCGTCATACTTGGAAATATTACAGAACTTCAAACAAAAATCATTTGAGAATCCCATTTGCAACGCAAATGTCTAATTTAATCATAATCGGTTGAGAACTAGGCAAGTTCGATCATACTTGGTGAAATTCCAGAACTTCATCTACAAATCGTTTTAGAATTCCATTTGCAACGCACATGTCAAATTACATCATATTTGGTTGAGAACTAGGCAAGTTCCATTATACTTGGCCATATTCCAGAACTTCATCCAAAAAACATTTTAGAATCTCATTTGCATCGTACATGCTGAATTTCATCAATATCGGATAAGAAATGGCCAAGTTCTTTGCTAATTGGCCATATTCCAGAACTTTATCTAAAAATCATTTTAGAATCCCATTTCTATCGTGCTTGCTGAATTTCATCGAAATCGGATAAAAAATGGCCAAGTTCCTTGCTAATTGGCCATATTTCAGAATTTTACCTAAAAATCATTTTATAATCCCATTTCTATCGTGCATGTTGAATTTCACCAAAATCAGATAAGAAATGGCCAAGTTTCCTCCTAATGGGCATATTGCAGAACTTCCTCTAAAAATCAATTTAGAATCCCATTTCCATCGTGTATGCTGAATTTAACCAAAATCGGATAAGAAATGGCCAAGTTCCTTCCTAATTGGCCATATTCCAGAACTGCCTCTAAAAATCATTTTAGAATCCCATTTAAGGATCATTTTAGAATCCCATTTATCCCCTAATTGGCCATATTCCAGAACTTTATCTAAAAATGATTTTAGAATCCCATTTCTATAGTGCGTGCTGAATTTCACCAAAATCGGATAAGAAATAAAGGCAGATCTCAGTATACTCTGGCAAATCATCATGAATAGACTCACGCTTGAAGAACGCTACGAAATTATTAAAATTTACTTTGAAAATCAGTCGTCGATTCTCGCAACTAGACGAATTCGTGATTTTTATGGCGCACATAATCGTTCATCTGAGCAAGCTATCCGTCAAACTGTGGATAGGTTTCGTACCACATACTCTCTAGAGGATGCAATAACATCAACACGTCGAAGGAATGTGCGTACTGAAGAGAATATCGCCGCTGTAAACAAAAGTGTGGAAGAAGATCCAAATTTAGCGATTCGTCGTCATTCGCAGGAATTGGGGCTCTGTCCGTCCACTACAAATATGGATGACATTAATCCGAACGAGATTTGGTTTCAACAGTATGGCGCTAAATGCCATACGGCGACCGCAACCATCGACTCATTAAAATCAAAATTTGGCGATAAGTTGATTTCGTGAAATGGACCTGTCAATTGGCCTCCAAGGTCGTGCGATTAGACGCCTCTCGATTATTTCCTGTGGGGCTACGTGAAGTCACTGGTTTATGTTGATAAACCAGCAACAATTAACGCCTTGGAGGCCAGCATTGTTCGTGTTATTCGTGACATACGGCCAGCAGTGCTCGAAAAAGTGGCCCAAAATTGGACGTCGAGAATGCATTTTCGTCAAGAACAGCCGATGCCCGAAATCATTTTCAAATATTAATGCCATGTACATATTGATCTTTCGAATAAAAAAAAAATTTTCATTACAATTTAATTTTTTGTGTTATTTTTTACAATTTCAAGTTCTATCGGGCTTAAAAAAACACTCTTTAGAATCCCAAGAAAATTTTAATAAAAAAAATCATAAATGCTCAGTTCAACACCCCATTACAATGGACAACCTTTTTGGTCCCATCGATGTCCGTTGTAGAGAGGTTTCTCTGTAATATAATATTAATATAACACAAATATATTATTAATATAAAATAAAAATTTATTTGCAACTCACATTTTTGGAAAAAATATTTTTATTTATTAAATATTGCAATTTAATTCTATTAAACTACCTTGATGAAATAATATGGTCGTCACCTCAAGAGCAGTCGAAAATTTTCGATATTATCGAAAAAAAAATACTATCGAAAAATTTCATGATAACTCATTTTCGATACTATCGAAAAAAAAACGCTATCGAAAATTTCATAATAGGGCCCCAGATTCGGACTGGTAATGAAAATTGACTAAAACTATCAACATCATAGATAAAACGAAATATTCACGGAAACAAGACCTTGCTGTGTATTTAGTAATATGAAAAAGGTCTTATTTATTATGAGCTAGGTGAAATTGGTGACGGTCGATGTTATCAGTTATTTTCCAGTATGACAACGCTCGACCGCATGTAGCAAAACCTGTTATAGATGGGTTATTGTCCCGTGGTTGCATATTCACTAGCCATGGCTCCTTCCGATTATCACATGTTCCGTTCAATGCAGCATGGTTTAGTTTATGAACACTTCGAATCATACGAAGAAACTAAAAATTGGGTCGATGAATGGATTGCATCAAAACCGTGGAATCTACACACCAGAAAGCTAGAAAAATGGAAAATAATTGTAGCAAATAGCGGAAATTATTATGAGTGAAATAAAAATAACCATTTTCTCAAAATAAACGTGTTTTTTTTTGCAAAAAACAGGAGGAACTTAAGTTATATACCAATAAAATTGACCTAACACATCAGCGCCCAATCGCTACTTAACTATGATTTCAAATTGTTTGTCATATAAAGTGGCACTGTCGTAGATCTGTAGCAGAAAATTAGTATCACAGGTAATCAACATTATTCCAATTTAATTCTAAGTGAATTTAGGCCGAACACTTAAGGTTCTTGAAAATCGTTAATTAAAATCTTTGAAATTCAATTCCATTGGAAATTAAGAGGTTAGGATCGGCCAAAATTATTTAGGTCAACATTTTTGGAGTGGCGTGATTGATGGGCAATACGTAGTTTTTTAATTTATTTTTATTAACTTTGTTATTATTGTTAATTTTTAATATTATTTCACCTCATGCTGTACATTTTATTGTAAATGAGCTACTGCTCAAAATAGAAGGTGTAAGCATGAGGTGGAAATTGTTTGAAAAAATTTAAGAGGTTTTTATGCCTAATGGAAGCAACTTCACTATTTTTTTTTTTGTTTCGATTGCTTTGTTTCCAAGTGTGATTTTCCTTTTAATACTAATGTTGTTTTCGATTCACCAAAAAAGAGCAAACCGGCTTGCTCTTTCTGCTGTCAAATTGTTCGATGCGTCAAGAAAAGTCGCTCGGTCAAGCAAAATTGTTGTTGGTTTACGAATCTCGATTTTTTCGCAGATTTATTAACACAAACACAAATAGAACTGTCATTTTGAAAGCGTCATTTGTGTTTTGTGTTATATTTTGTGTTTCTGTTTATTTTTATGTAAATATTTTATATTAAAGAATTTACTTGCTGTTGTTATGTTATGTATATAACATGAGAATATGTTAAGTTGTTTTTTATACAGTATCGATCTTTTATAAAAATTATAGGTTATGTTTATATAAACGTCAAAAACACACACACACATATATATTACGGAGCAACTGTTCGATTCACACAGCCTAGAAAGTGATCTTTTAAAGATTTGGTAAAAGGTGAATCGATAAATTATTTATAAAATACTATAAATAAATATTCTAACCTGCAAGACCCAAAGCACCCACTCTGAATAGGGCCACCCACCCCAAATGCACCATCTCTGTTTATCTCTATGTCCATTCTGAATCCGGTAAACCACGTCGTTCATCCTTGTGATGACATAGTAAGGTCCTTCCCGTGCTGGTTGCAGCTTCGGTGATAATCAATTATTTCGTTACAGTTTGTGAAGTAATACCAATACCCCTTCCTGGAAGTCTTGGTTATTTACTCATGTGTTATATCGAGCTTTCATTCGAGCTTACATGACATCCATATTTTCTCCTGTACAAACTGATTTCTCATAAAGATCCCCATTCATCCGGTCTACGTAATCCCATCCACATAAGACGAGATAATCGTAGATTATCATCACAGTTAGGTGACGCGGCATTGTCAACCTTCGTTTCCTTTCTTGCGGTTTAAGGTTTATTAATGACTCTAAATCTGCATTCGATTTAGTAATCATAAAACCTATTCATGTAATTTCGAGACACACTACACTCTTTGGAGGATTTGTCTTAAAAAGTATAATAGATTTCATAGAGAACAAAATTTCAATTTAGTTGGGTGTAGAAATTATATTTCGAACAATACAGTGAACCCCTACGCAATATACTGAAAACCACAAAAACATAATTCTCTCTTTGAGTAATTTTACACTCCAACTAATGCGAGATTGCTTTGAGCGAAGTAAAAAATATTTATTTAGAAAAATTATCGTTGGTTAGTTAGTTAGTAAGCGTTCGAACACCGGTGAGTAAAGGAGATGTTTATTTATTTATTGTTAACTCTTGCTGTACCTTCAACATGAAAATAAAACGAATTTATGAAACTAACAATGGGTTTTCATTGTGGTATGGATTACAGGAATATACAATACATTTGAATACGATACTAACCAAATGTGAGGTTCTAAACTGATTTTTAGATGAAATTCTGGAATATGGCCAAGTAGAATGGAACTTGGTTATTTATTAACCGATCATGATGAAATTCGCCATTTACGATGGTAGTGGGATTCTAAAATGATATTTAGAAGACGTTCTGAAATATGGCCAAGTAGGAAGGAAGCCGGCTAGTTATCAAGCAATTTAGGTGAAATGCCACATGTGCAATGGAAGTGGGATTCTAAAATGATTGTTTGACGAAGTTCTGAAATATGAGGTAAAAGTAGGATGGAACTTGCCTATTTCTTAACCGGTTTTGATGAAATTTGACATGGGCGATTGAAATTGGATTCTAAATGTTATTAAGAAGACGGTATGGAATATGATCAATAAGAAGGAACTCGGTGAGTTCTCGACCGATTCAGGTGAAATTCGACATGTTCGATGGAAATGGGATTCTACAATGCTTTTCAGATGCAGCTCTGGAATAAGGCCAATTACGAATGAACTCGGTTAGTTCTCAACCGATTATGGAAGTGAGATTCTAAGATGATATTTCGAAGAAGCTTTGGAATGTGGCCAATTAGGAAGGAACTCGGTTAGTTCTCTACCGATTTTGGTGCAATTCGACATGCGCGATGGAAATGTGATTCTAAAACGATTTTTAGTTGAAGTTCTGGAATATGCCCAATTAGGGCGGAATTGGGTCGTTTCTTAACAGTTTTTAGATGAAGTTCTGAAATAAGGCCAAGTAGGCTGAACTTGTCTATTTTTTAACCAATTTTGTTGATAAAAATGGGGTTCTAAAATGATATTTAGGAGAAGTTCTGGAATATGGCCAATTTCGACATGTACTATGGAAATGGGATTCTAAAAAGATATTTAGAAGAGATTCTGAAATAAGGCCTGTTAGGAAGGGACTTGCCTTTTTCTTAAACCATTTTGATAAAATTTGATTTAACGATCATTTCAGAATCCCACTCCCATCGTATATCTAAAGAGCTACAGAATCTTTCAAACAGAATTTTTCAGTTTTTTCCCTGTATCGTAAGGACGGACCTTGTAACTAACATGGGTCCCTGATTTTTGGATACCTGGAGCCATAACACATCTGCACAACTGTGTCCAAAAGCGAAAACCAAATAAGTGCAATTTAGTGATTTTATATTTTTAGCTCGTCTAAAGCCTGGTTTCCATTATGAAACATTTACTGACAGTAATTTTTACAGAATAAAAACGTAAAAGTCCAAAATTTCATTGAACTGACACAGATCATTTTTTGTTTTTAATTTTTTTTGAAAAATTGCATTGAAAAATTGAAATATATGTAGTATTTTTCCAGTACTGAAAAAACATACTTCGCTTCATATATTTTTCAGTAAATTTTGTCAGTATACTAGTGGAAAAGTGTTTTTTTTTCTCTCACACAGCACGCGAATATATATTTTTATTCCATTTTGTTTATACTTTAAATAAATAAATCATAATGGAAATCAGATTTAATACAATTTTATGTTTGAATTACACTGTCAAATTCTCAAAACTACTTATAAGTTATACATTTTGAAAGAAACACTAATCCATTTTTTCAGAAATCGGTTTAAATCTTTATTTGCTTCTACTGAAAAATAGTTTGTATTCACATAATTGGTTTTCGATTTTGGACACAGATAGTATTGGAACACGTTTAGTAGAGCATACTGTTTGAAAACACCATTTTTAAAAAACGGAATAAAGGGTAAGCTACATTTTGGATAGAGTCTTAGGTCAGAAACCTTACTATATGACAGCAAATACCTTATTATGGTTCGAGTCTTGGGTTAAAAACACTTATTTTAGTTTCTATATTTACTAACATGAATTTTGAAATCTTAGTAAGCGTATTATTTCTTAAGAGAGAACTAGCCAACATTTAAGAAATTTAACGTAACAGTGCAGTATATGAAGTTTACATGTTACTGCCCAGCGAACCTTTAAGAAATGTTCGTTCAGTTTCGTTAAATTGAAGTGCCAACGTAACAGAGCGAAAATTATCGCGCAAAACTGAAGGAAATGTCAAAAATCCAAATTGCCCTTTGTGCAAATCTTCTTGTGGGAGCACATTGTACATTTTAAGATTAAATTCAAAATTATTTATTTATGTTCATCTAGGTAAATTGAAAACCGAATTATTAAAGACTTTATAAATTGTAACATCAAATTATTTATTTTCGTTTTTTTTCGTACGCCACATGATCTGTGTCTTTTATTATTTATGTTTATGTACTTTAAGAATTTTTTAATAATTGAAATAATTTTCGAAGTTCCTCCAATTCCATCGTCAGTTCAAAATTCTACACAAATTTTAAAAAATTTTAATGAGAGCTACCGTCACCATCAAAGCAATTGACAAGTTGTGTTACAGTTTCGCTAGCCAACCTGTCAAATTTTCCGTAAGAAAAAACTTTCGTTAAATTCTGTTAAATTTCTTAAATGTTCGTGGTTGGCTCTTTAGGTAAATAAGAACCATTTGATTTTATAAAATTAAACTATATTTTGACATGTGTGTGTAAATATTGATTTATAATCAAATGCCTACTTTAATAATTTAAATATTGTGTACAAAATATACTTTGTATATAAATAATGAAAGTGCATGCTTATGAGTCAAACGAATTGATTTCTTTGTTTAATACGACCGCCACCAAAATGTTTATGTTTATCATTGTGAATCTAACAAATTTTGTGCTTATGTTATAAGGCTAAGCGTTTGCTTGATTAGCGAAATTATCTAATTAAATTACCGCTGGTGGGGTTTAATTAGATGGAGAATTAGAAACTACACTTTGGTGATTAAGCTTATTCTGCCTTATTTTTAATAAACTTCGAGTTTAAATACATATTTAGAAACTGCTTAATAGTATTGTGACGGTGACACCTAGTATGTAATAGAATAAGTAAAATTAATAGCTCAATGTTTTACTGTACTAAATGGAATTTTCCATGATAAAACAGTTCTAAATGTTTCTACACTATTAGTACTGGAAAATTCATGAACTTTCGAGAAGCTTGGTTTGTGTATATAAAAAGGCGAATAAGATCGAATTGGATTATTCGAATTTGGAACGCGATAGAGTAAACTTGTAAGATTATTAATAATATTTGGTAAGCGATAGTGTAAAGATTGAAAGGAATTAAAAAGTGATTTAAAAGGTGTTTTAGTGTAAAATAAAAAGTAAAAGTGATCAGTAAAATTTGAGAATAATTGATATAAAGTGGGTTTGTGAATTTTTATTGATAAACTGTGTTGTAATAGATTTTGTGAAATAAATAAATTCGTTCGAGATAAATTAAATTTATTTTGTATTATTCACAATCCAGTGATACGAACCTTGCGTGACAAGGCAAAAACGTAACAGTATTATTTAGATCAAAGCCCTCTATGATATTGGTTATATGCATACAATAAATATAGCAGGTTCAGAATATTTAATAAGCATGACTAAATTGAAAAAAATTTTACCTATACATATACATATAGCCAACTCTCTTTTTAAGTAAGCCTCGATTTAATAATTATTCAAATAATAAAGTTTAGTGTTTTATTTTTGATTATGTAATTGAGTGCTGCTTGTGTTAAATTAAACAGTGCAAGTTAAGAGAAAAGATCTATCCGAATCTCATAAAGTTATGAATGCATTGTATGCGCTAATAAAGTTAATTTCTACAGGTACGAGTAAGTATAAATAGCAATTAGTAAAATTATAGTTTATATATTTCTAAATTAAACAAATGCTCTATTTTCAAGATAAGTAATAAACGCCATTGAGTCTTCTTCATAATATAGGTTCATTAAGGGTATATTAACTATTTACATTGGATTGACTCCAAAGTAAAATTGTTGAATTTTTTTAATTTTTTCAGTAAAATGTAGAAGGAAAGTCCTACTGGTAAGGGCGGTTTGCGCATTGATTTTTTTTGTATGTATAAAAACGAAATGTATAAATAAAATTTATTAACCTTACGTTTTAATTTTCTCGGTTTATCTCACATATCACATCATCATTGTTCAAAAGAGTTTAGTACAACAATAATAACAAAATACATAAATGTATTTATTTTTCAAAAAGAAATGTGTGCCTGTCTCTATAGGTAATCATTCAAAGGTATTAGCATACTACCTATAATATTCTTAAGATTATAGTAACACCACCGTACCAGTATATTATCTGGATTAATCCAAATTGGATTGTAAATATGGAGAGAATTATAAACAAAAAATTGGAGGCCACCGATATTAATGTACAATGTTCCTATTTTTGTAAGACCAGGGGCAATCATTAAAGACATAGGGAAAATCATTAAAGAATCCCATTTCCATCGTACCCTAGCCAAGTTACAGGATAATTGGCCATATTTCAAAAATGTATGAAAAATAATGCATTACATACTTATAGAAGTAGTACATTACCTGCAGTTTACAAAAAAATACACAATAATTTTTTAGAATTATTTGAAAAATCCATTTTTATTCATGCGTGGCTTTTTTTACATATACGTTTATAAAAAGGATGGGGCGGAAGCGCGTACGGGAGGCTAACCGGAGGATGGTGGTAACCCGCCCAGGCCTGAAGGGGGTACCAGCAGCATGGGGAGAGAAGCTGAGAGTAGGGGAGAGAGTGAATCCGGCGACCTCGGTCTGGCAAGGATTCACTTGGAAGATGAGGAGAAGCACACAAGCGAAGGAGCTGGTGTACCAATGGAGGAGGATGTCGGCAGCCCGGCCAGACGGGGGGGGGGGCACTGACAAGTCCTCTACAGAGGGTAGGAGGGTTAGCGAGACGGGCGAATCCGGCGCATCCCAAAATACCGAGAAATAATATTGCTGCGATAGCAGGAATATACCATAGAGGTAGGTAAAGGTTGAAAGGTTACGGTTAAGATAATTCAAATTAACCTTCACCATTCTAAGGCTGCTTCGGCAGCTCTACTCCTCAGGCTGGCTAGTTCGGGTGGGGATGTGATACTAATCCAAGAACCTTGGATTAATAACAACAGGATCTGTGGCTTCAGAACCAAGGGGTATAAAATTATATCCTCTAGTAAGTCTGGGAAGATCAGATCTTGTATTCGTGGTAAAAATAATATTAATCTTTTCCTTCTCTCTCAATACAGCACTGGTGACACTACTGCAGTTAGCCTGGAAGTAAGCACTTGTAGATTCTGGCTAGTTTCAGCCTACATGGACCGGGAGAAGGAGGTTTCTCCGGATAACCTGGAGGAGCTGATCCGTGAAGCGGAACAGTCAAAGGTAGGTGTGGTACTGGGAGTAGATGGCGCATCACACTATCTGGGGAAGCACAGACATTAATGAAAAAGGTGAGTCACTTTTTGATTATTTGATGAGTACTAACCTTTCAGTGTGTAATATTGGGTGGGAACCTACATTTATTACTAGTAACAGGCAGGAGGTTCTAGTCGTGGCCCTTGCCTCAAATAATATTCTTCATATGGTTAAAAATTGGAGGGTGGATAAGGAACACTTCTTTTCTGATCATCGATATTTAACCTATGGCCTCGATATTCACCCTTCTACCCGGGAAACCTTCAGGAATCCTAGAAGGACCAACTGGAGCATATATGGGGAATTACTAGAGGATTTGTTGCCGTCGAGGGCTCTAGAGCCCCCGACGACCATGGGGGAGCTGGAGGACATGGTGGCTAGCGTTAATAGCGCATGCAACCGGTCCTTTCGTGCTGCCTGCCCACTGATTAAGCCTAGAGGTAGGCAAAAACATATGGTGGTCCAGGGAACTGGGAACCTATCGTAAGGCTTGTAGGACAGCCTTTAATAGAGCCAAAAATACAAGGGAGGCTCAGGATTGGGACTCCTATAAGGAGAAACTCGTAATTTATAAGAAAGAATTAAGAAAGGCACAAAGGAGGTCTTGGAGAATCTTCTGTGATAAAATGGAAGAGGTATCCGAAATCTCCCGCCTTAGGAAGATTCTTTCCAAAAGTACAGCTAGTCCCAGTTTTTTGATAAAACCGGACGGATCTTGGACACTTTCTAGTGAAGAATCTCTGGAGCTTCTCTTCGATACACACTTCCCAGGGAGCTTTGAGGACCTGTTGGTGCATAGCAATCATCAGGAATCACTGTCAGTGTTCACAGAGGATATCGTAACCAGGAAACGGATCCTATGGGCACTAAGGGGTTTTAAACTATTTAAATCGGCTGGTCCGGATCAAATTATACCAGCGGAACTTCAAAACAACTCAGTAATTATTCTTCCGTACTTGGAACCTATATTCAAAGGGTGTTTGAAGCTGGGCTATATTCCTAGGTACTGGAAGGAAGTCAATGTGGTGTTCATACCGAAAGCGGGGAAAAGCTCACATGTCTATCCTAAGGACCTAAGACCAATAACTCTATCATCCTTTCTTTTGAAAACCTTGGAAAGGCTGCTGGATGTATGTATACATTAGATCTGTGGACACTACTCTGCACGTCTTGGTGTGTACGATTGAGAAATCGATTAATTCGAAGGAATTCTGTTTGGTGGCCTTCCTGGATATAGAGGGCGCCTTTAATAATGTGAAAGCGGAGGCAATCAAGGAGGGATTGTCATTTTTGGAGGTGAACGTTCCTCTGAGAAGGTTAATCAATTTTATGCTGGGAAGTAGGATTGTTAGGTTGAAGTTGGGGGACTCCACCATCAAGAGGCGAGTAACTAGGGGAACATCCTGGGGTTCTGTCCCCTCTTCTTTGGAACTTAGTGGTAAACGGGTTACTACTAGAATTTGGAGAGCTGGTACTCTTCACTAAGAAATACAAAATCCCGGTAGTTGTCCCTCCTACCTTAAATGGCACGAGACTTGCTTTTACTGATAGTGCTAGATATCTGGGCATTATCTTGGACAGTAAGCTTAGTTGGAGGCCCAACATGTTGGAGAGAATAAACAAAGCTACTATAACTTTGCGCTCTGTCTGAAGCCGGAGCTGGTACACTGGCTCTATACCGCTGTAGTGAGACCTGTACTCATGTACGGGGTGGGTGTTTGGTGGCCAGCTCTGGACAAGGTAACTTATAAAATTAGGATTGAGAGGTTGCAAAGAACGGCCTGTATGCTGGTTAGCGGGGCATTGAGGTCGACACCGACAAGTGCCTTAGAGGTTATGTTGCACCTTCTTCAGGTCGACATTTTTGGTAAACAGATGGTGGCAAATACGGCTGTACGACTTGCAGCCGTCTCTCAGTGAAGGTGTCTTAGTACAGGACACTCTACTTTCGTTAGATCGTTGAAGGATGAGCTGGCGAATCTTGACTACATTAAACCTACTCTACGCTTCGAGATGCGATTTCGGACCTCCTTCCCTTCAAGGGAATCCTGGAGGGATAGATCGTTATCGGAAATCGAAGCGCTACAATTTTTCACAGATGGCTCCAAGCTAGACGGCAAAGTGGGAGCTGGAGTATTCTGTGACAAATTAAATGTAAACATTTCTATTCATCTCCTTGATTCCTGAAGCGTGTACCAAGCTGAAGTCGTAGCGATTGGGGAGGTCATGACGTGGTTTAAGCATAATTTGGTATCCTCAGATGATATCGCAATCCATGTGTACAGTCAAGCGGCGATCCGGTCGTTAGAATCGGTGTCTTTGGCGTCACGGGTGGCGTTGAGTTGTCACTCATCTCTAAATGAGATGGGTGAGCATTTCAATATCCAGGTAATCTGGGTCCCAGGTCACTCGGGTGTCATGAGGAATGGTACGAGGTCATGGTACGACTCTCCAGCTGCAACCGGAAAGGGCAAGTCTGGGGAGGCCTATCACAGCGCTGAGACAAGCACTTGGGAAGCAGGCGCTATCCTCAGCGGGGGAAAGGTGGTCGAACACCCTCACCTGTAGAGTTGCAAGACAAGTTTGGCCAAAGCTGGACTTGGGGCGCGCTAGGGCATTAATATCCCTACGCAGACGTGAATTAAGAACGGTCGTAGGAATTCTCACGGGACACTGCCTTTTTGGAGAACATGTAAGAAGGCTGGGTCTGGAGGCAAATGACTTCTGCAGAAGCTGCTTAGACGAAGAGGAGGAAGAGACGTTGGTCCACTTCCTCTGCTCATGTCGAGCATTGGCACAAACACTTGGGTAAGTTCAGGATGACCTGCCTCTCGGATCTCGAAAACATTAAAGTGCGGGACATATTACACTACATAAGTAGCTCGAAATGGATCCAATAGGGGTAAAGTGGATATATTCTGTGGTATCACAATGGACCGTCACCGGTCTAAGTGTGCCTAAGCAGCCACTCCAACCTAACCTAACCTAACCTTTGTTACATATGTATATACATATTTATGATAAAATAAACACTAATGGTTTAATTTAATATATATTATAATTTAGCTTCACTTTATTAACAAATTTAAAAAAAAAATACACAATCACAAAAAAATTTTAATTTCAAAAAATGATAAAAACTTTTTTACATGTTAAAAATTTAGTTTTAAAAAAGCAATTTCAAATAAATTAAATAATTTTAATGTAACAATATATAATTTTAATAATTGGGAAGACTAGTTTCGGAATGCTCTTCCATCATCGGTTCCAATAATTTAACTACAAATTTTGAAATGAGATTTGCGCTATCTATATGAGTACGTCTTAATTAGGTTTGCTTATTTTAACTGTATAAAATCATTTCATACGAGTATAATGAGTTTCTCATTGAGGATGTGTGGATTATGTCTATTTTTATATATTTCAATCTTATCTAGTCGATCAAAACCAACACTAATGTAATACTACAAGCCTGATTCAGTGATGAAGCACGCAGATACGCTCTTACATTTAATACCTTATCCTTGAAAGTGTTAGTGCGAAAATAGAATAAAAATACTCTCATCTAACCAATCCCAAATAATTTTTTCCATTATTAACATACCCAATTCTCCCTCCACAATTCGTTTGTTTTGTTTTATCTACAATTTGTATGTTTTTCTCCCTCATTTATATAATCTGTCGATCACCAATACTTTCATGTATAAGCGCAAAATAAATGTAGAATATTGGTGACAATCAGGCTTGTAGTACATTAAAGTTGGTTTTGAGTCGATCCATCATGCTGCCTTTCTTCAATGCGTGAATTGCTTTTAAGTTTGTATCTATATTTGTGTATGTGTGTTTTTGCGTGACAAGGTGTTGAGCGTAATTGGATTTAAACTGTATGTTTTTGTGTAACTGCTGTACTTCATTTAGATGTGTTCGTTAAATCGTTGAGGGAATGAACGGCCGGTTAGCCCCAGGTTTGCCCAATATATAACATCGGGCAATTATTGGACGTCAGTTTGCAGATTCCACTGTCATATTTTGGATTTTGTTTGAATGACAACTTGTTTTGTAATCTTTGTGATGTTTTGTAGGCGATGTTGTAATTGAATTTTCAAATGTTTTTATGAAAATATGATTTGTGCATTTATTATATTCTATTGTTTTTAATTTTTGAGTTCATATGGTGAATTATGTGGGAACTATAGCCATTTGGTTTGCAATGTGTAATATTGTGTGCAGCTCTTCTATATAGTCGTCTTCATTCATGGGGATGTTGTTGAGCCTATTGAGCATATGGTTATATGCTGCTAATTTTTGTTGTGATGGATGGTTAGAGGTGTTGTGAATAGCTCGATCTGTTTGGGTTGGTTTTCGGAATATTGTGAAATTGTGTTTGTGATTAATATTTTTAATTGTTAAATCAAGAAAGTTGAGTGTTTTGATGTTATGGTGTAAAGTTGTCTTTTTGTGACCAAGAATAGGATCAAAATGTCTTCGACATAACGATGCCAATATAATATGTTGTTTTTATATTTATTCGTGTCATTACTGATGTAAGTTCATTCCAGATAATTTAAATATATATTAGCCAACGTGCCGGATAATGGGCTGCCTAATGGTAGTCCCTATTTCTGTATATACAATTTGTTGTTGTATTGAAAGTAATTTTGTACCATGATGGTTTTCAATAAATTTATTGCCTGTGTTGTTTATGTGCTATCGACTTGGTTTTCTGTCAATAGATTTTTTGTTATTTGTATAGTTTCGGCAACAGCTGGGGGTCAATTCTCGTTCCGTGAGAAGTATAATGGAAAGTTTTTTCAATGAGAAATATACATTTCCGATTCATGTTCCTTGAGAAGGAAAAAAATGACGTCAAAATCTTTTCATATGAATAAAACTTTCTCACCGACCATTTTGGCGGTGAGAACATCATAAATATGAAAATAAAATTCTATTAAAACTAAAGTTGTAATTTTAGCATAAAAGGTGCATTGAAACTGTAATATGATTTACTTTAAACTTAACTAATAAGTAAATCTATTAAAAACAATTCCGTTTATTTAAGAAAAGCCTCCAAATAATTAATTTTGTTGTTTTAAAAATAATTTGGTAATTTTTATAATTTATTTTATATTTTGACAGGCAATGACGAAAACTGATTATCTAAATCTACTTTATCATTTATTTAGCTAATATTTACACCATTTGCTGTATCAACTAGCGGAAATCTATATGAAACTCGATAAAATGTCTGTTTACAGTGTAGCTTATTATGAAAACAACTTATTCAGCGTTTTTTTTCACGATTCTTTTTCATTTGGACATCGAGAATCGCTTATTGTCGTTGTGTGAAATATTATAAATTAAAAAGACTTGATGGAAACAAAATGGAAACATTTTTTTCATTAGGTTTTTTCACAGAACGAGAATTGACCCCCAGGTATTCGTGTATATTTTTGAGACATCGACAGATCTTATTTTATCTACTAATTCTAGATTGTTTTTTACCGAGGAGTTGTTTTTCAAAATGATGTTATTGGTCAGCCAAATGTTGAGGAATTTTGCAATTTTGTACGATGGAGCAGTTGTGAAATTTATTAAAGGGTGGATTGGAATATTTTCTTTGTGGAGTTTCGGTAATCCCGTTATGTTTGGTGCTTTTATTGGTTTTATCATTTTGTTTCTGTGTATTTGTTGTTTACTTATGGATGTAGATTTGTCGATCACTTGGTTTACGGCAGTTTGATATTTTTTGGTTAGATCACTATTAAGTAGTATGATTTGATTTTGAGAATGTAATCTTCTATGATTACTTCGTGTAAGATGACTATGGTATTGCCTTTATCAGCTTTCGTGATTAAACCGTCGTTTTCGTTTAATTTCTTTTTAATATTATTTGAAACTTTTGAAAATGTTGTTTCAATTTTAAATGTGAAGGGCTTTTTAGTTTTAATTTCATTAATTATAATGATTCTGATGTCTTCATGATGTTGTATGTCTGTTTTTAAGATCGCGATTTGTTTGTTTCGTGTTTTTCTATTGTTTTTTGCGTGTAAATTATATTTTAATCCATTTTCAAGCAATTGTGTTTCTTGATCGTTGACTTCTATGTCTGTAAGGTTGTGTATCTTTTTATAAAATTCATGTTTTATCAAATGTGTAGTGTCTCCTAAAATTTGGCAGCATGACATAGACATAATCTGCACATCCTCAATGACAAACTCAACACAAAAACCAATAAATTATATAACATGATTTTATACAGTTAAAATAACCAAATCTAATTAAGACGAACGCATATAAACAGCGCAAATTTCATTTCAAAATGTATAGTTAAATTATTTACTTACAGCATTTACTCCACTTAGTAAATAAACAAGATCATCCTTTGCAATGGGAAGCTCTTCGGTGTCTGTATCATTTCAACCAGAGTCAACAACGCCAACGTATTTGTTGAGTTTATGATTATACTCCATCTACAAGCTTCTTCCCTTTCTGTTCTGCAATTTTACTTTTTAATTCCAGTACTTAAAAATCATCTTTGGTAAACCCAGGAGAACCGTTGGTATATGAGTACCAAGTGCGAATTGTGTTTGGTGCGGGCAGATTGGTTTTATATAAACTTTGCAGGTACTTATATGCTCTCGGACTGTAAAAATGCAATATCAAAGCAAATGTGCGCAGTTCTGGGGATATTTACATGCAACTTTTCCTTTACATAATTTTTTAATAAAGTCCGGTTTTACAATAACTAATTTTTAAAAGATATAAGTACTTTTAAGACTACTTCAGCACTTTCAGAAATAAATGTTTTTCTCGCAACATTGACAATATATCTGTTAGCTTCTCAATTTAGAGTTTTAGGCGATAGTTAGACGTTTCTAACTTCCTGATATGCTTTGATTTGCTTTCAGAGTCTCTCTAGAGAATTTGAACACATTTAATTAATTTTCGAGGTGTACGTATCTTACGTTTTGGTATCATGGCTAAGCTTTCTGGATTTCCAGGAGACCTGTAGGAAGAATAGATTATTAAATAATTCATTTTTTACAAACATTTAAAACTTACATTGCAGAAGTGCTTGGAATATTTGGATCTGTTTCCATTACGCTAACATTTAACGTCGATAATGGTGGATCTAAATCATGGTCGATAACAGCGTCCACAGCATATTCAACGTCTTCTCTAAATTTTGATTTTTAAACAATTATTAGACAATGCTACTTTATTAAAAACTTACATGTCTTCCGGGAAATATAGAAGGAACAGCACTTTGTTTCAATATTTGGGCAAAGACGCCAGGTAAATGTTTTGAACAAATCGAAGCATGTTTCGGGTGGTTTAAAACATTTTTTTGATTGTTCATTACTGTTATAGCTGCAATTCAATCTCGGTAAATGTCGCAAACCGTTTTTTGCACTTACAAATGTAAAGATAAGTTTTCTTTAGAGGATTCAGTTGTAGTGCATTCTTCTATAAAACAGTATTTATTCCCATTTTATTAATTTTAAAACTAATTCTAACCAAAAAATGTTCCGTAATAATACAAAATATTTACACTTTTATAAAACAAATTAACTTGTATTTACACATAAATTTAATCAAAAATTAAATATTTTCATAATAAGATATCGTCCGAGCACACAATAACAAACAACGAAACCAAATTCCAAACAGGAACATACAACGTCATTAGTGAAAAAAAATGCCTCACATCGAAAATCCTAAAATTGTTCAACATCTTAAATGGTCTAAAGTTGGTTGTTTTTTATTTGTCGGCAATTTAATTCATCTAAATTTGTTTGTATTTCCTCTTCCTTTGGCCGCACGACTCCACTTGACCGCTAGTATCACTCGTGATACGTCTAAGGCACTAATGCTTGAATTTTGATCTTTATTGACATCTCTTCTGTGTTGGTAAAATCTTTTTTCCCAAAATTGTTTAGTTTGTCCTGTATAAGTACAGAAAATTTGATTGTTTCTTCAATGTTATCTTTAATTTTAGAAAACAATTTATTGTTTAAACTTGAAACTCCCCGTCTTATAATTTTGTAGTTATAATTTTTTAAAAGATTTTTTATTTTTTCGTAAAAATTTTTAACATAAGGTTAAAGAGATAAGCAGAATTTACTGTGAGCGTCAAAAAAAAGTGTACACCTCAAAGCTTCATATTTGAATTTAAATTAAAACTTTTGTTAGAGTTCAATGTTTAAAATTAGAATAAATATTAAATTGGCACTTCATTTCTTATTGGGTGATAAATAAAACTCAGTCAAAAAGCAACAACAAAAATTGAATAAAAAACATAACAAAAAATATTTCATTTTTAAAGCGTCAAAAAAGTGTACATCATTGGAAACACACTGTAGATCAAAAAATGTACAGTTTGTTTTGCATTTGTTTTGCTTTGTTTATTTTGATATCCATGTTTTACTAGTATTTATTTTGGTTTCTCGATAAAAACCAGAACACCCTGTATTTTATAGAGCCATAATCAAAAAATCTGAGCTTTTATAAGGGAATTAGAAACGAGGAAAAAACGAAACTTTTCATAAACATATGGGAAATCACTTCTTTCCCTAAGACAAATTTTTAAATGAAAACGTTAAAAATTCTTATATTTCTGAAATTTTTTGATAAATGTTTGAATTTCAACATATACGAGTATGAATATCGTTTAAGTAAATCGTTTTCATTTTCTTGTAATAATTGATTTATTTAAACCAAAATATTAAAAAAAATTCATTACAGCATTCTGGTCAAATTGAAATAAAAGCTTGATGGCCGTAAACATTTGGAAAAATCGTACCAAAAATGACCACCTGGGGAAATTTCTTAGTTCAAAAATTGTAGGAAAAGCAAAACAAATTCACAAAATACAGGAACGTGTGATAATTTTGCGATTAAATAATTTGTTTTCGTATTTTTCTGTAACCATTTTAGACATCTTACGTACACTAGTAAAACTAAAGATAAATTTAGCAAATATTATTTTAATTTGTCAGAGCCAACTTTGATGTATTTTTCAAAATGAAAGTTCGAAAAAATATATTTTAGAAATAATTTAATTTTAATATTTCTGCAATTAATATTTACTTAATACCAATATGGCCTTCTTGTATATTGCTCTTAAATATATGTGGAAAACTTTTATATAAACATTTTATAATATTTTTGTTTTTTCGTTGAAAAACTTGAAGCTAAAAACAACATTTTTACTATGGATTCCTATGGAAATCAGTGAAAAGTTATACCACTAAAAAAGCATCTAACAAACACGTCATTAAGATTATGGCTCTATACTCTAGAAGGCTCTGTAAAAACACGTAGATAATTTTTTCTTTAAATGGGAAAACAAACAACTCTCGAAACGCGAAAGTTCGAGTTAAAATTCAGGAAAGAGGGGAGAATCGTTACAATAAATTGCTGAAATAATTGAAATAAACACAAAAAATTCAAGCAACTAGAAGATTGCCCACATACCGGTAGACCAAAGAGACTTTCTTCCTCTGAAATAAGATCAGTTGTGAGGCAAGTGAAGAAAAATCCGACAGCAACTGCGGCGGAAAATGTCGGAAAATATTAAAAAAGGCTCGGCAGTCCCCGTAAGTGCAAGCACATTTGCCGAACGCTACATGAAAATGGGCTGTATGGTAGAGTACCGCGGAAAAAACCACACATATCAGGAACGAATCGAAAGCGACGATATTTCTTTCTGGAGAAATGTCTTGTTTATTGATGAAAGTAAGTTTGAGGTTTTCGGATCGAAAAAACCACCAAAAATTTGGAGAAGCAAAATCAATAGTTTGCGGAAAAACATATCATTATCACAGTGAAGCATGGTGGGGGCTCGGTAATGGTCTGGGGGTGTAAAGCACCATGAATAAAACAGATTATTTAAATATTTTGAGAGAAAACTTGAGTCCCAGCGTACTAAATAATTTTTAAATGAGTCATGGGCCTTCCAACACGACAACGACCTGAAGCATACTGCAAAAATAGTAAAAGAATGGTTACTCTATCGGACTGCTAAGCAGTTAGATCACAATAGAACATTTGTGGGAGCATCTCGAAAAGCAAATTCGAAAAAGGGTCATAAGCAGCAAGGATTCCTTGAAATCCATATTGTTGGAGGAATGGCAAAAAATTCCAACCGAAATAACCATAAAGTTGGTCGAATCAATGCCGAGAAGGTTAGAAGCATTTCTCAAATCAAAAGGGAAATAGACGAAGTATTAATATGGTCTTTTTAATTCATTAATTAAATATGTAATGTTGGAACTGTACACTATTTTTTGACGCTTAAAAAATGAAATATTTTTTGTTATGTCTTTTATTGAATTTTTATTGTTGATTTTTTTAAGAGTTTTGTTTGTCAGTTAATAAGGCATGAAGTACCAGTTAAATATTTGCCATATACTTAGGTTAAAGCATTGAAGAATAATATACCTAGAGATGTACACTTTTTTTCACGCTTACAGTATATGAAATTGTTTTTGTTTTCAAATTATATTATTTATTAATTTTTCAGTATATTAATGGTTTTCCAATCGATCACCGCAAGTACTTATAAGCACTTATGGTTTATGTCCTTGCTAAATGATCTACTCGCAACTGCTCTACCTATTTTTTCATGAGCAGCTACAACCAATTACGTCAACATTCCCCGCTAGGTGATATTTGATAATAATTTACAACAATAAAGGTTCTATTACACCAAGGCAAATTTAAATACACGTTTTTTTGCTTATGTACAACCATTCATCGTACAACAATTGCCCGTGGAAACAATTGATCGTATGGACAATTGATCGTGTAACAGTATAATTGAATTTAAATAAAGAATTGAAGTAAATTGCGTTAGGAGTTACATTTCGTATTATGTAGGACCGAATTTAAGTTTCTGAATTTAATTCCACTTTTTGAAAAAATATTTCCAATTTTAATTACGCTCGCAAAAAAGAGAAGTGACATTGACTAATTTAACTTAGAATTGTAGAGGCTAGCGGCTTCGGTAACCCTCGCGGGCACGCGAGAGGTCGCTGCGTTCCCTCCTGATTAGCCCTCTGAGGTGCTTTAGATAATAATTTAGGGTTTATAGGAATTTACAAAAAAACCAAATATTTTAGGCAAAATAAATACATGGAATTGAGCAAGGACCCACGATCAATTGTACATATGATCAATTGATCCATGATCAATTGTTCATACGATCAATTGTATCCACGATCAATTGTTTCCACGATCAATTGTGTCTACGATCAATTGTTCACGTTCAATTGTAACACGATCAATTGTTTACAATCAACTGACCGGAACCCGTTTTGCTCATGTCATAAATATTCGTGTGCTCCAAACTCCAATCGACATTTAGCCAAGACATATTTTTCACACTTATAAGTAATTGCGGTGGTCGATTGGAAAACCATTATTTATTGTAAAGTTTAGTATCGGAAAGTTTTAGAATATTTTGGGTCAAAATTGTTATGGTGTTAATTTTGTAAGGAAATTTTTCCGTTTGGTTCACGCATCAACAGAATGTCCAAAGAATAAATTTGGTTATCTGTTTCTTTTTCTAAAGTAAATTTTATTCTGTTGTTCTTTGAATTAAAAGCTTCTAAAAATGAATCAATTTTTGAGAATCAAAATTTTGTTTATAAATTTTGTGAACAAAAGAAAATTTCGATTTGTTAAAAACGATATCTAGATCGGTAGAAACTGGACTTTCGTTAATTTTAACTTTGAATTTTTCTTTATATTTCTTCAATTTTGACTGACAATATTTATTACAATCTGGCTGTTGACACTAGTAAATAACGACGTAACCTAGAGAGATTTATTTTTAAAATTCTCAGAATTTTGAATGAAAGAACTTTTTTTTCCGACACATATTGCCTAAAAATGACGATAAAGATTATGTTGGACTGTCTATGAAACTTACAATTGGTCTGAATGGTATGTTTGGTTTATGAATTTTGGCATCACTGGTGTGTAACTTGTTAATTTAATAATCTCTTACTAAAGTATCAATTTTTGTCTCTGTTGGTGTCGAGTTGTCCTTAAAAATCTGTATGTAAGTTACCTAACACTGTTGTATTTCCCCTGTCTTCCCTTGTGAGTAAAATATTTGGGTTATCTTTAAAAAAAGTCTTCGTTTGTTTTAGGTATGACATAATTATTTTTCATGAGGTGTTAAATTTTTTTGATTTGCACTGTTTTTGTAATTTGTTATAATCAACATAAAATTGTTCCGAATCTTTACTCGATCATTGTCATTCAAACTAAAAATTCCACTTTAAACATCTGATATGATTTTGAAAAATTATATTGGGGTACCAATTGTTGGCGGACAAAATTTATTCCCTCAACTTAAAATAAATTTCAGGTGAATTGGAGGATCGATATTGGTAACATTGACTAACCATTTTTCACAAGTTAAAATTAAACCGTTTGTTCTATCATTTAAACTCTCTCTAGTCAAATGTTGTGTATCACGTCCTATGTAGTGTTGCAAGAGAGACGTCAACACAGAAGAGACGTCAATAAAGATCAAAATTCAAGCATTAGTGCACTCCCACTTGAAAGATACAAACCGTCAAATCAATTTAGATAATATCAAAATTCTCGATAAGCAAAACAGTTTTAAAAAATAGCCCAAAACCAATAAAATATTGATTCAATCTTTTATGAAGTTATATAACTTCGATCCAGTTTTTATTATCACATTCTCCAACAAACGTGAAATTCTAATTAAACCTAAAAAAGAAGTTGACGAAATATCTATTTAATGAAGGTTTTCCACTCAGAGATTTTTGATACATTTGAGAACCTGAACCTAGATTCAGGTTCAAAATTAATTTTTCACATATTGAAAAAACTAATAATGAGCGTTCAAAATAACAAAAAATTCATTATTCTGTCCCAAAATTAATCTTAAAGCCTTAATGAATTAAATTAAAAGAAAATTCATCACAAACTATTTTATTTCTTTGTTTCGGAAATTTTTAAATAAATAAATAACTTTTGTATTTTATTTTCTATATTTTACCTGAACTCGAAACCAAACCCAATATTTTTGTTGGCAGGCTTCGAGACCCTAATTGAATGATTTTGACACGTGCTTGTCTTAAAAAGTTTTTGTCACAATAAATTCCGGCCGGAGGGAGCCCTTTAGTAATTGTTAAATTGTGAAAATTCTTACCCGTCTTAAATTTCTAAAACCAATGTGAAGTTTTTGGACCCTTTTTTGGGCAACAATTTATGCGAGTGTACATTGCGAAGTTTTTGGACAAGATTGAAATTATGGAAAAATTAAGTTTTTGGGCACATATTTATGCGAGTGTACTTCTTTTAATACTGTATTTAACAAAAATATAGTTATTCAAATAAAACAAGCCTCAAATAATTTCTAACATTTATTTCCAATATTCTTTTCAACAAATCAAAGATTAGCGCCACTTTGATATTTTGATATGAGTCGTAAATTAACGAAACGACGAATTTCGCTTGGAACAAGGACGTCGTTCTCCATTATACCGAATAGCATGAATCTCAGAGATTGGTTCATACAGTGACTATATACATAAGTTGTGAAGAACATACATTGTGAAATAGAAATCATTTTGATATGAGCCGTAGGGCTCTTACAAAATAATTCTGCAAGATCATATCAAAATTTCAAAATGGCCCTTAGTTTGTTGAGTTGTTGAAAAGAAAATTGGAAATGAATGTTAGAAATTATTTGAGGCTTGTTTTATTTGAATAACTTTATTTTTGTTAAATACACTGTTAAAAAATGTACATATGTCCAAAAACTTAATTTTTCAAAAATCTCAATTTTGGCCAAAAACTTCACAGTACACTCGCTTAAATTTTTGTCCCAAAAAAAAGTTTCCAAAAACTTCACACCGGTATATTTCTAAGGACTTTTTTGAAAATGTTTTCCAAATTTTAATTTTCTTTGTATTTCTAAAATTCAAATCTCAATTTCTTAAATTCTTAAAATACTTAATTCGTAGAATCAAAAATATTATCAATTTTTTAGTATTAAACATTTAATTTTTAAAGCTGATTTGTTTTTAGTTTTAATTTTATAATTTAAATTTTTTGAAACTTTTAAAAGATTCGGAAATTTTTTTAAATTTCACCAATTTCTTTTCTTCTTGATATTCTTAAAATTATTAATATTTTTAAAACTTTAAAAAATTGTTAAAAATCTATAATTTTTAATGTTGCCCCCAATTTCTTGAAATTCTGTATTCTTTAGTAGCAGACTAAAATTTTTGGAACTAAATTCTTTAAAAATTAGTTAATATTTTTTAATTTATTAAAAGTTTTTAAGAGGTAAATATTATGCGTCTGGAAGAATCACCAAACTGTGAAAGAAGAAAGTAGTCGCAATTTTCTTTACCATTTCATGTTTTGAATAATTTAAAGATACGTAAATCATTACCAAGGAGTGCGGTGTCGGTAAAATAATTCTTCGACTCCGGAGTCGGTAAAATAATTCTTCGATTCTTTTTTCGAGAAATTAATTACGAATTTATTCTTAAAATTAGTATGACCGCAAGCATATTAAGACTCGTAATTCTGTGGAATTTTTCCACTTTCACCAAGCCATCAAAAATATAAATCCTGAATTTTTGTAATCTGAAGTCGTTTTCGAATTCTTGTTTTTCTTCTACTTCTTCTACAGGATTTTCTTGGTGCTAAATATATGAAGATTACGGCTAGTTACTATCACTGTGAGCTTTTCGATAATATCAAAAAATCATTTTAAACGATTGCCAAATTACATAGCACCGGTTTCCCTCTATTTTGTCGATCATCGCATTTTGTCAATAATACTCTAACCTTGGGGTCGATATAAAATCCCGCTAATAATACCTCGTTATAAAGCAGAACAATTTCTCTATATGTTAACGATGGTTTTATTTGTGTTACGAGGCTATTTGAGATTTTTCCTAAGTGAAACATTACGCTACGCCATCCTTTTTAAAGCTGACCGGGGGTCAAATAAATTGATTGTTGCCTTTTTGTAACTAAGGGAAAGGTGCATTTTAGGAGAGAAAGAAAATATAAAATGCGGAGTTGGAGTCGATCATTATTTTTCCGACTTCGGCTCCGACTCCGCTAAAATAGTCCGACTCCTCAACTTCGACTCACGATTCCGACTCCCGACTCTGCAGCCATAATTACAACTATACGGAACTATCCAAATACAGCTCTAAACCGTACTTTCAAAATATCATCAGTTTCCGATCATCGGCTGAAAACAAACACCAAACAAAAATTACTTAACATCGTAAACTTGTTCAAAAATCATATAGCTTTGGAATCTACTCAAAATTCTATTGCATCACCTAAACTTCACTCACATACAATTATAAATATAAAATAAAAAAGTGAATACAAAAATTAAAACGAAGAAATGCTAACAAGCATCTAATACTACTGAACTAATTTCAAACGCGGCCTTGAATTTTGTTTGTTTATACGAGTATGTATATGCATGTAGTAATTTTTTTTTTTATTTGAATACACTTGCAACTCGCGCATCAAAATTCTCTAGTGTTTTGCTTTTTAATTTTGCCAGTGTTAGTTGAAGTGCATCACGTTTTATAATAATCATTCGTTGATTACTGTATTACTACATAATGTCAATGTCAATAAACTGATAAACATTTTGGTGTAAATAGTATTTTTAAATTAATTGCTGGCATGCCGCAAAATATTAACTATATTTACATAATTTATGGGTCGTCAACCCGAAGTGATTGTTTAATTATAATTATTATACAATTTGTTAAATGCTTTTATTGTGTGTCAGTGATAATTAATCTAGATTTTACCACCTTTGCTGTATTTAACTATTTAACATGTAAGCGTTGTAATTTACAACAAATAATGCAATTTTAATTATGTGTGTATTAATTTATCTTGCAAGATATATAATTTAAAATATTTAATTGATTAGTCATGTAATGATTAAATTAATTGTAAATAAGTTATACAATGTGCTAAATATTTCAAATTTCGATACGCTTAAATTTATTAAGTCGATATTCAAACCATGTTGCTCAATCTAATATTAAAAATAATTGCGAAATGTGTTGGCGCATTCTAGCGGAAAGTAGCAATACTAACTTATAATCGATTTTAATTTTGAATGATTTTTTTTCTAATTATTTTTGAGCCTAATCAAATTAATTTGTGTTAAGGAAAGCAAGTTAAACGTTAAAATATTGTAGGTAGATAGTTTTCTAAAAAGTTGTATATGTAAAAACAATTTTTGTTTTAATTATTACAGATATTTAACAAATATTTCATAAAACAAATTTAATTGAAATGTTTTCGTTTAATCTTATTTTAAGCCAAACTTGTAAATTAGTTCGTAATAATTATTAAATTTGTTATTTTGAAACATTTTATGATAGTTTCAAATAAACTGCTGCTTGTTAACCTTAACACTTAAACAAATCTGACATATTTTGGCTGTCAAATAATCGATCTACTATACTTATATAAAGAATATTCCTGTTTCCATATAGTAGCTAGGTTAATTTGTTATGTCAACAATGTTTTTGCAGTCAGTGAATTTTTACTACAAACTGTGGAATTTTCCATTCATTGGATTTTTATGTTTTTATGTTATTTTATAGTAGAATTACGTGCAAGCCGCATCCAGAACGGAGAATGGCGAAAAGTTTAATAGTTTTGTTTTTTACAATTAGCAAAAGATAGGAATTTCGATTGTTAAATAATAGTTGTCCAATTATTCACATTAATATATTTAAGTGTTATTTATCAAATTCCAACGGTTTTTATAATTTTTTACATAAGGAAGGATTTCATGGAATACTTCTTTCATTTGGCAATTATGTATGCGTAATGAGGTTCATTAACAATTATGCATCACTTACGTCACCTTTAATGGATCTTTTGAAAACGAAAGTCAAATTTAGTTATTCTTCTGAAGCTGAACAAGCGTTCACTTTAATTAAACATGTTTTATGTGGCGCGCCAGTATTAGGACATCCTAAATTTGATAGACGTATATGTTGAATAAGATGAACTCAGCACAGCGTAGTTATTCAATTACCCACTGAACTCTAATGTTTTGCGCTGAGTGTCAAAAAATGGGGGGACATAGAGGGTTACCCTCTCAATATCATTACCGACCATGCCAGCTTCAGATGCACTTTTAATATTCTGCATCGAAATAGTTCCCATCATTATGTGCCAGGTACATTGTCGTGAGCATTTATGGATCTCATTACACATCCTCGTGACCATAATAAAACTCTGCCAATATCTCCTACTGATCTGATCTCATCAAAATTTCTGACAGCTAAATATGTCAAGTTATTAAATCAAGTACATAAATAAATGATCGTTATTCTATTTATAATGGTAAATTATGTGTTAGAATTCATCGGAAATTGTCAGGCAGTAATATGTAAAAACATTAAAGTTGATTCGGCGTTTTTACTTTTGGCCTAACATGCCTGCTGACATAAAAACTTTCATTCAAGCGTTTTATATGTGCAAAATGACTAGAGCGGTAAATTATTAAACTCAACCACCAATGGAGGATCAATTAACCAATTGCATTGTTTACCTTTTGGTAACTTTTGATCAGTTTTCCAAATACGTGTTTCTCAAACCTATGAGGAATATGTCTTAACGAATATAATTTGAGAGTTATCTGGAAAATGAAATATTTTTACATTTTTAGTATATATTCAGCACCTGAAATTTTAGTAACGGATAATGTTTCCCAATTTGTGTCGCATAAGTTTTCTAGTCTTTTACGGAAATATGGAGTTGGTAACTTATTTACGCCAAAGTATACCTCACAGTCAAATGCAGCAGAATAACCCTGTAATCGTAATTTTATTCAGGCCAGTCGAATTTATGTCCAAGACGATCATCGCTTATGAGATCATCATGTTTCTAACACTTACCAACTTTAATGTTTTAACACTATTTGTTTATTACGAATCTAGCAGCAACTATGCAACAGCACTTGTAAAGTGTCTATAAAATTGTCGGGGTGTTTTATTTCAGCCACTAGTACATTTGTGTATGTCATAAATTTTGTTAGGTTTCGTAGCACATTGGACAATGTATTTTAGTGTCATAATTTCCACACAGACAAATCCGTCAGCTAATCAAAACGTCTTGGTTCTAGCCTTTCAATTAAATTGGTCATGAATCCGACTGAATATTTCTTCGGTACCGATTTTAGTTTAGCAGATACAGCTAACCCTCATATAACTCAGTGGTTAGATTCCTTGAAAACACCGCGTTAATAAAAACTGTGTTATCTGACTTGAGGTTCATGCAAAATAAAAGGTTAGGTTCCAAAAAGAGTTTTTCGTCTGGAAAAATGTTCTACTGTGTCAATAATAAACGATTTCAAGCTCCTTATAAATTTCAATCCAATCTGAACTGCCTAATATGTACGTATTAGAGCAAAAAGCTCGAGCTACATAACAATACATAGCAATTATGAGACATTCGGGCTCAAGCATTTCACTTTAAAAAGTTCGGTTTTTTCTATTTTGTTTTACCTTCAATTAAGATGCAAATGATCTTACAGTATTGTGACTTTTTGCACTATTATTGAGCGCTCTATCCAACGTTTTCGATCAACGCGTTCGCTTAACGGCTTATTGATCAAAAAAAGCATCATAAACTAAATCTATGGCATTTTCAGGTTAAGAAGTAGTAATACGGTATTGGATAAATTTCGACTATTTCACGCTATCGTGCAGAACTTGGTTGAGATTTAGCGAAAGTTGATATTTACAACAATTTCCTTATAAAGAGCTTTCGCCACGAAAACATGTCGGTCCGACATTTTAAATCGACTTTTCTAATTTTTCACAAAATTGTTATTCGGTCACGATGAAATTATTAAAAATTAATTCGAATTAATGAAAGCCATCAGACTATTTAAACACAGATCAAAATGTTCGGGCCCAAACTCAATAAGCATTTTTGTTGATTTATTTCAAAACACATCTTCTCTAATGATCTAATAAAATTTGGTATTTGGCGGGTAAGATGTTTGTTTAAAATTGTTTTATTGTTTTTCGTTTAAATTTAATTTTATAATATGGGTAAAGTATATGAAAGATAGACCAACAGGCAGGAATGGTTTCGTGAGTCGATGGCCGAAACCGTAAAGAAAGTCAAAGAACCTTCTCGGTTATGATCGACCAATCGTGATTAATCGCAAGAATTGCTTTTGATTATGCAAATGCTCTTTAACAAACCAGACTGCTCGACTATTCCCACCAAAATCCCTAACGTGTTAAGTTCGATGGACTAACGACGCATTATCAAAATATTATCTGCCGAAAGGGTTCCAATGACAGCGTTGCATGCTGTTTTAGTGCGATTTAGTGCTACAATTAATTAATGCTGTAGAGGGCTTTAAAGCGATTAGGTTAGTTCCATTAAACTCTAAAGTGTTTCATGAGTCTGATTTTGAGCCACCATTAACTGCGGAAAATCAGAATAATTCTCTTGAAGCCTCTGCCAGTATTTTAAAACAAACATCACCCGAGGTACACGTTTCTTTAACTGCCGAAAGTACTGAAGAATCTTCGACATCTCATGAGGGAGCCCCTCGGCTATCGAAACACCGAAATTAGTTGGGCCACTCACCCCAGCTATATAGTACATGTAGTCAATCTTTGGCCTTCCTCCATTACATCATGCTGTCAGAAAAGAAACAAAACAGAGGAGAAAGTTACCTTCGATGAAGAAAAAATACCTTCGATGCATCATAACAAGTACACCCGTTAAAAAAGCGTTAGGGGGAAAACCAGCTGCGAAAGAGCAGAAAAGAGGAAAGAATAAGAAGCAGAAAACAAAAAGAACGCCAAGAAAATGGCAAAAAACAAGTATTTTCTGATAACGATGATGATGAATCATCAGATTCCTCGATTTCAGTTTCTTATGTAGACAGAGATGATGATGCGGACAATGATGTCACAGAGGAGCAGATTTGAGAGGGATGCGGTTCACATGATCTATTTGCGAGAAATGGGCACATGCAAAGTTTAGCAGGCTAATTTCTGCAGAAGCCAAACGCAAAACTTTTATTTGCGGCTTTTGCTAAATAATAATTTTGTTTAGTTTGAGAATTAGTGTTTAATAATTTACATGACAGCCCAAGACGACGAATTTGACTTGAAATCAAAAAAGCCCAGAAATCTCTCAAACTTTTAAAGTAATGAAAACGCAAATAAAATGTTTAAAAATAAAACTACAACAAAAATATGAAAGAAAAGCGGCATTATCGTCATCTTACCGCTTTTTGACATAGGGGAGACCGGGGCAGGTTGAACCAATTTTTGCTTTTTGCCTCATATAAATATAACTATAAGGTGTAGGTAACTCATATTTATATATTATAAAAGTTTAGTATTTTCTCTCCTTATTTTGAAAGAATATTGTTAATTTTTAATTTTAGTTTTCTTACAATTAAACAAACAAAAATAGTATCTTAGTGTTACAACTTGTCCCGTATATGTGGTAAGTTGAAACGTATGGGGTAACTTGCACCATACAATATTCGTCAAGTAAACACCAGCAATTAACAAAAAATAAATTCAATATTTATTAAATAATAAAGCAGAAGTACATCGATAATTAAATAAAATAAGGAATAATTCATTTTTAACAATTAAACCAAAACAATTAATTTGTACATTCTTGGCATCTACATATATATTCTTTTTTTACCTTCTAACTCTGTAAATTCCTCGTGAGCTCATAGTTTGCATGATATACACATTACCCAATATTCTCCAGCTTTACTGCGTGAATAAGCCTCACCACAAACTAAACAAAACCAATCGTGTCTTTCCTGTAGAACTTTGCGCGTAACTTTGTGTCGTTTATCCAAACTGTTTCTTGCTGGCTTAAGCTTCACTTTAAGCAGTCTAGTTGCTTCCTCTTTCTCCAATGCCTCCTTTTCTGGTGTATCCGTTAGTATTGCACTTTTCCTCTTTTTCCGTCCGCATCGGTTTTCTTTCCTGGGACCTGCTTGCGGGAAAGGACGAACGAAATTTGGTTCGAAAATTGTGTTTATTTTATTTATTGGTTGTGGCGTTTGCATTGGTAATTGATTATCGGATGGTCCAGGCAGATTTACATCCAAATTATTTGCATCGTCGAGGTGGTTTAAGACCATTCCTATTATTAAAGTACCATTTAAATATATGTATTCTAAATAAAATACAATGTACTTACCACTCGTGATTTTTAAATCTTTTCTTCTGTTGGTAGAGACTAAATATCAATTTCTTCAATTGTATTGACAGCGTTAGATAATGATTCGACATTGTTCAATATGTTTAAAATTTGTAGCGGGGCATCAGTTCCTTCCTTTAGAATGGTACCAGATGTTTGACTAATTCAAACTTCATTAGGTCCAATCATATTAACTTGAGTTTGAGTTGGTATCTATTCATTATAAGGTCGGTCTGTTACACCTGATGGCAGAAAATTTGCATCTCCAAAAATATGTTCATCAAAAGGTTATATTCCAGATACTCTGAAGCCTTTGGTAAATGACTCTGGTAATAAGGCTCGTGGTAACGCTTAGGCCACCAAACCAGGAATCTCGTAAATTGTCATACACTTGCCAGGATTATTCCTTAACCAAGCATCTTGAGCAATCGACATGAATTTTTTGAATGGGCCGTATACTGACCTATCTAATGGCTGAATGCGGTGGGAAAGATAGTAATATAACTCCGTTAGCCTTAGCAAGATTAATCGTTTTAATAGCTAAATGAGACTCATGATTGTCTAACGTTAATAAAACGGGGTTCGTTTTTGATGGCCGCACATGAGAAATGAAATGTTCCATCCACGTATAAAATTCTGTTGCAGTCATCCATCCTGAACCATTTCCTCTACCAATACTGCCCACGGGTCCATCTCTAGTAAAATGTGGCTGAAACCTTTTTCTTTGGAAAATAAACATAGGTGGACTAGAGTTTCCACTAGTACTTACAGCACAACAAACCGTCACAAGCACTCCTCTTTCACTTGATGTAAGTCCCCCTACTTGCTTGATTCCTTTTTCAGCAATAACTTTATTTAATTTTTGTACCGTAGTTACCCCAGTTTCATCTACGTTCCATATATTGGCAGCTGTAAAGCTAAATCTATCGCAAACTTCAGCCAACTTTTGAAAAAAATTAGCCACATTTGTTTTATTAAAGCTAGTTGCTCTAGCCAGGCTGGTAGCTTCTGGAGTTCGGATGGAAAGTACTGGGTTTTTTTTAGAAAAATTGTTAGCCATTCTGCGCCTGCCATTTTATTTGTGTGCCAAGACGGTGGTACGTCTACTCCAAAAGCATATTTTTCATGTAAGTTGTAGACGACAGATTCTTCCTCTAATCATTTTTATTTTTATTTCAGAAATGCCGACAATGCTTTGTTAAACGAGTTCCTCAGCAATTCCGATTGGGACTTTTTACAACGTGACGGAAATTTAAATGATATTGTTTTGAAGTTTAATGAGTGTCTCAGGAATGGTATATTGTAAGACATGTTCCGTTGGTATAAAACAGGTATTGAAGAGCCGTGGTGCAATAATGAGTTTCCTTTTACAGACGATACAGGGTTCATTCTTTTCCCGATTTTGATAGAGCACGCAGATAGATTAAAAGTTTAAATTGGTAGATTTTCCATCGCCTATGTTTTACCAGAGCTCCGTCGCTTGTCAGCCTAGTAACGAAGTAAAGACTAGTAACGTTAGTGGAAACCTAATTAAAAATACAAAGGAGCGCAACACTGAATATCCAGCAATTTTGCCAAAACAATCATTATTTTATAAAAAATTAGGCTTACAAAAATCTTAAGCAAGATGTTATATTTGGCATCTGTAGTAGCAATACATCTATTGGAGCTATTCCACCGCGTAAATGGCTATTTGTATCGAGGCTTAAGCCTTCCATTACTGACACCGAATTTAAACCGTTTGTGAAAAATAATCTCTGAATTCCCGATGCCAACTGTGTGCCTAACAAAAAAAAAAAATACCCAATGGAGTGTAAAGGACCTCTATGTATACAAAAATTAAACATTGTTCGTTTGTTTCTTGGCATAGTTTGGTTTAATTGCGGTTAAATGTCGAAATATAGCACTTTGCTTCCACTTTCAAAAAATGATCCATTTTCAATTTAGTAAGCCATGATTTTTTATTGTGGAATTTAATTTTGTAATGTCAAATTGTCAAATCAGTTGAATATTTTTGTGAGAAGAGGAAAGTTATGTTGTTGAAGTTTAAGATAAATATTAAAGAATTATTTAAAGATAATGATGATAACCATAAGCATAACAACAATTTATGAATTTTTTCCAACTATGTTTTGGTAAACAACTGAAAATGTGAAACACAAATTTCGTGATTTTTTGTACATTTTAGATTAAAAATTTCTATGCAGTGTTGACAGTGTGCACTTGCGGTTACATACATCAACAAATTGCCGCTATACATTTGGCCTGTGTACATTTCCATAATACAATTTTTGGTACGTTTCGTCGATTTTAATCGACAAAAATGTTTTTTTTACGAAGTAATCTTAGTCGAGATACTCGTACAACCAAACGTAAAGCGACTGAGAGAACAGTTGAAAGCGATAAGCAGCGCAGACAGCGAAAAGGATTGGTTCAACAACGCACTTCAAGATAACGTTGTGGCTAAATAGAAGAAGAACGATAAGCACGTAACAGCGCCGAACGATTAAGAATGAGAAGCAATCGGGCTGTTCGAGATCGATCAGATGAAATTCATTTGAGACAAACGCGTACTACTGGAAATCTACACCATGCTGCGTTCGAGTAAATTAACACAATCTATTATAGTTTGTATACATCCGTGATAATTGGCACAATGAACAAAATATGCCAACATTGCAAAACATTAAAATTCAGCACTGAAACACCAGGAATGTGATGTGCAAGTGGAAAAGTCAAATTACCGGCAATATATTCTCTACCAGAACCATTGCGCTCATTGGTTTCTGGAACAGCATCACAATCGAAGCATTTGTTGACGAATATCCAGACATATAATTCGAGTTTTCAAATGACTTCGTTTGGTGCAATGAATATAATCAGAGAGAACTTTATATCAACTTTTAAGATAATTTAAGGTTAATATCAATTTTGACACCAGTGCAGTTTATTACATTTTTACAAATTCTGACCCCACATCTGATTATTTTATTCATCTGCATTACAGGTTCAAGATCAGATTTACCTTAAAGCAGGCTCGTTGTTGCCATTCGCGGATACAAACTATTGGTTTCTGCCAATATACTTCATTGGCAACTCAAATGATGAAGTGAATCAACATTGTGCAATTGGTTCCAACACAAGATGAGAAATAGTTGAACAACTCGAAAACCTATTTCATCAGCAAAACGAATTGGTTTGATTGTTTCCAACATCACTTGACCGAATGCCGTCAAACAATCATAAAATTGTGATTTGAGCTGACAAAACACCTGCTGGAGAACAAACAAGAAGATCCAATGCACCGACAATTGACGCGATATTGTACTTCAACGTGTCTCCGAACTCATCGCCCATAAACTTGTTAAATGGTAAGCACTTCTCATAAATAAAAAATACATTTTTCACAACGATTCAAATTTCAATTTATATTAATCGCGGAAATGAAGACATCCACATTTTGAAATGCCGAACACTTTACCATCAATATTTTGTCGATTTGTACGCGAAGATTGAAACTGAACATTTCAATTTTATTAGCAACGCGATTAATAATGATTGAAATGTGAATGACTTTGAGAAAATAACAATATTACCAGCAACATATACTGGAGGAATGCAGGATGCCAGATTTGTTTATAACTTTCAGATGTATTCCACATTATTCCAACAAAAAATGAAATCACTTATGGATTTCATTGTTAAACATCATGTATTGGGAAAGACAACAGAATTGCTTGAAGTTGTCACAAAGAATATGATTCACGGCCCATGTAGTTCATTTAACAACCATTCACCAAGCATGCTTGATGAAAAATGTTCAAAACCATACCCAACAACTTTGGTTTCAGATCCTGTTACAGGCAACAAAGGATATCTGTTGTATCGGCACCGACAACTGAGGACAGTTGCAGAACGGTAACTGTCAAAATTTGAAATAAAAATATTGAAGTTGAAAATCGTTTGATCGTCCCATATTCACCATTATTGTCAAAAATTTACAAAGCACACATAAACGTTGAGTATTCTAATACGTCAACAATTAGTGATAAGGCCGCTTTTGGAGTAGCTGCTGAAAATATAAACGATGAAATCACTAACTATCAAATGGGGCGTTACATCAGCAGTAATGAAGTAATATGGCGTATTTTTTCATTCCCAAATACATGCACGACATCCAACGGTTCTTCATTTAGCAGTTCATCTTGAAAATGGTCAACGTGTTTATTTTACAACTAAAAATGTATTGCAAAGAGCAGCGCAACTACCATCTACCACAATATTTTACTTGGAGTCAATCGTCGAAAGTTTTTTAACGACGCAAACAAGGAAAACCAGTTGAAGGTCATCTAAATGTGTTTTCATCAGGTACTTTGAGACGAATTTAGACAGTTCACCCCTTCGTTCACAGTTCCTGGACCAACATCATTCCAAAATTTGAGATGACCGATTGTGTGCGGCGTGTCGTGAAGCAAGTCAATGATTGCGTTTACTCGAGGATGACACCCATTGGGATGTTACACTGCCGACGCATCAATTTCAGATCATCCGCATCAAATACGGATATTATTTTCAATAATATTATCAACATGTTTTCCATCAAATCCAGTGGCGTAACGTGCAGCATCCGCAGCTGCGGTGGCCCACGGTTGGTGGGGCCCAGGAGATTTCCTTTATTAGTTCAAATTTTGGATTAGATAGCTCAGATTAAGCTTATAGTGCGAATTTGCAGAACGGTACATTTCTTGGAAATTTTTAAGAAAACGCGGTGGTCTAATTAATTAGAAAAAGAAGAAGTCGTTCCTGCTGCTATTAAATATTTTCTTAAGACAGGGTCAATCATTTCTTCTCGGTTCTGACTCCAAAGAAATAAAAATGCCTTGAGGTTCTGACCGATATTTCCCAGGTAAATTCGTTTAAAGTAATAGCTTTCGACATCAAACGACAACGATTTTTGTGTTTGCTTAGTTGATTTATTTGTATTAAACGTTTTGCTTAACTCCAAGTTGACCACTTTTCCATTCATCAAAATTCAACCTTTTACAAATCAAGTTTTGATTAGGTTGATTTGATTTACCAATAGATAAAATTTCTTTTGAAATTGGTTAAATTTGATTTGAAAAAGGGAGCTAATAGTAATCCGCTGGGGTTAGAAGCTTCAGATGTGCCATTGTGATGTTCATAAAAATCAAGAAGAAACTAGAAAAAAATTACTAAAAAACATTTATAGTAATTTTTCTCTAAATTTTAAAGATTTTCGAATTTATTCGAATTTTGTAAGGCAATGTTCTACGGCTAGCTTTGAGTTGTAAGAACTTGCAGAGTTACACAAATAAACCTAAATGCTGATATTTAAAAGATCTTGTGAGGGTATGCCCAAATTTCGATATTACTCCGATTTCCTGTAGGTTAAAAATTATTCATAAATGTCCAGGTTATTTATGTTGTATAGTGAAACCAATTCTGGATGAAGGATATTTACATTGAGAACAAATATTCTGAATTTTTTACAGAAAATACCCTTTGTAATATTAAATTTCTGAATAAAATGATTTGAGTTGAAAAGCTTCGATAAGTGAAAGCTCTTAAAACTAAAAGTTCTCGACATTTCTTCCAAATACATGATTTATGCTAAAAAAAACATTTTAGCGAAAGACAGAATTTATGGAAAGGCACAAAAATTACCGGGAAAGTTTAAATAAATTATCGAGCTTAAAGCTCATTGAAAACAAATACTCTAAATTAATCCCAAAATATCACCTTTCTTTATAATATCAAATTTGAAAGCCAAATGGTTTGATTTGAAAAACTCCTAAAACTAAAAGCTCTTAATAGTTTACATTGAGTACAAATATTCTAAATCCTACCCAAAATTCCGTCATCCCTTGCAATACCAAATTTTGAAGTGAAATGCTTTGTTTAAAAAGCTTCGATAAGTGAAACCTCTGAAAACTAAAGCTCTTGATAATTATTTCAAATACATAATTTGTGTTCATTACTGAAATTATTAAAAAGTTAAAAAATGTTAAGTTCAAACCAGAAAAGGTTGGAATTAATTATCAAGCTTAAAGCTTATTGAAAACAAATATTCTAAATTTATTCTAAAATCCCACCTTTCTTTAAAATATCAAATTTCAGAATAAAAAGTAAATGATTTGGGTTCAAAAATGTCGATCAGTGAAAGCTCTTAAAACCAAAAGCTTGTACAAATAGACATATATTGCGCATAAAACTTTGTAACAGCAACCAGAAATTATTAAAACGCTCTGAAACGTTTAATTTAAACCCAAATACATCGTATAAATTAATTATCAAGCCTCAAGCTCATTGTAACTAACCTAATATTCTAAATTTATCCCAAAATTTCGTCGCCCAATTAATACCAAATTTCGGAGTGAAATGATTTGTTTCAAAAAGTTTCGATAAACGAAAAATGGTTTGGTTTGACTAAAAGCTCTTGATAATTCACATTGAGAACAAATATACTAAATTGTCCGTCCCTAAATTGCGTTACCCTTTGTAAAATCGAATTTCCGAGTAAAATGTTTTGGCTTATAAAGCTTTTCTAATTGAAAGCTCTTAAAACTAATAGTTCTTGACATTTATTGCAAAACATAATTTTTGCTCATGAAACATTTTATTAAAAGCCTGAAATTATGAAAAGGCTCACAAATGTAAAGTTAAGCACACCCAAAAAGTATGAATTAATTTTCAAGCTTAAAGCTCATTGAACACAAATATTCTAAATTTATCCTAAATACCACCTTCCAGTATAATATCAAATTTTAGAGTTAAAAGCTTTGGTTTGAAAACCTCGTAAATCTAAAAGCTTGATGAATAACTTTGACAACAAATATTCTAAATTTTAGCTAAAAATTCCATCACCTTTTGTAAAATCATATTTCTGAGTAAAATGTTTTGGTGAAAAAAAGCTTTGAAAATTAAAAGCTTATAAAATTAAAAGTTCATGATGTTTTGCAAATACATAAAACATTTTAACAAAAACCTAAAAGTATGAAAAAGGATGAACGTTAAAATTTAAGTTAAAACACAAACTATTTTCAATTAATTATCAAACTTAAAACTAATTGACAATTTTTGCCTTTGAAAATTCGACATTTTTGAGATTATCTCGAAATTATTGATATTTTTCAAATTATATTCGAAATTGGTAATGCTTCGTGTCATTTACTCTCAAAATCAGATACTTTTAATTAATGCGAAACTAGACGATAGGAAGAAATAAGTTTATCACTAAAAGCTTTACTTATTCATAGATAGCAAGAAGTATTTTTAGGGGTCCAAAAAAATGTTGCGGGGGGCCCGAAATTTGTACTTACACCACTGGTCAAATTCAATTGAATTATGGAGAAAATATCGAGGTTAAATGAGGGACTTGCTCATCACTCATCACACTGGAAATGAATAATGAAGCATTGATTATGATTGAAGATATGTATTTAGCGATCGCAAATAAGGCAATTAGCACAATTAGGTATCGTCTACAGTTTGATTGCAATGAATTGAGCACATTGTACAATCAAATACCCCAAAAATTATATGATCAAAAAAAACATGCTTCAATTTGATTAAGCAAGTGGTTAACGACGAAAGCGGTGGAATGTATTTTTGGATGCGCCTGGAAGGACGCAAAAAACGCTCGCAACATAAAATACCATTGGCAGTGGTTTGCCACTTTATTGGATGGTGGTCGAACGGTACGCTCTGCACTAAAGCTGTCATTGAGCATTCAGTTAGCCGCAAACCCTGGGATGGCGAAAGTTTTGTAAACAAGAAATCAAGAACTGTTTGGTGGTGCCATGATATTGTTCGAGTCGATTTTCGACAAACATTACCTGTTATTCCTCGATCTACCGCTGCTGATGAACTAAACGCTTATTTGAAATTACCAAATTTGGTTAGAAATATAAAAACACTCACACTCAATACAAACTAGCATGCTCAATTGCAAAACAATCCTTCAGGAGATGAGTTTTCAAAACAACTGTTAGACATTGGAAATGGGAAAATGCCAAACGTAATTTAACTGGCTTTATATCACTACCGACCACTTTTTGCAGTATAGCACAGTTAAAAGAAGAACTGATTCAACGCGTGTTCCCATAAACATAGCACAGCAATAAAAAAATCGATATTTGGTTGAGTGAACGAGCAATATTAGAAGCAAAAAATAAAGACGTCAATGATCTTAACACGGCTATTAAAAATGACATAGAAGATATAGTGAATGATATAGTGTGAATTCACTTCATTTGTCAGGACTGCCACCACACAATCTACACAATTAAAATTTGGAGCACCAATTATTATGCTCGCAATATAAATCAACCACGACTTTGTAATGGTAGCAGACTTGCAGCGAAAAAGCTATTGAACAGCGTATGCTTCATTTTTAATTAAATTTTAAGTTTTTTTATCAATGTGAATAATGATGTGTGTAGTTTTGTCAAAGCCGAATAGCGATGCAACAAAATAAAGGTATCCTGACGTGTGATCCCTCGTACCTCTTCTTAATCGTGTGTTTATGTATATATTTGTTTCCTGTTACGGTTGGTGACTGCGAATTAATTTTCAATTTGAATATCTTTGGGGAGCCCTAGAGGTAAGCGTGAGATTGGAAGAACCACTAGCAACTAAAGATTAGCAACGCTTATTGAGTTGGAAAAATATGTGAAAAAGCACATGCTGCTTAAGCGGCGATCACGTTTTGTGATTTAACATACAATAAAGAAATATGTGACAAAAAATGAAATAATTAAATTGAAATAGTTTTTTAAATTAGCTTTATTCATATAAATAATTTAGTTTTTGACCTTTTTTTTAATTAAATCTTTTATGATGCTGATTTTTCATTTACTACAATATTATTTGTTATTTTTTGAGACATATAAAAATACGACCAACTCCAATAAACATTTTTCCTTGATCATTTCAGCATATTTTTGGGGCCTATTTTTCAGGATTTTTTTTAAATATAATTCTTAATCATTCTAGAAAAGGTCAGTTCTCAAAGGGAAGCTGAAAGGTTCGTATCTCTTCCGACATGCAGGAATTATGATTTTCCCTTGAATCACAATATGCATCTGGCTGGTCTTCCATGTTCTGTCTCTGCAAACGATCTTAATCGGTGTCATCTTTTTCAAAAAAAAAAAAAAAAAAAAAAAAAACGAATCCGCTCCAGCTTACGATGAGACAAGTTACAGTTATACAATGTACAAACAAATCACTAATTGTTACGACTTGCTCTTGATAGTGCATAAATAAAACTATTATGTACTCTCTAAATTCTCTAAGAAAAACATTAAGAAATGAAAATAGAGCAGCTGATAATAATGAATATCAATGTCAAGTTTAAATTTTCGTTATGCTCTCTCTCGCACACACACACACACACAAACGCACCACATAACATTAAAACTAAACTTTAAGAAAGAGAATATCAAAACATAAAAATTATCTTTTGTATACAAAAGAATATTAAAAAAAACATGCGCTTATTAAAGAGACCGGCCGGTGTATATTACGAGAATATACATATATCCACATGATTTCCCCTTATTTGTATGCTGCACCACCACCACCCCCATACACATGTGTTATATAAATAATCGAACGGTTTGAAATTTTTCTCAAACTTTTCAGTTCACTTCCAAATCACTTAGCTACTAGTTGTGTGCTCAAACGTTCTTGATCAATATTTTTTAAGTAAAACGCTTTCATATAATTTGATTAATTCAAAAATTATTTAATTTATTAAACTAATAGTGAAAATTTTATTAATTTTTTAGTTGTTGTTTTGTTTTGCATATTTTATATTGTTTATTGTATTTTTGTTTTTGTTTATTTGTGTTGTGAAAAACCAATAAAAACTGCAAAAGAAAAAATCTATCAAAATGGCTGAATTGAAAATTGTTTCACCAAATGTTAATTACAGTGATGATTACATTGATGTTGATTATGAATATTCAACGTCACGTGTTCAAAAACGTCCTGGAAAAGTAATTGTAAGTACATTTAAGTCTCTCTATAAAATCGATTTTTAAATTTTTTTTTTTTTGTAATTAAATTTGTTGTGGAAAAATCGTATGATATCGATTTGAAAATTTTATACAATTTCTCGAATGTTCTTTTCGGTGTGTCTGTTTGTGTGTGTGTTTATGTGGGGAAACTAATTTTTTTTTTCTTGGTTGATAACAACAATTTGGAGTTTGAGGAAGAAATTTAGCGCGCACGGTTAGAACAAACATATTTATGTTGTTTGATTGAGGTAGGTTTTGATCGCCCTTTTTTTTGTGTTTTTTTTTTTGAGAGAAATTCGTAACCTACCAACCGACTTTGCGAAATCATAAAATCATTCCTAAATAATCACATATCAATCATAACCTTAAGTCTATGTTTCATTATCGATCACGACCTTATGGTATGATTTTGTTGTTGTTTTTATGGTCTGATAATATTTTTAATTTTTGTTTTGTCGAGTTGACATATTTCGTTGCTTAGAACAAATTATATTACACCACGTAACTGTTTAAAGTTTGCAAAAAACGTATCTGGTTTTACAAAAAAAAAAAAAAAAAAAAAATTGCCTCACTTTACTTACACATTCTGCAATTATTGTATAAATTGGTGATGAAGATATAGAATCCGGCAACATGATGTGATATAGCAGAAACCGTGCAAAATTAAAATGAATTACATAATATGTATTATCAAGTTTATAATTTAACCGTTCCTTTATGTTTGCCGACACTTTAATTATTTTTTAACGACGATTTAATTAAATCGTATCATAAACATTGTTTACTCGCCACTATTAGCGATTTAACCAGTTTATATTGTTGATAAAGTTATCCAATTAGCAAGCATTTAGAAGAATAACATGTGTCTTTTAATTAAAAGCAACGTATGTAGAATATTGCTTGCTTATTATGCACTAAATTCAATACATCTGAATTAAGTGCATAAGAAGCAAGCAGTATTCTACAAATAAAGTAGTGATTCGTAATATTTCGTTTTCTGTCATTTTATGTTCATATTTCCTGAACTAGTTGATTCGATGTTGAAAAACTGCAGAATACATTTAAATTTGCAAGATGGTTGGAGCTTAAAAAATGAAGACTTACCTGAAGTTTCTCTCGGGTAAAAAATTTGTAAAAAATATATTGCACAGTATCGCCGGTATCATGTTATCACGGAAAAACGCCTAATAATAACGCACTAATGTATTAATGGTACTTGAATGCCACCTTCTTAGTTTGCTCGCCTTTTTATATATGTATTTTCAAAAGTAGTCCCATTTCGGGTTTATATCTTCAAGCCCAATTTAAAATTTGCCAATTGCTTAATTATTTTCTGTTTCATGATTTTTGATTAATTAAACGCAATCAAAATGTATATATTGGAAGGCTTTACAGAAATTTAACCCTAATCAGCATGGGTTGAGTTTCGCAGACTTTTTTAATTTTATTAGCTAAATCATAATCAAAAAATAAATGTTTATGAAAATTGAGCTTTATGTATTCTAATATTTATTTTAAAGATCTAAAATTACCTACTAATATTATTTTTTACTTGTATCGGATTTAGTCTTAAACGACCAATTTTCAAAAAATAAACATAAAACCATGCGTTATCTCTTAGACTCAATACTAATATATCTCAATCCTAATACTAAACTACCTTCTACTAATTACTAAAAGAATGGAAATTCACGGACACAAAAAAGTAGTTAAGAAATTTGCATACTGTTGATGGTTGAATGTAACAATTTGGATAAAGATTTCTTTCCAGCACTAAATTCCACCTAACTCTGTTTTACTAACTAATCCGAGGAGTTACGTTGTAATTTTGGAAATGAACTCATTCGAGTAGTTTTAATAGTTTCGAATTGGCGCAGACAGTGCAGAATATAGGAGTTCTAGGTTTAGATGATTTATTTCTCAAGCTTGAAAGCCTAATGAATGAAATGTTTTTGGTAAGAAGAATAAAATCAAGCCATAAGTTAAACCTTATTTTGTGCTAGTACTTTCTTTAAAAAAAGAAACTTAAGAAATGACTTCTGGCGCTTTTTTATAAATTATAGATAAGGGTGTAGCAAGCATAACTGGAAGACTGATTGGCAAGCAAAACGTGATATTTCTTATAAATTTAAAACAGTACTTGGTTATTTATACCAAATAGAAATAGACAAAGGTTTTAATACAACAACTTACCAAAGGAGCACCTACTGGGTCTTTGTATATTTTGGCGAACCATTTCCAGTATTAAATTTTGTAGACATATTATGTAACGATTATTTGATTTTTAACTTACAAAAAGCTTAATTGGTACATTCCTTCAGCAGTTGGGCTGGTTCGTCAGCTTGTAATTGCCAAATTGAATTTTGAATGTAGTAAGAAAATGTTTCCATTTTTTGTTTAGAAATTACGTATGAGTTCGAGAAACTCATCGCATGCGTTTATATAAGTAAAATGACCCATGCTGATTCGGGTTAAATAAACAGGCAAGCTACCAAAAAAAATATTTTTAAAGTGGTTTGGCATGATCACATTTTGTTGATGTCGAAGCTTTCTATTAATTCAAAAATGAACGGAAAAGTTCTAGAAGTACTGGAGAGAAATGCATAGTTTCGATGATTTATTTGTTATTCAAAATTTGGGATTTGTTTTTTTCCATTCATAAACAATTTTAAATTATTTAATAGAGCTTAATTTTTTCAGATCATTAAGATCAAATTATTTTGGACATAGAATATAGACTATCTTTATTGTTTCATAGAAATTGAAAGTTTCTTTATCCCAAATTCATATTATATTGATGCTTCCTGTTTTTGTTTTTTTGATCATAAATTGAAAATTAAAAATTGAAAAATGGTCAAATGAATCGCGAATTTAAAAGTAATTGAACGATGTTAATTGGATAAATTGCTTTGTTTAGTAATAATGTGCAATTTGTTTGGTATTAATTTTTTTGCCTAATCAAATCTTCTGCGTTATAGAGATCTTTACCAAAATGATTAAAAATCGCGCACCTATTGAGATTCGAACTAGGTTCCGTCTCACCGAATTATATTTTCTTACGTTTTTTGATTTCTTTTGATGTCCATTGGTAGCTCGTCCACTACAACATGGCTCATTGATCGATTTAAGTATCTTTAATTGTCTTATGTACTCTTACAACACTAAACTTATACTGTGAAAACGTAATAATGGCTCGTATTCGCGTCGTAAAAATCTTTATTCAAGATCCATGTTCGTCTTATTATATCTTGTTTCTTTATGAAAATTGTTTGTGAATTACAAGACCTACTCTTACCAACATTTGGCAATCAACCAATGTTATTTAAAGTAGACCGCCGAGAAAGTTATTTCCCACCAATAAATTTTACATTTCTCGATCATTTTCTTTTAACAATTTGTACCCGAAAATGAAAACCTTTGTCTTGCTTTTTCTCGATCACGATCTCACTCTCGTTTTTTCTCCTTCGAGTAATTTTTTTAAAGTTCGAATAGTAAATTACCGACTAGTAGCAAATGCTAAAACAATGTCTTTGCAAATCGAAGCCAATCAAAACACGATTAAACTGAAATTATCTCGAAATTCACGAATAAAACTTTACAAAGTATCAATATATATTCTCGAAAATTCTCAATATTCTGGAATAATCTTAGTAAAAAAGTTAGTAAATCATAAAATGCGAGACAAAATGACATGGAATGGGAAGGCGGTTCTGCTCCTTTGAATTTTGGTCAATATTGGACAGCAGGCACTTGCTCATCTGTAAAGTAAAATTTTTAGACCTACTTGGGAAACGTTATCGCCAACATTTACAAACGAAGCTGTGTGTCAAACAATTGCTGAAGTGTCTAACCTACTTCTCTAAAACCTATCCAGTTCACTTCCGACCAATATACCTGACCTTAACTTTTCTTAAAGGTTTAGAAAGGATTATTGAAGATTTACTTGTTAAGTAAATATCACAAAACAATGCTGGCGATCCTTTGTAAAAGTTCCCAGTAAGCAATTGAATATTCATATTATCCGAGTTAAAATAATATTTGCTTGTTTTGGTTTCGCGCAACACTCAAGTGAAAGTATTTAAATTTATAAAAATGGCAAACATTCGAAAATATCACGTAAAAATTGAAAATAGAAAAAAATCCCGGCGCCGCTGCATAACATGTGACAATAGTTTTGATACGACTAAGTAGGCAATATTAAAGACAAAATGTCATTTATGCGTTTAAAAAAGTGTTGAAATGCAGTGTATTGTTTTTCGAATTGTTTGAGAAACAATTATGAAGTTATAAATTATCGAAGTAGTAATCAATTGTTCAAAAGTGTCAGTGAGGCTATAAAATTTGTATTTAAACCAGGCGATTTCTTTTTTTAAACAACAGAAGACGTAAATAAATAGGCAAAATGCATCACTGCATTGTAGCACAGAATATATATAAACAGAACAATATCTCCTATTGCGTTTTAATCCTAAGTTTGTGAACAAATATTTAAAATAAGATTTAGAAGAGATAGAAAAACCATTTTGTATGGAATCAATGAAACAAAACAAAAAAACACAAATGTTTGTACCCACCTCTTTGTTTTGATCAATAAAAATCAGTACAATTTTAAAAGGAAAGGGAAATCTTTACACTTTGCAATGTGTTTAAAAGAGATAGACGTTCATAAATAATTTTTGATTTTGGTCTAGTTAGCTTTGCGAAACTTTAAAATCAAATCAAAAAATAAACAAAGGACCTCTTATTGTTTCGGTAACGGGATACCAAAAATAATAAAGACAAAAACAAAACTTGAATAAGGTTGTGTATGTGTTTATGTATCATTTCACTTTTATTTGTATAATTTTGTATCTCGTCATCAAAAACATTAAGTGGGCCTTTGTTTATTTTTTGATTTGATTTTTAAGTTTCGCAAAGCTAACTAGACCAAAATTAAAAATTATTTATGAACGTCTATCTCTTTTAAGCACATTACAAAGTGTAAAGATTTCCCTTTCCTTTTAAAATTGTACTGATTTTTATTGATCAAAACAAAGAGGTGGGTACAAACATTTTTGTATTTTTGTTTTGTTTCATTGATTCCATACAAAATGGTTTTTCTATCTCTTCTAATTCTTATTTTAAATATTTGTTGACAAACTTAGGATTAAAACGCAATAGAAGATATTGTTCTGTTTATATATATTCTGTGATTGTAGTTTAGATCTGTCAAATTTTCATTAATATTTTGCGTGAACCAAATATGTACTTTACTAATTGCGGAGAAGTGGTAATTTAGACAGTGTACTCAACTTACATGAAAATATCATTTTTATTACAAACTTCAAAACAACATTAGCATCTTTCAGCAAACATAATGGGGTTTGACTCGCAATATTTTGAGCTTCAAGCTAGGCCAGAGTTCACGAAACAAAAAAGTTTAGGAGTTTTACGGATCCGCGGAAACCTGTAGAGGATGAAAAGAGGTAGTTTTAATACAGACGAACACAGATTTCATATGTTTCAACAATCGCTTAAAAAAACCATGTGTTTAGCCTCTACGCGCGGCAAAAGTGAATCTTTTTAAGCAGCAAATTTGTAGTTACGATCATTTATCGCCTAATGGTCCGGCTTGTATATACAGTAAAACGTGCAGCTTTACCACAGCAAAATTTGACGATAAATTTAATAGATTCTTAAGTTTTCCAATATACGTTTTCCATTATATAAATTGTTAAAGTTTACTGCATCATCACGTTGACGTATAATATTTATTTTGGAATTCAAAGTATAACATCTTAAGTGACGAGTACATCGTTTCGTTTGCCTGTTGTCATTGGAATCATAATGATGTTCCTAAATTTCATATATTTCAGCTTCAGTCTTTTGAAAATTTCGAATTTCAAGCCGGATTAGCTAAAATTAGGGTTTCTTTTCATCTTTTTAACTCTCGAAATCTCGAGAAATGTAATTTTAAAATTTTCGGAGTTCTCATTCTCGAGAAATCTTGTTATAATTTATACCAATTTTATACTCGCAACAAATAGAGGATTTGACTCGCTAGGTTGCATTGTTGTTAATAGTAAAGGGCTTACTAAAATTGGTATTTACACTTTTACAAAGCAATAATAAAATAAAATCTCGTGAAGTCAAAGAAGAGAAAAATAATTTCATTGCTAAAATATTGGGTAAATCGCAATTATATTCAACAGCTAAGATTTGTTTTTTCTATTTGCTCCCATTTTTGAAGCGATATATCTTAAAACCACAATACTAATCTAGGTACACTTATTCAAATTCTCTCATCTAGTTGAAAATGTTTTTTCATATCAACTCAAATGTGGAATATTGCCATTTCAGTCCGCAATTGATGATTATTTCCGCTCGTTCCTAGTAACTGGAAGAATCACAAATAACCTTTAAATTATTTAAGTCTTTTTTTAAACAAGTTAACAGCAAAAAAATTAATTGTAAAGATCGCATTTGAATTTTTTAGTTATTCAATTTAGATTTTTCGGAGAAAAGGTACAAAATATTGAAAAACTGAAATTTATTTATTTCAAAATTTAGAAAATTGTTGAGTTATTTCCATGTAACACAAAATCGAAAGGAAATTCGATCTGTTAGTTTCGAAAGGAATTGAATTCTATAGTGAGAAACTGCGTTAATTTAATAATGATGAAATTGATGTAAACAAAATGTTTTTCAAATAGTGACTATTAAAAGGAAAAATCATTCACTAAATTACCTAAAAAATTAATTCTCCAAAAATCCCGATAATTTCAAGAAAATAAAATAGAATTCTTGGTTCTCGATAGTCAAGACTTACAAAAACTTTACAAAAGAGATACTCTTGCCGAAAAATTGGGTCGCCTTAAACTTGAGGTGGAGTTAGGGCAGAGATCGTTAATAAATCTATAAATTCCCAGAGTCGGAGTCGGAGCCGAACGTTTTTTCTCAGACTCCATAGCCCTGATTTAAAGTATTATTGTAATATAAAAAAACGGATAATCATCGATATCTTATAGTGGACGGGGCTGCCGCCAAAAACCCCCGCTTTAACGATTTATTAAAATTCCACTACTAATAGAAATTAGAACGTTTTTCAAAAATGTGTGTATTTTAATAATTATTCACATTCTAAAATAAAAAAACTCCTCAAATCCGCTTAGTAGTTGGTCGTATTTAACAAAAAATGTAATGGGGTCGTCCTCTGGCTCTTTGTGTTTTTCGGGATTTTTTGTTTGGGATTTTATTCTTGAGAATTCGAGGCAATCGCAAAAAAAAAACCTGCCGAAAATTTAGGGTTGCCTATCCCCCGAAAGGAAAATCAAGAAAAAGACAGTTAAGAAACAAAGAAATTCACAAAGGAATAAAAATAACGAAAATCCAGAAACATAATTATCAAAGTGCAGCCCTCCTTTAGAGTTCCATGCCCCCCCCCCCCCTTTAAAGTTCTTAATATCTCTGAACCTGGAAATCGCTTCAACAATAGATCAAAGGAATTTTATCGCTTTCAATTTGTGGCAAAAGTCTCTAAATGCCCATAAACTATGACTTTAACATTAAACCTATTATTCTATCTTACCTGCCGCAACCGGTCATTTGTCTTGTCACGATAGGAATAGGTATATATGAAGTGTCGGTACGTTTATTGTTAACTGTTTCATAATTCTGGATTTTGCAATTTCTTTGTTTTTCCCGTAGATTCCTTATAGTTTTCTTCTTCATTAAAAATTTGAAAATAATCATAAACTCCGCGGCTCTGACTCCAGCTCCGGCTTCTTCTTATTTTAATTAAATTTGTGATCGCAAAAGATTGAAACGTGAACAATTATTTAATTATGTAAGTTTATTGTAGGATATCTAAATTGCAAACCCGCTCGAAATGTTCGCCTCCTGCAAAAATAACAAAAACCTAATTACACGATAATCCATTTCCAGCGGCATTGATTTCTAATTCCTTTATAAAATCTCGGTGTTCATTATGGCTTTGTCAAATCAAGATTTCTGTAGTAGAAATCTAAAAATTTTGTTAAAAAAATCTAATTTTGTATTTTGCCATCCGTCCAACTGAAATTCGCCCGTCAAATTATAAAATTGGAGTTGTAATACCGTTTCTTTAAAACCGTGGTTTAATCAGGGAATCTGCACATTTACTCAAAATCAATGACGAAACACCGTCGGGGCCAGATCCAGCTTTTGCATTACAGCTATTTTAACCTTTTAGTATACTTCAGAGGCAGTAAACTAAATTATAACGGCCACCTGGGGACACAGGTTTGAAACTCCAGAAGTATCGCAGTCATCTTAAAAGAAAGTACTTTGGAAAAAGCTAGCAAAGGCTACATAAGAAACCCATTATTGAAGGTCATAACACGCGGATTCTATGTGAATTTCTCTTGGAATCAATGAATGCAAAACACCGCTTCGAGTTGAACAAATTTCATCCTCAATTTCTAAAAGGGTAATTTTATGGATGAAATTATTCAAGAACGTAAACTCTCTACATAGCACAACACTTGCAGAGCTTGGCAACTTTTGATTTACGAATCGGTTCGGCGTAACTAGAACTAGAAAGTCATTAAATAAAATTTGTTAAAATTTCGCGAAAGTATCTGAAATCGGCAAATTGTAAAACAAACTTGTCCAATCAACATTACTAAGAAAATTGTTTAAAAACGGAATCTTGTCTTGAAGTTAGTAAAGAGATATTTGTTGCATTACCAAAAGGGCCATAAACTCGATCTGCTCACTCGAACGTGATCACTCCTCAACGACACAATAACACCACCTTTTTTAAAATTGATTTAAAAGTTGTTGGTAACACGATCACTTCGGAACCCCGAGTAGCCTGGAGGAAGGTATTCTTTAGAATTAAAACTGGCGTTAACCAGGTTTCTGTTCAAATAATTATGTCATAATCATTACACAAAATAGATGAACATGTGCTTACAAGCCCACAAATCATAAGCCATAGTGCATTCGGAAAATTTTGTTCGTATAGAGCAACCTTGAATGAAATAAATTGTAGACTGTTTAGGTTTCTGTTTTTCTGTATAAGCGGCCAACAAACAATTTCTGACGTAGAAATATGCAGCTTTCTACTCACATATGATTTTAAGTTATCTGTAATTGTGCTGCAATGAAGAGGACTGATGTATAAATGTTTGTTATTCCTAACTGAAACGGTTTGAATAGTAACAGTCGGGTCACCCGTAAGAATTTTACTATGATGGGTTGATAGTTGAATAACAAAAATGATTGGTTCATCATTATGACACCTCTCATCAAAAATAGCAGTAGCGTTCATTCTTAAAGGTTCATCTCTTTAGCAAAGTCACGTTGAAGTGGCTCAAACCCTGTGTATGATCCCCCCCCATCTTTTATTCATTCCAAATTTCAGTTGGAAATCAGTTCGGCTAGCTCGAACATAAAATTTAATTTAACGCTTGTGTGTTAGCACATGGTGCGGTTAGTGGTACTTATTTCTTCTGACTCATTAATTACAAGCATTTTTGATAAATATCCACATACATAAATTTTTCAAATTAGTCCAACAAATATTTTCGAAGCAATAAATTATTTTTAAAAGGTAAGCTAAAAATAGTTTGTGTGCCTGTGTACTAAATTTAATTATGATAGGTCTGTTAACCATCATCACAACACAATGTACACGAGTATAGTTGTATATAATAAATAATTCTTATAGTATGTTGTTGAAAAGGTTGAATTAAATATGGATGAAGTTGAGAGGGCTCGAATATATCTATTTGTTGTTATTCGTTTTAGGATGTTAATTAAAATGATCAAAACACCTCATCTGATTTCATTTTATTTATCCTAATAAAGCGCATGTGTTTAATTAGCAACTGTACTCGTACAACCAAATTTTAAGATTTTCTTGCGAACTTACGTTCACTTTTTTATATTCACTAATTTATTCGGAATCTTCAATAAAATTATGTAGAGCATAACGTGACTTGATCTGCAGTTCATTTTTATGTAGGTCTATGCGTTTATACGCTAAAGTATACATCACTTAAATGGTCTCAACAATAAATAAGTTGGACTCCGACTAAAATAATAATCGTTAAATATGATAACGATGCGATCACAATATGTACTCGTATGTGTTTCTATTCTCAAGCGCTTCATTATCTAATCGGTGGTCGCTTTTTTATTTGATTTTGTTTGGTTTATTTTTCAAATAATCATTCAAGTTGCTTGACCGTAATTATAATTTCATTGAACCTGAGACTACATTGACTTTATCAGTCATGCATATGACATATTTTGTAAATCAATCAGTCGGTTACTGATAAAATTTTCTTGTAATTCATTGTGTGGGAACACGTCTTTTTTAGACAAGGAATGACTTGGTGATTACTTTAAATGTTATCGCAGTGAAAAGGATTACATAAAATATTATAGAATTTAACGTTTCCGGTTTTATACGTTTAGATAACAATACGCTTACATTTTATTTAATTTATGTCTCGTGCAACTAAAATGTGATAAGGCGGTGTATAGAACGTGATCAAGTGAGTGACGATGACTTTTAATATTTTTATCGTATGCACGAGTGTTATCTACGTAACTGTGGTTTTTTATTATATTTATTTCCATCAGTGTATATTTATCGCAATGTAATATTCATCATCACGAATTAACATAACAATTTTTGCCAATAAGCATATTTATGAGTTAACCTAATTTCGGCGATCATACAGAAAAACACAGAAAAAAATACTTTACAGGTTATGTCATGAGATTTTATTTTTTGTTAAAGAAAACGTGAAGCATCTGTAAGATTGATCGATCAGATGTGATTCACGTACCTTGATATTCCCAAATTGTTATTGTCAACTGTAAGAATGCTGCCTGGGCGCAACTTGTAAAAATCGCAAATGATGCTCCAAATGGTGTTCGTTGACGACTTATATGAGTCCTACCAATTTTTATGAAAATTGACCCAATGAAACTAGACTTATTCGTGATTATTTTGCTAATAATTTTGTTTCGCGTTCGATATTGAGATTTTACAAATGAACCTTTACTAACTTTGTTAATGGTTACGTCAGCAATATTATCTCCTTTGTTAATCTTTGATATTTCGAATCTAATTTCATTGTGTAGGAAAGTGGACTTAAGCCTAGGAAATTCCCCCTTTTCCAAAATATTTTTAAATAATGTTTCCCCTTTTTAACCGCAAGCACCCACTAGCAAACCTTTAGTAGAAAGGTTTTTGTCTTTGCTATGGTCGATTATAAAATATAACCTCAGACAAAATCAATTAAAATTTCTAATTTTACCATAAACAGTAAGCGGTTCTACACTAAGCCATCTAGCGACGAAATTATGCGTAACCGCTTTTAACTGCTCTTGTGTAAATAGCAACAGCAGTTATAAGCAGATAATTTAGCGAAGACAAAAACCATTTTATTAGCGGTTTGCTAGAGGTTGAATTGGAATGGAATTCTGGGATTCATCTTAGATTTGTATTCAGCCTAACCATTTTTAATTTAATGTGAAAGAATACTAAAACTGTACCCCAATTCCTTAGATCTAGCAACCTAACTCCTACGCGAAAAGGAAACTGATACCAATGTAACTGCGTAAGTCCCGGCGAATAAACTCAAATAAGTGACTTTTTGCCGGAACATTTATGTGAAATGAAACTTTACATATAAAAACGAGAGAAGCGAAATTAAAAATGAAAATGTCACCACTAAATTTCACTTTGTACGTCTATAATTTAATTGTCTTTTTTTATCGCCTATTTAATTTAATTTAACATTTTTAAATAGAAAATTGCAACTTTAAGTTTTCTGAACTGAAATCTTACGAATCGAAAACTAATTTTTTACGTCCTGCTTCATTTGCCTGGTTTTATTTGGAAAACAGCGAAACTGAGGAATTAAATGGTGGAAAATTATTTCTGGAGTAGCTGGTGATATTTTAGTATTACAAACAAAAATTTCCAGTTTTTGAGTTGTACCGTTTTTCTAAAACACCAACGAATAGATTTTTTTTCTGCAAATCCTTATCAAGCAAAAATCAATCATGCCATGTTTTCGCCTTGTCAGTCAAGGTTTGAATTATGAATAAAACAACAAAATTCCAAAATATTTTTTTGTTCCGGTTTTCTGCTCCGATTTTGGAAATTGTTTTGCTCCGGTTTTATTCCGTATGCTGGTTCAAAAAGATTAAATTTATTAATATAAAAAAACTAAAAATAATTAAAATTATACCAAATTGCGATTTTGATAAATTTAGCTCAATGCTCACCTTTTGTGGATGATGCAGCTAAAATAATTTTCGCAACTTTTGCTAGTTCTACCTTGAACGTTTTCAACTCTAACAATTATCCTCTAGAATCAGTGGCGTAACTAGGTACCCGCAGCACCTGCACCCGCGGGGGAGAGGGGCCCAAAGTTATTGGGGCCACGAGATTTACCAATCGTTCGAATATTAGTTAAAGGTTAATGATATATGGTGGCTCAGATTAAGCTTAAAGTAGAACACGCTTTCAAAAAACGTTCCTGTTGCTATCAAATATTTTCTTGTGACAGGCCCAACAATTTCTTCTCAGTTGTTGAAGTGAAGTGAATGTCAGAGTAACTACACGTAATCTGACTCTATAGAAATAGAAATAGCTTTAGATTCTGACGGATATTTAGATTTAGAAGAAGATTTGCTCAACTTGTTTGAAATTAAAACTTTCGACATCGAATGATAACAATTTAAGTGTTTGCTGGGTTGATTTATTTGTAATACATGTTTACAATGATACAAATTTACCTCTTTTGCACTTCAAATTCAACCTTCCAAAAATCATGTTTTGAATAGAAAAGTTTGAATTTGATTTGCAAGACATTGAATGTGATTGACGACAGATTCAATTTCTTTTGCAAAAGGTTAAATTTTGATTTGAATAAGTGAAAAATTGTTTAAAAATTTCATTCTAGAAAAATGCCTAACCACGACGGAAAACAATTTCTTGTTTGACCTGAGCCAAACCAGTCAGTCCCTATAATGAATTCGTTCGATTTATAGTTTCTCATTTAATGAAATTTATTTTATTACCTTTTATTTTATATGCAATTAGTGATGGTGTTTTTAGGAAGTGTAGAGACTTAATTGGTGAATCGGTGTTTCGAAGCAGTCAGGTTATTCAAAATTTTCGAAATTATTCGAGTATTTTTGAGATTGGGTGTATTTGATAGTTCGAAGTTACTCGAGAATCTTAAAGCCTAATCGAAGAATACGATTGTTCGATATTTACGAAATTATCCGATACCATTTGAGGGTTTCATTCTTATTGCGTATCGTTTTGTTGAGCTGCTTAGTTCTAATTTACTTAGCAGGATTTTGCTTAGTAGTATTAGTACGTCAAGCTACTTGACAAATTGTTCGATATTTACACGAATTTTCTGGATTTTTATAAGCTTTCCGAAATTATTCATTAATATCCAGATTTTTCGGTATTATTGAAATTGTTCGAGATCAATTAGATTCACATAATATAGAGTTTATTCAAATTTTTCTGAAAGAGGGATTTCCTTAGTTTTTCGACCTTTCTAGGATCATTCGAAATTTTTAAAGATTTTCAAATTCATTTGAATTTTGTACGGCAAGTTCTGCGCTTAGCTATGAGTTCTTGAAACTTGCAGATTTACAATATATATTGAGATCTTCCTTTGAAGTCATACTGCAATCCTTGATTTTTTTTTTTAAATTGACTACAAATTTTCAATGGGATTTAGGTCTGGTGACTGGGCGGGCCAGTCCATGACTCGAATTTGTTTTGTTCGAAACCAACTTATCGTAACGCGGGAAGTATGGCAGGGGGCATTATCCTGTTGATAAATTATCGAAGAACTATCCGTTTCCCCAAAGATTTGCCGAATTGAGGCATTCAATGCAGCCTCGAGGACGGTAACATAGTTGGTACTGTTCATCGGACCCTCACAAAACAACAGTTTTCTCACCCCTGATGATGCCATACAACCCCACACCATCAGTTTACCCCCTCCATGCTTTACGGTAGGCACTATACAATCAGGATTGTATGCTTCCCCGACTCTTCTTCTTACGATGGTTGCGCCAGGAGTTCCAAAAATCTATAAGAATTCCATCAAATTTAACATAAATTTCTCTATTAATTCTTTTAAAATACATAGCACAATTTTTTTTTTTTTTTTTTGACTAATTATTTTTTAATATTTATTTTTTATATTTACCTCAAAAGTAGATTCATCTGACCAAACAACTCTCGCCCAATCCACGTCATTCCAATGTTTGTGTTCTCGAGCCCATCTCAAGCGACTTTTTATGTTGGTAAGTGAGAGCAAAGGTTTTTTTTCTTGCTTTACAACCTTTCAATCCAGCTTGCAGGAGCCTTCTTCTAACTGTCCGTGCCGAAATGTGAACTTCTTGTTCTGTTAAATGCTCTGCAGCTATCTCAGCAGATGTTTTTCTTCGGTTTTTGAGAGATTTTCGCACAATTTGTCGATCGTCTCTTACCGAAGTGATACGATTTCTGCCTGAGCGTAGTTTATAGGCATAGTCCCCGGTCTCTTTAACCCTTTTCAATGTAGATTGAACTGCTCCACGAGAGCATTTTAATTTTTGGGATATTTTAATTTGGCTTACACCCTGGGAATCCAACAACACAATTTGTGCCCTTATTCCTTCACTGAGTTGGCACGCTTTAGGCATAATTATCACAAACACACTTTTTTTCTCAAAAAACTTACGAAAACTCTTTTTGATTTAAAACACTTTATGTGAAGACTGCACACGATCAAATACAAAACTAAAATAAAAAAATTTTACGACGCTTCAACTTCTTGTTAAGAACCTAAAATAAAACAAAAATTGGTGATTTTCAATAATTAAGGGTCGCATTCGGTGGGATGACTCGTTCGTTAACACCCATTGTTTAGAAAGACATAATATTAATATATAATGCTAATAGATAGGGGTGCTTTATATTTTTGGCCAAGGCTGTACATAAATCTGAATCGTGATATTTAGTAGATTTTTCAAGATTATGACAAAATTTCGATATTTCTCAGTTTCCTAGGTTATTCGAATTTGAGAATGACCAAGTTATTTATGATACTTTCTTTTACTCTAGTAAAATAAAGTATAGTAATCATGAAAATTTTGGACCTTGAGATTTTTAGAGATTTATTTGTTTTGAGGTCCCCTGAGTCCGAAAAAGTGGGTTTCGAAATGGTGTCTGTCTGTCTGTCTGTGTCCTCTCTACGGCCCAGATGGTTTAACCAATCGAACTGAAACTTCAGATTTAAGCTTTTTTGATAAATTGGGAGGTCCCAGTGAATTTTACTTCAAATCGGCTAACCGGAAGTGGCCACTCCCTTGGTCCAGAAAATTTATTTTGTAAATATCTTAAAAAGTATAAGGTTTACAAAAACCTACCGAGTACAAAATGTTTCCAAAAAATTAAAAACAAATAACAATAAAAAATAAAAAATTAAAAAAAAAATTTAAAAATTTAAAACTTAAAAAAAAAAAAATTAAATTTCTCAAAATTCTCTGTTCGTAAAAGAAAGTCGTGTGTTGGCTACACCTCCATTTTTTTATATGGTGATGATTAACGCGTAAAACATTTACTGCGATATTTGAGAACTTTTAAAAATATTCAGGATACTTTGAAAATTCAACATTTTTGATAGTTTCCAAATTTTATTCGAAATTTGTGATGTTTTATTGATATATTTAGAAATCGTCATAGCATTGGATTGATTGAAAGAAATTTCGTTTTATTTGAAGCGAATAAACTGTCCCGTCTACCTAGTTCCGGTTCTGTTCCTGTTCGAAGCTCTGGAATAAATCAACTGCTTAATTTTAATAATACAAACTAAATTATTTGAAATAAATTTACACAACACAATTATTCCACTATAAATCTAATTCACAAAATCACTAAAATTTACTTAGACTGTGTCGAACTCGAAACTAGTGATAAATATTTTTTAGTACCTACTAAGTTTTGACATTTGTTTGAAAAATATTCCGTTACATTCATAATTTTTAATTAGGCTGTCTAATTTCCGAGAAATACGGAGATTTTTCGATATAAAACACACGACAACTTTTGACGTCAATGGTACACACAAAAGAAAGCTTCATGGCCCGCTTTTATATTGTGGCTAGATAGTGGTGTATCTAATGCAAATCGATCCAAAATGGCATTGCCAGTATTCGGAAAATAAACATATCGTGGCTATTACAGAATTCATTCCTACAGGAAAAAATCCCTTTAACAGAATTTGGTATCACAGAACTCATTTTGTAGGAAAAAATCTAACCCGTAGGTGTTTTAACTCCGAAATGCAATTCCTATAGAAATTGCTGTTGAAAATATGTAGGAATTTGACACAAAATTCTCCGACGAAAAAATGTGGCGGAATTGTAAAGAAAAACCGTTTTTGGACGAGTAAATTACCTTTTATTGTAGACAAAATAATTATTTATAGTTTACATTATTTACATACACGTAATAATGTATTTATTTTTAAGTTTCAGTTTATAAAATGAAATTTTTGTACCCTTTTATTCAGTTTGATATAAAAGATAATGGTGGGTTCAACTTCTTTATTGTATAATTAAAAAAATTTGATTAGTTTTTGACTCTCTTACTTTTTTATTTTTTGATAATTTTTTAATTTGGCTTTTTGACTCAATTCAAGTCCATTTTCAAAAGCGTATTGAATATGGGACTTTGGTTTTTACGAAAAAACATTTTATAGTTTTGCTTTGATTTTGTATATAAAAAGAAAATTTCTGTTTGTAAATACAATACGCTTTTGACACTCTCACATGATCTCCAGAACAGGAACAGAAAAGGCAATATGATTGATCTATTTAAAAGCAAATTAACCTGCAAAAGGATTTTTTGGAAAATCTTCCAAACGTTTCCAAAAAATAAGAGGCACAGCACGTGGTAATGATATCAAACCTCAAAAGCGTTTATCGGGGAATTGATCGGTTGGGTGACGCTGAAAAACACGAAAATTCAAGAAATGCATCGTCACAATAGTGCCATGGAAGAACTGATGTTGCAGAAAGTTAAAATAGAGCGAAAAATGTTTAAACATCAAGAATGCAATTTTTAAGGCTTCGATTTATTTATATATTAATAAAAAAATACTAATTTTCACTACTTTCCCTATCAATAGACTTATCTCCAACTTAAATTAAATGATTTTTCTTCTATTTTCGATTGGCATAGAAACAAAATCGAATAGTAATTTGTTGAATGAAGGTACTGGTGTTGGGATGTTCTAACACCACCATTTTCAATAGAGAGATTGATATTCTATTATATTCTGGGAATCCGGTTCGTTGGAAAAAATCCATTTTTGACTTTTGTTTATCTACATCGGTCATTTTCATTTTGATCCACATTGAACATAATCGTTTTTCTAATGCGTCCAAAGTTTGGGCTACAACTTTAGAAATCTTAGATTGGGCCATTGCTATTTCAAAGTCCTTGCCAACAGCATTGCAAGCAAAGCAGAAAGCTTTTGTTTCGGCGTCAAAGCATATGACTTGATGATCGGAGGTAACTAAGAATCAAGCACCTCCAAAACATACTTAAAACTTAATTTACCGAAAATTTTTAGTGAACCTAAAAAAATTATTATTTCAATATTTTTAAAAGCATAATCAGGTGAAATATTTTGCTTACGCTATGTCATCTAACCCTAAAGGATCTCAGCTGGTTTCTGAAAAACCTTCTTTCTGCTTTGAGACACCTGTTTCGCTCACTACGCTCGTTTTGAACACTATCCATTTTTAACATTAATTACTTTAAACAAACGAACACTTTAAAGGTTTAAACGAAAATAAATTCCATTTACTAGTTACAACAATGAGTTTACCTAATTGGCAACATTTTCATTTAAAAGTAAAATGTACTGCCCCTTTTACTTCAAAACTTGTTCATAAATCACAAACCTTAAATTATTCCCCCAACAAATTTAACAAAAAACGTATATGAATTTTTATTTATTGGCGAAATACGACTAAACAGGATAATTCTAAAAATAATTCCTCAAATTTAATTAACGAAACAATTTTTGTTGTGTTTTTTGAATTTCGCCAAATTTCAAATTTAAAATATTTTTTTCTGACTCAAAAAAAAATATCTGACAGCACTTTAACAAGCAGTATACCACTTTAACAAGTCTGTGATAGCAAATTTCGATTTGTAGGTATTTGAGTTCCTACAGGAATGAAATTCCTATCGAGTTATGTAATAGGCGTGAATTTTTTTCGAAAATTGAACTTTGTGTAAAAACAAGCGAATAGAACAAGAAGATATTAGATATAAACATCCGCAGTAATAGGAAATTGGCCTAAACTATTTCACGACCAATTTATACAACACAAATCGAACTATTCTCATCATTGAACAATTTCCGATTATTGGATATTGATCGAATGTTCACGACACTCACAATAACACTCATTAAGACATAATCACTCAATTTAATTCGACAATAAAAATTACGGCCAGAGAATTAAAATCACGGTCCCAATTGAAAAATGCATCTTCATAACAACAGGAAAATCAATTTCTTTGAAATAAAACGCCAAGGCGACTTCATCAAGCACACAATGAATTTATTTTGTTTATGTCAAAAATTATCGTAGCATTTTACTGTGATAATTTGAGTGTGCGCATGAGTGGGCATGTGTGTCATGTGTGTGATATTTGATGGGCATGTGTGTCATATTTGATGGAACAAATCTACCGTCGTTCAAAATAGATATCAAATATTTTTCAACAAAATGATTAAACCTTTAGCTCTTGCATAGAAATATCAAATTTACACTTGAAATAGAGACCAACAAAGCCATTAATGTCTTAGATTTACCAATTAACAATATCAGTAGCAAACATAATTTCAAGATATACCGAAAACCAACACAAACAAATCACAACATTCACTTTGCATCAAACCACAAGATAAATTACCTCAAAATAAAACAGCGGCATGTAATCATAAGTTGAATAGGATAAATAACATTCCGATGAGCATTGAAAATTACACAGAAGAATTTAACACAATATCCCGCATCGCTACACAAAATGGATTCGCAATCGATTTGATCAACAGACTTAACAAAAAGATCATAAACAGAAATCAATTACAACTCTTAACATCATTTTACACAGACAACAACAACATCAAATAAAAATATATTCTAGTTGAATACAACCTAAGAACGAGTCACATTATTAGAAAAATCTTTGATAGATTTAAATACACCATCGCTCACACAACCAGTCACAAAATGCAACAAGAACGACGATTACAACATAACAACAACACCGAGCTTGACTGTGGCATTTATAAACTAACATGCAATGATTGTAAAAAATTTCGCAACAAGATTTTCCGAACACACACAAGAAATAAAGAACATACACAACAAAATAAACCAAAATAATGTCAAATCCAATTTCGCTCTCCACGCATTATCAATGAAGAACATACACACACCGATATAAACAACAACATGCAAATTTTACACAAACTGCAAGGTAATAATATGGACCGTCTAGAGGAGTTAGTAATATACAGGAATCGTAACAATCCGCTATTACTTAATGACAAAATCAACTCCAAAACTGAAACAGGAATAGACGCAGTTAATTCGTGCATAAATTGCATGGAAATTGTTAAATTGAAATTAGTTTAGTTGAAGGATTTGATGAAAGAAGAATTTCCGAAACCAGGTTTTCCATACTAGGTATATTCACAAATTTTTATTATGCTGCCCAAACTGTGTAATAATTTTTTTACTGTAAGCAATCTTGTCGTACGCAGCGAATTGGTTTTATAAATGGCATGGTATAATGGGGTCGATTGATTTGCCTTTTGACGATTTATGGAATCAGGATGTATCTTCCACGTTTCTTACTTTTATAAACTATATTGGAGTGGGGATTCATAGGCAAAAAAATAAGAAATGAGGAAATCACACCATGTAGTGCTTACAGCTTTTTTTGGGAAAGTGATTGATACACCAGTTATTTAAATGTTAAAAATTCCAATTTATTTTATAATGGTGTCTGTCCTAACATTGATTTTTTTATTAATATTAGTGATATCTGGTGCCGAATATCCTGATAAGAGGAATAAAGGCGACATACAAATATGAAAAATGATTTCATAATATTTCATATTTCATTTTTCATAAATTATTACTTTATTTAACTGAGAATGTATTGAACCCTTAGTACGAGCATTACATAAGTAAATGTAGAGTTGCTCGTACTATGAGAATATATTTTTCTTTGATATTGTTATTGTTCGTGTAAAATGATGTTAAGAGTTGTAATTGATTTCTTTTTATCATCTGTTGGTTAAGTCTGTTGATCAAATCGATTGCGAATCCATTTTGGGTAGCGATGTGGGATATTGTGTTAAATTCTTCTGTGTACTTTTCAATGCTCATCGGAATATTATTTATCCTATTCGACAAATGATTATACGCGATTGTGTACCGTTGAACAACAACAAAATATCATCGACATATCTGTATCAGTATAATAATCCGGTTATTGCAGGAGCTGAAGGTTTAATCATTTTCTTGAAAAATATTTGATGTCTATTTTGAATGACGGTACATTTGTTCCATCAAATATTTTTCAACAAATTGATTAAACCTTCACCTCCTGCAATAACCGGATTACCCAAAATTCACAAAATAAGTATACCAATTCGTCCATTAATCAATTTCACAAATAAGTACTAAGGGTTCAATACATTCTCAGTTTAATAAAATAACAATAAAATCACAGCAAGTTTAATAAATACAGCAGTGATTTTATGATTATTTTAATTCGTTTGATACATTAGAGGATGTGGGCTGCCGCCGCCAAACTCCCGCTTTCCCATACTTTATGGATATTTAAGATATTGGTGTTACATGTTTATAAAATTAGTGTATTTTTAATAATTATTCACATACTAAAATTGAGAGCTATCATTGGCCGAGGGGAGGGCCCCTCACCTTTGTACAAAGATTTCAGGAAAATGCCAAAATTTTTCAAAATACTTTTATTTTTACTACTTCTATTGTGCATACAATAATGAACACCCCAAAACCGCTTAGCATTGGCCCTTTTACCCAAAGACAAATAAATGCCAGAATTTTACAAAATGTTTTGCTTTTACTTGTTTGTGTTTATGTATTGAAAATTTGGATTTTTAAAATCGAAATGTCAAACGTAACAATCACATTCGCGAAAAAAATTAATACCAAAATAATAGTATAATTTCATTGGGCCAACTTTCATTAAATTCCGAAGTTGTGTGTAGGAAAGGGGACTTAAGCCAAAAAATCGAGACAAACGCTCAAATTCAAAACACAGTCTGAATCGAAGTGTATCGAATATACAAAAATTACACTTTAAAATACACATCGGGTTAAATAGATTTTTCAATCATAGTAATTTTAATAAATAAAAATTAAAAATAAACAAGCACCATTTCCACTATACAGCAAATTTTTGTTATATATTTTACACACTTCACTTTTGTCCACGTAGAGCGCTTTTTGAATTTTCCATTCGTAAATCAAGTTCTTTAAATATAGCAAATTTTTGAAATATTATTTTGATTCGCTTTATGCCTTAGATTTATGCCCATAAAACTAGCTTTGGCGATTTTTTTGAAATTCTAACATTCATAGAAATTAGCACATTTTCAAAATTTTTTGTTTTTTTAATAATTATCCACATACTAAAATAGAGAACTCCTCAAAGCCGCATAGTACGAAAAAACTCCTCAAAACCGCTTAGCATTGGTTGTCGGTGCTAGTAGCCTTTTGTTTTCATATTTTATACTTAATAAAAATTCAATGCGGTCTTCCTTTTTAACAGGAGATTTGATTAAGGAACGTTAACACCTGTTATCAGGGATTTGGATTCAATTTCGGATGGTACATGAAAAATCTGAATGAATATATTATCAGTCAAGCCGATAAAATAGCCATATCCCCAGAAATAAATGTGTTCCTAATTTTTATCGTCAAATTGCGAGTTGGACTGAAATAGATAAAGGGCCATTAACATCCCTTGTCAGAGATTTGGACTTCTGTTCTGTTAGTACACGAAATATCTGAATACATTCTCTACCCATCAAGCTGATAAGGTATCTCCTTGCCCCATAAATAGATGTGTTTCAAATTATAACCATTAACACCCCTTGTCACATAACATAACCCAGTTTCTGGGAGTAAACAGAATAGATGTTTCGAATTTTACGCGTCAATTGTTATTTTGTCTAAAAATTGGCCCTTTAACCATTAACATCCGTTTTCAGAGATTTTAACTCAAGTTCTGTTAGAATTCCTTATCTCTAGAAATAAATGTGTCTCGAATTTTACTCTTCAAATTTCGGCTTTGCATGAAATTAATAAAGGGCCGTTAATACCCCATGGCAGAAATTTGCATTCAGGTTTTGAAAGTGCACACAATATCCGCTATGCCATTAACACTTCTTGCTAGAAGTTTGAACTCAGATTCTGTTATTGCACGAAATAACTGATTAAATTTCTGATCGATCAAACTGAAGACGTATCCGCTATATTTCCAGAAGTGGCCACTCCCTTGGTTCAGAAAATTTATTTTCCAAATATCTTAAAAAGTATAAGGTTTACAAAAAACTACTTAATACAAAATGTTTCCACAAAATAAAAACAAAATAAAAATAAAATTGAGGTGTGGACAAAACACTTTCTTCTGCGAACAGGAAATTTTTTTTTTTCTATGCAGCCCAGATAGTTTAGCCGATCGAACTGAAACTTCATATTTAAGGTTTTTTCATAAATTGGGAGGTGCCGGTGAATTTTAGTGAAAACCGGCCAACCGGAAGTGACCACTCTCTTGGGCGACAAAATTGATTTTGCAAATACATATATCAAAAAGTATAATTTTAGAGAAAAACGGTTATATTCAAAATGATAAATTGGGTTTCGAAGTGCTAAAGAACATAGTTATTCACTCTTTCAGAAGGTAGGCTACGAAGAGCATACACTACAAACTGCTTCTGAACGTATTCAATTCTACCTGAATTACACTGATAAAATGGTGACCATATCTGAGAAGGGAATTCAAGAATAGACCGAACAAAGGACACATATAAAGATTTTAGTGTGAGCGGGTCACAAAATTCTTTACAATTGCGCTTAATGAAGCCTAACATAATTTGTTTTGAATGAATACGAATCAATATGTTTTGTAAAGGAAAGATCAGAAGATAAAATTATTCCCAGATCAGACAAGAACTCAACTCTGTCAACCGCAATATTATAAAGGAAATACTGCTGAAGAATAGGTGATTGCTTTTTAAAAAAAAAAGATAACCTTATATTTGGCCATATTCAACAACAATTTGTTGTTAAATGATCAACTGAAAAATGTAATTTTATACAATCAGAAATAGAAGTACAGTAGAAATCGGAGCGAATATTTTCATATCATCTGCGTAAAGAAGGCAATGAGAACAGAAGTGGACCAGTAGGTACAGGATATAAATGAGAAGCAGAATCATTAATGTTAACGTATTGTGGCCGGCCAGAAAGATAAGATTGCAACTATTTGAAAGGGATAAACTCACAATTTAGTTTCTCTAGCTTATAGATAAGCTAAGCAATTTTATGAAAAGCTTTTTTGAAAAGTCAGTGTAAACAACTCTTCTATTCGCTGTTCGTAAAAGAAAGTCGTGTGTTGGCCACACCTCAATTTTTTTTTTGTTGTTTTCTAATGTTAATCTTTTAATCGCAATTTAGAACAGACAGATTTGAACTCAGGTTCTGATAATAAATGTAAGCTGAACAAATTCAGCACCCATCAAGATAGAAAGTTATTTCCTATCACCGAAATAAATTTCTTCCAAATTTTAATGTTAAAATCGCAATTTTGACGTTAAACGATGAAGGGATATTTTTTGTTTAATAAATTAGATGAAATTTTTCATCAATTTAACAATAACATTATATAAAAAATGAGAATATGACAAAAAATTCATAGACACGCGATTAGAATGTAACAGATTCGTCCGCTGTATGTGTTTTTTCCATAGTTGGGCGACTAAATTACACTGTGTAATTTACAAAGTAATTTACATAAGGCCATTTTATTACAATATGTACGTATAAAATTTAGAAGACCGAGATTTAATATTTTAACAACGCCAACAAATGTATGTACATACTTCATAAAATATATTTAAATACATTGAGAATTTGTATAAAGGGAAAAAAGCAACAGATTGTGAGACACGACCTTTAAACGTAGAAATTAGTCTTTTGTTTAAGAAGAAGAGGCAATATACTAAATCAGCTGGCAAGTGTTAGAATTGAGGCAATGTACTAAATCAGCTGGCTTTATGAGAATATTAAAACCGAAACTTGTAAGTCTCATGAAGCAACAAACCACCAATTTATAACTTTATAATCTTTTGTTTTCAAAATATCGAAAACAATAAGCAAAACATTTTCAAAGGGTATGGTCAAACCAATGTACCAGCAGGAAATCATTTTGAATGTAACGAAATTATTTCGTTGTAACAACTAGGCAAAAATGGGATGCATGCTGGGGCACATGCAGAACTGGGATACATGCTCGATCTAGCTAGCAAACAAACCATTTGCCAGTAAAAAATAGTACGGTTTGTAAGTAAAAGTATGAAAAGTGTGTTATGCAATTTTTGAGTATGAAAATCGAATTGCAGTTATTTTATCTTGTCCTACAAAAACTACTTGCTGCCTAGCTTTCGAGCATCGAGCGCGCAGTATCGAAATTATAACGAGAATAAGTAATTTTGTTATTTTTGCAGAAGCGTGTTATGAAAATTTTGATTTAATTTGACTTTTCAATCAGTTTTGCATTAATTTCGCTGTATACTGTATTCAGACAGCTAAACTAAATGAAAACGAGAAATTCTTAAAGAATTGGTCGTTTTTAACAGTCACTTTCATGTATACATATAATGATAAGAGTGTCTAAAACACAAAATTAGTTTTCGTTCCGCAGTTTCACTAAAAAATTGACATTCGACTGATGTCGTTTTCGATTGACCAAAAAAACTAAACTCGAGTTTAGTTTTTTTTGCACTGAGTTTATTATTTTTTGATCAATCGAAAACGATATAAGTAAAAAGGGAATTTAGAATCAGAATTCAACTATTATAAGGAATTTAGATTTAGGCAAATTTTATCGAAAAATTTTTAAATTTCAAAATAGTTTTATGATTTTTAAAAATTAGAATATAAATTAGGAATTATTGAATTAGGAAATGTACAGTTGATTTTATTAAATGGTTTTACTTGGAATTTAGAAAATTTAGAAATTTTGAAACTTTGAGAAATGTCAAATGTGTTGATGGGAATGTCATGAACAATTAATATATTTGTCTATAAAGAACCGAAAAAATCAATTGATTACAGACAGACAATTTAAATTCTTGATTAAAATGTTGTTCCTAATTCCTAAAATGCAGAGTCAAAAAGTGCTTATTCATCATGTGATGCTTTGAGAATTTAAATAGTGCTCCGGCGACTTAAAAAATTGGTTTGTCAAATTTCGTTCTAGAGATACGACCTTAAAAGAAGAACCGAGGGCCGGACGTTCTTCCGGCTTTGACGACGACGACTTTTTAAAGGCAATATTAGAGAAAAATTCACGTCAATCAATAAGAGACAAAACAGAAACGCCTAAGACATCACAACCAACTGTTTACCGCCACGTGGAGAAATTAGGAAAAGGCAACAAATTAGGAGTATGGGAACCTCACCACAATATCGTTTGTTAGTCACCACAACTCTGCTTTCACAGGAAAAAAATGGAGCCTTTTTAGGCAGGGTTATAACAGGTGATGAAAAATCAGTTACCTATGACAATATCGTTCACAAAAGCCAGTGACATGATAAGGATCGACCACCCCTACCAGATCCAAAAGCTAACATCCCTTGTGATTGTGTGGTGCAATTGTCGAGGTATAATTCATCACGAGTTTTTTAAATGAAACGTTCAGCTGCTATAGAGTACAAGTTAGAAACTCCATGAAAAATAAAAAAATGTCTGATAAAAAACAGAAGTTATTTATGACTCGATCTAATAGATGAGATGACTGAGAATATATTTTTCATTATCCTTATCAACAGATAGAAACTGAAATGACAAACTCCTCATAATTTCACCTTCTTCCAAAAAATAAATTAAATAAAGCCGGAATTATTAAGGGTATTTGTGCATTATCAACTGAGGTGTAACAAAAACTTAAATTGCATTGAAACATTTATTATTTTTTAACGAAACATTGTAACATTTATTCTCGTTTCATTTCCAACTCTCAAAATCAAATACCAACTTCTGATTAAGTGACATCAAGTAGCACAAAATAAATTCATCTTGCAAAAAATTTAAAAATTACTCAACATTTGAGCTTTTTCACGTTGAAGCACCATTCTAAGAATTTTGAATGTCAGCGACATCTAAAAGCTCTGACAATCTCCATAGCAACTTGATATATTTAAATTTAAGTATAATTATTGCAAAGAAGATTTAGATAATTAAAAAAAGTAAAAGCAGCAAAAAACATGTTGCTAATTAATCACAATTTTTGGCGCAGAACTACTACGTACGTCTGTCTCGTACCTCTTTTCGCTAGAATATATTGCTCTGAAAAGAAGGAGCTATAGCTATATAATTTTTTTTTTACTTTTTTTTACATTTAGAAGTATATTAATATTATTTATGGTACATAATTATTCAAATACCCCATAGATTTACAGCTTTTCAATATTTTTAATTTTTAATTTATTTGAAGTTAATATTTTCGAAAATTGTATGATCTTAGGATCGGTTGCATATTTGGTGATTACTCGATTAAATAATTAATTCAAATTATGGTAAAAAATTCTTAGTTGTTAAAATAAAATTAGCTTACCCAGGAATTGAGCTGTGTGAATGTGACGAAGAAATTTTGTAATAGAATTTGGCTGTATAGGTATAATTCGCTAATACAACCTGCACAGTACATTCTGTATATATAGAATGAAAACTGTGGTACAGTTAGTCCAATCGGCGCGGCCTGATGAGAAGGTTGATTTTTTCATAATCAGAAGCTCATCAGTTCGAAACTGGTTTAAATTCCCTTATAATTTTCAAAAAGCTTTTAGTTGCTGTATTGACAATTTTTATTAATATAGTGTTTTACATTTTCAGTTAATACCCTAGTTCAGGGCGCAATTTTAGTCCTTTATTCTAAAACGATTATTTTATAGTCGTATCAATAGGCTTCCATGTTGTTCGATCCATCAAATTTATTTGAGATATTCGAGTTTTAGAGTTAAGTTAGAGAACTCTTTTTGTGTTTTATTTCAGATAATACAAGTGTATCAAAATTTTAGTTAGAAATCAGGGGCAGTTTACTAACTTTCATAACACACCTGTAGATTCGAACCATTTAAACTTTTCGAAGACTTTGCCGAGATATGATATTTTTGTGGCCAACAGACTTCTGGAGAAAGATTTCTCAATTTTACGAATTTTCTTAATCTAAAAAATGTAGGTTCAATTTATGGCCGACTTTTGAATGACAGATAAAAGTAGGGAACCCTAAATATGGTTAGGAAGGAAGAACAAATAAACTACAAAGCACAAAAGACAAGAATTAAGTCGGATTTAGCAGAGAAGTTTAGTAGCTTTTAAGCACTCTGTCAATGAATCCGACTTTTTTGTGTTTATGAATTTGCTGGATTTTTTTCCAAACATGACCCACTATCAGATATTTATAAATGAAATCTAGACAAATCTGAATATTATATCGAGCCGACGAGCTTGCGCAAAATTATTATGCGATGGATTGTTTCAAAATCTTTTTATCTGAGCTTTTGAATTAATTTTATTAAATTATTCAGGTATTGGTTTGGTAATTAGTTATGCTAACTAAAAAAGCAGTTACTATTTACCTATTAAGTAATTCAATCTTATTTAGTGATCACAGTTCGCAAATTAAAATAATAATCCTACAAGACTCGACGTTTCAAAGCTCGAATTAACCAGGGGTTTGAAACCAATATACCAGGTGATTTTTTAACCTGATACACTCAAATATCTCGGAAAATAAGCACTCTACGAAAAAATGGTGCAGATCAAAATTTAATTATTCCGTGGGGGAAATACATTATTCTTAAAATTAGTACCCCCCCCTCTCCTACTTGTAGGCGGGGCCGGGGGTAACTTCGAAACTAAAATAAGAACCCCTATTTTTTATTGCAGATTCGGATTCTATGGCTAAAACTACGAAGGAGTTGACTGAAACATTTTTTTCGATTCATGATAGATGGCGCTTTAATTGACGATATTATTTTTTTTCAATTTCTCCTGCTGAGAATCTAAGCAAACGATTCTGCAATACGTCTGCAATAAAAATACCACGGTTTGACTGTAAATACTAGAAGTTAGTCTTAAACAATTTGTATTTCTTTCCATCGTCATAGTGACGAATAGCTCAATTACAGCGCCATCTATCATGAACTGAAAAAAATGTTTCAGTCAAATCCTACGTATTTTTAGCCGTAGAATCCGAATCTGCAATAAAAAATACGGGTTCTTTTTTTAGTTTCAAAGTTACCTCTGGCCCCACCTACAAGGAGGAGGGGGAGGGGTACTAATTTTAACACTAATGTATTTCCCCCACAGAATAATTAAATTTTGATTTTTACCATTTTTTTTGGTAGAGTGCTTATTTTACGAGATATTTGAGTGTATCAGGTTAAAAAAATCATCCAGTATAAGCATATGAATACACTATTTGGGGTAGTTAATTAGTAGCTGTAAATAAAAGAAACTGATATTTGGCTAATTTTATCATTAACCAATCAATATTTGTATAAAATTCATAGTGGTAGTGGTTATCTTTTTCAGAAGTTAATTTAGCAAATATCTCCTAAAAGTAAGATGGCGGGCGACATTACCAATCAAGATTTGGGGAAATTGATGAAGTAAGAAAAAATTGCGCTCTCAGTCAAACAGTGCAACTAGATTTTTGACACTTTAATGAAACTAGCTGTGGTCATTACCAAACAAGCGGTAATGAGTGGCACTACATCGGTTTCTATAAAGATGTAAACAATTGAGAGGGTCCGGATAGTTAACAATAACGGTTCTGTGAATGGAATGCCTGACGATGTATTGCGTCAAAATATACTAGGGTTGCCAACTTATATCAAACAAAAACTAATTGCGAAAAAGCAGGAGCAGATTGCGAAAAAAACAGCGAGACCTGTAATTATTGTGCTGGATTTTTGGACATTTGGTGTGCGGCTATCCACTGTTTAGCGTATCAAATTAATTGCGTCGAACCATAATTATACGATAAATTTACAACATTCTACAGTATAAATTCAAAATTCACCAGACCGATATGTGAAATGCTTCACAGAACAAAATAAACACAGAATAAAATAAATGTAGCCTAGCACTACATCTATGTGATACTGCTCAAGAACCTTCACTGACAAAAAATCATCTTGCCATGATCTCGACTGGCTGTGATACATTTTTGAAGTCAATCCGTTTGTTGTGATTGGCACAGAATCTGTACCTCAAATGTAATTTAAAATATCAGTTTACGTTATAAAATGAGAATTTGTTTCACAAATTGGTAAAATTATTTGGAATATGTCATAATTTACGACAGGAAGCTGAGCTGTAAAAAATTTTTCAAAGCCAGAAAAATAATTTTCATATGTACGGTATTCGGACCCGCCCGAAGCATATTTGGCAATCTTTTGAAGCTAATTGTATGATGTGTGTCCGAATACTATAAGATAAACATTTTTTTGTGATCTACTTAATCTCAAACAGTTTGGCCTCCATTTATAAGATAGTTGTCTCGACGCATTGTTAATAAGATAACTCAAATTCGCTCCAGCCATAATATATAGCTGTTTACAAGCTGTGCCGGAATACAACTAGACCCACTTGTTCAGTCCTGCGAATTTGACAAAAGGTTTCAGCCAAGGGCATTCTACACACTTTTCGTAATAATCGAAGATAAAACATTGCTTTCAATAGAGGTAATGATTTTCTTTTTTTAACAAATATGTGATCTGAAATCCATCCTTTTTGTTTTCTCCATTTAATCAAGAACAGTTGAGTTTGTTTGATTCATCCCGTTTTGTTACGAGGTGTTAGGGTTCTACCTCATTCTCAAAAAAATGTTCATATTTAGAGTTCTACCCCAACCAGTACGACTATGAGTGATGATCTTCTAATTTTATTTTGATTCATTAATGCGACTACTAGCCAATAGGTCGGTATCGCTGGAGATATCGGATATCCTGGCCAATGGTTGTTTGGGAAAATTGAGATCTGAGGTTAGATTGGCCAACATGATAAATTTTCCATCCTGTTTGACCACCATGACATATTTTTAAAGTATGCTCAATAAAAGAAATCCATAGTGATAAGGTTTTGTTGAATATTATTAAACGTAAACCTGACCAGATAGCAAAATTTGTTAATATTCAACTTCAATTTCAAATTCGCGTGTATGATTTACAACCATTTTGATGAAAATTAACTTTGGTTAAAACTGCGATTACTATACCATTGGATACAACTTGACATTATACAGTGAGGTTGTGTTATTGAATGTATACATACTTGCGAGTATTAGTTCCACATTACAGTAATACAATAAGGCCAAGTTTAAAATAATTAAAGTCTCACTAATTATACTGAACTATGTATGTTGATTCGTTTTATATAAAGATATGAAATTACAGACACGTTTTCCGGTGTAATATTTCAAAAGCGCCAAACAGATGGATTCTTATCAAAAAAAAAAAAAATATCAAACCGACTACATGATTATGCGTGATTATAAATCATAACTAATTATTATTTTTTCTTTTCATTTTGATTGCAGGTTCACCCAGAAACAACAACATTGAAACTTCGTACCGAACGGAAAGTTCCCAAATTGGGCCTAATGCTGGTCGGTTGGGGCGGAAACAATGGTTCAACGTTAACCGCTGCCCTAATAGCAAATCGTCAAAATTTGGAATGGCGTACAAAACGTGGTGTACAAAAATCAAATTGGTACGGTTCAATAACCCAAGCGTCTACCGTTTTATTGGGCAGCGATGAAACGGGCGAAGATGTTTATATTGGTATGAATAAATTGTTGCCAATGGTTAATCCGGATGATGTGATTGTTGATGGTTGGGATATTAGTTCACTGAATTTGGGTGAATCAATGCGACGTGCTGAAGTTTTAGAACTTGCCCTCCAGGATCAGGTGTACAAGCAAATGGCACAAATGAAACCGCGGCCATCAATATATGATGCTGATTTTATTGCGGCTAATCAATCGGACCGTGCTGATAATTTAATTTTGGGGACACGATATGAACAATATATGCAGATTCGTCGGGATATTAATGAATTTACAAAATCGTCAGGTGTTGATAAGGTGATTATTTTGTGGACTGCAAACACGGAACGATTCGCTGACATAAAACCTGGTTTGAATACAACAATGGCTGAATTGGAGAAATCATTAAAAGAAAATCACAAGGAGATTTCGCCGTCAACTATATTCGCAATGGCCAGTATTTCGGAAGGGGTAACCTACATCAATGGATCGCCACAAAACACATTTGTTCCGGGTGTAATTGAAATGGCCGAACATCATGGCGTATTCATCTCAGGCGATGATTTCAAATCGGGACAAACCAAAATTAAATCAGTTCTCGTTGACTTTTTAGTTGGTGCTGGCATCAAACCAGTTTCAATTGTTAGCTATAATCATTTGGGGAATAACGATGGTTATAATTTAACGTCGCCACTACAATTCCGGTCCAAAGAAATCTCAAAAAGCAATGTTGTCGATGATGTGGTCAACTCGAACAGTATTTTATATGACAAAAATGAACATCCTGATCATGTGGTCGTTATTAAATATGTACCTTATGTTGGTGACAGCAAACGGGCAATGGATGAGTATACCAGCGAAATAATGATGGGCGGGCATAATACATTAGTGATTCATAACACGTGTGAAGATTCACTTTTAGCGGCGCCCCTCATTTTGGATTTAGTCATACTGGGTGAACTATGTTCAAGAATATCAATTAAACGTGATCAGGTTGACTCCAAATATACATCATTTAACTCCGTTTTATCGCTGCTTAGCTATTTGTGTAAAGCACCATTGGTACCAAAAGGTGCACCAGTAATTAATTCATTGTTTCGACAACGGGCAGCTATTGAAAATATTTTACGGGCGTGCATTGGACTGCCGCCAAATTCACATATGGCCCTTGAACATAGAGTAAGTAGTGTCATATAAATTTCTGTGGAAAAAATTTGTGCCCATTTTAATTAATAATCTCATTAATTTCAGTTTGACTTCGAAAAAGTGTCTGAACCACCATCAAAAAAACTAAAATCACAAACAGGTATCGTATCAAAATCATGTGGTGCCATGGCAAACGGATGTGTCGGAGTGAAGGCTGTTAATGGTGTATCGAATGGAGTTTAAATTAAGTAAAACAATTACTTGTTTTACACAAAACACTAAATGACACATTTTGAAATTGTTACAAAGCAAATTCTGTTGAAGTTTTAATTTGTATTTTCTATTTTTTAACAAAATTATTATTAGGAACTATTATTAGGCAAAATCAGAGGCAAATATTATTAGTTTGTATCATACATAATAAAGAACTGAGATTGGGAACAAATAAGACTTTTCAAAGTCATTTAAATCACTTAAAGATCAATGTGGTTCTATAATAGGTGAAAAAACCAAACGAATTTTTGAAAATTTTACAAAATCACATTTAGCCGCTAATGATTAAATGTTTGATAATAAAAGAATTAATTTAAACTTTAATTAAGGACTTATTGACTTGCACATTAGAGCAAGAAATGATACAAAATTGCGCCAACCAAATTTGATCCAATTGACTTTCCTTTTTTGATGTCAGTCTATGTCATAAGTATATACATAATATGTACAATAAAATCTTAATTTTAATAAAATATTGTACACTACTATTCAATAAAACAATATATTAATTAGTAACTTTGAACCTTTGTATTAATGGCCCCTACTTTTAGCAGTTACATCAAGATCGAAGTAATGTCACAGTCCACAGACATATATGCACAGAGAGATATCGTTTGGTAGAGAATTTTAATATTCTGGGGCACTCTTAGTGCGATGCGGTACGATGCGATATTCAACATGTAAATAACTCCTACTTTTATTTTCTACTCAAAATATGTTGCAGAGCCCTTTGAGATGGATTCATGAATACCTGACGATACTTTTAGGCATATCTGCTGAGTTATTATTATTCTCAAATCGCTCTGTACTGTAATTGGACAATGTTTCATTTAGAGAAAGACCAAAGGTCCTTGATGATGCATGGAACTCTGCGGCTCCCGCTCAACAGACAGCAAATGGTCCTTCGAGCCATTAAAACCGGCAAAATAACTAATATATTCTGAAGAAGAAGATACGATGTCCTACTTCAAAGAAGACTACTTCACACTTTTAGTCAACAACTTTAAAACGCTGAGATCCAGAATAACCAGAGTGCTAAAAACCAAAATCAAAGGATTCAGCAAACATGAGATCAAACTATTGCGATCCCTTGAAATGGGCATCCTTCCATAATTTATTTAGAAGGATTATTATGACGATATAAGTGACACCATCAAGTTATATCAATTGAAAACCACGGTACTCGGAAGTGCGGGCAAATTAATAAGCCACCTGGAGGCAACGATTGATAATGATCATGACGCTTGGATTCTGTTGGTAAAACGATACCAAAATAAAAGGCAGCTGGTGTCCAATCATGTTAATGCGATGCTAAGCTTCTCAGTTATTCACTCCAAATCAGCAACAGCAATAAGGTTGTTACATGAATTATTAACTGAAATCATGCATGCCATCAAAAATCTAAGCTTCTCCACAGTGTCATGGAATTACATCATAATTCTACACACAAACAAAATAAACCTGTGCATTATGTAAACAGGGAGATGGATTAAAGCGCTGCATAAAATTTCAAAAAATCTCCACTTTAGAGCGATCCAAAATCATTGCTTACCATCAGCTTTGCCACATGTGTTTTAAGGAGAAACACTATCCATACTCACATTCCATCCGATGTTTAGTATGTAAGGGAAATCACAACACATTACTACATTCCAAAATCAACCTCAACGCACGATGCTCACCACAAAGATTAAAGACATTCCAAAAATTGAGACAGACGAGAAGTGCATGAATTGTGAACCAATATGAGCAACCAACTGGTACATTATTAGGCATGGCGAAAACTGCTACGAATGCTAATAGATCCTGGCTCACAAATTTCATTTATCACCGAGGAGGCGTCTAAACATAAACGAGAGCGAAATCCTAACCGTCACCAGATTAGTCACCTTCCGTGTAACAGAACGATTTTCGTCGAATTTATCCATGGAAATGGAAGCCTTGGTATTGCCAAATATAACACGGTCCCTGCCTGAACAACATTTCGACAGTAGACAGTAGAATCATTTAAATAACTTAACGAATTTTAACCAACCAAGCGTCATCTTATTGGGGCCGATTACTATCCAAATATGTTAATGAAACAGGTTGGGGGATCGGGTCACTGGTCACGGTGACAGACATCGATAACCAGTTGAAGAAATTTTGGGAAATATAAAAAATGCAACCCAAAAATTTATGACAGAAGAAAAAAAGCAATTTGAAGAACATAAATAGACCAGCTCTACAAAGTACGACTTCGGCTTAAAGAAAACATACCATCACTCGGCTCATCCAAGTAGAGAGCCTTGAGATTCATTCAACTTGAACGGCGATTGTCAATCGCCAGCGAATTCTCTGAAGATTATCGGAAGTGCCAAGAAGGATATTTCAATCAGGGGCGTTTAGTTGAGAGTAAGGAACATAACAACAACGAATATTATATTCCTCATCAAGCAGTGATCAAATCTACTAGTACTACAACCAAACTTAGAGTAGTATTTGACGCATCAGCAAAAACGAGCAACAATATCAGCTTAAATGAAATACAACTCGTGGGTCCCAAATTAAAACAAGAGCATCTGATGTCAATTCTACTGCGACGGTGAGAATAGCACATTCAGACAACACTTAGCAACTAATATGAATGGCCAATTAAGATGGAGCTTGGCTATTTCTTAACCGATTATGATTAAATTAGAAATGTGCGGTGGAAATGGGAATCTACAATGGTTTTTGGATAAATTTCTGTAATTTAGTCAATAAGAATATAATTTACCTATTTTTATTCGATTATGATGAATTTTGACACCAACGAATAAAAGGAAATTTGAGCCAAAAATTATTTTTAGACAAGGTTGTGAGAAATATGTCAATATAGCTTCTATAACGTTGTCTATTTAGGTTTCTGTCAGTCATGCAGCTTCCATTAGAAACTTTTCTTGCCAATCCTTCGCTTTCAACTATGGGTTATGTTTTCTAAGTATTTGCTTTCAGAACGGTAAGTTTAGATAAATATAGTGTGTAGCGGACACGCGCCGCAGTATTGAAACTACTAACGGTAGTGCAGAGTTTTGGAATTAGAAATATTAATTTAAATCTTTATTCCCAATCTCGAATTTCATTATAATCGGTTAACGAATATGAAAGTTTCAGCCTACTTAAAATCATTTTAAAATCCTTTTTTCATCGCACATTAAAATCCGTTAAAAAATGGACAAGTTCTATCCTAACTGCCCCAGCACAATAGATCTTTGAGGTTGCAGTGCAAGGTGGCTTATCGCCCACATGGCCCTTCAATAATAATAATAATCCTAACTGCCCATACTATAGAATTTCATCTAAAAATAATTTTAGAAACCCAATACTAGTCTACAAAACAAATTTCATCATAATCGGTTGCGAAATAGACAGGTTCCATTATACTTGACCATATTCCAGAATTAATTAACTAAACATTTTAAATTCGCTGAACTTTTATTTATTTATTTACCGACAGGTTTCGATCCAAAAATAATTTTCAAGGTTCAGTTGCAATTGAACTATAATTTAAAATTTTTTTAAATTTAATCTTCAAAATTGTTATTAGTGGTAATTACGGTAAATAAGTTATAAAAAGTTGGTGGGTCTTCTACCTTCATTAATCTTCCTAATGCTTCCATTATGCTTTCTTCTCTCAAATTTTTGTTTGAGCTTTTTTAAAATTTGGAATATGAACTTTTTGTTGTACCCATTCATTCTCAATATACCCCATTCTTCTTTATTAAAATCTTCTTCCGCCATAGGAATATTAAACAATCCGTTGACCATACAATTTTTTCGTTGGAGTCGATATATTTGATGCTATTGGGCGCATTTGTTTACAATCCTTCTGTATTTTAGGAAGAGCATAGAGTTTGGCGACTACTTGATTAATGACAGAAAATTTGTAGATGAAGCCTTTGTTATTCAGCAATTTGGCAATCTTATTTCGAAACATTTCAAAGCAACGGATAACCAAACCTCTAATAAGTTTAGCGTTGCCAAACATATGATAGAATTGAACCACAAAACCGACAAAATCAACACGATGCCGAAACGTTAGCGAAAATACAACAAACATCCTTTTAAACTTGACGTAAAAGAGTCACCAATATTTTCTAACCTATTTAACGTATTACCAATTTTGAAGTTTAATTTTAAAAAAATGTAAATTATAATTCAATTGTAACCGATACCTTGAAAATTGAAAAAATCAATAAAAGTTAAGTCAAGTTGTGCGCTTTTATGTTTTCTAATTCGAAATCTCCGTAATCAATCTCAAATCATACCATTTTTTTTATAATATTCCGGCAACTGCAAACAACCGTAATGGTTATTTGCAGTTGCCGGAATATTACAGAAAATTGATATGATATAAAATCGATTACGGAAATTTCGTATTTGAAAACGTAAAAGGGCATAACTCAACTTATGCCTTTATGACTTTTGGCCACAGATATAATTTGTTAAAGGTTCAATTTGAGGTTTGAGATATTAACTGTGACCTTTTTTAAGTATTAAACAATATTTTTGTACCGTTTGGTTCAAATCGGTTAAGGCTTCTGAATTTGTTTAAATATTTTACAGATACAAACAGTCTCTAAACACTAATCCAACCCCAACTCAACTCCAACTCAACTTGTCTATTGAAATATGTTGGAACATTTAATTTCAAAGCACAACTCTCTTTACATCAATGTGTTTAACGAACCATTAAAAGCAAAATACCACTTCTTGATACATTATCCAACAACAATTCGCAAATGTGGCCCAGTAAGAGCTAACATTTCGTATATTCTTGCAATGAAAGCCGGTCTCAAGTTTGCCCATCTTCTCTCTACGACAAGTTTTTTCGAAAAAGTTTGTTATTTGTAATTTTTACCAAAAATACAAAAACGTTATGCAAAATAGATTGGGTTTTACCAACGTTTCGTGTGTTTTAAAGGCAACATTTTTAAAAATCAGTATTTTCTAGCAAAAACTAATATCCAAACTGGTAAAAAACTTTATGAAATTGAGGAAATAATTTTACATAATTCAATGCCGTATTTTATATGTAAACACTGGAAGATTTCTTACTTTAGCCATCACTTTCAGTCGTATATGTGTATAGTAGAGAAACAAATCGAAAATTTTTCGAAATATATATTTAAATATCTAGAAATATATAATTATATTCGTAAATATATTTAAATATAAAATTTTTGAAATAAACATAAAAAGTAACTTGGTTAATAGTTGTAGCAAAAATTATGTTTAAGAAATGTTAGATAAACATTTTAAAACTAATTCGTGAAGTACGTACCTTAATATTTATAACTAGGGGATCCCTGTGCATTTGCACAAAATATTTTTTCAATCGTATATTTCTTTATAAACTATGTTGTCTGTTACTGTAACATCATTTTCTATTCCCTAACGTGGTGTTCTGAAAACTTGAATATTTAAAGAATCTGATGTAACAGTTCTAGAAAATGTGGTATAAAGTTGACCATGTGTAAAACAAAGTTCAGGAAGATACAATCCAACTCTTTCGAACGTTTGACCGTGCGATTTATTTATTGTGATTGCATAAGAGATACGAACTGGAAGCTGATGTCGAACGAAGTTGAAAGGCAAAGATGGATCATTAGCTGTGTGTATTGTCTATGTGTTGTCTCTGAATGTGATCCGGTAATTATTTCTACTTTTAAGCAGTTGGTGCTTAAATCAAGAACCACTAATCGTGTTCCATTGCATAATCCATTTTTTATTGCAAGATTTCGCAGCAACATAATTATACAACCCTTTTTTAATTTAAGGCAATATGGCGGTAATCCTGATGGATTTATTGAGTTAAGATATTCCACTGTAAAATTAACTTGCATGTTTTCATCATCAGAGCCGTCGTCGGCCTTAACTGAATCGATTGCACAATAACATATTTCATTTGAAATAAGTTTTTGAAGAACATTATCATTTATTAATCGAACATGCTCATTTTTCGGACACAAAATTGCACGTTTTGATATACATGCAAAATCATTTGTAGCAAATGTTGAACCAAAAATATCTGTAATGAGATCATCGGAAATATAACCTGAAGGTATTGGAATAGAGTATTGTGATTAGGAAATAGTAAAAGTAAGAATCAATCAAATACTGCTTGCTCACACTGCTCTTTTAATTGAAATACGCAATGAGCCAAAGCTTCATTTTCAGTCATACCTTGATTAATAAAGTCTTCCAGAAGATTGTTCTTAAAATCATTAAAAAGTTGAATAGGATCTGATGGATTGCACCTTCCTGCGAACTAATATATCGACAATTCATCATAATCAAATGATTCGTCGCTTGATGCTCGTTGTGATCACACGTATACAATTTGGTCTTAAAATTAAATTTTAATATACGTATTGTTAAATAATTTATCTATACATTTTGTGATAACATTTTGTTTTAATTTTAAAAAATTTGTTATTTTGTTTTCAATTAAATTAACTATTTTTCTAATAACTGTGAAACGGCTATAAATCATGAAATCTATATCAATAATCTGTGATACATAAATACATAACTGTGATTTTATTAATTAATATTTTTTGATTTAAATAATAATGTCTGTGTGCTGTGAATGTAGTGCCAACGTGCCTGAAAACTTTTTTATTTGTGCTGGTGAATGCAATAAACTTATTAATTTTGGATGTGCTGGGATTAAAAAACCTGTGTTTGATGCCATTTCGATAATTCCTAATTTTTCATGGCGATGTAGTGGATGTATTGATGTTTATAAAATTCTCAAGGAAACGAATGATCATATGAGTAATTCTATCGATTCTATATCAGCGTCCTTGTCATTGCTAAATAAAACATCAGCCGCTATTAATATTAACGTGGAAAGATTGTTAAAACCAACACCATCTCAACAGTCGTCGTCTGTAAAATTAAAAAAAAACAACAAAACAAACTGATATTGAATTTGCTACACCAATACTTACAAGATCTAAGAGTAATGAGAATAATAACATAACAACAGCTTCAACTGCTAAATCGTTAGGCAATAATATGGACTCGCCTTAAAAAAAAAATTTTATTGGTAGTGGTGATTTGAACTCTACTTTGTGTACCGTTGAGCCGCTACGGTGGATTTTTATTTCTCGATTATGTAAGGACGTTACTGATGATGATCTCATGATGTATATCAAAAACAAATTTGTAGTCGAGAAACCTGTATTAGATTGCTTTCGACGTAATGATGATCGCGATTATGTATCATTTAAAATCGGTATTCCTGTAAGGAAATTTGACCAAATGATTGATTCATCGGCGTGGCCTTCTGGAGTCTTGATTAAAGAATTTTTAAATTCACGTCGGAAATCAATGAACAATAAGTTTTTAGTCCCACGCTCAGCTCTTAACAGAATGAATTTGGAATTTAATTATAATATTAATAATAATAAAAATAATAACAATAATCATAATAACTACCTACATAATAACCACTTTAGCACCAGTATTACTCCGTCGAATATTCAACATGAATTCAATTGTGACAACCGCAACAGTATTATCATGGGTCATTTGAACCCTAAACTGATGACATTTACGTCGATTTATTACCACAATGCATCCAGCATTCGGGGCAAAGCTAAAGCCTTTCGGCTTAGGGTTCTTGACAATGATTACGACATTATAACTATTGGTGAGACCTGGCTTACAGCCAGTTTTAACTCCGAGGAATATTTTCCATCCAACTAAGTCGTCCATAGGAAAGACCGTTATAACTTCCTAACCAGCATGAAAGGTGGAGGAGTGTTGATTGCTGTGAAGTGTTCGATTTTGAACGAGATAATCGCTTGTCATTCTCAACTAGATATTATGGCAGTCCGTGTAAAGGTCGCCCATTCCTCCGTGATCGCGGTCGCTGTATATATTCCTAGTGGCTCAAACTTGGATTATTATGTGGAGATTACAAATTTTGTTGATTCAATTGTGTTACCTTTGGTAGGAGCTGGCGAACACCTTATGTTTGTTGGCGACTTTAATTTTCGTGATGCTATTTGATTCGATGTTGATGGAGTTTTTACTTCGTCTTGTACAGACGAAAGGGTACATACGATAGAATATTTTGCGAGCATTGCTACCACTCAACAAAATAGAGTGTCTAACAGCTGCAGCAAGTTTTTGGACCAGGTTTTCGCTACTGATGTTTTACATTCGGAGATTTCATCTTGTGAGGATTTCACTGACTGTGCGAGCATTTACCACACTCCGATTATGATAAATATATTTCATGAAAAGGTGTTACTAATTTTACTTACAATAATGGTTCTCATTTTAATTTTAGATGTGCAGATTATGTCTCCTTAAACGAATTTCTAGCCAATTCGGACTGGAGCTTTCTTCAACGAGGAGTGGACTTGAACAAGATTGTCCGTCTGCTGGACGAGCGGATCATGGCTGGCAACGACATGTTTGTTCCGAAGGTAAAAGACAAACCGCAATTTCGTGAGCCATGGTATAATGATAAACTTGTGCTACTCGAGAAGCGTCGTAATAAACTTCATTCATTATATAGGGTACATGGGGATCCGGATAAGTTTTACTCTGGGTTCAATGCAGGCCGTAAGGAGTTTCGAATTTTAAACCTGTTCCTTTATAATAATTATATTTTGCAGATTGAAGAAGATCTTACTACTAATCCTAAAAATTTCTGGAATTTCATCAACAGCAAAAGAAATGTTGTTGGATTTCCGTCACCTATGATTTATCAGAATTCATCTGAAGGTCGGCCCTCGGATATCTGTAATTTATTTGCCAACTATTTTAAGTCTGTCTATGAGCAATCTCATACTACTATTACTAAATTTGTTGACTGTTCGGAATTTAGTCTGTTGAGGTTTTCTGTAGATGTGATCTCCGATAGTTTGGCGTGACTTGACGTGAATAAGTGCTCAGGATATGACGGCATTCCACCCATCCTTATGAAAAACTGTGCGGATGGTTTAGCTGTTCCTCTCGCGTTTATTTTTAACGAAAGCCTCCGTACAGGGGTTTTCCCGGAGCCTTGGAATATTTCCTTCATTCGCCCGATTTTCAAATCGGGCAAAAGATGTGAAATCAGCAATTACCGTGGGATCGCTATACTCTCTGCTATATCGAAACTATTCGAAGCATTGGTACAAAAATTTCTATTTTTTCATTTGAAATCGTTAATCTGTCCTGCTCAACATGGCTTTTATCCTGGAAGATCCACAGTGACCAACCTGATTTCGTTTTGTGGGCACTTACATAGCAGTATTGCAATCAAACAACAACTGGATGTTGTGTACATGGACTTCTCAAAGGCTTTTGATAAGATTGATCATTCGATACTTATCAATAAGCTTGAGAAATTGAACTGTCAATTCATTCCAACTAAGTGGCTTCAATCTTATCTTTCGGATCGATGGCAGTATGTTAAGATCTATGACTCGTCCTCAGTTTTATTTCGAGTTACCTCTGGTGTCACACAGGGAAGCCATATTGGACCTCTTCTTTTTTCACTGTTTATTAATGATGTTGTTCAGTGCTTTGAGTTTGCGCATTGCGTGCTGTATGCAGACGATTTGAAAATATTTGCACCAATTTGTAGTGTATCTGACTGTCTTAGGTTGCAAAGGGATTTAGACACATTTTATGTCTGGTCGGCTAACAACAAATTGTCCCTGAATATAGCGAAATGTAAAACTATTTCTTTCTATCGCATTCGCTCTCCGGTATTTCATGGGTATTCGCTGTTTAATGGAGTCGTGGAAAGGGTAGAGTATATGTCCGATCTTGGGGTAATATTTTCTTCCGATCTAACGTTTGTGAGACACATTGATTCTGTTATAGCAAAGGCTTATATGATGTTGGGTTTCATAAAGCGTAACTGCAGGGGCTTTTGTGACCCGCTTACATAAAAGTCGTTGTATGTTGCCTTTGTCCGTTCTCCGCTAGAGTACGCCTCGCAGGATTGGTCTCCTTTTTATAAGTGCCATTCTGATAGAATTGAAAGCGTTCAGAAGCAATTTATTTTATACGCACTTCGCAGTACACTATCAATGGATAATTATGCTATTCCACAATATCATGAGCGCTGCAACCTTTTGGGATTACAGCGTTTAGAAGAGCGTCGGGTGGCGGCTTGCGTTTTATTTGTTCGCGACATTTTATTGTATCGTATTGATTGTGCTGAATTACTCGCACGACTCAATATTTATGCTCCTGAACGTTGCCTGCGTCGTCGTGATGGTTTTTTACTAATCGATTCTGGCTCAACAAACTATCAACTTTCGGAGCCAGCCTTGACCACGTCTCGACTTTTCAATTATTCATACGATGTTTTTGATTTTAATTTGACTAGAGATTCGTTTAGACGTGAACTTTTTAAGATCTTATAGGCATTTTATTGTTTTTATTTTATTATGTACATACTTTTCATTTTTTTTTTTTTTTGATTTAAATTATGGTTGCCGATTGTATACCACTGTAGATAATATATTAAATAAATAAAAAATAAAAATAAAAAAATAAATAATCTATAACATTGCTTGTATTGTTAGCAGAATCAACTGCAACTCCAATTCTTGCGCAGCTTTGACCCTTTGTCATGTATTATTGCTTTGACTGTTGAGCAAAGTTAAACGTTTAAATTAGCATTATATTTAAGACTCAGGAAAGGATTATAAGAACAACAAATCGGTTTTCAATTACAATGTTCGATCGTGATCTGGGTTGATTTTCTAAATTAGTAGGAGGATGTCGCCTATATTTTGGATAATTATCTATATCTTTTCCATCAACCATGCAAACACAATTTCTGTTCAATTCTCCACAAGGACCATGAATATTTTGTTTTATAATTATTTCATAAAGTCGTGGTTGTTCATTCTGATTTGGAATTTCAGCGCAAATTATGTTGTCAATGTGAGGATTGGAGAATTGTAATCATAAACACGTTGATCATCGTGTAAATTTCGAGTAAAAATTAGTGATACGTTATTTATAGGAAGACATCCTCGTAGCATCCTCAACTTCATTTTAATAAACATCTCTAAGTTTCTTGTAAGACATAGCATAAGGAGAATTTTGAAGAACGGTAGAAATGATTGTCATTATTTCACGATTGCAAGATGCATTAGCTGGATTATTCATACGAATATTAACAGTAGTATCCAAGTCATAGATAAATAACTCTGCGTAAGCAATTTCTATACATCGATCGTAGTAGTTTGCTGAATTTAAAATTATTTTTTTTTTATTTTTTTGACAACAAACTACGGATCTAACAATTTTCTGGTTAGAGGTAATTTTCAAAGGCAGCCTAGAACTATGCCACATTCCTAGTAAATGGGCAGAAGTGAAGATTGTTTTCATACCTAAGGCAGGAAAATGCTCACACTGCAATTCCAAAGACCTTACACCGATTAGCTTGTCTTCCTTCCTTTTTAAAACACTAGAAAGACAAATAAAAGCTCATATTAGAGGCACGATTGTGTCGGAAAAGTTGTTTTAATCTCAACATGCCTATTGCAAGGGGAGATCTGTAGAAACTGCTCTTCATTCTCTTGTATATTTCATTGAAAAATCTTTCGAATATAGAGACTACGCAATGGTAACCTTCTTGGTTATACTTTAACAATGTGCTTCCAGGGGCTATAACTCGGGCACTTTTGGATCTGGGAGTGGATGAATCACTTATGGACTGGATAAATTAAATGCTAAGAGGCAGGATCATAAATGTTAGTTTTGGGGAATCCTCCGTCAGAAGATTTGTAAGCAGAGGTACACCACAGGGTGGCGTACTGTCCCCCCTATTTTGGAACTTGGTCATAAATGACCTGTTGCTGAGACTGGAGGACGGTGATTGTCTATGCGGATGATGTTGCTATTGGTGTTCGTGGTAAATATCCCGGCACCCTTAGTGAGCTTATGCAAAATGCCCTAGGCACTTTTTCATTATGGGCCAATGGCTGTGTGTTGAATGTGAACCCACACAAAACCGAATTGGTTCTTTTCTCTAGGAAATATAAACTTCCTCATATCGGTCCTCCCAATTTAAATGGGTTCAGATTGACTTTTAGAGTTGAAGCGAAGTTTCTGCGTTTCGTTTTGGATAGCAAATTATATTGGAAACCTAATATTCTAGAAAGGCTAAAGAAAGCAACGGTAGCGCTATACTCTTGCAAAAATGCCATTGGGAAAGGATGGGGGGTGGAGCGCCGCATCGTACATGGGCCTTATACCGCAGTATTCAAACTCATACTCTTGTGTGGGGTAATAGTCTGGTGGCCTGCTCTGGACAAAACTATCAACCAAAAGATGTTGACAAAAGTTCAGAGAACAATCTCTCTGTGGATCAGTGGTGCACTGAGGAGCACATCCACTCAGGCACTAGAGACTCTGCTATTTTTGACTCCTCTATAGATATCTTGTGGAAACAGTTGGCAGCTTGTACTGCCATATGGCTGAAATACATCTTAATATGGACGTGCAACAATACAGGGCACTCATCTATTTTGTGCAACAAACAAATTCCCAAGACCACCGACTATACTGTCCCGTCACTATCTTTTGACACAAAGTTCCGGACTAGGATCCCATCCAGGGAGGACTGGATGATGGGTGTGATTTTGGAACCAGGAGTTATAAACTTCTTCACTGATGGTTCGAAACGGAATGGGAAAGTAGGGACTGGGGTTGTTACGAAAGATGGTAATTTTCTTTTTATAAAAAAATAAAAAAAAAGCAAAACAAACCACTAAACAAATTAATGAAAAAAAAAAGAAAAATTATAACCGACAATTTTTTTTTTTTTTCTCTCTCGATCAATTGAATACACTCCGAAATATTTACACTAATTTTTTGTTGTTTGACCGTTTGTAATTTTAATTTAGGAATGAATAAAAGTAGGTAATAGAAGAAATGTATAGATTGGGAATGCCGGAAATGAAAAAAAGAAAAAGAGAAAAAGGAAGAAAGAAGAAGGGATTGAAGCGGAAGAAATGGAAGAGGAGGGACTAGTTTTTTTGGCGTGTAGTGGACCGTTTTTTCTTTTTGAATAAAATAAAAATAAAATAAAATTAATTAAAGAGATGAAAAATAGTTATTATATAATAATAATAATAATAATAACTAATAAGAAGAAGAATAAAAAATAAAAAAAAAATGTTGAGCTTAATAAAGTTTAATTAAGTGATCAAAGAATTCCTGTGATAGTGACATTTTTAAAGACATAGAAAGGAAAAAAGTGGCGGACATTGCTAAACGGTGGGTTGCAAAACCATGTGAAAATAACAATAATAAAATAAAAAAATTAAACATAAGTTATATTAATTAAATTTAAATTGAAATAGAATTAAATTTGAAAAAAAAAAATTTTAACGAAAACAATAAATAATAATTTAAAACTAAAAATAATACAAAAAATTTCTAAGTCGGCGTCGACGGTAAATCCCCGATTCAACGGAATCAGATCTGCAACGCGGCGAGGTTATAGTAAGAGGTTTTTGTAGTATAAGATAAATGTATATGGGTAAAATTAAAATTAAATGATGATGGGTATCGTTCGTTTGAATAATTAATAAAATAAAAAAATATTTGTGAATAGTAAAATATTTCAAGTGTTTTTATTTTTTTTTGTACATTTTCGTTCGGGAAATTTTTTTTTTTTTTTTTTTTTTCGATCATACAGTGTTTGTTTTTTTTTTTAAATGAGTGGTTAATTAGATTTAGTATTGGTTCTGCTGGTGATTCATGACGCGATGTAGGTTTCAGTTATCTTTTTATTTTTATTTAATCAATGCAGCAAATTCAAGCTTTCCTGAGGTCCACAAAGAACCACCCCTCACCACCACTGATTTCTAGCCGGCTGAGGAATGCTGCGTGGAACAACTTTCAGGAAAGTCTGCAACAAGTTCAATAATCAGTAGCTTGTTACAGGGTGTTCTGCGAGGAACTTCTGTTAAATCTCTCCTTACGTCTCCCCGACTACTGTAGCATTTTTCAAGCTGAAGTAACAGCCATAAATGAAGTCGTAGACTGGTTGAGGTATAATGTAATATCGGTTTGTAATATTCGCATAAATATGGACACTCAGGCTGCCATTAAAGCGCTTCAATCACACCTCCTCAGATCGAAAGTAGTCCAAATCTGTCTTTCATCTCTTAACGAGATGACAGATCAGTTGAACATCCACATTTTATGGGTGCCAGGACATTTCATAAGTACAGGGAACATAAATCCCGAGCCCCGGCTCGACGTGGTGCAACGGACATGGAAAGCAGAAAGGATATTGAAATGCCTATTTTGGGTTACCCGGGTAACATTTGCGAAAATGTTCGAGGTGAAATTATGCGCAAACTTAATACGAAACCACAAAGAGGATCCTATAAATTCGTAACACTTACAACTAAATTGACACTGAAAACGGAAATGATCCTTTCGAGAAATGAAACCAAACTGTGCAAGCACCCTCACTTGATTTACATCTCCCAAAAAGTCTGGTAGTACTGGACGAAAACAGTACACCATGAGCTGCGATATAAGCTATTGTTTTGGATATTTATGGAAAATTCATGTTACTATCACTACCATGACCATCGGTTTGTTCCCCACAGTGTGGTTTAGGACATGCCTCAAACAAAACGAGTAATCAAGGATCCAGCGACTGTATCCATAAATTGTAAAAAGATTCTTCAACATGAATATGATCCACCATGTATTTGGTCAGGCTAAAAAACGCAATAAAGAAAAATTTTCTGTAAAAACAGAAATAAGAAAAAATTGGATCGGATATTTATCGACCCATTTTTGGCCGCCACTTTGTAATGTGTGGAGTTTGGCTGAAAGCCAGCTTCCACTCATTACGTAGAATTTCTGTGATCATAAGGCAAAATCGCTTAAGTCGACTTAAGACACAAATAATTTTCAGTGTGTAACGTTTTCTAGCTCTCTTCTAACTTCACTAAATTTGTCTTAAGTGGTATAGTATACCTTGTGGCCAAAAGCCGTAGTAGCTTTAGCCGGCATAAACGAAAATGAATTTAATATTCAACTTTTTCTACGTCTCTAGAAAAATTATCAAATTTGACTTAAGCGGTTATGCCTTGTGACAAGTCGGTAAAGTTAGCCCGAAAAAATATCAGCCCGAATTTTTGGTTCGTTTCTCGGATAAAATGTAGCTATCCCGAAAAAGTGTAAATTTTTTGTAAAAAGTGTAGGCTCATCCCGAAAAAAATATTATAATTAAAATGTATCTAACACGAAAAACAAATCAAGTTTAATCCAAATGAAAATTAATAAATTTCTTAAAAAATATTTGTAATAAAAAAATTAATTTCTATAAGAGTAAAGCCATTCAACATATTCTACAAATTTTCATAGCTATACTAATGTATGTTCTGTTGGTATAGTGTATTCCATTTACTATGAATAAACCTTAAGTTATATACTGCCGATACTACATAGATACAATGCTTAAAGATTTTGTATTTGGGAGGATAGGTCATGATGATAGCTAGGAGGTAGTCAGCATCCCACGGTCAAATCATGCAAATAAATATATGATTTTTAAAAATTTGTGTTGTTAGTATAGCGCATATGATATGGAGAAACCTTAAATTAAACAGCCAATACTAGTTGACATTTAAATTCTATGTGGCGATACTAGCGATAAATACCACTAACGGTATCTACCACCTGATAGGTCTTAGATATGCTAAGGAACCATGAATAGACCATATCCATATCATGAAGATTAGACATATAATTGTCAGTACACGTAACACACCTTTTCGTACTACGAAAGCACTGCGTCCAGTTGAAACATTAATTCTGTGCGGCGATACTACAGATAAATACCACTAACGGTATGTACCACCTGATAGTCCTTGGATATGCTACTGAACCATGAATAGGCCATATCCATATCATGTTTTCTGCATCATGTTTTCATACACTGCATCATGTTGAAACTAAAATTCTCTATGGCGATACTAGAGATAAATACCACTAACGGTATATACGACCTGATAGGTCTTGAATTTGCTAAGGAACCATGAATAGGCCATATCCATATCATGGAGATAAGACATATAATTTTCAGTACACATAATACGCCTTTTCGTACATTGCATCCAGTTGAAACTTAAATACTCTGTCCCGATACTAGAGATAAATACTACTAACGGTATATACCACCTGATAGGTCTTGGATATGCTAAGGAACCATAAATAGGCCATATCCATATCATGGAGATAAGACATATAATTTTCAGTACACTTAACATACCTTTTCGTACTACGAAATCACTGCGTCCAATTGAAACATAAATTCTGTGTGGCGATACTAGAGATAAATACCACTAACGGTATATACCACCTGATAGGTTTTGAATATGCTAAGGAACCATGAATAGGCCATATCCATATCACGGAGATAAGACATATAATTTTCAGTATACATAATACGCCTTTTCGTGCGCTGCATCTAGTTGAAACATAAATTATGCGCAGTGATTTCGTAGTAGGAAAAGGTATGTTACGTGTACTGAAAATTATATGTCTTATCTCCATGATATGGATATGGCCTATTTATGGTTCCTTAGCATATCCAAGACCTATCAGGTGGTAGATACCGTTAGTGGTATTTATCGCTAGTATCGCCACATAGAATTTAAATTTCAACTAGTATTGGCTGTTTAATTTAAGGTTTCTCCATATCATATGCGCTATACTAACAACACAAATTTTTAAAAATCATATATTTATTTGCATGATTTGACCGTGGGATGCTGACTACCTCCTAGCTATCATCATGACCTATCCTCCCAAATACAAAATCTTTAAGCATTGTATCTATGTAATATCGGCAGTATATAACTTAAGGTTTATTCATAGTAAATGGAATACACTACCAACAGAACATACATTAGTATAGCTATGAAAATTTGTAGAATATGTTGAATGGCTTTACTCTTATAGAAATTAATTTTTTTTATTACGCACATTTTCGGGATAGCTACATTTTATCCGAGAAACGAACCGAAAATTCGGGCTGATATTTCGGGCTAACTTCACCGACTTCTTGTGACCACAGATTTATCTTACTTGCTTGGTGTTACCGGCAACATGATTCCTGCAGCTTAGCCAGGTACGGGATTTTGATGTGGGTTAATTAATTTCTCTAATTCAGGAGTCAATAGCTAGTTAAGCTATAGACTTAGAAATTAAATTTTATAGGGTTTCAGATTTTTTTGTTTTTGAATTTAGAATTTTAGTTTAAAAAAAAGATATTTAGTGTTTAAAATTCATAATTTATAATTGAAATTTTTATGCATCATGGATTTCAGGTTTTTTAGTTAGTGCTTAATTTGCTGTCCTTCAATTTAGATGCTGAATTGAATTTATTTTATTAACGGTGTCAAGGGCTGATTTTAAATTAAGAATTAATGGTGAAGTAAATTAGATTTTGAGTTCAACTGAATTCAATGGAATTAAATTTATTTTTATTAAAATTAAATTGAATTAAATTTAGTGAAATTAATTTTTCGGTGTAATCAAATCATTAATGTCATAATGTTGGTGTTGATGTTTGGTATTGTGGACGTTGGTATTGGTTTTGGCTTGGTGTTAATGTTCTTACGGCTATTAAGATTAATGATAATTTTGGTATTAGTATTGATATTGGTTCGTTAAAATGGTTTTTGTTTAGGAAACTCCTGAGAAACTCGACCAAGATGGCACTGGCTGAGGTGACAGCACGATGGGCGGGTGGTGGTTGGTTTAATTATTGTCAAACTATTAATGTTAATTTATTTGTAGTATATAAAGATTAATCTATAATTTATTTCAGAGAATTAAATTTATACTTAATTAGGTTTAGAATAGTTATTATAAAGGATTAATGCATATTTTAAATTTAGGAAATTTTGAAGAACCAGAAACAACTTTACAGGAATTTTAGCAGTAGATGAACTTTAAATTGTATTGTCTTCTGCTAAATAGTTTACTAAAAATATATTACTAACTATCAACTACTTAGGTGTCTGGAACCGGGTTGATTCTTTGTTGCTAAGATACCTTCCCTTTCCTTCGGTTTTTTTTATGTGTAAAGGGGGTACGGAGGGCCTGGTGTCATGCGGGAGTCTTGCTTAGGCTTGGTCGTACACCCCGATCAATCAATCAATCAATCAATTCTTAAACTGCCGACACCTAATTTAATTTTTTTACTGAAATAAATAACGTTTCGATAATGAAGTAACGGTTTTTATAAAGGTAAAAGTGGTTTCTTTGCACAGCGATGGTGCGTATGTTTTTTTTTTTGGTAGAACTGTGAGAGGTGGTTCAAAACAAAGGCGAGCTTTCTCTTAGGCAGCGCACCAACAGATGAACAAAAGAAGGTCTTTTACCAGAAAGGAACACAAAAAACTGCTAATCACAGAAAATTGGATGCTCCGGATACAATTTATCGTGAACTAATAAAAAAAAACCGGCTATTATTACAATTTTTCCCTGTATGTGTACATACATAAATTCACACAATTCACAAATTCGAACAAAAAATGTTTATTCTCGACCGTATTTTTGATTAGATCTCTTTATTGCGGAAAATTGTATACAAAATTACACCATTTGTAAGAAACTTCTTTTTCTTGTATGTATATAGGAGAATAACATTTTATACACCATGAATCAAACTCAAATAAAATAAACTAAAATAAAACAACATTTTTATTTATTGAAATTAAAACCAAACTAAATAAACAAAAATAAATTAAATAAACTAAATCAGAATTTAATTTACAGAGAAAGACAAAACCACGTCTTTCTCCATTGAGCGCCTATTCTGCCGACCCAATGGTATGAAAAATTAAATTTATTTAAAAAAAATATTTGACCAGCAAAATATATTTTTACATAATTTAAGATTTTGAAGCCGTACTACTCTCGGGCACTGCTTCATCGTTGACAAAAAGTGAATGCAATATTCCTTGCCGCGGTATATCACTTGCCCGCGCCTTTAACACAAATTTATTTTCATCTAGCACGAATTCAGTATCGGTCCCATTATCAACAAACTCACCCTTTAATTGGAATAAACATAAACAAAATTGTATATTTAAACTACAAAACGATTGACTCACCTGTGCATCAATTAATTTACCATTCACCCAAATGTTTAGCGTATGTTTTTCTAACACGGCAAGATACTGTTTATCATTGTTCGTCTTAATCTCCCAACTTTTCAGGACTTTTGCCTGTCGCTCAGTAAACTGCTTATACGGTTTACCATCAACAAATAAATCATAGGTGTATCGAAATCCAGGTGCTGGATCAACATTTATAATGCAACGGGTATCTTTCAAATGGAAAAAATCATCGCCCACCAATTTAAACATCCAATCACGGCGCATTATTTCCTTTTCATCAATCCATATGACACGTTTTCCGGTCGTGGTACCATGTTCAAATTCAATTTTATAAATATGTCCATCCATTGGTACATGCCATTCGGCTACCACCTCTCGTTTTTCATAAGTATTATTTTCTTTCATCATTTCGTTTACTTTATCGCTTGCCTCGTGATAACTCTCTAATACCATTGTCGGTGTAAACCATGTCATAATCGAAAGATGCTCCCCACATATGTTTTAAATGTATACGTGTAACATTTATAATCACTAAATGAACTTGATTACATATTTTTGTAACAGAAAAACTATTTATTGTTGCATGTTCGATATCCTTTATCCTTAATAAATAAATAAATTCGTTTTGTTGTGTAGTATCGATCGATCCTGGGAAATAAATAAAACAAATATGTAATGTAGTACATAAATTAGAACAACAGGAAGTTTATTGATTTTTTTGTTCGGCTGCATTTTGCTGCCGTGTCTATAAAACTTATGAGGTTCGTTTTATTAAACATTTTTCAATGTCAGTATTTTTCCGAGTGTTTAAATGGAACGGTATAATAAAATAGTTGGTTGCATGTTAAAGTTTTGCAAATAAATATTTTATATAACAAAGAACTGTGGGGTGGATAAATTATAATTATGGAATCGAGTTTGAGTGTGCAACAAGTTCGATATTATAAGGTTAATTGAATAGTTTCAATTTTTTATAGGGGCGATGGCAATTAATTAAGTTATGGGTGAAATATTTGTTGTCATCATCGTTTAAAGTAAATTTTATTGTTATTATCGTTATTCATCAATTAGGTGTAATAGTTTCAGAAATTATTAGTCGCGTTTTCCATGATAACTGCACTAGAGCTCGATAAACTTAAGGACTTTTTTCGTCTATGTAAGGCTTAGAATGTATTTTGGAAATGTTTGATTGTTTTACACTTCACTGGTGACACGAAAAAAGCGTACAAGAAAAAATGCACAAGAAATTACAGAAAAAACCTCATTGAAACAAACACGCACAAGAAAAAAGCGCCATATGAAAAATTGTTCACTAGAAAAAGGGTCCACACAGAAAATGTTCACATTGATATTTGCGCACACGGAAAAATGCACACATTACAAAAAAAACGCACAAAAATAAAGTATTTAAATTCATGTTTTAACTTTTTTTGTGCAAATTTTTTCTTGCATAATCAGAATATAGAATAGGGTGTAAGGGCAGCAACCCCTATCATCAGTCTAATGAATCAAGGGAACTAAAATTATTTTATAAATGTTAAAGCAAATAACAAAAACTTAATTTCTTGTTTGTGAGATTCAGATTGGTCGGTCATCCATTTTATTCATCATGATAAAATTTTGTGAAATCGTCTTCACTTAAACTGGTCAATAAGACGATGATTTCACAGTTTTTGATAATTTAATCCTCAGGTTTACATCTTCTAAGACAAAAAGCGAATTAAAGCAATATTAAATAAATTCCTTAAGTTTAATGGGGGTGAGCAAATGCTCTTCAAAGAGGATAGACGTATTTTTTCTATCCACTTCGAATATTGAATTTTATTTTATTTTTTTATGTGGTTTTCCTGTTGCAACAATAAACAGATTCGGAGTCGAATCCGAGTTGAAAAGTTACAGTTTTTTGACGTTTTAACTGGAACAGACAAAAATGCGGTGTCTGTCATTTTTTGTTTTTTATATGATTGTGTATTAATTGTCAAATTCTATTTTTATAGTTAGATTGTTAATAATGATAAATTTTTCCGTAAATTAATAAATAATTTATTGTAACCATGTTTTTTTTATGAATAATTCAATAATCATATGAAAATTGTTGAAGTGAAGTGGACAAAAACTGAAGTCAAGCAAACAAATAAGAACATTAACATAATAAACAAAAGTATCGACAAATCAGTTATCTACAGAATCAATTTTGAGTTAAATACACCACAATTTTTTCAAGTTCTTCTTTAATACTTAATGCTGAATCAACATCGTACAATAAACTAACATCACAGTTTCTTAAGTTCTTGTTTAATACATAATGGCTGAATCAATGTCGTACAATAAAATAATCTTTAAACCTAATTTGTACTTGTACGCTTTATATATAGAAACCTTAATAAGGTTGATAATATCAAACCAACTAAATCCGTAAAGAGACTGCCCTAATTATCGTAAAGCAACAGGGAGTTAATGATACAGAGTTATGGAATACATTTTATGACGTTATTATGATTCCCATTCACATTTCACAGCTGCATTTTTGTCCAACAATTTTATTTTTTCATAAAAAAATATTCTTTCTTGAATAACTTATTATTTGTTAATTATTTTACTGTTTTTTAAATATATTTTTCCGCATATTTATTTTGATGTTTAAATGACATTTCGATGACATTTTAATGTAATCGTGTTAGTAATCGATCCGAAAAATTTTACCGAGCGACGAATGACAGCTGCTGTCACTAGGTTTTCGCTCCGAATCTGTTTTTTGTTGCAACAAGAAAACCACATTAGTTTTTGTTTTATTTATGTAGTTTATGTAGTGTGGTGTTATATATATACTCTGTATATATACGTATACTATATTACATACACTCTAATTAAAATTATAATTTTAATTTTAATTCTTTTTAATTCAGTTTTTAGTGAAATAATAATTAAAGTGGTAGTGAAATAATTTAAAGTAAAATTTTGGAAAATGCAATCCACCGGGATGCATTTATCAGACAATGTTTTATATTTATAGATAAAGAAATCAGAATTCTTGATTTATTGATTAAGTGCATGATTTTAATTTTTGTGTGGTTGTTCATGGAATTTAATTACTAAAATCTAATAATTCGATCGTATTAAAATTGTTTTTAACTTAATTTGATATATGTCGTAGTTAATTTGATATCTGCATTTTATTTTTACGCATACTTGAATGTGTGCTTGTGTTTTATTTTATGTACAATAGACACAAGTACATTCTTGAAGCTTGATACAAAGCAAAACCAACAAAATGTTTTTACAGGCCGTCTCGTTCGCTCTTTATACAGATCCTATTAAGGAAATGTACTATATACTATTGGATTTTGTCATACGATAGTTAAACAACAACAAAAACATAGAGACATTTTTGATACATAGATCAGGAATGTGTGTATGTTCGCTGTACGGGTATTATCTGTATGTAATATAATGAAAACATGGTAAGTCTCCTGCTACGCACATGGAAGATTGTAGAAAAATATTTGCTTTTAATGTGTGTTGGTGGTTTAGTATATAGGATTCTGTTATTTTTTATTTTGGTGTGGTTTTCTCTATTTGTGTTTATTGTTTTCATGAAACAACCATATTGTTCTTAATAAAACATGAACTATACAAACACTACGAAATTTTAGTGTATTCGACTCAAATAGGATTCTGATACTTTATATAATCGAATAAATTTGAGTCGAATTGGAAACCACCTTATATAATCCATATAAAATAGTTTATTTAGGTATGATTAATTTTTTTTACCGGGTATTACAAAATGCATTAAATTGAATTAAATTAATTAATTAATATTAAAAGATTATAATTTAACTAAACCATATAAATAAAATGCTAATTTGGAAATGTTGATTTGAGTTGAGTTGTGATTTGGTTTGCAGCACATAATGACGTATTCATTTATGCATGCCAAATTTGAATTAAACGATTGTGAACAAAGTGGAATCATGTAAAATTATTTCGAAAGGCTAAATATATTGAACTTAATTATTAACTTAATGGAATTTATTGAAGTATAGCTTACAGTTTTCACACGCAAACGTCAATATTACTTATATAGTACACCGATAAAATTTGTAAGAGAATAATGTTTCAATTTTCTTTCATGGATTTATTATTTTACTTACTTTGCAGGCTTGATTTTGCAGGGTAATATGTCCATAAACGGAGTAAAGGTTTTATGGATATATTCATATTTATTTATAGATAAAGAAATCAAATTCTTGATTTCTTGATTAAGTGCAAGACCTTATCTTTTGTGCGATTGTACATGGAATTTAATTACTAAATTCGAATAATTTGATCGTATTAAAATTGTTTTTAACTTAATTTGATATACATATATCGTAGTTAATTTCATATCTGCATTTATTTTTACGCTTACTTCAATGTGTTCCTTGTGTTTGATTTTATGTACAATCGACACAAGTATATTCTTGAAGCTTGATTCATGGCAAAACCAACAAAAATGTTTATACAGGCCGTCTCGCTGCTCTTTACACAAATCCTATCAAGAAAATGTACTATTTGTTATTGGTTTTTGTTATATAATATTTAAACAACAACAAAACAGAGGGACACTTTTGTTGGTTTTGGTATAGTCGTCACGAATATTTTCCTGTATCATCTCTACATGGAACAGAAATATTTGTATGGTCGCTGTAAGGGTATTACTTGTGTATGTATACTATAGTATATTATAGTTTATTATATTATAATGAAAACATGATATGTCTCCTGCTACGCACATGGTAGATGGTAGAAATTTTTTACCTTCAATGTGAGTTATTGGTTTAATATATAAGATTCAGTTATTTATATTTTGGCGTGGTTTCTCTTTTTGTGTTTTTTGTGTTCATGAGTGAACTATAGTGTTTTTGATAAAACATGAACTATATAAACACAACGAAAATTTTAGTGTATTCGACTCAAATAGAATTCTTATACTTCGTACAATTGAGTAAATTTGAGTCGAATCGGAAACCGCCATATATAATACATATAAAATTGTACATTTAGGTATGATTAATTTTTTTACAGGGTATTATAAACTGCATTAAATTATATTTAATTAATTTTTATTAATATTAAAAGTTTAGAAATTAACTAAATTATATAAATAAATACTAATTTTGAAATATTATTTTTGAGTTGAATTGAGATTTGGTTTGCAACACACAATGACGTATTTATTTATGCATGCCAAATTTTGATTAAACGAATGTGAACATCGTGGAACTATGTAAAGGCAAATCGTGATACTAAATGTATTGAACTTAATTAATTAACTTAATTGATTTATTGAAGTTTAGGTTGCAATTTTTACATACAAACGTCAATTTTACTGATATGGTACACTGATAAATTTTTAAGAAATAATTTTTCAGGTTCCTTTCATTGATTTATTATTTTACTTACTTTGCATGCTTGATTTTGCAGGGTAATACATCTATAAACGGAGTTAAAGTTTTATTTATATCAACAAGATTAGTAAATTAAAACATTAATAATAATAATTTTTGATGTCCTGATTTAGATTTAAAGAATCATGGGTTCTGGCATTGGAGTACAGAGGAACGAGCATCTAATCATGTAGTTAAAATGTGCTATCTTGTGATAACCTGTTCATCATTTATCGTTTATCATTTATCGTTTATCATTTATTGTACTAATAATTTGCTATCTATTAATCGCTTAGGAGACTGCAATCGGGTTGAATCTATCCCAACTTATAATCATATTCTATTCATCGATTTTGGTATGTGTAAATGAGTGTACGATGTGTGCCCAGGAATACTGAAGATCCTGTTATAATAATTATTCATTTAAGTAATTAAATTTGGTATTATGGTGTTTCATTAATTAAATTTAGTTTACAGAGTCGCCTGGGAATTTTTATATTAATTTTATTTGTTGATTGGAAATCGATGTTTAGTTTTAAGTCAAATTTTAAGTTTAAATGATTTTTAATGTTTATGTTAATTCTTGTTGCAGTACGTAATAGTTAATTATTTAGTTATAAAATGACCATGAATAAGGAAATAAGTGTTGTTATTTTAAATTTTTTCTTAAATATTTTATCAGGTAAATGAATGATAAGCGGATAGGGGTGAAATTACAACATTAATAATAATTTTTTTTTTTTTTAAGTCCTGTTGTAAATTTAGGGAGTCCTGTGTATCCGGCCCTGGATTCCAGAGAAATGATCATCTAATAATGTAGTTAGATTGTGCTGTCTTGTGCTAACTTATTTACTATATATTGTACTAATAATTTACTAACTATCGATCGCATTGGTGTCTGTAACCGGGTCGAGTCTGTCCCAACTAATAATCCTATCCTATTCTTCGGTTTTGTGTGTGTGTGTGTGTGTGTGTGTACGGGTGTACGGTGTGTGCCCGGAAGTCCGGGAGATCCTGCTATAATGCTTGGCCGTACACTCACAATCAATCAATCAATTAAATAAATTCCTTAAGTTTTATAAACTTGCTATAATATTAATATTAATTTATTCACAAGCAATGATTGATTTTGCGTTTTTTTTCTATAAGTGAGCACTTTTCTCATGTCGGTAATGTTTTTCTGTGCACAAATTTCTTGTGCACTTTCTCTTGTTTGCTTTTTTCATATAATCTTATTGAGGTAGTTTACACCGCCATATTTACTTCCGGACTAAACACTATTTTCCACCTAAACTGCTTAGGTCATTTGGTGTAAACGCTAGATACCCAAATTTGGTTGGGTAAGGAAATTGCCTGCTATAGGTAAGAACCACAAGCAAAGCGATATATACAAGTAACTTATTTATTTAAATGTTTCTATAATCTTTTATTTTATCTGACCTCTTTTGAAGGATGCAACTCAAATGAAACACATGAAAGAGCAGTATTTCAAATGCAAACGAAATAATGAGACAAGCGGTGAAATTTTAATGAAGTTTGACCATTACGACTAGATGGAAGATATATGGTATTAGGTCATAGACCTAAATCCCAATCTATTATTCAAAATCAGGAATGCGCGATAGATTCCGGCCTACCACTGAGTGAACCGGAAATGGGCGAGTAAAACGGTAAGTTTGATATACCTACTTATTTTTGTAATTTGCTTATTACTAACTGTATTGTTTAATTTCCTGAAAATTTCGACCAAGGTGTTACACCCACAAAAAAAAATGTGCCAAAGAAAATTGGAGGTAAGTAAGTTTTTTTTTAAGTTAATTTGTTATATGTAATTATTTTTGCAGGTAGATTATCCAACATCAGAAAAGCCAAAGAATTCAGTAAGGCGTTTAATAAAACTCAGGGCTGTATGTTTAATAAGCTTATCGAAAAGCAAAACAAACTTTTCGATGAGTCAATCAAAAAACAAATGGGGGAGCAGAGGGAATGAGAAAGGTCGATGCAAAAGGAGGAGAATAACCAATTTAAAATAATGATGGATTGATTTTTAAAAACCGTTGAAACCATGCAGAAAGATAATTCTCAAGGCGCACCAAATTCATATTTGCCTGTACATTCAACCTTTAACCAATCTAATTATATAAATCAATCCCAAATTTACCGTCCCACACAACCAGATTTCTATCACCAAATGTCTACCTCAACTTTGCTCCAAGCCCCAACAAATTTATTCACTTGCACAACCAGAAACTTCAATTTCCACCTATATTAAAAGAAACAAATCACCAACAAATGTATAAGTTAACACACAAAGTAACCAGGTTTCGACAGAAATACAAATAGATCATATTCTTCATGTTCCAACAGCACCAACAACAAGTTACACGCGCATTCGGCATTATGCTGAACGAACGTTCTTGACGACTTGGTTTCATATTCTACATATTTCAATTTAAGTAAATTGTAATTAGAAAATAAGAAAAGAATCAGTTATAAATAATTTCACAGTAAAACAAATAAATTAAAAATTAAAATTATTTTCTTAATAAAAAATCAATAAATAATTTAACAAGCACCGAAACAGGGACCCCTGTGGAAAACTGTCCTATGTTGTAAAGTTTTAACTGTTAACGTGAAACCAAAGTAATAATTATTGTAAACATCTTATAAAAAGTTGAAGCAGAACTTTAAAAATTAAATAGGGTGATTAAGTTAAATTTAACCAACAGCTTCATAATAAAACTGACCAAGTGAAGTTTAACCAATAATTTCTTAACAAATCCCTTGTGAAGGTCATAGTAATAATCTAAACAGTGATTAAAACTAAAGGGTCAACTTTGAGAGATCTTATAAAAGTTTAATCATAACTTTAAAATAAGAGGGAAAATTAATTTTCGCACGTTATTTAAAACGACAACTATAAGTATTGGAAAACGAAGCCCCGAAGTATCCTACCAGGAAAAACGGAGTTGATGAATAGCTAAAACAAGGATAACCACGCCGTATTTTCATAGGAATTCTCAACAGGGGTCCAATCAGGTTGCAAGGCACGAGGAACTAAAGCAATTTTGAGCAAGCAAATCCCAAAAATCTTCATTACAACTACAGATGTTCACAATACATCTGTTAATTTTAACGTAAATCATAGTTTCAGGATATAATAAAATAAAATCTTCAAAATTTACTAGTTACTATAAGAATATAATAAAAAGATCGGTTTAAAATTTTTATAAGAAGAAATTATTTTTACGTAAGATAAGAGTAACCAGATATCTACCAAAAAATTTTTTTTTATATAAATTGAATTTGCGCTACACCACATTATTTAGAAATGTAAAACAACACAATGTAAAAGGTCCAATTTGAAATGTAAAAAGTTCAGTTTGAAGTGTAAAAGAATCAATTTGAAGTGCAAAACCTATATGATGGTATAATGGTGATGGTTTGTTGGTAAGATGGTGTATGTGATAGTATGATGATATAGTGGTATGATTAATTGATATTATTGTATGATGGGGTGATGGTTTGATTGTATATATGATACAACGTACGATGGTATGACTTTAATTATTCTAGAATGATGGTGTGATGGTATGAGGGTATGATGGTATGATGGTCTAATGGTATGGCGATTTGATGGTATGATTATGTATGATGATGAAAGATGGTACGATGGTACGATTTTATGATGATATGATGGTATGATGGTATGAGGGTGTGGTGGATTGATGGTAAGATATACATCATAGTGTGATGGGGGGACGGTTCGAGGTCACTATCGTACAATGGTACTATTGTATGATGGTTTTATCGTATAGTGTCATAATGGTATTATGGTATAATGGAATAATGGTACGTATGGCGGTATGATGGTGAGTAGGGTTTGAGTTGAAATTGAGTTGGATTTCAAAGAGAATTTCGGTTAGGGATTAATTTGAGGTCAAGTTTAGGGCTTAGTGAGTGGTTAAATTTAGTTGAAGTTATAAACGCATGTAGCTTTCGAATTGGGATTGGGTTGGGATGGTTTTGGGATTGGGTTGGAAAATAAGTGTAGAGTTGAGCATGGGGTTGAAATTTGGTTCGAGATAAGTTGAGTTGATGTAGAGTTAGGATTTAGTTAGCTTGCATTGGTTGATTTTGAGTTAGGTTAAAGGTTGATTTAAATTTGGGTTGGCCTTTTATTTGGTGATTGCGTTTCGGATTGTGTTGCGATTGAGATAGAGATTCAGTTGTAAATTGAGATGGAGGTGAAGCTGAAGATTGACTTAAGAGGTTTATTTCGGGATTAATTTGGAGTTGAATTAATCAAAACCGAAGTTCTGATCACCTTATGTGGTTTCAGCTCTTTATATTTTTCTAATTGCAGGCACAAACTTGGCAAGCGTCATGTAAAGTAAACGGAAAAACTATCAAATTTGGTGGTGGCAGTACAAGTGACATAAATTTACATAAAAGAACTGACATTTTTGATAATGATTTAGTTTCTACATCAAGCAAAATTATTTTAACATGAAAAATTGCTGTCATTTTACAAGCAGTTCAAGTAAGATCGACGATAGTTTTAGTGCTGTACTCTCTTGCATGACAGCCAGAGATGGATTTTCTTTCATCAAGTTCTCAACATCCTTTGATCTGAGAAGATTATTAATGTTCCAAAATCACCTCTAACTATTAAAAAATATGTAATAGAAAACAAACAAAAAAATCAAGATCTGCTAGTAACAGGAAACATCAGTAATAGGAAAATATTAGGCGAAAAGTTTAGCGTAAGTCTCGACGAGTGAATGTCACTAAAGAATCGGCGATGTATGAATTCATGAATAATTGTGTTGTGATTCAAATTAAATTTCAATTATATTGTACATCTTACCAATGACGGTGCTTTTGTTATGGTGAAATTAGACAAAATTATTAGTGCAGTTCTGCGCAGACCATCAGTTATGCATAGCTCATGGAATCCAGCTGAGCGTTATCGATGTATTGTAGTGTAGCTGTATTGTAGATTTAAATTGAATTGAGGTTTGATTGAATCGATATATTGTACTGTAGCTGTATTGTAGATTTAAATTGAATTGAGAAATTCTGTTCAAGTCGATCAATCATTTAATTTGCATTTCATAAGCAACCAAATTGACGTATTCTGCATTTTGTGAAGAATGGATAAATTTCAAATTCGTGATGCAATTGATTATCTTCATTTAAAAGGCTTATCAGCTACCACATCATTTGGGCGAGTCTTCACCATCATATGAAACTGTCCGGTTGTGTGTCGGTGAATTTAAACGTGGTCGCACAAGTGTTTTTGACAACACCAGAAATGATTCAAAAGATCCATGATATTTTATTGAGTGATCGTTAAGTGAGATTGTTGGCATCGCAACCATTTCTAAATTACGTTTGGAAAATATTTTGCATGGACATTTGGACATGAAAAAGCTTGAACCAAGACGGGTGCCGTATTCGATCATATCGCAATGTTTGAAAAAAAATAAATAAAAAATGTCGGAAAATCGTTGTGTATTGAGTTAAAAGGAGATTAAAAGGAGGAACAAGTTGCGTTTTATTATCAATAGGTACACAATTTTAAAACTTATATCGTTGTAAGTACACCAATATTAACTTAACATGCAACAAAATATGATGATATTACCTAAATCTAACCTTAATTGATGTATTATTCTATAATCGTAATTCAATTAAATGGATGTCATGCCAAACGAAATAACTAAACAGTTTTTATTTTACCCTATGCTAGTCGATTTCGTATTTATATAGCTCTTGTGCCACATAATACCAACATAACAACAAAATAATACATCAGCTTAACGATTTATTAGCTTTACAAGCGCTAAAAATATACAAACCACCAAGCCAAAATTACAAAATAATTTTACAATCATATCACAAATAGTTCCCCCTTTTGTCTTATTTATAATATTCACGCAAATTTCGTGCAAACACAATTCACAACAAATCAAACACTTCAACTTTGAAAACCGAAAGGGGATAAAGGATGGAATAAAAATTACACAAAACCAAGCCACTAAATTAGTACTCACCACGAAAATTATTTTTACAAAATATTATTGGTGTATCATTCATAAAATTGAAATAAACTTATTTGTTAAAACAATAAGCTTTTTGACAACAACAAAATAATTTTACTCACTTGTACCTAAAGCTTTGTTTCGACCAAAAATAAATTAACGAAATTATTTATAAAACTGAGAAACAGCCAGGATCGGTCGTAACACAATGACTTTTAATGTTATACTAAACCGTTCAAAGTCGATACACTGTATGACGAATAATATTATGGGAGGTTAATTTGAAGGTGGGAAAAGTGTTCATGTTTGGGGAACACAAAACTAAATAATATGTAGTTTTTTATTTTCTTCTTATTCTTACCCAAACAGAGTATATACAACAATAAAATTATGGATTACAACAACTTTGCTATACTCGTACTCGAAAGCTTTTGATTTGATGAAAATGTTCGGTTTTTTTTTTTTTTTGGTTTGTTGTTTATAGCAATTTGTGTCGATGTACGAGTATGTAGTTAAATTATTGAATAAAATTAGATTCTGGTATATATCTCTATCGTAAATATATTACAGTTGTTTATTATGATGCTAGAACTATTTTTTATAGTGATATACGAATAAATAAGGGAGAACTGTTTGGCTTGTTCTATTGATTCGAGCTTCTTATTTAGAAATGTTTATGATTTGAATGGGAGGTTGTCATCGTAAACTGTCTTGTAGTTACTTAATACTAGATTTACATAATATGGGACTAATAAAAAACAGAGCAATCATTTGCTACTATGTTAAATGCTAATAAAACTTTTGGCTACTCAAATAGTAAAGAGATTTAGGAGAAACTTTTCTAAAACACGTCTATATGACATTTCATATATTGCTTATGTTGGGTCAAGGATTAAGTATGGGGCGTTTTTTTCACAAAAATGCAACCACATTTTTCTTATATTTTAAATAAACCTTATTAAACCAAATATGTGCCGTTTTCGTCGATAAACTTTTACCATTTTTCTGGTAAAACCATTATACCATGACTGTAGATCTTCTGGAATTTCTGGACGAAAAACTGAACAAAGAAATTTTCACAGGCCTGTTTTCAAGTCAGCTTTGCACCATTAAGAGAGTTTTGTAGTCAGCGAAACGGTGGATGTATCAAAATTTTCCAGCCAAGCTGTCTCAAATGTTACCAAGTCATTAAAGTTGTTTGTGGTCTGGCATTGTCGTAATGAAAGACGACGCACTATGGGATATTTCGACTTTTTCTGTTTCAAAATCAAATAAGTCCGAATCCAGTCGGTCGATCAACATGAAATTTTTGGAAGATGATGTTCGAACTATCAGAAATCACAAAAAAATTACCAGAAATGTTGATGTTTACTGTATGGTTCAGGATAACTCGTTAAAGTTGACGGTTTTCACAAAAAAATCACAAAAGTCACTGTAGATCAATGGATTTTTTTTTAATTTAATGTTTGTAAACGATATTTTTATGTATTTTTTCCCGCTGAATTCAAATCTGCCCCTTAACATTTTGTAGGATTTTTTTTCCACCCAGAAAATCGGGAAAAACGTGTAGAATCGCCAAAATTTTGTCTTTTATGACTCCGTAGGATTTGTTCTCATTCTATACAGTTATAAAACTCTTTTATGTTTTTTACAATGCTGATGGTAAATATATGTTTGATTATATAAACTGTATAATAAATATGTCATACGACCCACATTTACGCATGAGCGCGCGCGTTTTAGCGCAAAAAAGGAAACAACTCTTTATTTAATAATTGCTGGAGCAGAGAAAAAATGAGAAAAAAGCTTATCCTTATGTATTTTTGCCCGCTGAACACGAATCCACCATTGTTTTTGGCCTATGTAGCCCCGGTTCTTTCATAATCTCAAAAAATACTCCAAAAAGAAGTTTTACTCGGATAAGACTCGCAAAAGTAAGCAAAAAAATTAGATAAAAAGCTTATTTTTATGTATTTTATCCCACTAATCACTAATCTAACTTTGTTTTAGGTCCTCTAGAACGTTCGATCGTCTCTAACTCTAAATAACATGTTATGAATGCAGATAAACGTGATTTAAAATTGCAGGGGGTTACAATTACCTAGCTTACAACTACCTATTAAACTAGCTTACAACTACGCATGACACCTTGCTTTTCTTTAATTTAATTATTGTTTTGGTTCATATTTTTTGTCGCAGATATCCCCTTAAATAATTATGTTAGTCATTCGGTTGTATTTGCAAGTTTTATCAAATATTGTCAGGTTTTGATAAATTTGGTATATGCAAACGAATTAATATTTATGCTATGTATGTATTATTAATAATATAAGAATATAAAAATTTATTTATTTTCACTCAACAAATAGTAAGTGCAATTGGATAAACCCAACTCCCATGAGTATAAGATTTTTTAGACCTGTGAGACTTTGTTATGAGAAAGAAACCCGTGAAAATACAAAAAAAGAGTACGCACGATTACTTACAGAAATAAAGTTTCTTTCTTCGTATACCTTTACCTTGGCAAAAGGAAAATCAGTACGTCTTCAATATGAAGTTTTCCCTACTTTATTCGACGGTAAATGTTTGAATACGATTACTGACAATCCGTCTTCGTCAAGATGCCCATGTTGTAATCTCACAACGACTGCATTTGGTGACTTAAAAAATAAATTTACACCAAAGGAAAATTCATTAAATTATGGATTAGGTATTCTACATTGTGAGATTAAAGCCTTTGAACACTTAATGAATATAAGTTACCGCAAACCTTTCAAGCACTGGGAGAGAACTGACAAAGATAAAGGTGCGAACTATTACTTATTTTTAACAATATATGATTACTTATTCATTTGTCCAAGAAAAAAGAAATTATTTTACAATTTCAAGTAATTATTATAGTTAATTATTTTGACGTTAAATGTTCTAATTTTTCTACTTTACAGTTTTAATATGGTCTTTATGCACTTTTTAAATCTGTATTTTGATAACAATATTTTATTTTGTTAGCTATGTTAGATTTTATTTACGCTTTTATAATTATATGTAAGAATGAATGGTATCTTTTAAAATAAAAAAAATTATAGAAATTATTAATTACAAATTAATTACTTAAAGTAATTTTAATAAATAAATATTAAAACAAAATAATAATTATAATATACTAAAGAGAATCGAACTCAAGCATGTACTTGATTTAATTACAGAATGCAATATAACTTTGTAAGATAAATAATTGTTAATTTAAGTAGGTTATTTACTACAAAATATTTTAATTTTTTAGATAAATACAAAGACAGGGAAAATGTTGTCAAAGAAAAATTGTATGTAAAATTTCATATTAGAGCGGATCAACTTCTCCAAGGTACAGGGACAACCAATACAGGCAATCTAGCTCGCATATGTTTCAGAGAACCATCTACTTTTGCGGAAGCACTAGAACTTGACAAACAGTTGGTTACAAACATAGCAATAGTTCTCGCAGCACTTAAATGCAAAAAACGACTAAATTTAGAGAAAATGGAAACATTTTCTTTGGATACGTATAAATTATATTAAACGCTATACCCGTGGGCAAAAATGAACCCAACTACACACAAACTTTTGGTACACGGGTGTCAGTTCGCTAGAAATTTCCCTCTTCCTATGGCATACTTTTCAGAAGATGGGCTAGAATCATGGCACAAGTACTATAGGTCAAACACACAAGATCATTGTCGTCAAAATTCTCGAATAAATCGTATTACAGATTTATACAACAGAGCGATTGAAATGAGTGATCCTTTAATATCCCTCATCGGAATAAAAAAGAGAATAGCTGTTTTGCGCAAACATAAAATTTCAGCTGAAGTTAAGAATTACATAAAGAAAAAGTGAGTATTGGAAATAAAAATGTGTTACTTGTCTCCTTAATTTTAAAATTGATATAATTTTTTAGTCTTCTTGAGTCAACATTTGATGAAGTAGAAATTGACGACGAATGCAGTGATTCTTAAAAGGACGAGACTGAAATGATCACAAATGATGAATTTGAATCACAAAATATTTAGTATATATAATAGCATAATGGTTCAATTTATTGTATTATATTTGTAATTAAACTATTCGTAACATTTCTACGAATACAATTACTTCTTACCTTAATCTCATATTTTATCTATTTTATTACTAATCCGAAGACGAAATTAACTATGAATATTTACGTAAGTGCATATTTTTTAAATATATTAGGGGAGATGTGCCCAGTATACATAATGCCTAGTATGGATAATTTGATGTTTCCAGCTTCCAATAACAGATAGAGCTACTTTAGGTCGGTTTTTTCGTACGTATTTGTGGTCTAATAAACATACTTCGGTACCGTTATTTTAAATTAATCACAGAAAAAGTTATAAGGAAAATAAGTAAATGTGCATTTCAAAAGTGTGAAAAGTTATTTTACGAGGATTGAAAACTGCACTTTTTAATATTGATGTCGCGAATTAACTATTCACGGGACATCGAATCGGGACAATTCCTAATCATAGAGGGCTATGTAAGGAACAAATTCACTTGAAAATTTTTCATTTTTGTGGAGGGTAAGTAAATAGGTACAGCCGAAATTGTTAAAATTATCCATACTGGGAGCATGTTTCCGAGATTTCGTAGATTTCCTTATAGAAATTGGACTAGAGAACACGTAGAAATTTCGAATTCGAATATTCATCGCGTTGTTTAAAAGTTATGCCCAAAATAGCTAAGGGTATCCGTACTGGGCACACTTCCCCTATATCTATTATACACGCGCGCACGCACACACACACACACACACACACACACACACACACACACACACACACACACACACACACACACACACACATATATATATATATATATATATATATATATATATATATATATATATATATATATATATATATATATATATATATATATATATATACAGCCTTGGCCAAAATTATAAAGCACCCCTCCCAAATTGCAGTATCTACAAAACGAATGAAGACAAAAATTAAAACTCAATATTTTTAGGAAATACTTTTTATATTTTATTAATTTTAGTATTTTGTAGGTCCTCCTTTGGCTTTGATGACAGCCAGGACTCTTTTATTCATCGACCGTACTAATTTTTCGCAGGTATTTCTCGATATATTTTTCCATTCCTCTGTCAGCGCACGTTTGAGGTCTTCCTTTGAAGTCATACTGCGATCCTTGATTTTTTTTTTTAAAATTGACCACAAATTTTCAATGCGATTTAGGTCTGGTGACTGGGCGGGCCAGTCCATGACTCGAATTTGTTTTTTTCGAAACCAACTCATCGTAACGCGGGAAGTATGGCAGGGGGCATTATCCTGTTGATAAATTATCGAAGAACTATCCGTTTCCCCAAAGATTTGCCGAATTGAGGCATTCAATGCAGCCTCGAGGACGGTAACATAGTTGGTACTGTTCATCGGACCCTCACAAAACAACAGTTTTCCCACCCCTGATGATGCCATACAACCCCACACCATCAGTTTACCCCCTCCATGCTTTACGGTAGGCACTATACAATCAGGATTGTATGCTTCCCCGACTCTTCTTCTTACGATGGTTGCGCCAGGAGTTCCAAAAATCTATAAGAATTCCATCAAATTTAACATAAATTTCTCTATTAATTCTTTTAAAATACATAGCACAATTTTTTATTTTTTTTTTTTGACTAATTATTTTTTAATATTTATTTTTTATATTTACCTCAAAAGTAGATTCATCTGACCAAACAACTCTCGCCCAATCCACGTCATTCCAATGTTTGTGTTCTCGAGCCCATCTCAAGCGACTTTTATGTTGGTAAGTGAGAGCAAAGGTTTTTTTCTTGCTTTACAACCTTTCAATCCAGCTTGCAGGAGCCTTCTTCTAACTGTCCGTGCCGAAATGTGAACTTCTTGTTCTGTTAAATGCTCTGCAGCTATCTCAGCAGATGTTTTTCTTCGGTTTTTGAGAGATTTTCGCACAATTTGTCGATCATCTCTTACCGAAGTGATACGATTTCTGCCTGAGCGTAGTTTATAGGCATAGTCCCCGGTCTCTTTAACCCTTTTCAATGTAGATTGAACTGCTCCACGAGAGCATTTTAATTTTTGGGATATTTTAATTTGGCTTACACCCTGGGAATCCAACAACACAATTTGTGCCCTTATTCCTTCACTGAGTTGGCACGCTTTAGGCATAATTATCACAAACACACTTTTTTTCTCAAAAATCTTACGAAAACTCTTTTTGATTTAAAACACTTTATGTGAAGACTGCACACGATCAAATACAAAACTAAAATAAAAAAATTTTACGACGCTACAACTTCTTGTTAAGAACCTAAAACAAAACAAAAATTGGTGATTTTCAATAATTAAGGGTCGCATTCGGTGGGATGACTCGTTCGTTAACACCCATTGTTTAGAAAGACATAATATTAATATATAATGCTAATAGATAGGGGTGCTTTATATTTTTGGCCATTGCTGTATATATATATATATATATATATATATATATATATATATTTATATATATATATATATATATATATATATATATATATATATATATATATATATATATATATATATATATGCATACACAAACATCAGAATCGCGATGTATACAATCCCAAAACCCTGCAAATAAAGAGTTGTTTCCTTTTTTGCGCTAAAACACGCGCGCTCATGCGTAAATGTGGGTCGTATGACATATTTACTATACAGTTTATATAATCAAACATATATTTACCATCAGCATTGTAAAAAACATAAAATGACAGAGTTTTATAATGGTATAGAATGAGAACAAATCCTACGGAGTCATAAAAGACAAAATTTTGGCGATTCTACACGTTTTTCCCGATTTTCTGGGTGAAAAAAAAATCCTACAAAATGTTAAGGGGCAGATTTGAATTCAGCGGGGAAAAATACATAAAAATATCGTTTACAAACATTAAATAAAAAAAAATTCCATTGATCTACAGTGACTTTTGTGATTTTTTTGCGAAAACCGGCAACTTTAACGAGTTATCCTGGACCATACAGTAAACATCAACATTTCTGGTAATTTTTCTGTGATTTCTGATAGTTCGAACATCATCTTCCAAAAATTTCATGTTGATCGACCGACTGGATTCGGACTTATTTGATTTTGAAACAGGAAAAGTCGAAATATCCCATAGTGCGACGCCTTTCCTATTAATCAATTCTAGCCGCCGTACCTCAATTGTGCGCTTTAATTGCGTTAGTTGTTGACAGTAGATAGTGGAATCAATTGTCTGTTCAGGTTGAAGCAGCTGTGCATCATGATGCACGATTCCCTTCCAATCCCACCCGGACAAAGCATTACCTTACCGTACGGTTAATCCGGGCTTTTTAGCACATTATTTTCGCATGTGACCCACTTTTCATCGCCCATTACCCATCTCTTCAAAAATGACTCGATTTCGTAAGATGTCATAAAGTGCAATGTGATGGTCTTCCTCAATTTTTTGGAGAATTTCATGAACTTTTTCAACGATTGGTTGGCCACAGTGCAGCGCGTCTTTAACATCGAAATTTTCAGAACAGAAACGAGTAAACCATTCGCGTGCTGCTGATGTTGATAAAGCATAAAATGTAGCAAATTTTTTCAGAATTTTGGCTCACTTTTAAAACGGGATTACTTTCGACTAAATTGACAAATGTTACAATGTTTAATTTTATTAATCTATGGATTGTCACCTTTAAAACGCTCTACAGTATGGCCTAATATAACATTATGAATACTAAAGTCATTCGACTCTAAAGCCATCTACTGGATAAACGCCACAAACTTTTCCTTGACCTATTACTTGTCAGGCCCATAATGAAAGATATTCTTTTGAAACAAAGATGGACACAAATTATAAGAAGATTTTAAAAAATGTATCATTAAGTATTGTTCCCAGGGGCAAAATGACTGAAGAAGTTTGATGCCAGGGAGGAACTATACCCACTCTTCACCAAAAACCTAAAGTTAGATATTTGAAAGCTGACTCCAGAGCTGACCTTTTCCATGAATAGGCAAGTTTCCATAAATAATCTCAGAGACAAAATAAATGAAAGAGATACGTCGCCTTTTCGGTCCGAAGCTACATGAGCTGTACATATTTTTCTTAATCCTAGTATTTCCAAGCGTACCAATAATGTAATATTAAATGTTCACTTGGAATATGCTCGAAGTAAATAACAAGACTTAAGTATGTAATTTAAATTCACTAAATTTTATTTTAAAAAATCTAACTCATATCTATGTATTGTGTGTTATTATCTTACAGCGTTAAAAATGGTTGCCATCTAGACAAAAAGAAATTTATTATTATTATTATTGAAGGACCATGTGGGCTTTTAGCCATCTCTGACTGTGACCTAAATGATCTTTTATGCTTGGAGCCTGCTTAATTATCCGCCCAATCAATATTCAGCCTCTTAATGAACCTGATAATACTGCCGGCTGGTACGCGATACATCGATCTGGGCTCATTGCTCTTCTGCTAGATGCCTTCTATAATATGTACTTCTGCTAGAAAGATGGTAGCATTGGTATCCAAGGACTACGAGAGAGCAGTCCCATTCCCGTATATTCCTTCCCCTTTTGCCCCGTCTTCCATTTTGATTTTACTCTTACGAGATGCTGGGAATGTAAAATCGCCTGCTGGTCACCTAGCTTAACTACAGGAAGGCTAAATAAAACTGGAGGATCCCTGGTATCCAAAGTCCGCATACTTTGTACTGATTAACCTATAAGCCATTCATCCATCGGTATATGCTGTTCCACCTTAGATAGGGTTTTTTGTCAAGGAATTCTCCTTTAGCGCCGTACTTTAGCCTGTGTCAAATGACTACGTGGAGGCAGCACGTACACTTACAAATTATGACCAGGTTACCCCTTACACAATTGTGCCCATCACGCAGCTGCCTAATACATGACCAGAACAGCTCACGCGAAGCGCATCCTTCTGGAAGGCTACAGAGCTGGTAGGTTAAACTACTCAAATTTCGGCCCCCTCTCCAATAGAAGCCAAACCAGAGACAATAACAAAGGAAAAATGGTGTGTAAATGGTACATTTAAGATGAAAAAATGTACACCACGAAGTTACCTAAATGATTTGAATTAACAATTAACGTAAGGAATTGGTTACTAAGATCGTAAAACGTTTGTCCTGTAAACCATTTTGGTTGCATAACCCTGTTTTTCTGGTTAATGTTTTGTTCGTGTTGAGAATAATTCAAACACTTGCAGCTAACTCCGTTGTGTACATTTTTTCACTAGAAATGTACCATAAACACCTAGAAAGCAAATGTGATGCAAAGAAAAAATTTGGAGCGTGCAAACAAAATTATAAATTTTGATTTCAAAAGCGAAGCCGTTACTAATTGTTTTATAGCAAGAATAATGTAATTGTGATTGTTGTCCTGACTTTTGACTATATTGACACGTAAGGAATGTTTGGAGCATTTAAAAAATCAGTCGACTGCACAGATAATCCAGCTTTGCATTCAAAAATTAATTCTGCTTGAAAATACCCGTAGTTTGGCATTTGAAATTCAAATTTACGAATGCAGCCATAATGCAGATTTGACAGTCTTTTAAAACTGAAATAGTTTCTGAATTTTTGAATGTACCAGGTTGAAATGATTTCTTTGTTTGAATTTATTTTTAATTTGTGATACTAAGAAACTATGCAAATTGTGCTCAGTATTAAGTATTGTACCTACCTCAGAACTTCGGCCTTCCACATGTTCTTTATTATAGTGTTCAGTGGGGCAGCAATGATAACCAAATTTTTTCAGATTTTCGTAGTTGTCATTTTTGGTCCCATGTTATCTTCACTTCTGTGACCCAGGTAGTCACGCATTTCAGCGTCACTCTCTTGTGAATTTCGAGTTTGGGTCTTCCAATTCAGAAAAATAATTTTCTATTATTATGGTGTCTGCATATCGGTCGGTACCAATATTAACATTTAATCAACTTACATCAAATTGTTCGGTAACTCCAGGTGTAAATTACTATTCCTTTTGCTTAAAATGGTTACAAATTCCCCGCAATACTACTGGATCCTTGGCAGTACTACGGTAATAAAAACGCCATTTTTTTATAAAGCGAAGTTAATACATTTTGGCTTGAGTCTTGGGTCAAAATACCTTACAAAATGGCAGAAAATAATTCGTTTTTGTTCGTGCAATGGCTAAAATAAATTTCAAATCTTAGTATGTATGTATGTTAGATAAGAACCATCTATTTTTATAAAAATAAACTATTTTTTGACATTTGTTTGTAAATATTGATTTATAATCAAACGCCTACTTTACTAATTTATGTGTTTAAATTTTGTTAATAAAATAATTTATAAATAATACAACCCCGTCAAACATTTTTGGGTACGTACCCAACTTAATACGTTTTTGCACGGAATTCCATGCTTTATTAATAATGAAAAATGTATGTATTTTGTGCATTACATATACAGCATGGCCAAAATTATAAAGCACCCCTCCCAAATTGCAGTATCTACAAAACGAATGAAGACAAAAATTAAAACTCAATATTTTTAGGAAACACTTTTTATATTTTATTAATTTTAGTATTTTGTAGGTCCTCCTTTGGCTTTGATGACAGCCAGGACTCTTTTATTCATCGACCGTACTAATTTTTCGCAGGTATTTCTCGATATATTTTTCCATTCTTCTGTCAGCGCACGTTTGAGGTCTTCCTTTGAAGTCATACTGCGATCCTTGATTTTTTTTTTAAATTGACCACAAATTTTCAATGGGATTTAGGTCTGGTGACTGGGCGGGCCAGTCCATGACTCGAATTGGTTTTTTTCGAAACCAACTCATCGTAACGCGGGAAGTATGGCAGAGGGCATTATCCTGTTGATAAATTATCGAAGAACTATCCGTTTCCCCAAAGATTTGCCGAATTGAGGCATTCAATGCAGCCTCGAGGACGGTAACATAGTTGGTACTGTTCATCGGACCCTCACAAAACAACAGTTTTCCCACCCCTGATGATGCCATACAACCCCACACCATCAGTTTACCCCCTCCATGCTTTACAGTAGGCACTATACAATCAGGATTGTATGCTTCCCCGACTCTTCTTCTTACGATGGTTGCGCCAGGAGTTCCAAAAATCTATAAGAATTCCATCAAATTTAACATAAATTTCTCTATTAATTCTTTTAAAATACATAGCACAATTTTTTATTTTTTTTTGACTAATTATTTTTTAATATTTATTTTTTATATTTACCTCAAAAGTAGATTCATCTGACCAAACAACTCTCGCCCAATCCACGTCATTCCAATGTTTGTGTTCTCGAGCCCATCTCAAGCGACTTTTTATGTTGGTAAGTGAGAGCAAAGGTTTTTTTTCTTGCTTTACAACCTTTCAATCCAGCTTGCAGGAGCCTTCTTCTAACTGTCCGTGCCGAAATGTGAACTTCTTGTTCTGTTAAATGCTCTGCAGCTATCTCAGCAGATGTTTTTCTTCGGTTTTTGAGAGATTTTCGCACAATTTGTCGATCGTCTCTTACCGAAGTGATACAATTTCTGCCTGAGCGTAGTTTATAGGCATAGTCCCCGGTCTCTTTAACCCTTTTCAATGTAGATTGAACTGCTCCACGAGAACATTTTAATTTTTGGGATATTTTAATTTGGCTTACACCCTGGGAATCCAACAACACAATTTGTGCCCTTATTCCTTCACTGAGTTGGCACGCTTTAGGCATAATTATCACAAACACACTTTTTTTCTCAAAAAACTTACGAAAACTCTTTTTGATTTAAAACACTTTATGTGAAGACTGCACACGATCAAATACAAAACTAAAATAAAAAAATTTTACGACGCTACAACTTCTTGTTAAGAACCTAAAACAAAACAAAAATTGGTGATTTTCAATAATTAAGGGTCGCATTCGGTGGGATGACTCGTTCGTTAACACCCATTGTTTAGAAAGACATAATATTAATATATAATGCTAATAGATAGGGGTGCTTTATATTTTTGGCCAAGGCTGTACATATATAGCAAACCATGAAAAAACAAAATTCTATTTTTTGTGTAATTTTTTATTATGACGCCGCCATACTATAGTATGGCGTCGTACTCGTAGTATGTATACATACTACGAGTACGACTCCATACTTTATTTAATGTTTTTAAGGTAAATATTTTTTTTAAATTATAAGTGTAATAAGTGTAAATTATAAGTGATTGTATTTTTAAAATTAAATTATAAGTGTTTTTATTTGATTGGTGGATTAGTATAATTATTATAATTATTTATTTATGATAATAATATAATTGTATTATGTTAACTAAATATGTCCAAAAGAAAAAAATACAGAAAAATTAACGCCTAAAAAAACTTGAATTACAGAATGAACTAATAATTAAAAATCAAAGGACTATAATGCGTCAACTAATAGTTATTCGTTTTAATTCGAATCGAGCCAAATTATCTACAGAAGACACAAATGAAGAAAGTTTATCAGAACTTAATATTCCTGCAAATTCCGTAGCAGAGTTCCAGAACTTGGAGGCAAAATGCAAAGATGATTTAAAAATAGAAAAATATTTAGTACGTATAACCAACAAAACATTTGCATTAACGAATCATTTTGTCATTTACCAATGAAATTTATTATTGGTGTTAATATTTTCAGGAAAAGATATTCAGCAATGTGGCCGTAAATTATCTATCAAAATATATCAGCATGTGCTTATTAAAAGTGATCACACGGATGAAGCAGCAATCAAATTTTCGTGGTTTGGCCTACAAAATAATATCCCTATCAAAAAATTTCTGATAGTTAAATTATTGAAAGGTATTATAATAATGTAACAAAATAATGAATTATTTTCAATATTTTTAAACTAACACGAAACACTTAACTTCTTATTTTTTCTAATTAGATTCTGCTGGAAAAAAATTTCCGAGCGCTAGTGAAATGGATGTCAATTCACACATTAAAAAATGGTTCCAACGAGCAAAAGATAGAGTGAGGAAACAACAAAATCAAGCCAGTCGCCACGACTAAAATTCTAATAAATAAACATTAAATTTTTTGTTTAATTTTTTTATATTTAAATTACAACTAAATCGAATTCTATAATGAAAAGGATTCATTTTATTTATTTTTATAATTTAATTTAAATAATCACCTAGTATAAGTTAACTAAATTGAATTAAATATAAATGTGATGAAATAATTATATGTGATTATTAAATATGTATGTACCTAATTAAAAATAACAAACTGTGATGAAATAAATGAGAAAGACTTAATATTATATATGAATTTATAATATAAAATTAAATTTTTGTTTTTTATTGATGAAAATATAAGGTCGAAATACTGTACGTATTAACAAAGAATTAGGTTGGTTTTAGGTGGTGAAAAGGTAACGAATATTGTGCTAAATTGGTAATAAAAGAGGACGGAATTCAGTCGGAAAATTCGCACGCACCAACACAAACATACATATATATAATTTTAAAAAAAGAGGAAGGCTAGAAAAAAGTGACATTTTTCTTCAGTGAAGGGTACTGAATTCCGTGTACTGGGAGAATACTTTTCCGAGTACGCCGTTCGATTTCGCAGTCGAAAGGGTACCGCTTTCCGTACGCTTTGTTTGACGGGACTGCATCTTTGTGAGCCCAACGAAGGAGTATACAGTTCATCACAATTCAAGCGGAAATAGCCGAGGTGAACTATTAATTCAGAAAAATGGATCAGTTGTGGATGGAGGTGTTCAACTTATCAATTTAATTTACTACCGTGAATGTTTATTACCACACGGTACAATTTAATATTGGATCATGATCCAACCGTATAATAACACTACCATCTTCAACAATCTTTTCACCACCCGTATGGTATTCGCGTTTGCCCCAATACGAACGGTAATAATGATGTTGATTGTGATTGGTGATGATAATGGTGAAGTTAATGGTGGAAGGAATATTTTGCGAAATATTCTAGAAAATGGAGATTTTCATTCTAATTTTAATATTAAATCTCCATTTTGATGAAAATTAATTTTATTTTCCCAGTAAAAATATTTAACATCAACATAACCTTAACTCATGATCTGAAAATTTAAGTATTTGTCAAATTTCAACATAATCGGTTAAGAAATTGCCAAGTTACGAACTTATTGGCTGTATTCCAAAAATGTGTCCAAAAATATTTTTAGATGTTAAGAATATAGTATTTTCGATTTCCATAATATACGAAAAAGAGAGAAGAATATTTTAGAAATCGTAGCGTAAGTACTATAAAAAATTAAATGACCCAAATTGTTCCTAATAATATACTACAAAATATTGTCGAAGGGCCAAAATTTTTACACACAACCTACATTAAATATTTATTTGTTTATGATTTCACTATTCCTGTTTCATTTAGTTTATTATTATTTATTTTATTTTACATATCTTCATTGGATTACATATTGATTTAATTTAATATAAAAATAATAGGAATCCCTCCATGGGATTGTATATAGATATAATAATAATTTGTTGTATGGTTTACCGCAGACGACATACTAGATACTACCGTTCCTCCACCTCCTTTTTGTCATCGGTTGAAACTTGGTGTTGCCAACACCGATGAAATTTCCGTGGTTATTGTTTTTTGTTTTGTTACATTTACAACTAATTGACAGTCTCTCCCTCCAAAGTGTTACATAAAATCAGATCGATTTGTTTTTTTCTGGTTTTGCATATTTTACTTAGCAAAGATTTGTGTAGATTTGATAAGTTATATAAATCAGTAGAATAGAATCTTATAAAAAGTGGACCATCTATTGTATTTTTTTTTTAAATCATAGGCTATGGCAACACTTTTTTGAGTGATTTGCTTAAAATTGGCACAGGTCGTCAATCTGATATTTCGCGTCACGAAACAATCATGCTTTCGCTTGAGGAATGTAAGTGTAGTCGAAACCATGCGAATTTTGAAAAGAAATGTGGGTCGTGTAAGAGCCCCAAGCGGAACCGATGAGTTGTGTTCCCCGAGTGTGATCCATAGTGTAGAAAAAAAAAAAAAAAGAATACAAAAATAATTACAATTCATTCTTAACACAATCAAATAATAAAACTTTAAATCTAGCAAAAGTTTTAACACTTCTAATCTCTACCGGAACCTGATTCCAAATTGTAAACATAGTAAATAGTGGCGAGTTATTTTAAACATTAGAACGGTTAACTGGCAGTATTATATTGCTATTTCGAGCTGAACCAATTTTTATTTTGTTGTATAAATAAACAGGAACTTGATTATTGATAATTTTATAGAGGAGCAATAATGATCTATAATAAAAAAATTTACTCATTGTGCAACCAAATAATTCTCTAAACTTAGCAGAGATATGATCACATTTCCTCAATCCATTGACGTATCTGGTATGTTGTTCAAAGTTACTTGTAAAATTTCCCTTGAGTTACAATCGCAACTAATGTAAAGAAATTCACAATACAATACATAGGGGATTACCAACGTTTTAGCAAGCAAAATCCTGACGGTTTTAGGACAAATTTTCTTATGGAGTTTCAATCCATATAATGTAGAGTTGATTTTACTACAAACCTTGATAATCTGGGAATCCCACGTGAATCTATTGTTAATAAAAGTTCCTAAATTATTAACACGATTTTGAAATGGGATTATTTTATTATCAATGTATATATCTGGGATGACTAAAAAATCACGCCTAGAAATGAAGATTGCCTGCGTCTTTGAAATATTCAATGAGACTCCATTAGATATAGACCAATCTAATATGTTGGATAAATCATTATTAATTTTATTAAAGGTTTCAGATATATTATCCTTAACGCCCCCGAGGTAAATTTGACAATCATCTGCATACAAATGATATTTCGAATATTTCAAGACCTGCGGTAGATCATTGATAAATAGGGAGAATAATAACGGCCCAAGGATAGTTCCCTGAAAAACACCAGAAGGAATACGTTGTGGATCAGACAACTGATCTTTTATTAAGACTTTTTGATATCTATCCGATAAATAACTATACATAAGCTTAAGCGCAGTTTTATCAAAGTTAAAATAAAGCATCAACTTTTGCAAAAGTAACTTATGATTTAAACAGTCAAAAGCTTTGGAAAAATCGAGCAATACCAGAGCCTTCTAGAGTATAGAGCCATAATCTTAATGACGTATTTTTTAGAAGCTTTTTTAGTGGTATAACTTTTTACTGATTTCCATAGGAATCCATAGTGAAAATGGTGTTTTTTAGCTTCAAGGTTTTCAATGAAAAAACCAAAAATATTATAAAATGTTTATATAAAAGTTTTCTACATATCTTTAAGAACAATATACAAGAAGGCCATATTGGTATTAAGTAAATATTAATTGAAGAAATATTAAAATTAAATTATTTCTAAAATATATTTTTTCGAACTTTCATTTTGAAAAATACATCAAAGTTGGCTCTGACAAATTAAAATAATACTTGCTAAATTTATCTTTAGTTTTACTAGTGTACGTAAGATGTCTAAAATGGTAAAAGAAAAATACGAAAAAGAATTATTTAATCGCAAAATTATCACACGTTCCTATATTTTGTGAGTTTGTTTTGCTTTTCCTATAATTTTTGAACTTGAAATTTCCCCAGGTGGTAATTTTTGGTACGATTTTTCCAAATTTTTACGGCCATCACTGCCATCTATGTAATGTATATTGACTTAATCACCAAACGAATCGTAGTAAGCTTTTATTTCAATTTGACCAGAATTCTGTTGTTATGAATTTTTTTTATATTTTGGTTTAAATAAATTAAATATTACAAGAAAAAGAAAACGATTTACTTAAACGATATTCATATATGTTGAAATTCAAACATTTATGAAAGAATTTCAGAAATCATAATTAAGAATTTGTAACGTTTTCATTTAAAAATTTGTCTTAGGAAAAAAGTGATTTCCCATATGTTTTGTGTGTTTTACTATGAAAAGTTTCGTTTTTTCCTAGTTTCTAATTCCCTTATAAAAGCTCAGATTTTTTGATTATGGCTCTATAAAATACAGGGTGCTCTGGCAATACTAGTACAATAAAAGAGTTGCTTTGATCAAAATGATATGCAATATCATCGATAACTTGAAAAAGAACGGTGCTTGTACTATGATTGTTACGGAAACCCGATTGAAACTGTGTTAAATATTTATATTTTTTTATATGGTCGTTAATTTGATCACGAATTAGAATCTCGAAAACTTTAGATAGTACCGATACCATACTGATTGGTCTAAGATTATCCAGCGAGTCATTATTTTGTTTCTTTTTAACCGGAATCTGCCGATCGCAGCAATTGGCCGTTAATCACATCAGCCTGAGGAGAATACTGCACAAAGACCTTGGATTATTCACCTACAAGGTCCAGATGACTCAGGACAAACTTTTAAATGGCCTACCTTTTATAACTAAACATTTTTTGTTTTATAAGTGATGATTTCATATTATGGTGACAATAAAAATTTATGTTATTGTTACAAACACAACAAAAGTCTAACTATATTCAGCTAATTTAATGTTTTGTTTATTTTCAGATTAATGACGTGGAAGACAATTTAGGCTCAACTAACATGGGATTAATATAATTTGTTGTGTAATATAGTGAATTAATTAATAGTTGTTGTATTAAGAATTACGTAAATAAAAATAAAACATACATTAAACCGAAGTGCTAGTGGTGTTCTTATTTCACAAACAGTTGAACTCTTTCATGATTTATTCTATGGTTAATGATTTCTGCAATGTGATCGGCAGCCATATCTATTAAAACTTACTCTTCAGTTGATTTATAAATTCATCATAAAGATGGGGCCTCTTCTCCAGTGAGAGAATCACAAGGGGTTTGATTCCAGGTACCAATGTTGTCAATGATGTTGGTACTACGGCAGTTAAATCGAATAATTTCTAATCTTTCTTCAATTTACTCGAAGACTAAGAACGTTCGCATTTTTTAATTCGTACTCCTCACTTTCACTTCTACTCGAGGTACCGACTGTTTCGGGTAACAGAATTAGATAAATCAAGAATTGGTTAGTAATGATGTTGAAATAGCCGGATGGGCAAATGAACAAATTTTCAATTGTTTTACTCCAACTCAGCAGAAGAATTTTAATACTAGCAGAAATTTTTCTTAAATTTTTCGAAAAGTTCGGCTCAGGAAACGACTTACAACACTTTTTACAGTCACTCATTGTTACACTATCACTTATTAAAATAAACATTACAATTATTTTTTGCTTTGTTTAAATCAATTTCGCTTCACATACAACTTGAAAAATTAAACTACTTGAAATACCCAAAAGATATTACCCTTTTCTTGTTATTTATTATAACAGTTTTTTAAGGGAGTTCCAAAAATATTTATAGTGGTATAGGATATTAGAGGATTGGACTTAACAAAATGTATGACTTATACCAAAATTTTATTTTTATTTTACTAATTGTTGTACCCAACAATGCGTTGTTTCTTTGTTTAAACGGTTACTTTATGAGGTTGGCCATAAACAAAAGGTTTTCAGAAAATTGAAAAAAACATACATATCATTAAAATTTGATTTTTATACCTAAAATAAGGGTAGATTGTCATATTTAAACATATTTTTTAGAACTAACTTTTTAATAGAGCTAAATGTGGAAGAAGATAAAAAAAGAAACAAGTACATGAGAGAAAATTCAAAAAGAAAGTTTCGACGGCCATTATAAAACATAATTTTCGGATTCTATAGCAATAAATACAACGATAAATTATTTTCCATAAATGTTTTCTTTAATTAGTGCTACACATTCGAAACATAAAAATCATAAAATTAAAACATGACTTCCAAAAATATGCGATTTCACCATATTTAGACCATATTTTTGGCGTAACAATTAATTAATTAAGAATTTCATTGTAGTGTGAGATCGTAGAATTCTCTAAGTAGGTCTAGGAACACCCATCACTTATTTCGCACTTTACTAACTTACTTAGTTAATGTAGCGAGCTATCTTCGGTATAGATGTTCCACTTCCAAAGCTGATTCATTTGTCCGATAACGCCCGCTTTCGTCAGTTCACAAATTAAAGTGATAGGTGAGTAGGATGTCCCAGAGATTTCCTAGTACGGAGCGAGGAGGAGCATTATTGATTCCAATTGGATTTTAAAAAGAGGGATATCGTTATGACCCTTTCCGAATTTTAATAATATTATTATGCTTGGAGCTAAGATTGACCAGAAATTATCAGACCAGGTACAAGACGTACAGAAGTCGATCTCAAAGTAAATATAAGAAAGCCAAGCGACTCTTTCTTAATACAGTGATCAACACACCAATTAACATCAACCAAGAAACCGTACAGAAGACAATGATTCAACATTTAGAGACAATGATCTACAATTTTTTGAGGTTATGTGGAGAGCCCGTTAAGCATCAAACAGGGTTCAACGTTTTAGTCTAGTGGTCATACTATGCTTCTAAATGAAAATTGTATATTTTTAAATTTATTATTTTTTATATAAGTTTCAGGCCCTTGATGATATTGCTCAAAAATAATGTGCTTGCAAAAAACGCAGTCATTTAAAAATTGTAAGTTGAGCAAGATATTACGAAACGAGAAAAATTCCTTATCCAAATTACGTTTAAACTGGTTAGAATAACTTCTTAAAATTTAGACTTGCATATGGAATATGGAAGGAAGTCCTTGTTATATTTCCTCATGTGGAGGTGTCTTAGTATAGGACACTGTACTATTGTTAGATCGTTGAAGGATGAGCTGGCGAATCTTGACTACATTAAACCTACTCTACGCTTCGAGAAGCGATTTCGGACCTCCTTCCCTTCAAGGGAATCCTGGAGGGATAGACCGTTATCGGAAACCGAAGCGTTGCAATTCTTCACAGATGGCTCCAAGCTAGACGGCAAAGTAGGAACTGGAGTATTCTGTGACAAATTAAATGTAAACATTTCTATTCGTCTCCCTGATTACTGCAGCGTATACCATGCTGAAGTCGTAGCGATTGAGGAGGTCATGACGCGGTTGAAGCATAATGTGTTATCCTCAGACGATATCACAATCTATGTGGACAGCCAAGCGGCGATCCGGTCGTTAAAGTCGGTGTCTTTGGCGTCACGGGTGGCGTTGAGTTGTCACTCATTTCTAAATGAGATGGGTGAGCATTTCAATATCCAGATAATCTGGGTCCCAGGTCACTCGGGCGTCATGGGGAACTGCAGGGCAGATGAACTTGCTAGGCATGGACGACTCTCCAGCTGCAACCGGAAAGGGAAAGTCTGGGGAGGCCTATCACAGCGCTGAGATAAGCAATTGGGAGGCAGGCGCTATCCTCAGCGGGGGAAAGGTGGTCGAACACCCTCACCTGCAGAGTTGCAAGACAAGTTTGGCCAAAGCTGGACTTGGGGCGCACTAGGGCATTAATATCCTTACGCAGACGTGAATTAAGAACGGTCGTAGGAATTCTCATGAGACACTGCCTTTTTGGAGAATATGCAAGAAGCTGGGTCTGGAGGCTAATGACTTCTGCAGAAGCTGCTTGGACGAAGAGGAGGAAGAGACGTTGGTCCACTTCCTTTGCTCGTGTCCAGCATTGGCTCTCAGAAGGCACAAACACTTAGCTAATTTCAGGATGGGCTGCCTCTCGGATCTCGAAAACAGTAAAGTGCGGGACGTTTTACGCTACATAAGTAGCTCGAAATGGTTCCAATAGGGGTAAAAGGGGATACATCCTGTGGTATCACAATGGACCGTCACCGGTCTAAGTGTGCGTAAGCAGCTACTCCAACCTAACCTAACCTAACCTTTATTTCCTCATCCAATGCCACTAAATCGAACTATTTATTTAACGATTTTCCATATTATTGTGGAGGTAAAGAGATATTTTTGCCCTACCCGCTTCATCAAAAATATACCACCTGGAACCATACATTTGCCAGTTACGACTCAACCTTCCCCATCAACGAACTGAGTTACGAGATAGAACCAATATTTTCACATTTCATCATAATTTTGTAAATGAAAAATCAACTATCGAAAATCAAGACTGGTTAATACCCAAATTCGAAAAACGTAGTGTTTATTAGGGACATTTATGTTTGCTTCTAATTGTTTAGTTTTTTTTTATTTAGGTTACATTAACATTGGTTTTTAGTTTGTGACCTTCGTTTGTATTTATTTAGCTTCAAAAAAATAAAGTCTGTAATATGTACACTATAAATCAAAACATTGCAGTAAATACCATTAATTTGTTATATGTATAAAAATCCATTTTTTATGTACGTTTATGTATGTTTTTTATAACCAATCACCTCATCATTAGTCCTGAACAGAAATAAACAAAATTTTCCATTTCCAATACATCATTGTCGATAATATCGATTCTTCTTACCAAAACAAATTATTTAGTATAGGTATTCGTACACCTATTTCTTTTAGCAGAATTTATATTTATGTATGTATATATGCTTCATTATTTAGTGAAACCTTGACTAATCGCTGCCAGAGCCGATCAAATGTTTGTAATGTAAGATAAAACAAACTTACCCCCCACCAATTATAGTTGTGTTTATTTTTTGATGTAATGTTTGTTATTTATTCCTATCGAAGTTTTTTCATTGTAAATTGTTAATAATAAAACCAATATTATAAAATTTGATTTTTCGTTGCAACAAATTCTTAACTTTCCCACTAATTATATTGTTTTAACTGTTAAATCCTCATTATTTGAAGTGCTCATTTTTGAATTAAATTAATTTTCATTACAGTCATTAAATTAATTAAAATAGGACAACTCTGAATTCATGAATCTATAATTATGATAAATCTAAATACAAGTTTACATCTGTTGAACATAAAAATTACATCACATGCACTTTTTGTTTCTGTGACATATAATATCATACTTAGGCTTGCCTATCCTACCCGGAGACAAAAATGTCCCCCACATAAAACAGAAATAATAGATCTCATTTTTAAGCATTTTTGATAGTAGCACAAAAAATTCATTTTCTTCAGAGATTACACGGATTAGATCGCATACATTGCAGAAATTAAAATTACCTAGAATTTCTAATTTGTATGTAAATTATTAAAATTTATCCAGAAACCACTTTTGAATTATTTGATATTTATGCTGAAATTTATTTGTGACTTCACTTCTGAATATAATTTTGACTACACTTGAGACTACACTTGTGACTACACTTCTGAATAGACTTGTGACTACACTTGTGACTACACCTGTGACTACACTTGTGACTACATTTGTGACTACACTTGTGACTACACTTGTGACTACACTAGTGACTAGTTACTACACTTGTGACTACACTTGGGACTACACTTCTGAATACACTTGTGACTACGCTTGAGACAATACTTGTTACTACACTTGCAACTACACTTGCGACTACATTTGTGACTACACTTGTGACTACGCTAACGAATACACTTGCGACTACACTTGTGACTACACTGGTGACTACACTTGTGACTACACTTGTGACTACACTTGTGACTACACTTGTGACTACACTTGTGACTACACTTTAGACTATGCACGTGACTACACTTGTGACTAATCTTGTGACTACAGTAGTGACTACACTTGTGACTACACTTGTGACTACACTTGTGGCTACACTTGAACGGAATGTATTATAAAATATTCTCAGTAGTTGAATGAAAAGATTTGTTTCTTCAAAACGTTATAAAAATAATCCAATTTATTTATTTATTATGTAATTGTATAGAGTTTGATTTTCCAAAATTTTGATGTTTACAGCTCGCTCGATATTGTAAAAGTGACCGAGAAATCGTAAAATTGTTAAGTTATAAATTCATAAAACTGAAAACGAGCCAACTGGCCTTCACCAAAATTTGCAATAATAAAAAAAATGGTAAATAAAAGTATAATAACTTATATATATTCAAACATAGAAAAGTATAATAACTTATATATATGAAAACCTTTATGGCAAGTTAAAGTTTAAGAAACAGTGATCAGCTGTCAAATGCTAATAACAATAATATGAATTGGGTTAGTTGGTCGTTATTAGTTTTTTTTTATAATGATTAAGTTTTTAAATACAAAAATAATTAATATCTAAATTAAATTTCAGCAAAATTAATAAATCAAATACAATAGGTGTAAACTACACAAAAAATATGTAAGTATAAACGAAATTATAATAATTCAATAGTAGAAATGATTATTGTTAATAATGTAATTTTTTATGTTTTCAGCTTCTGATGATTCCAAACATAACTTGTCACTATACTTGTGACTACACTTGTGACTACACTTGTGACTACACTTGTGACTACATTTGTGACTACGCTTGAGACAACATAATTTTTTTTTATATTTTAATTTATTTGTTTGGCTTAAAACGTCACCGATCACATCGCCAAGAGACAACACTTGTAACTATACTTGTAACTACACTTGTGACAACACTTGCGACTACGCTTGTAACTACACTTATGACAACATTTGTGGCTACACTTGTGACTACACTTGTGATTAACTTTGTGACTACACTTGTGATTACACTGGTGACTACACCTGTGACTACACTTGTGACTACACTTGCTACTACACTTGTGACTACACTTGTGACTACACTTGTGGCTACACTTGTGGCTCACTTGTGACTAAATTTGTTACCACACTAGTGACGACACTTGTGACTGCACTTGTGACTACACTTGTGACTACACTTATAACCACACTTGTGACTACACTTGCGACTATACTTGTGACTACACTTGTGACTACATTTGCGACTACACTTTCGACTACACTTGTGACTACTCTCATTGTTATGTTTCATTACAATAAAACACTTATCATCATATTTATTTATTTATTTATAAATTATACAGCATTACTTGTAGTTTTAATCCATTTCACTTCACGTGTACTCTCCTTGTGTGTATGTCAATTTATCCCTTTTGAGTTATGGGTGCGTTCACAAAACACCACCACTGTGTGCGTTCCTAAACACCACAAATGTGTGTGTTCCAAAACACCACAATATCCCCCTACTTAATTTCTTTTATCTTTACTTTATTTTAGATACATACAAAGAAGATCCACATAATATAGAATCCATATAAAATAATATCTAGTTACTAACATTTTACATAATTTAAATATAATTATATAAAAGAAATTACAATGTTTCATTGATACCGTAAGGGTATCCCACAAGTTCTTTTTGGTCTCGGTTCAACGTTAACTCGGTTATAATTGTTATTATTCTTAGAAGCATCATTTATGTTGTCTTGCAGTAACCCTGGTTCAGAACCACAATTATTTAAGTTATAATTATTTAGGTATTTTTCTTTCTCGGGAATTTTTAGTAGTGTAGGACAATTTCCAAAACTCACTCTTTTCACATGTCTATTAGATACTTCATTGCTCCCCTTGTTACTGTCATCTACCTTTATATCATCACACCCTTTCCTTATTTGATTTATATGACGTTTAATTTTTCTTTTATTAGAAAGTTCACAAAATAAGTTCTCGGACCAATTACTTTTTTTATGACGGCATCTACCCATTTTGTTTTGTTAGGATCTGAATAATCTTTAACCACAACTTTATCACCACATGCAAATTGTTCCTTTCTATTTCCCTTATAATTCTGTACTTGTTTTTCATGTGCCTTTTGATCACAAATATTCTTTTGATCTGGAGGTTTTAACAAATTAAATATGGTTTTTAATTCCCGATTAAACATTAATTTAGCTGGAGTTTCGTTAGTAGTGCAATGTTTAGTCGTTCTATAATCAAACAGAAATCTACCTAACGCTAGGTCAATGTCCATAGTTTTATTTTTCCTGCTATGTTCATCTAACACTGCTTTTAGGGTGTGTTTGACTGTCTTGACCATATTCTCAGCGAACCCATTCGTTGCTGGATGTCCAGGAGGTGTTAATTTGAGTCTAATTCGATTATTTTCTAAAATTTGATCATTTCATGGGAACAGAATTGGCTACCATTATCGGTAACTAGAGTGTCTGATAGGCCAAATCTCGTAAATAATTCCCTCAATATAACTATGACTTTCTCACTTGTCGCATTCTTGATTTTAAAAATTTCTGGCCATTTTGTGTAGGAGTCTACAACAATGGACCGGCAAAATCGGCATATATTCGTGACCACGGTCTTCCAGTAGTCTCCCACGGAATTAATGGTGCGTTTTTGCGGACTCGGTAACATACTAATGCATGATCTGCAATTTTTTACCATTGCTTCTATTTCCAAATCAATCCCTGGCCACCAAATGTAGGATCGCGCCATGGATTTAGTTTTCACTATTCCAAAATGTGAGACATGTAGTTGAGGCAGTCCTTTCTTTTCCCCGAATATTGTAAGAAGTGGTTTATGATCGGTTCTTAAAATAAATGTATTCCCTATCAAATATTGGTATAGTTTTTTTACTGCAAAAAATATTGCTAGGGCTTCTTTGTCTGGCATGCTATAATTTTTCTCCGCATTGCTCAAGGTACGTGATATATACACTATTGGCCTTTCATCACCATTCTTGAACTTGTGCGATAGAACTGCACCAATGCCTTTCTGGGACGCATCGCACGCGTCAGGATTATTGGTAATTTTTGGTCAAAATGCACCAAAACGGTATCTGATACTATCTCATTTTTAATTCTCTGAAAAGCATCCTCACAGTCTTTTGTCCAAATAAAATTTTCCGACTCTTTTGTTAAATTATACAGTGGGTACAACACTTCAGCTAAATTCTTTACAAATTTACCATAGTAGTTTACAAGACCACAAAAAGATCTTGCCTCTGTTCTACTTGTTGGCTTTTCGGTTTGTAAAATCGCATCAATTCTTTCCCGTGTCTTACATAAGCCTTGTTCGTTAACTACATATCCGAGATAACTAATGCTTTGTTTAAAGAATTGGCATTTGTCCCTATTCAACTTTAATCCTGCCTTTTGAAGACATTGAAAAACTAGTCTTAGGTTTGATAGGTGACTGACCTCATCCGACCCCGTGACAACGATATCATCGATAAACGCTTCTACCCCAGGTATACCCTGCAAAAGCTTCTCAATAGTAAATTGAAAGATTCCACTTGTGGGTTTTATGCCGTATGGCAACCGATTCACTTGAAACACCCCTTTATGCGTATTCCAAGCTACAAACTTCTTGGTTTCCTCGTCTAACTCAAGCTGATTGTACGCACATGACAGATCAAGCTTCGTGAACCTCTTTCCCCCTTGCAGTTTAGTCATAATCTCATCTACTCGTGGTAATGGAGGATTAAAATCCTTAACGAACTTATTAATCGTTACCTTATAATCACCGCATATTCTAATATGACCATCGGATTTTAAAAATTGGAACTAATGGTGTTCCATAATCCGAGGTTTCGATTTTCGTTAATATTCCCTCCATGACTAATTTATCTAATTCTCGTTCTACTTTATCTCTTAGAGCAAACGGAATAGGTCGCGGTCGAAAAAATATTGGTTTCGGATTTTCAAATGCGAGATGTATTTTATTTAATGTAAACTTGCCTAACCCCTTTGTGAATAAATCCTTATAATTTTCTAAAAGTTCCAACAAATTAGCTTTATTATCAAGTTGATTGAGGTTTGATAACCAAATGTTAAATTTTTTTAGAAAATCACGCCCTACTATTGGTGGTCCCCCATTTTCTACAACAATTAATTTCAAAACCTTAACTATTCCCCTATACTCCATATTTAGTCTAAAAGAACCGACTACTTCAAGTATGTCTCCTGAATATGTTTTTAAAATTATGTTATCATTATCTAAAGGCATGTTCGAAAATAACCCCTGATAGAGAGCTTTGGAAATCGCCGATACACCCGCACCTGTATCTAATTGAAATGTTAAACTTTTATTCTCCACTTTGATATCAAGCATAATTGGTGCTTCTCTTTCATTATGAATTATATAAATATAATCTGCTTCTACGTTAGTGTTACTATAATTTCCCTTAATATGTATTACAATTATCTACTTCTACAAAATTAAAATTATTTTTAAATTTACCACACATTCTCGAACTGTGACCCATCCTTTTACAGCTATTGCAATTTAGCTTCGCAAACCAACAATTCTCCAGTTTATGGTTATGTTTTCCACATCTAAAACATTTGCTTCTCATTTGGCCTTCTGGTGTTGGGCTTCTGCGCTGATGTTTACTGGGGCTTCGCATCCGATTATCCGCATCCATATGGTTTCGGCTCATATTTCTCCCACTCATGTAATCATATTTTGATTTAGGTGATGCCTCATTTTTATTTACATAATTTACTGTTGTTGCAGCATAAGGAAAACATTCCTTTAAATCCCATTTTCCTGCGATTTTTAATGCCTCGTCAATTGTCAGTTTCTCATCTTTGTCCCACAATTTTTCTTGTATACCTTCATTTCCCCCATTACAAATTGATTTATCAAATTATGCTCTAAATGATTTTCAAACATACAATTTCCAGCCAAACCAATCAACCTTGCGTAAAATTCTGTCCCACTTTCCTCGGACTTTTGTACCGCCGTAAAAAATTGTTTGAGTTCTTTGAATACGTTGATTGCTGGCGTGTAATGTTTTTTTAAAAGAGCACATAATTCATCATACGTTTTGTCTTTAGGCGTTTTAGGGACACATAAACCACGAAGTAATAAAAATACGTCGTCCTCTATCACATTTACTGATATGTCGCGCGCCTCTTTGTTTTATCACTGATTTCATTGGAATCAAAATAAAATTCCAATTTTTCGTGGAAAATTACCCACTGGCTATTATTTAGGTTAAATTTTCCCACTCTTATATTGACTGCCATATTTTAGACTTTTTATGCTTATTAAACTTTACACGTGTAGAAAATGGCTACCGCGTCTCTTTATATTACACTTTTTATTTATTTTTATTTTATTCTCGTCGCCAATTTGTTATGTTTCATTACAATAAAACACTTATCATCATATTTATTTATTTATTTATAAATTATACAGCATTACTTGCAATTTTAATCCATTTCAATTCACGTGTACTCTCCTTGTGTGTATGTCAATTAATCCCTTTTTAGTTATGGGTGCGTTCACAAAACACCACCACTGTGTGCGTTCCTAAACACCACAACTGTGTGTGTTCCAACACCACACTCATGACTACACTTTAGACTATGCATGTGACTTCACTTGTGACTAATCTTGTGACTACACTCAGGCCCGGCTCGAGGGATGATCGAGATGTGCGGCCTAATGCCACCATGTCATTACTATATACACATGTATTTCGTTTTAATGTGTTTCTTCTAACATGTTAGTAGCTAACTTGTCAATGCAATTTTAATATTGTATTTAACAAGCAACACTAGTAAATGACATTCAATTGATTATATAAACGAAAACAAAAAGTATACGAAACGAATTTTTTTATGTGTTCGTGTGTTTTGGTCATCATGATAATGGTAGAGCTAGCTAGATAGAGAAGAGAATTTAGTTTCCCCTCTGAACGTTAGATATCAGGTTATCTCTTATCTGTAGAAGCATTTTTGTATCATGTCATATTGTCATCTCATCTTCTCGCAATGTTAGTATTTTCCAAAAAAAACAAATAAAAACAAAAATCTTGGGATTGTGTTGCTGTTGTTATAGTATTTATTAATATCGTAGTTGTTTGTTGCATGCTGCATATTAATTTTGTAATAATTTTTCTCTGGACTTTTTTTTATGTTTCACGTTTAAGTGTAATGCAATTATCTGTCAATGTTTATAGCAGTGTCACATGTGATTTTTTCGGTTAAATAAAAGCAATTAAACATTTAGCAAATAATCAATTTCACTGGGAAAGTGTACTGACATTAATAATTGTGCGGGCTGAATTTAAGGTTACTGCAAAACATAAGCTCAGTTAAATCGTGATACAATCATAATTAGCGTGAAGTTAAAAACAATTCGGCTTGCGGTAAGGAAATAAGGAATAAAATAAAAAACATTGGGGGATCCCCCAATAAATAATAAGAATTAAGAATAAATAAAACTCACAAGGCTTGTGTATTCATTTTATTAGTTGTCAAATTTCTACTGAAATTTATTTATTTTTGTAATACCCGAACAGATAAAATTTTTGTAACAGATTTTGTAAAAGTAAATCGTGTTGAACGAAAAAAATTCTAGGATTATTTGTAAATATTACCACAGTGGTCTACGAAAAATAATGTCGCAATGTATGTACAATCGGTTTAACGCAAATATTTGTACGTACATTGTACATACGTATTTACGTGCCCTTTCTTATTTACAAACTCGTATATCAGTTTCCTTGTTTTATGTGTAGTATGCTTATTCCAGATTTAAATACAGCTTCGAAAAATGTAAAGAAACTCAAACTATCAGGTGCCGAATTTCGGAAAAAATGGGCTGCGAAAGATGTTTATATTCAGGAAAATAAAAGAAAATGTCTAGATATTAAAAAACACTTCACAGCAACTATACCCAAGCCTACACAAGAATTGCCATCAAACTTAGTTAGTTCATTAGCCGAAGGCGAAACAAACAATAGTGTTGAGATTTATGAAATGCATAATTCGAATGTGTCAGAAATTCATTCGATCGAAAATTTTAACGAAAGCCCTTCAATAGAAGATCAGTTGATTTTCCCATCTGTATCCGACTAATTAAACGTTAGCGATTCTGCAAACAACTTAATAAATTATTCAGATTCAGCTTTATGGCCAAAAACTCTTAACAGTAAAATTACTGATTATTTGGTTGTTCAGGGTCCCAGACAAGTTCAACTTACACGATATCCTAAAGATGCAACCAACCATCATTTCTCCAATAATTATTACTTCCGTGTACTTTCTAATAACGAACGTGTACCGTGACGATGGATATTATATTCTGAAACTGCTGGCCGTGCATTTTGTTTCTGTTGTTTGTGTTTTGATCAAGGTGGTACGAATTCGAAATCAAGTTTAGCAAACGTAGGTTACAATAATTGGATCCATATATCTAAAGTGATTAAGTCACATGAAACTAGCCCAAGTCATATGGTATGTTATGAAAGGTGCGGGTAGAAACGGAATCAAGACTGAAATCAGGATCAACAATCGATCGAGCGGAACAACTTATAGTTCAAAAGGAAACAGAGCGCTGGAAAAATGTTATCAATAGATTGATGAGTATCACTCTATATCTTGCGCAAAATAATATGGCATTCCGCGGTTCTTCTGATAAGTTATATACCAAGAATAACGGAAAATATTTAGGCCTAATTGATCTACTTACCAAATTTGACCCCGTCATGCAGGAATACGTTCGTCGAAACATATAAAACGAGTTATCTGTTCATTATTGTGGAAAAAATATTTTAAACGAAATAATTGAATTGATGGCGGAAAACGTCACTCAAAAAATAATTTCATGTATTCAAAATGCAAAGTATTTTCCATCATTGCTGACTGTACTCCGGATATCAGTCATATAGAGCAATTATCTTTAACTATAAGATTTGTTGATTTATCAAATGATAAAGTCGAGATTTGTGAGAAATTTTTAGGTTTTACGGCGTCATCTGACGCTAGCGGTGAAGGTGAGTTCCAATACGAATTTAAATTTGTTGAAAAAATAAAATCGAATTGAAGTACTGCCGAGGTCAAGGATACGACAATGGCGCAAATATGAAAGGTAAACACAGTGGAGTTCAAAAAAGAATTTTGGATCTAAAGCCATTGGCATTTTTAATAACCTGTGGGTGCCACAAATTAAACCTGGTATTGTGCGATGCAGCTAAATCGTCTTTAAAGTCCTTGTCATTATTTGGAATATTAGGAAGGCTTTATTCATTGTTCGCCGCGTCTGTTAATTGTTGGCAAATATTAACCGATCATGTCAAATCATTGACATTAAAAAGACTTAGCGACACACGTTGGGAAGCAAAAATTTCTAGTGTTAAGGCTGTTCGTTACCAAATTGGAGATGTTCACGAAGCACTTGTCAAACTTGGTGAGAAGGAAGAGAGGCACGATACAGAAATAGCACACGAAGAGTTTAGTTTAGCTCGAAAATTAAAGGACTTTAATTTTCTTGTATCGTTGATAATTTGGTATGACGTTTTGTTTCAAATCAATATTGTCAGTAAATCTATGCAAATATCAAAGGATGTATTAATTTTTTCAAAGATTACAAACAAACCGGTTTTGAGAAAGCTATTTTAGTCGCCAAAGAACTTGCCGGACTCCTTGATGCGGAAACTGACTTTCAATCAACAAAACGAATAAGATACGTAAAACGGCAATTTAATTATGAGGGTAGAGATGAGCCCATTTTAACGCCTAAAAAACAATTTGAAATAGAATTTTTCAATATATTGCTTGATACCGTAATGATGTCGATTCAAGAAAGATCTGAACTAATTAACCAGCATGCCGAAACCTAGGGATTCCTCTACGATCTTAAAAATCTGCCAAAACGCGAAGAACTTGAAAAGCACTGTAGCGATCTTCAGTTGGTTTTAACAGTTGGTGAGACTTCCGATATTGAAGGGGCTATTTTATGTGATGAACTCATAAGTATTAAAAAATCTGTCGAACTTCTTGATGACCCGTCCCCAATCAATATTCTTAATTTCATTAAAAAAAATAAAATTGAAGATTTATATCCTAATGTATGGGTTAGTTTAAGAATATTATTAACTACACCTGTTACGGTTGCCAGTGGTGAAAGAAGCTTTTCAAAATTAAAATTAATTAAAACATATTTGAGATCAACTATGTCCCAAGAAAAGTTGAGTTCATTAGCAATTTTTTCAATTGAAAATGATGTAGCCCAAAGTAACGATTTCTCCGAAGTACTAAAATCTTTCGCAAGCAAGAAAGCGCGAAAAGTAAATTTTTAAAAGAAAACTGTGTTTAATGACTGTCAATAATAATTTAATATTAACATAATATATTCTTGATGCAAACAAAAACCTTTACATATAAATACAATAAAATATATTAATATGAATAAATACAATTATTTCTTACAAATATTTTTATTAAATAAAATATTTATGAATTACTATAATATTTGACTTTTATTATTGCCCTTACATATTATTATTAACTAAAAGCAGCAAAATAAAATTATAGTGTCTACTATTAATCTCAAATTGATCTAACCTGTTTCTAACCAATTCCCTACCTTAACATCGTTACATTAGGTTTTCCCTCTTTTCAGCCTATGCAGTTTTAAAACTACATAGTTCCAATAAAATGTCGGATTTCAACTTGCTTTAAATTTGACTTCTTATTTTCTTACCAAAGTCCTAATTTCATAATTCATTTTTTTATCAATTAAAAAAAAAGTAACAGGGGCGCTCCAACAATTCTCGCGCAGGGCGCTCAAATGTCTGGAGCCGGCGCTAACTACACTGGTGACTACACTTGTGACTACAGTAGTGACTACACTCGTGACTACACTTGTGACTACACTTGCGCCTACACTTTCGACTACACTTGTGACTACTCCCATGACTACACTTGTGACTACAAGTCGTTGGTGTGCGTGACCTATCTCCCGAATAGCACCAAGACAATCATCGAACCAGAGATTTTTAAGCCTAGATGAATTTTGACATACGGTTAACTTTGCGGCATCGGTTACCGTGCTTTGATGATGTCCCACGGTTCTTGAATGGAGTCAGGAAGTGGTTTATTTTCCATGATTCCTGATACAGTAATCTCGAATGTGGTCCGAATAACGTGGTTGTTCAATGCCGCGGATTTCCAACGAGTGGTACGCTGGAAACGATTATTGTTTGTGGTCGATAGACGAAATTTTAATTCAGCAAATATCACAGAAAGTGCTCTGATACGAAAAGTTGAAATTACCTGAAACAAGACAAACATATAATCTTATGATAGTTTAATCCAATAGTCGAATCCGTTGATTTTGGTTAGTGAAATAATTCCCAAATCTGAAAAAATACAAAATCTTATTAATCTAAAATCAATGATAATTTGTCAACTAACTTATCTTAATTCACTTCCAGTTGAAATATTTTATTGTATATAATTAAAACCTGAACCAAAATTTGTAAAATTTTCTTAACAACATCATTCTGGTCAAATTAAAATAAAAGCTTACTACGAAACGTTCGGTCACTAAGTCAATAAACATTACATAGATGGCAGTGTCGACAGTACAAATTTGGTAAAATCGGACCAATACCATAGTAGTTCTGATATGTTTAAGGCTAGAGAAATGTCTATTGGACAAGACGATATGGTCGATGTGGTTGACCGCTGTGCCATCATTTGATTTCCAAGTGGCTTTGTTAATACACTTTTGTGGAAAGCATATACTGGCAACTACCAAGTTGCATAATGAATCTTGATCGATGGTGCGTGTCTCGTTGTTGTTTGATGTAAGGTGCTGAGTTTGGCCACTGGTGTTACGATATGTACTGCCTGTACTGCCAAATTGAGCATTGAAGTCGCCCAAAACCATTTTTGATATTGCTGAATTTTGGATGGCTTCAGGATGGCTTCGAGTTGGTTGTAAAAGCGTCACTGGCATGCAGTGAATCAAATTTTTGTTTAACTATGTTATTGCTGTGACAGAGAGTTAGTCCGTAGCGACTGGAATCGATGATATCATTGCCAATTAGTCTTGTTTCCTGCAGCGCTTTGAGGTCGAGTTTAAAAGTTGATGCTTGTTCGAAGAGTTGAAGAGGTTCTCCGGGCGGTTTAACCTGAGTATGCCACATGCCCTACATTTAAAATCATTGTTGTGAATCCAAAAATATCCGAGGCTCATGTTGAGGTTTCGTAACAATGTTGTTTTACAGAATAATACGACACATGATAAAATGTCACACGAATGTATATTTTTTAAATTAACATCCAGTTTACTTGAAGATGGTTTGATTACTGTAAATCAATGTATAAATTAATTTGCCCTCTGAAGGAGAGATAAAGGTGATTTACAGAAAGTGGATTTTCGATTACCGAAATAAACATAAATTGAAAGAAAAATTGAGAGAAAACTTTAAAATGTATTTTTAGAAGCCGCCTCCAAACCCTCTATTTTCCAAGATATACAGAAATTCCAACAATTTAAGAAATGACAAAATTTTCTAAAAATATATACGCTTTCTTTTTCTAACTCACATCGGTGAATTGGTATCGACTTGATTAATATATTTAATAATGGCTACGAAACGCTATGAAAAGTGTTTTATAACATTTTCGTAATTCAGCTTCATCTCTATGACGCGAAACAATGTTTAACTTATTTTCAAGAACCAAGTTTTGCTTTCTTGACACCTATCTCACCAACATTTCCTATTAGACCTACGAATTTCCAGTACCCTGCGTATTTTTTTCACATTTTTATTCTAGTCAAATCGCGCAATTCAACTGAATGTACAAAACAAGCTCTACATTTTGAACACGAATCTTGCGTTACTCTGAAATGTTAGCGATTTTTTTCACGGCATTTCCAAGGCCTCGGATTTTTTCAGAGTTTTGTCTTAGTCAAACAAGACCGCGAGACGCAGTCGGTATAATACTATGCATCCTAGACACCTATTCCAGGAAAATTTTCTGTTAAACCCAGGAATTTCCGGTACTTCTTAATATCAGATTTTAGTTAAGGAGATAAGGGATCAAATATGGCCGCGAAATGCATGCATTTATGATATCAAATTCGGCGTTCTCCAGCGTTAGATATCCTGATTGGTCTAAGCAAAGGGTATTCACCTATGTATGAACATTTATTTAAAAATAAGTTAATGAGTCGAGTTAATAAAAATTTGCAAACGCTTTTTCTGTAAAAAATTGTAAATAAAATTTAAAATTTCCCTTAGCATCACTTCTAGCATTTACTTCAAAATGCTTAGTTTTGACTTTTCATTGTAGGCAGAGGTTGCTTATATGACCGGGAATCGAAGCAGGGACCGAAAGTCGAAAAGCAAAGCTCTACTCACCGTATACCACCAAAGGCGATCATATTAAGGGGCAATGAGTTCATACTTACTATTTAACTATCATTTTGTTCATTTCGGGTGTCACCGATCTTGGTTTGCCAGACCTATAGTACCAAAATTTTGTGAGCACTGCTGTTCCTCTGTTTGTACGAAAATGTCTTCTTCTGCTTCTGCATCCATACATGGTTGGGACCGATAAGATCTTACGTCTTTCTTTTTGAAATTATTACTCAATCAATTTGGCTTTGGGAAATCTTGCTTATAGGTGTAGCGGGGTAGTTTTCAAACTCTGGAAATCCATCTAATAAATTGTACAAAATTAAAACTAAAAACCATAACACATAAATATATCCGCAAACATAAAATAAATATTAAGGAAGTTTAAATTAATGTTCTTTTTGATATATGATGCTCCAAACCAACTGGTACACAAATTATTCGTTGGCAACTATTTGGTTACTCCGCTATATCAACTTAGCTTTGCAGAATGCACGTATGTATCTTTCCAAAATAAAAAATGAACTCTTTCCTTGAAATTTTAATAATTTAAATTAATTAACAATTTATTTTGATTTACACAAGATGAAGGCTCGCTTATATCTATATTTTTTATTCATTCTCAATCCAGTTTTTAAGCTCTGTGTTCTTACTCTTTTGTGTTGCCTATGAAGCCATCTAAATTAACAACATATACTACTCAAATTATATTTACTGATCTTAGTGACATCTCTCAACAAATAGCTCTACATTAGTATTTTACTTAATTATATTCAGCAACTGCTCGATTTTAATGCAGCAATAAAAATAATGAAACGTCAAATTGAATACAAAACAACATAATTTAAATGGAAGGGAAATGTCAATTTAGCACACTGGGATAATTCAGGTAAATTTCTAATGCTAACTAATTTTATTAATAAGCGGTGATTTGTTTTAGATTTGTTCTTCTTCAACCGCTCGATCTCAGCATCAACAGAAGTAATATTCGTCTCTTGATAATTCATTTCCAAGAATTGGTTCCTTTTCTTTAATTGCCACAGATTACATCGAACTTATATGAACGACCTTTGCCAATATCAGGGTAAAAAAAATTATGTACGAGTATAGTTGAAAATTTAACCTTCAAACAACCTATAGTTGAAAATAATTAAATTTGTGATGAAGACGTAATCATCACAAAAACAATCAGAGTTAAAATTCCTCCTATTGTTATAACAAACAAAAAGCTGAAGGACGTCTATAATTTATTGAAAATACACAACATCACCAAATATAAACTGAAAATCCAATCAATTGGAATTAAACTCTTAATTGATAATATGAATGATTTTCATTCATTTTCTAAAATATTGATACAACAAACGGAGTTTCAAAATTTTACATTTAAAGACCCAAACAACAAACCAATCAAAATAACTCTATCCGGGCTCCCAAATTTTGAAATTGAAGAAATAAAAACTATGTTGAAAGAAGAATCTATTCCAATACCTAACGAGATAAAAAAGTTTAATATAAAAAAACCGAGATATGATCAACAAATGGTGTACCTGTTATTCTATAGTAAAGGTCAAACAACTCTAGCCGATTTAAGAAAATGTAAGTCTGTCTGTAATATAATAGTAAATTGGAATTACTACCAATCTCAGAGACGTGGTCCAACACAATGCAGGAATTGTCAACTTTTTGGTCATCGAACTAGCAACTGCCATATGGATTTCAAATGTCGTCTTTGTGGAGATAAGCATACAATTATAAACTGCCCGCTCAGCCAACTAGAAGAAGATAAAAAACAATCTGGGTATAGGTAAATGTGCCAACTGTAAGGAAAATCATCCGGCCAACTTTCATAGTTGCCCAAAAAAGCTGAGTTTATGCAGATCAAGAAAAACATTCAACATAAATTTCAACAAACACAACCTGCCCGACAAACAAAGGCTTCACCCCCACTGATGAACGAACTAAATTTCCCGGGCCTAACAGCTGGAAGACATAATAATTGGTGGAATACTCAAAACAGTGTCAACAACAACAATAATCAACACACACTAAAAAATCAAAATAAGTCCGACGACTTATTTTCTTCTGACGAAATTATAAGAATAGTTCAAGAAGTGATTGGTAAGTTTCAGTTGCGCCGTTCAAAAAGCCAACAATTACAAATAATATTTGAAGTTTCCTCAAAATATTGTTATGGAAGTAATAAATAATCTGAAGGTATGTTTTTGGAATGCTTGCAGTATCAAAAACAAGCTTATAGAAACCATTCAATATGTTGATGATAATTCAATAGATATTTTCATTTTAAATGAAACCCAACTTAAATTTAGTGATAGATTAAATGTGTCAAATTTTATTTGTTATAGATTAGATAGAGATTCTAGAGGTGGTGGTATTGCAATTTTGATAAAGCGGGGAATCCAGCATTCTCTTCTCTCGTCGTTTAACACCATAGTGATAGAATGTCTTGGTATTAATATAGTAAATTATTCGGGTAGTATAAACTTAATAGCGGTATATTTTCCGGGAACATCTCTTACTAAAGAAAACCTTAATTATTTTAAAATGGATCTAAATACAATCTGTACAAGAAATGACAGTTATTTTATATGTGGTGATTTAAATCCTCCCCAGGGCAAATCGATCGGGTAATATTTTATTCGATTTAATGTGCTCTCGTGATATTTATGTTCATTATCCCGATGCTCACACATTCTACCAAGCTGCTAAAAGATGCCAACCCTCTGTTTTACATATAATATTATCTAATAATTTGCATAGTATCTCTAAACCATCAACATGTTCTCAGCTGATGTCTGATCATGTTGCGGTTAGGTTTGAAATTCAATGTCAATCTCGTCTCAAGGGACCTCCAATGAAAACGTGTTAACACCTTGCAAAATGGGATATATATAAAGAAACACTTCAAAATTCTATTAAATTAGATAACCATACTGCTAGTAATATCACAAATTCAAATTTACTTGATGAACAACTTGATAGTATAGTATCTAATATCTATAATGCAAGAGACAGGGCTATACCTAAAGTTCCCATAAAACCCTATAAAGATCTCCAACTACCTGATGACTTGAAAATGCTTATTAGGGTCAAGAATATAAAGCGACGACAATGGCAACGTACAAGAGATCCATTTGTTAAATACATTTTTTTTGGAAATGAAAGCCGAGATAGATATCCAAATCAACTTATTACGTAACAAACGTTGGAATAAGCTACTTAACAGTTTCAAACCGGGTTCCAAACCTTTCTGGAAAATGACGAAAATAATTGGAAACAAAAACAGCTTTTTGCCTCCGTTAAAAGTTGGTAATGATACCATTATAACAAATATAGAAAAAGCCAACGAGATAGCAAACGTCTTTAGTTCCGTCCAAAATAGCACGCATATACATACAGATTCCGTATTTGAGGTTACTGTGAAATCAACCGTTAACATACTAGATAATCAACCAAATGGCGAAATTGTGTTTACTACGCCGTATGAGATAAAAAATATAATTAAGTCACTCAAAACTACGAAGAGTCCAGGAAACGATCAAATCAATAATATGCTTCTAAAACATTGTCCTTGCAATGTTCATATAATGCTGACCTATCTGTTCAATTCCTGTTTCAATCTTAATTATTTTCCAAACTCTTGGAAACATGCATTAATGATACCTGTAAATAAACCGAATAAGGACAATTCAAACCCTATGAACTACAGACCTATTAGCCTTCTCTGTTCTCTATCAAAAATTATTGAGCGTATCATCAAAGCCTACTTAATAAATAAAGCCTCCATGATGAAATCAAGCTAAGGTATCAAAAAATCCAAAAGAAAATGTTTATTCCATAGTTTTTATATGGAGAGATATGACCTCAGTTTATTCAAAATATATTAATGAAAATTGACTCGAAATTAATTTTATTTTGATTCAATTGAAACTATAAATTTATTTTCCACCTGACTTGGACGATTTTTTCGTGAGCTTTTCCAATTTACGGTAATAATGATAACAAAATAAGATATTTTATATCTGAAAAAGCTTAAAAATAGAGTACATGCATGTAAAAAAGACATATAAATATAAAGGAAAAGGCGCGACGTTTACAATAATAAACATGACAAACAATATAGAAACTAGGTAAACATAAGAGAAATGAAGCAAATACATAATATGAAGCATATTATCAGATGACAGCTAATAAAAAGCAAAGCCTACTTAATAAATAACTTTTTTTTAAGAATTTAATTTGTCTGTCTGTAATCAGTTGATTTTTCGGCATTTTTTATAGACAAATATATTAATTGTTCATGGCAATCCCAATATTTTCGATTTGGTAAATCAGAAAAATACAGAGGCCAATCGCTCATAATATATCTACTGGGAGGTTTCTCATTTTTGCAGAGTGATACATTGGTATATCTCTTTGGGTCTTCAGCCAAAATTACGGGGAGGGGGGAAGATATTTCTACTTTTTTTCAGTAGATATATTGGGCGCTTTCAGGTCCGCCAACATGTTGTGTGTACTAATCGGTATCATATTTTAATGATGCATGTTGCCATCATAGTTGTGACCTGAATGCAACTGACATATTTCAAATTTCATTTGTTTTTTTAAAAAAAGTAGTTCAACATGAATTTTAACAAAAAGTTATTAACGTTCTTAAAATTCAGCGAATGTGACGATAATGCTATATGCATGAGTTCGATTTCAAATGTGGTTGAAAGTGCCTTAAACACGGGAGTGTTAATCCAAGTTCGAAGCCAGTTTACGCCCTTGCGCAATAAAAATTATTTTGAAGTTATAATACCTCAGTATAGTCTTGATGATTTCTATGACCATTTTCGTATGTCAAGATCATCATTTGAGGTAATATGCTACATATTCTCTTTTGTGACATACTTTTATTACAAGATTTTTTATATTTTAGAAACTTCACGATATTATAAGAGAACAGTTAGGAGACAACGGCAAAGTGCCTTTGAAAAAAAAACTTTTATTTACATTGTGGTTTTTAGCCAAACAGGAATGCTTCTTATCTACCGGTGACAGGTTTGGGTTAGCTTTGAGCACGGCTCACTTAATATTCATCCAAATAATTACGAAAATATCGAATTTAAAATCTACATACATTAAGTTTCCCTCCGCTGATCGACAGCTTGAAATCTCCAATGTAAGCTAAATAGAACCTCAAAGGGGCTAATATGTATAAAAAATACGTGCGTTGTGTATTATAGGAATTTAAGTCACAATCGGGTATTCCAGGGATCGTTGGAGCTATTGACGGATCACATATCCAAATAAAGCAGCCGATCGGAAATGCTGTAGATTTTTACAACAGAAAATCTTTCCACTCAGTTATTCTACAAGGTTTTTATTTATAATTTTTATTTATAATTTTTATTTATACGTTTTGTTAATTTTAGGTATATGCGAACACAACTTACAATTTACCGACATATACGTCGGGAGTCCAGGTCGAATGCATGATGCACGCGTTTTTAAGAAAAGTACCGTGTATAAAAAATTAATAAACGCTGAAGAACCATTACTCGAATATTCTTTTCATTTACTTGGCGACACTGCGTATCCCAACAGTACTTTTTTGGTTACGCCGTTTAAGCAAAATGGACATCTTACTGCGGCACAGGAAAGTTTCAACGTTAAGATAAGTTCAATGAGATCATGTATTGAAAGACCGATCGCTTTATTAAAAGGAAAATTTAGAAAACTAAAATATCTTGATATGTCGAACCACCACAGAATAAACGAGACTGTAACAGCGGCTTGTGTGTTACATAACTTTATTTTGCAAAATGAAAACAACGCAGGCTTTGAATTCATCGAATATCTCGAAACGGACGAAGATAAAAGTGGTCATGATATAAGCGGTCCTGATGTCCAACCATCCTCGAATAATAAAAGGAACGAATTATTAGGTTTATTTGGTAATTAAATATGTAATTGTAAACTTAAATAAAGACTCAATAAATCACATTAATTTTCATTTTGTGAGTACAAAAAATCCAATCAAAAATTCAAACTTATTATAATAAAAAATAATTATAATATTCACTATGCAATAGAATTCAGGTACCTAAAAATCACTAAACTCAGTTATTATAATATCATTCAGTTAAAAATCAAATATCCAGCTCATTATCCATCGATGAAAAACTGCCAAGATCTATAATCTGTTGAAGCAAATTGTTCCGCTGTTCGTGAACGCGGGTATTTTTTTCAATATCCTTCAGGAGTTGGTCCATCTTCGCCAGTTTTGACCTTTCAATATCCAAATGTTGTTGACAATAGTGCTTCAATGCTCTTTTGCGATTGACAACATTTCCCAAAGCCGTAGAAGTAGAACTTTGGACAACTTCCAAAATTTCATCAAATAGTTCGCCGCTTTCTTCATCGATCGATGAAATTGTATTGTTGCTATTAATAGCTCGGTCATCCGAGAAAATTTCATTGAATGCCTCATAGTGTTCCCAAACAATCCGTCCATTCCCCGTATGGCTATGTTTATCCTTTATATCTGTAAAGGTTTTTTTTAGATTACGGAATTTTCTATCCAGTAAATCTACTGTAATATCGTAACCTCTTTTCTCGAACTCACTTTTTATTTCGACCCATATATCTTTTTTTTTTTTTGGATCTTTAAATTTGTGTTTTTTATTGCTGTATTGTTCAATAATTAACAGAGTAGTCACCTTAGACCATTTGAATGTGCCTAGAAAAAATTAAACGAGATAAATTTGAGGTTATGTTTTTCATATATAACTTTACATTACATACCTTCCATTTATTCGTTTTATATTTATTTTAGTTATACTTTTAACGTTTAATTTACAGCAGATATTTTTAAATTTTACACCAGCTATTTTATTGTTTAAAAAATTATATTTAAACTTGATTATACTCTAGCTAAAATGCCGATGGCTGAATGTATCACAAAAAAATAATGATGGCAAAAATGACATTTAACCCATCAGTGTTGCCATAAAAAAGTTAATCTATCAATTGCATTCAGAACTCAACATGTTGATATTATACAACATGTTGCCAACAGTTGGCGGACCTGAAAGCGCCCATTATGAGCGATTGGCCTCTATGTATTTTTCTGATTTACCAAATCGAAAATATTGGGATTGCCATGAACAATTAATATATTTGTCTATAAAAAATGCCGAAAAATCAACTGATTACAGACAGACAAATTAAATTCTTAAAAAAAAGTTATTTATTAAGTAGGCTTTGCTTTTTATTAGCTGTCATCTGATAATATGCTTCATATTATGTATTTGCTTCATTTCTCTTATGTTTACCTAGTTTCTATATTGTTTGTCATGTTTATTATTGTAAACGTCGCGTCGCGCCTTTTCCCTTATATTAATATCTCTTTTTTACATGCATGTACTCTATTTTTAAGCTTTTTCAGATATAAAATATCTTATTTTGTTATCATTATTACCGTAAATTGGAAAAGCTCACGAAAAAATCGTCCAAGTCAGGTGGAAAATAAAGTTTATAGTTTCAATTGAATCAAAATAAAATTAATTTCGAGTCAATTTTCATTAATATATTTTGAATAAACTGAGGTCATATCTCTTCATATAAAAACTATGGAATAAACATTTTCTTTTGGATTTGTTGATACCTTAAAAAAAGCTTTTAAAAAAATATCGTCAACATGGAGGCTTTATTTATTAAGTTGGCTTTGGTATCATTCAATCTAGACTTTTAAACCACATCACTGTCAAACAATTTCTACCCAATGAACAATTTGGATTTAGAAAATCTCACTCAACCAACCATCAAGTTAAAAGACTAGTTTCAATAATTAAACAGAACACTAATAACAAAATTTCGACTGGGGTAGTTCTTTTAGACGTAGAAAAGGCTTTTGACAGTGTCTGGCATGATGGACTATTAAACAAACTAATAGCTTTAGAAGTTCCTGTATATATCATTAAGATTATAAAAAGCTATCTTACAAACCGAACTTTTTCAGTGAAAATGTTAACGGAATTCTCTGATAATAAAATAATTCAAAAGGGTGTACCTCAAGGGGCTATTTTGAGCCCTACGCTATAACTTATTTATCTACGATATTCCAACCCCGCCACATTGTGAATTACTTTTATGTGCGGACGATTCTGCACTTGCAACTGGCTCTGTTGATCCAAATACAATCATTTCTTAATTAGAAAATGGCATTACGATCCTAAATAACTATTATAAAAAATGGAAAATTAAGTTAAATATTGACAAAACACAAGCATCGTTTTTTACTAGGCGCAGAAAATTGTCATCACTTCCAAATCGAGAATTAGTAATTCAAAACAAAAAAATACCTTGGGACCCTGACATTAAATACCTTGGGATTATCTTAGATAAAACACTCACATATAATAAACATACCATGTACTCCATTTCCAAAGTTAATCTCTGTCTCTATATATATAAAAATGACGTGTGTGTTTGTAACACTAAAACTCAAGAACCACTGCACCGATTTTAATAAAAATTTGTGTGTGTGTTCTATGGGTCGTGAGGAGTGTTTTCGTATAGTTTATTTTTTGTCCGATAGCTAGCGCAACATTTTTTTTTTCAAGTATAAAAAATTATTTTCACTAGATTTTAATAAGTATCGTTGGGTATATCTTTAAAAAAAAAAAAAAACTATTCTACAAACGAATGCACATTACGGTGTGTTGCGAAATAATAATAATACAAAAAATAAAACAATATTTCAGTCATCACACGATCAAAACCAGCAGATGAATTAAACGCGTGTTTAGAATCATCTCATTTGTTCAAAAACTATAACTTACTGTAAACAGGAGGGCACAATTACAAAACGATGCATCATCCCATTTATTTGCCAACCAATTATTGGATATTGGAAACGGAAAAATTGCTATAGATAATACAACAGGATTAATAACATTGCCTCTCGATTTCTGTGTTTCAAATGAATCAAAAGAAGATTTAATTTTAACTGTATATCCCAATATTGCACTTAATTATACAAATCATTGCGTTAGTGACTTTAATATTGACATTTAAAGTAAGATTTGTGGCCAAACCAAAACATACAAATCCATTGATTGCGTTATGGATCCAGATGAAATTGTGAACTGGGTTCAATTTCTAAATTCACTTGATTTGCCTGGAAATCCACGCCACATTCTACAATTAAAAATTGGTATGCCAATAATTCTTTTACGCAAATTAAATCCACCACGGGTAGGCCGCGCTTAAAGACATTTGGAGTTTTATTCTAATCAATATTTTTACATAATACGGATATTTTAAATCAAAAAAATTTACAAAGTATTAAAAAGAATTTAAAGGTAATAAATAAAAAATGTATGATACGAGGTTAAGTTAAATAGACATTTTTATTTATTTGTTATGCAGATTTTATATGTGAAAATTAAAATGCCACGTAAAGTTTCAAATATTGGTCGCAACACATGTCGAAACAATCAAATAAGAACACGACGTTCAAATGAAACACCAGCTGAACATAGAGAACGGATTGGAAGGGTTAGATTGCAAATATCACAGTTACGTGCAAATGAATCAGCTGAACAATACGAATTAAGAAATGAATCAAATCGCATTGGAAATAGACAAGCAAGAAGAAGCACATCAAATACAAATAGGATAATATTTAATAAGCTTGCTTTTCGTTATGATCATACAATTGATTATAGCTTAAATCCAATTATTACTATAAGCGGTATGAATAACATTTGTGTGCATTGCAAAGCTTTAAAATTCAAAAATGAAGCTCATGGCTTGTGTTGTGCAAATGGTAAGGTAAATTTGCCAGTTTTAATTGATCCACCAGAGCCATTGCTAACATTAATTTCGGGAACAACACGACAGTCGAAGCATTTTTTATCAAACATTCGAAAATACAATAACTCTTTTCAAATGACTTCTTTTGGTGCTACAAATATTATTACTGATAATTTCATGCCAACATTCAAAGTTCAAGGCCAAATTTATCACTCAGCAGGTTCTTTATTACCACTTCCAGATGATACACATAAATTTCTACAAATTTATTTTATTGGAAATTCTGATGATGAATTAAATGTACGTTGTGAAATCAATTCATGTACAAGAAGAGTAATTATAGAATCATTACAAAATTTATTTCATGAACATAATGAACTAATTAAATTATTTAAAACGTCACTTGAAAAAATGCCATCGGATAATCATAGAATAGTAATTAGAGCCGATAAAACTCCTATTGGAGAACACTCTAGAAGATTTAATGCACCAACAATCAATGAAGTTGCGATAGTTATTACTGGAGACCAATTTGAATCACGTGACATTATATTACATCGCAGAAATGATAAACTTCAACGTGTTTGTGAAACACATAGGTCTTATGATGCATTACAATATCCAATTATATTTTGGCAAGGACAAGATGGATATCATATTCAAATTAAAATGATAAATCCAGTAAATGGTAAACAAATATTTATTAAATTTTTCTATTAAACAAAATAAATATTATATTAATAATTAATATAGGTGAAGAATTAAATAAAAAAGTAAGTGCTATGAATTATTATTCATATAGACTTATGGTACGGGAAAATGAAGAAAATCATATATTAAAATATCGCCAATTATTTCATCAATATATTGTTGATATGTACGCGAAAATAGAAACAGAACGTTTATTATATATTCGATTAAATCAAAAAAAAAATACGTTCAGAAGAATACATACATCTTCGTGATGCAATAAATAAGGGGGGCGAGTAGCAGGGACAGCAGAGACACAACGATTTCAACAACAACGTCAAGCAACACTACCTACAGTTAGTACAAATGTTAGTACAAATTTGGGTGACCGCACTCTCACAACCGCCGATGGAAAAAATGGTGGAGGGGAATAATAATAGTTGTTTACAGCTTTTCAGAAAAAAGAGTTTGCGGTACCAGGAAATTTGTGTTGTCATTGTGTCTTCTTTACAGGTTGCTTCTTACAGGTTGTTGGAGCAGTAGATGAACTTTAAAAAATTGTATTGTCTTGTTGTGTCTATAAACTACTAAAAAATATATTACTAACAAATTTATTAACTATCAACTACTTAGGTGTCTGGAACCGGGTTGAGTCTTTGTTGCTAACATTCCTTTCCCCATCCCTCGATCTTGTTATATGTAAAAAGGTGTACGACGGCTGACCAGGGGCGGATATCACAACTAATTAGACTTATGTGGTTATCGATGTGGCGCCTTTCTTTACGGGGTTTGGCTTCATGAAGAATGGTGTCGTGTTGTGTAACATGGGTATGTTGGTATTCGCATTTATAATACGGGAGGCATCGCAATCAATCAATCAATCAATCAATCTTCGTGATGCAATAAATAATGATGGAAATGTCAACAATATTGGAAGAATAACAATTTTACCAGCAACGTTCACTGGAAGTCCAAGACATATGCATGAATATGCACAAGATGCAATGTCGTATGTTAGAAAGTACGTACGCCCAGATTTATTTATAACCTTCACATGTAATCCCAAATGGGATGAAATAAAACAAAATTTATTTCAAGGTCAAACATATACAGATCGTCATGATATTATAGCACGTGTCTTTAAACAGAAACTTAAGTCATTACTGGATTTAATAACGAAACATGAAATTTTTGGCGAAACACGTTGCTGGATGTATTCCATCGAATGGCAGAAAAGAGGATTGCCACATGCCCACATTTTAATTTGGTTAGTAGCACAAATAACACCAAACGAAGTGGATAATATAATTTCTGCAGAAATTCCAGATTTAACAACTGATCCAGAATTATTTGAAATTATTAAACAAAATATGATTCATGGTCCATGTGGTGCATATAACATCAATTCACCTTGCATGATTAACGGTAAGTGCTCAAAACGATACCCAAGAGCATTAATATCAGAATCAATTACAGGCATTGATGGTTATCCATTATATCGTCGGCGCTCAATTGAGGATAATGGTCAATCTTTCATTATAAAAATTAAAAATGAAGAAATTGAAATAGATAATAGATGGGTTGTACCGTATTCACCACTATTATCTAAAGCATATAAAGCACATATCAACGTTGAATATTGCAATTCCGTGAAATCAATAAAATATATTTGCAAATATGTAAACAAAGGGAGTGATATGGCAGTTTTCGGTGTAACATCTAATACTAACACAAATATTGATGAAATTACACAATATCAAATGGGACGTTATATAAGTAGCAATGAAGCTATCTGGCGAATTTCATCATTTCCAATACATGAACGACATCCAACCGTTGTTCATTTAGCGATTCATCTTGAAAATGGACAAAGAGTTTACTTTACTACACAAAATGCTCTACAAAGAGCAGAACAACCACCACTAACAACATTAACTGCATTTTTTTCATTATGTCAAACTGATTCATTCGCAAAAACATTATTATATTCAGATATTCCAACATATTACACTTGGAACATATCTAAAAAAATATTTGAACGTCGTAAACAAGGAACTCGAGTTGAAGGCCAAATAAATATATTTTCTACCCATGCCTTAGGAAGATTATATGCTGTACACCCAAACAATGCAGAATGCTACTATTTACGTTTATTATTAGTTAATGTTCATGGACCAACATCATTCGAAAATTTAAGAACAGTAAATAATAATATACAGCCTTGGCCAAAAATATAAAGCACCCCTATCTATTAGCATTATATATTAATATTATGTCTTTCTAAACAATGGGTGTTAACGAACGAGTCATCCCACCGAATGCGACCCTTAATTATTGAAAATCACCAATTTTTGTTTTGTTTTAGGTTCTTAACAAGAAGTTGTAGCGTCGTAAAATTTTTTTATTTTAGTTTTGTATTTGATCGTGTGCAGTCTTCACATAAAGTGTTTTAAATCAAAAAGAGTTTTCGTAAGTTTTTTGAGAAAAAAAGTGTGTTTGTGATACTGATAATTATGCCTAAAGCGTGCCAACTCAGTGAAGGAATAAGGGCACAAATTGTGTTGTTGGATTCCCAGGGTGTAAGCCAAATTAAAATATCCCAAAAATTAAAATGCTCTCGTGGAGCAGTTCAATCTACATTGAAAAGGGTTAAAGAGACCGGGGACTATGCCTATAAACTACGCTCAGGCAGAAATCGTATCACTTCGGTAAGAGACGATCGACAAATTGTGCGAAAATCTCTCAAAAAACGAAGAAAAACATCTGCTGAGATAGCTGCAGAGCATTTAACAGAACAAGAAGTTCACATTTCGGCACGGACAGTTAGAAGAAGGCTCCTGCAAGCTGGATTGAAAGGTTGTAAAGCAAGAAAAAAACCTTTGCTCTCACTTACCAACATAAAAAGTCGCTTGAGATGGGCTCGAGAACACAAACATTGGAATGACGTGGATTGGGCGAGAGTTGTTTGGTCAGATGAATCTACTTTTGAGGTAAATATAAAAAATAAATATTAAAAAATAATTAGTCAAAAAAAAAATAAAAAATTGTGCTATGTATTTTAAAAGAATTAATAGAGAAATTTATGTTAAATTTGATGGAATTCTTATAGATTTTTGGAACTCCTGGCGCAACCATCGTAAGAAGAAGAGTCGGGGAAGCATACAATCCTGATTGTATAGTAAAGCATGGAGGGGGTAAACTGATGGTGTGGGGTTGTATGGCATCATCAGGGGTGGGAAAACTGTTGTTTTGTGAGGGTCCGATGAACAGTACCAACTATATATGTTACCGTCCTCGAGGCTGCATTGAATGCCTCAATTCGGCAAATCTTTGGGGAAACGGATAGTTCTTCGATAATTTATCAACAGGATAATGCCCCCTGCCATACTTCCCGCGTTACGATGAGTTGGTTTCGAAAAAAACAAATTCGAGTCATGGACTGGCCCGCCCAGTCACCAGACCTAAATCCCATTGAAAATTTGTGGTCAATTTAAAAAAAAAAATCAAGGATCGCAGTATGACTTCAAAGGAAGACCTCAAACGTGCGCTGACAGAGGAATGGAAAAATATATCGAGAAATACCTGCGAAAAATTAGTACGGTCGATGAATAAAAGAGTCCTGGCTGTCATCAAAGCCAAAGGAGGACCTACAAAATACTAAAATTAATAAAATATAAAAAGTATTTCCTAAAAATATTGAGTTTTAATTTTTGTCTTCATTCGTTTTGTAGATACTGCAATTTGGGAGGGGTGCTTTATAATTTTGGCCAAGGCTGTATGTGTAACATATCGAGAAGCATGTCAACCATTAAATTTGCTTGAAAACGATGAAAATTGGGATAATACAATTGCCGATGCATCGATTTCTTCTGCACCACATCAAATACGTATACTATTTTCCATAATAATAAAAACATGTTTTCCATCAAGTCCATTACAATTATGGGAAAAATATAAAGATTGTATGACGGGAGACATTTTACATCGTATACGTTCAAATACACTAAATTATGATTTACAATTCACAATAGATATGTATAATCGAACATTAATTTTAATTGAAGATATTTGTTTATCAATTGCAAACAAAACATTATCACAATTAGGATTGACAGCGCCCAATCGTTTAGTAAATGATATCACCAATATTGAAATCCAACGCGAACAAAACTTTGATATACATTTATTAAATGAATATTTACAAGAAAATTTACAAAAAATTAATCAACAACAAAACCATGTTTATGATACAATTCTGTCAGCTATAAATAATCAAAGAGGTGGATTATACTTTTTAGATGCTCCAGGAGGAACCGGAAAAACATTTTTGATATCATTAATTTTGGCAAATATAAGATCTCAAAAAAACATAGCATTAGCAATTGCTTCTTCAGGTATAGCAGCAACATTATTAGATGGCGGTAGGACTGCTCATGCAGCATTAAAACTTCCATTAAATATGCAAATAATTGAAACACCAACATGTAACATATCAAAAACATCAGGAATGGTAAAAGTATTGCAACAATGCAAAATAATAATCTGGGACGAATGCACAATGGCACATAAAAAATCATTAGAAGCATTAGATAAAACATTAAAAGATTTACGCAATAATCAACAGTTATTCGGTGGTACAACAGTATTATTATCAGGCGATTATAGACAGACACTACCTGTTATACCACGGTCAACTCCAGCTGATGAATTAAATGCGTGTTTAAAATCATCTAATTTATGGAGAAACGTTCAAAAATTAAATTTAACAAGAAATATGCGTGTTCATTTGTAAAACGATGAATCCGCTGTAACATTTTCCAAACAATTATTGGACATTGGAAATGGAAAAATTCCAATTGATATTACAACTGGTTTAATTACATTTCCACATAATTTTTGTATTTTAAAAGAATCAAAAGAAGAATTAATTGAAAGCGTATATACAAATATTGTACAACAATACAAAAATCATAATTGGTTAAGTGAACGAGCAATATTGGCAGCAAAAAACAAAGACGTTAATGATATAAATATTGCCATTCAAAATAAAATTGTAGGTGAAACATTTGCATATAAATCAATAGATTGTGATATAGATCAAGACGAAGTGTTAAATTATCCTACAGAATTTTTAAATTCATTAGATTTGCCTGGAATAGCACCACATATTCTTCAATTAAAAATTGGTGTACCAATCATTTTATTACGTAATATTAATCAACCAAAACTTTGTAATGGTACACGACTTGCTGTTAAAAAATTAATGACAAATGTCATTGAAGCAACCATATTAACTGGCAAATACAAAGGTGAAGAGGTTTTAATCCCACGCATTCCAATAATTCCATCAGATGTGCCATTTAATTTTAAAAGAATACAATTTCCAATACGTCTAGCTTTTGCTATGACTATAAACAAATCACAAGGTCAGTCATTTCAAGTTTGTGGTCTAAATTTGGAATATCCATGCTTCTCACACGGTCAGTTATATGTTGGATGCTCACGTGTAGGAAAACCTTCATCATTATATGTGTACGCACCTGAAGGTACAACTAAAAATGTTGTATACCAAAAAGAATTGGAATAAATCAATAAATCAAACAATTTTTAATTTAATTTTTCATTATAATTTTAATTTAATAAAATACAAAAATTAAAAACAAAATATAATCTTTAATTTAAAATGCCAAAAAAAAATAATGTTTTATTCCAGATTGTTACGATGATACCTAGAGTAGAATAGAATGAGTTAATTGATAACGCAAAGTTCTACAGTACTAAAATGGAATTTTCCATGATAAAACTGTTCTTAATGAATAAAATTCTGTGAAGAATAGAAATGAATTAAAAAGTGATTTAAAAAGTGTTTTAGCGCGATATAAAAATTATAAGTTAGTAATCAGTAAAATTGTCCGATAATAATAAAAAACTGATTTTGTGAATTATCGTTAAAAAATTATGATGAAATAATTTTTAGTTTTATTCAAAATCCAGTGGTACGAACCTTCATTGACAAGACAAAAACGTAACAATATGTTCATCAAAAAATAAAAAAAACTTACACGTCCAGCAAAGCGGGCAGGGTAAAGCTAGTAAATATGTATATAAAAATTCTCTACCCATTTATTAATAGAAAATCCAAGCTATCCACCCAAAATAAATTAATTTTATACAAGACTGTGTTTAGATCTATACTTCTGTATGGTGCACCTGTCTGGACCAGCTGTGCAGATACCCATATTAAAAAGCTACAAATTACTCAAAATAAACTACTCAAACTAGTTTACAATTTAGCAAGACACTATTCTACTCAAGATTTACATAAAATTAATAATATTGCATTAGTGAAAGATTTTGTTATCAAACTTTGTACTAGATTTAAAATAAATGCTGGATTCTCAGACAATCCGCTCATTAAAAGCTTGTACTTGCACTAGTTGAATGATTGATTTTAAAATATAAAATTTGTAAACCTAATAAAATATCGAACTGAGCATAAGTTCAATGAACATAATAGCTAGTCATTTTTACCAAGGTTAGTTATAGTTTTAAGTATAGATAAGTAAAGTTTTAAATTAAATATAGTTTGAGGTTTTTTTCTATATAGTTTCCTCAACAAATACAACCAAAAATTGTTAAATCAACTCATAAACTGAACTGCTCAGATGTAATGTAATTTAAATTAAGTTGAAAGTTTTTTCTTTAAACGACCACTGTATAATATTTCTGAATTTTGTTAAATTATATGTAAGTAATAAATTAAAAAAAAAAATAAAAAAAAATAAAAAAATTAACCTTAAAATAATTTTGTATCTTTACAGTTGTTCAATGTTAACGAATATCTTACTTATTGCATATTAGTAATCGTTACAGGTGGTATATTGTGTTTCTTATTTTAACATAAATTTTTCTACTAGTATGTACAAACATATGTTAAAGTCATTCAAATTTATTTTATCCATTTGTAAATATCAAAACAAGTTTTATGTGACGAGTAACATTTTGTAATTGAGTGTATCTTGAAATTATGTAACAAACATAAAAACAACACAATATGTTCATGAATAATTGACTTATCTTTAAACCGGCACTTTAATTTTGAATCACTAAACAAGGAACTTCCACCACTCGTGCTAATCTCGCATCATTATTATTGAACTAAATTATCAACGTAAAACTCTTAAATATTCACAAAATTTCCCGACATTAATATTGAATATATTTGAATCTAATTTAAAATAAAAATATCCGTCGGGTTGCTGACCCATTATCGGAAATTTTTTAATAAGCCTAACAACCGATTTGGATAATTTCGCGTGATTTTTATAAAATTGTGGCGAATTATAACGATATTAATTAAGAAATCAAATATTATGTTAAATCGATTAAGTTATTGGTTTCGAAGTCATATACACTCATCGACAAAAGTTTAATTGCACTTGCAATATGATCATAATATTTCACGTGCACATTGTTTTTTGTCGTTTTGTATATCCAACTCCTTTTTGCAAATTTAATGTATCATTAGATAGCACCAATATACAACATAAATATTGCTAGACAACAAAGAGATAAAAGTATTTAGATACATTATGACATAAATTTGTATCAAAAAGTCATTTCAAATTTCACGCATCTTACACAAAATATTTTTCCAAATAGACGAGTTTTATTGCCTAATCTGGTAAATGCCAAGCGAAGGTTAAGGTGTTCAGTCTGCGGCGTAACAAATGTAACAATATACAATAGATGAAATATAGTATATTAGCAAATGAAATTCTTTTGATGTTATGTACGAGTATATAATGTGTTTCTCGTGCGTAATTTTTCAAGGCTAATTACCGAGGTTCAATTAAATTAAAAATTTTAAGATAATTTTACAATCATAAGTCATTGACATGAAACAAGGTGGCGCGCGGTCGTTTCCGTAAATTTATAAACTTAGAAACTAATTGGTTGAGTTAGTGAGTAACAAAAAAGATTATTGAGAGTTTTAAACGTTTTAATTAAAATGTCACATAGTATGGTGACCGAATAAAATTCGACGACCTTTCACTGAAACAAAAAATTTCAAAGGCAATAATATCGAAAAACTGGAATTGTATATAAAACAATTTAATGTGAAGGAAAAATTAAAGATGAGCATTACTTACAGTAGGTAAGTATAGGTAAGATTCATAATGAAATACCCTTATATGACTCGAATGTAGTAAAGATCTTGATTTTGAATTATTTATTAATACCTATTTAAAGATAAATTTAAGATTTTTAAATGATTATAACCGCATATGCGGATAAATGATGAAATATTTGTTGTTGTACATTAATGATGTGGGTAGATGCTAAATGGCACACATCTATATTTAGCTGTTACAGCAAAATTTAATTAGAAACATAATATCCCCTCAACTGTGTGTCAAATCGTAAAATTTATTATTAACCTCAAATTCAATTAGCAGTAAAAAAGTACAAAAAATGTTGGTGATGATGCCGCCACCAATAAAAAACTGCAAATAAAAGTACAACAGATCAGGGTACAGCTGTACAGTTGTGCTGAAAGGACCCTATTACGTATTGAAACAATATATATTTTGTTTTATAAAGTTTATCTACTTCATTTATTTATTTTATTTCTTCGTAATTCTCCAAGTACCATCTACTTGGTGGTTGCACTCATACTGACTACTCGATCGATTAGCTGAATTCATTGTCATCTACTCTTACAATATAATAAACGGTTAATCCGTAATCGATCGATAAACAAGGGTTTAACAACCAAACCAACTAGTATCCTAATACATAATAATTTCCTCCCCATTAAAAAAAATAAAAAAAATATAATAATAATACATTGTTGATATAAAATTACCATAACATTGCATTTTTGAAATTAAGTTTACCTCTATAGATCCATTATGCTTAATATAATTTACATTTTATATACAATCTTCTTTTTATTTTTTATCCTTTCCGACTGTCTTATTTCTTCAATCGGATTATCAGTCTCAACGTCCTTGTTTCGAGCAACCATTTTCTTATCCGTATTTATGCATACCTCATCTTCACTATTTTCGAAAGTTACTTGCTGTTGATTTAATTTTACGCTTGGATGATATTTATCTTCCAAACAAGAAAATCTGATGCTAGATATATGAACGTTTCTTACAGTTCCATTTACATTTATTTGTATGATACAAGGTGTTAAAATTTTAGTAATTTTTGCAGGTAACCATTTTGCATAATTTTTAAAATGGTTTTTATATAATACATTATCACCTACTTTATATTTTTTATTTGAATTTTTTTTATTTTTACCAAAATTTGATTCTTCCAATACTAATTTGTTATCTGTCTTTACTCTAAAAGATTTATTGTTTTGTAAATCAAAAGCTACTTTACTCTTATCATTTATTAAATCTAATAAGCATTTTGGTTTAAATTTAAAAATCAATTCTGCTGGAGTCTGGCCCGATTCTGATGATGGTGTGTTTCGATATTTAAGTAGAAAATTATCCACTAATTGATTTATATTTAATTTTCTATATTTTTCGTCGATGAAGAAATTTTTTAGAGCCTTCTTTACAATTTGTACATGCCTCTCAGCCACCCCATTGGACTGAGGGTGCCAAGGTATTGAATGTGTAACCTGAATTCCTTGTGATTCACAAAAAATTTTATATTTAATGAATTAAATGGCGGCCCATTATCTGCCACTATCTCTTTGGGGAATCCCATGACCGAAAACACAAGTCGGAGCCCTTCAATAACTGTCTCCGCATTAGATTTATTTAGTAGAATGACTTCAACCCACTTACTGAAGGTATCGACAAAAATTAAAAATTCATATTTCCCAAAGTAAAATAGATCAATATGAGCTCTTTCGAACGGATAACTAGTTTTCTTCCATGAAAATAGTTTTTCCTTATGGACATTCTGAGTCATTTGACAGACAACACATCGCTTAATAAATTCTTCTATATCGGTATTTAATTTTTTCCACCACACATACGATCGACACAAAACTTTCATTCTAACCGTTCCTATATGTCCCTCATGAAACAATTCTAGAATCCTAATTTTTAAACACTCTGGAATAACGATCCTATTTCCGAAAAATAAACATCCTTTCTCTACTGAAAAGTTATTCTGTAATTTTTTGAAATAAGGGAAATCTTCAATTTTAATGTCCATTTTTGGCCAACCCGCTTTACAATATTTACTAATTTGCTGAATGGTAGCATCTTGTTTCGATTTTTCACCAATAATCTCGGTGTCAAGAGGCGATTCACAACATCCACCTTAGACTTATGTTCTAAAGGTAAACGCGATAGTGCATCAGCGTGCGCCATCTGGGTTGGTTTTTTGTATTTAATGGAATATTCGTACATAGATAGGAAAACTGCCCATCTTTGCAATCGTGCAGCTGCAACCGGTGGTGTTCCTTTACTGGGATTAAAAATCTGTTCCAGTGGTTTATGATCCGTGTGAATCGTAAATTTGTAACCAAAAATATATTTATGGAATTTCTTTACCGCGAAAACAATTGCCAGGGCCTCCCTGTGCAATTGTGAATAATTCTTCTCAGCAGGTGTTAAGCTGCACGACGCGAATAATATGGGTTTTTCTACTTCATTAATGTCGTGAGCCAAAACTGCCCCTAACCCATAAGGCGAAGCATCACATGATACAATTAGTTTTTTATTGGGGTCATAGATTTCTAGAATATTATTTTCTAGTAAAAATGTCTTTGATTTTTCAAAAACTTCATTACATTTTTTTGACCAAACAAACGGTGTATTCTTTAATAATAAATTATATAAAATACGTAACTCTGAGCTCAAGTTCGGTATAAATCGGCCATAATAATTTAACATTCCTAAATAAGATTGCAATTGTGTTATGTTATTTGGAGCTGGAGCATTCGCAATTGCTTCTACCTTATATTTTTTAGGACTAATACCATTCTTCGAAATTATATGGCCCAAATACTCAACTTTATCACTAAAAAATATGCATTTTTTAAGATTAATTCGAATTTTATAATCGTTTAATCTCATTAAAACTTTTACCAATTTACTATAACATTCTTTTTTGTCTTTCCCCCCCCCCCCTATCATGATATCGTCAAGATAACATTCGACATTTTCAATTTTTAAAAGGATTTGGTCCATTACTGACTGAAAAATGGCCGGAGCACAAGAAATTCCAAATGGTAACCTTTGGAATTGAAACAATCCACGATGTGTATTAATAGTTAGATATCTTTTTGAATTCTCACTGACAGCTAGCTGCTGATAAGCGCCCCGAAGATCTAACACACAAAACACACTACATCCCGCCGCCAATGATGCAAATATATCGTCTGTCCGTGGGAGCGGATAATGCTCTGTTTGGACAAATCTATTAATTGTCACTTTGAAGTCCACACATAATCTAATTGATCCATCAGATTTAACCACGACTACAACTGGACTAGCATATTCACAATATTTGACAGGCTTTAGGATTTCCTGCTGACACAACTTCTCAATTTCTTCCTCTACTTTTTGTTTAAGTTTGTATGGAATTGTGTATGCTTTATGAAATATGGGTCTGTGATCTGGGGTTAATATAATTTCCGCTTGAAATTTTTCGATCGGTTCTTTCATTTTCTCTGAAAATACTTTGGGAAATGTTTCCTTTAATTTACTCACTGAAAGATCTAAATTACCTTCAACTTTTGTCCAACTATTATTTTTGGTGCTATTTAATAGATTTACCTGATCCGTCGAGAACAGTTTTTGAAAATCCTCCGAAAAGTTGTCGGTTGCATCGCAATCCACCATAGAAATTATGCTTTTATTGTCCTTTGGCCTTATTTTTGCAATTTCTGAAGTTTTACTAAATAAATTTCTCCATCTCGGAAATACTACATCCAACCAGGTCCTGCCCATCAGTGGTGTGAAAGAATTTTCACTATAGATAACAATAATTTCCAACTCTTTGGGTTTCATATACTCTGTCACCTTCACTTTTACCAAATCAGAACCAGCAGCTTTGATTCTTTCGCCCGTTACTACCTGCAATAATTTATCAGACTTAACTAATTTAATATTCTTAAATAACATTTGGTAATGTTCATAACTTATAATACTATTACACGCTCCTGTATCAATTTCCATGGTCACTTCCTTATCCTCGATCAACACATTTATTACCATTGCTTGATTATTTGTTTCGACCCAGTTTATGCTGTTAATACTTGATGACTCGGATGATTCTTCTTCCACCTCAACCTCCGAATGTACAGCGTTAATTTTTCCCCTATTACGACAAAAATTTGCTAGATGTCCCTTTTGATGACACAAAAAACAAGTCAAGTTAAACGCAGGACAACGATTACTACGGTGCCGCCGCCCACATCTCCAACATTCTCTCTGATTCGTTCTCGGACTAGTTTGTCTTTTTATAACATTATTCCCTGCATCTCGTCCGCTTTCTTGTCGCCGTTGCGTAAAACCCTTACTCATCGAAGAGACATGTTCAATTTTATTCAGTGAATCAGGCTTCATAATGTCACATTTCTGCCTCGCCAACTCCATATTCATTGCTGTAGTACATGCGGCTTCAAATGTGAGATTATCTTCCGTTAACAATTTCGACCGAATATTATTGTTGTTTATACCACACACAAACTTATCTCTTAAGGCGTCATCTAGGAAGGTTTTAAATTCGCATTTTTGAGCTAACGTTTTCAGTTCGACGATATATTCAGCTAATGGTTCATTATCCCGTTGCTGCCTTGTATAAAATTGATAACGTTCCGCTATAACAATAACCTTGGGGGTAAAATGCTTTTTTAATACCGCTACGCACGAATCATACGTTCCCTCGCAAGGATCTTTTGGATCCAACAATGAAACCAAAATCCCAAAAGTTTCTGATCCAATACATGTGATCAGCGATGCCACTTTCATATCATCAGTAACTTTATTAACTTTGAAATACATACTCAACCGTTTTACATAATTATCAAAGTTATCTCCCGGAGTGAAATTTTCCATTTTCCCAATGGTTGCCATAATTACAGTCTCTTCTTGCGTATCTTCAACTTTCACTACTTCACTTTTCACAATTTTCATATGTACTTATGTACATACCACGCTTTATGGGATTTTAGGCCACAAGCACAAACAAAGCACTAAATGTTTAACGTCACCGTATGACAAGCACAACCAACGTACTAACTGTATCGTCGTATAATTTTAATTTTGCACGTATATAATTATGATTTTCATCCGCGTCGCCAAAATATTACGTATTGAAACAATATATATTTTGTTTTATAAAGTTTATCTACTTCATTTATTTATTTTATTTCTTCGTAATTCTCCAAGTACCATCTACTTGGTGGTTGCACTCATACTGACTACTCGATCGATTAGCTGAATTCATTGTCATCTACTCTTACAATATAATAAACGGTTAATCCGTAATCGATCGATAAACAAGGGTTTAACAACCAAACCAACTAGTATCCTAATACATAATAGACCCCATACACGGTCAAACAATTTGCAGAAACTTCTTTTGTACAACACTTCGTTGTGTAAACCTATCAGGCTTATCAGTAAGGATGTCTACTGAAGCCGCAAGTTTGGCAATTATAATTTCTTATGCTACGGATGAATCTACAAATCGAAAACGGAAAACAAGAGTTTGGATGAAAGAATGGTTAAAGCAAAAGTGTGCTTTTAACCATGGAAATTTAATAAAGGAGCTTGTTGACGCAACACAAAGCAACACCAACCAACACTTGTTCAGAGAATAGCCCTTAACATCAAAGCAGCATACTTACGTCATACATATCCCTTTTACCCAAATCTCAATACCTGAAAAAGAAGCATTGGTATCATTCTACTGACGTCAACCTGAAATAAATCATCATCATACATCATCATATTACCTAAAATAAAAATTATAAATTAATATTATATAAAAAAAAAATAAAAAAATAAAAAAAAATAAATTTGTAAATTTTGAAATTTTAATTAAAAATAAAGACTTTAAAAAGGCTTAGAGTCTCATCATTGGTGTCAGAAGTCTTATCGTATCCCAATCCATCACACACATTAAAGTTTGTCACATTGCAATTTGTAAGAATTACAACTCAATTTCAACAATAATCAGCTCAGCCGTACTTAGCTTTATTTTTCTACTATTGGATAACCTCAAATTGGAATTTGGATAACCTCAACAAATAAGGGAAGTAATTATTAAAATTTATTATTTTAAAAATAAGTGTGAATTTAAGTTAATACCAATTAAACCCACGCGCGGGTAATAAAAAAAAGTGACTTTTTCTCTCTAATTAAAATATATCATTCTTGAATAATAATCAAAAGACAAAATCGTAATTTAAGTCAATTTAATTCAAGAAAATATTCATTGAACATAGTGTTGTGATTATTTAAAATTATATTAAGATGGCTGAAGCTAAAATAAACAAATTACAACTTCAGCGTCAAGTTCATATCGAGCAAATGGAACGGGCGAAAAAATTTGTAACGAAATGTGGTGCAAAGGCGTCGTACCCTGAGCTAGAGTTACGGTTAATAAACTTAGATAAAACATTCGAAAATATATGCATCACTCAAGCTGCTCTTGATCCATTAGAAATAGAAAAGAAAATTAGATCAGAGTTCGAAGAATTGTATTTTTTTGTTAAACAGGCTCTACTAGTGCACATTTATAAACTTAATAAAGAAGTAAGGATCCCTGCCGATACAAAGGCTGTTCACAAGCAAGGTACGTCTGTGCGATTGCCTAAAATTTAAATTAAACCCTTTTCGGAAGATTATACGAAGTGGTTAGAATTTCATGAAGCATTTGATACACTTGTTCTTCGCAATAAAATGCTAAACGATGTTTCAAGGTTCCAGTACCTACGAAATTCTTTAACAAATAGTGCTTCTCGAGTGATAGACTCACTCGAACTAACTAGTCAGAATTATCACGAGGCTATTAAGCTGTTATCAGAGCGGTTCAACAATAAGAAACTCATTTGTTCGGAACATATTAGATCCATTTTTGCACTAAAATTAATCGCGAAACCATCGTCTGAACAGCTTCGCGACCTTATTGATTGCGTTAATGCGCATCTACGGTCATTAACTTCATTAGGCCGACCCACTCAACAATGGGACGATTTAATAGTGCATCTTATTTATACAAAAATTGATCCTGAAACACGTGCAAAATGGGATGACGAATCCCCAGCTGACTGTTTATGCACATTGGAGGAGCTGTTTAAATTTCTAAATCGTCGATACCAGAATTTAGAAGGTAGTAGTAATGTAATGAAAATAATAACGCATGTACCGTCAAATAATTCAGTCCAATCGGTTCGTCGGCCAACTACACGCTCTCAATCTTCCTTTGTAACATCATCGAACTTTAAATGTCTGTACTGTTTACGGCCCAATTCATATGGTATATCGGTGCCGAAAGTTTTTAAATAACTCAATAGATGATAGAAATCAGGCAATCACTAGACTCAATATATGTTCCAACTGCTTAAAATTGGGTCACAGCGCACTGTCGTGTCCATCAAAAGCGTCATGTTTTAAATGCAGTGCGAAGCATCACACTTATTTACACTTAGACAACGTGCGCCATACCCAATCTAATAGTGAACCAACAAATAAGGTTAGTGATTTGAAAGATACTCAAATAGTAAACCATTCTTCAAATCAAGCCGAATTAGTGTCATTACATACCATAGCTGAAACTAAGGATTCTTTTTGCTCAAATAATAATATTGTTAATGCCAATTGTTATGTTTATTTAGCGACAGCTGTAATTAAAGTGCTAAATAAGGATAGATCAGCAGCAATGGGTCGAGCATTATTGGACTCAGCATCACAGTTAAAATTTATTACGCAATCATTTGGGGCACAACTAAATTTAAAATACAACAGTAGCATCTCAGTCGCAAACATTTGTGACAATTCAATCTTGCATCAATTCATTTTCTACCGAACTACAAGTACACGTATTGCCAAAAATAACCGAGCCGATAATGCAAATGAATACATCATCGTGGAAAATTCCTACCAATATTCAGCTGGCGGATCCACAATTCGATGCTCCTCAGAAGATTGACATGTTAATTGGAGCTCAATTATTTTTCAATTTACTCTCAGTAGGTCAAATCAAAATGTCTGATGATTTACCTATATTGCAAAATACCTTATTAGGCTGGGTAATCTCTGGGAGATCAACAATAAATAGACCACATGCGTACGTTTGTAACGTTGCAACTGCTGACGACGTTGAAGAACAAGATACAAACAAGTTTCTTCAAAGATTCTGGGAAATAGAAACGTGTGAACCAGCTCTTGCTACTTTAACTCCTGAGGAAGAAAACTGTGAGCAGCACTTCAACGACACTGTTGCCCGAGATACGGAAGGTAAATTTATTGTTTCATTACCATTATTAAAACAACCGTCGAGTTTAGGTAATTCCCGTACTACGGCTGAAAAACGATTTTTCAGCTTAGAAGCCCGACTAAACAAAAATATTCCATTGAAGATGGAATATAGTCAGTTTCTCGATGAATACAAAACTCTTGGCACATGAGGGCTATTGACGAAGAAAACATTGCTGACTATCATTATTATATGCCGCACCACTGTGTATTGAAGCCAGAAAGCACGTCGACAAAGCTCCGCGTCGTTTTCGATGCGTCAGCCAAAACTTCATCGGGAGTATCATTGAATGATATACTAATGGTCGGACCCGTGGTCCAACAAGATCTTCTTTCTATTTTATTGCGATTCCGAACTCATTCAATCGTATTTAGTGCAGATATTGTTAAAATGTATCGCCAGATAAGAGTAAACGAAAACGATGCTCACCTTCAATATATCATATGGCGAAATACAAAGGATGACAAGTTAACAACTTTTCAACTGCAAACGGTCACATATGGTACGGCGTCCGCGCCATATCTTGCAACGAAGTGTTTGCAGCGGCTTGCACAAGATGAAGTCAATAATTATCCGCGCGCGAGTGAAGTGATATGTAGGGACGTATACGTTGATGATGTGCTAACCGGTTCAAATTCATTGGAGGATGCAATGTGTATAAAATCTCAAATCATCGACATGCTAAGCACGGCTGGAATGGAACTAAAGAAATGGTGTTCAAACCACGCAGCTTTACTATCAGGTATTCCAACTGAAAGTCGCGAAAAATTGTTAAGCCTTGATGACGGTGATGCCATCAAAACCTTAGGCTTACTTTGGCAACCTCATTCGGATCATTTTCGTTTCAACGTGAAGCTGATAGAAAACACTAACCGTATAACTAAACGTACAGTCCTAGCAGACATCGCAAGGATTTTCGATCCCCTTGGGTTAACCGGGCCAGTTATAATACTTGCAAAAATGTTCATGCAACATTTATGGCTATTAAAACAAAATTGGAACGCAGCTTTGCCACAAAACCTACATACAAAATGACATAATTTTAGAACAAGTTTACAGCTGCTTAATAATCTTCGCATAGATCGGTATATATTTTCAGATGCAGCAACGAAATCAATTCAGCTATACATGGATACGCCGATGCTAGTGAGAAGGCATATGGATGTGCTATTTATATACGTAATGTTAAGATGAATGATGTCATCACAGTGAAATTACTTTGTGCTAAATCAAAGGTAGCACCTTTGAAAACCACCACATTGCCCAGATTAGAATTGTGTGCAGCGCAATTACTCGCACAAACAATGGCTAAAATTGAACCGATTCTTAATCTCATTATTGCCAAAAAAAATTTTTCGACGGACTCGAAAATCGTGCTTTCATGGATTGAGGGTCATCCATCATATTGGAAAACATTCGTCGCCAATAGAGTCGCAAGAATCCAAAATATCAGCTCCAAAGACGAGTGGAATCACGTTGATTCCAAAAACAATGCCGCTGATATTATTTCTCGTGGAGTTGTGCCGGAAGAATTTTCCAAGGTTTCAATTTGGTTTAATGGTCCGGAGTATTTGTTAATGCCTGAAGAGTCCTGGAATGTCAATAAATCCTGGTGTGAATTGGATAGCCCAGAACGAAGGCTTGAAAAATGGATACTTACGACGGTACAAGATGACAATGACTGCATACTACAGCGCATCAAATTTAAAAATAGCTAGGAATAGAGATAATCGAAATTTCGGACATCTGATTCAAGAAGAGCTGGACATTGCACTACGATCGATCGTAAAACTAGTTCAAAGAAGAGAGCGTCACATGCCCTGTACAGTTGTCTGGCCACGTGGTTAACTTTGTCTTCGGCTGTGCTTGCTGGTATACTAATGTCTTGGACCAATTCCCGAAAGAGTTCTTCGTCCAAAGCATCGGGCACCCAGCCTCTTTTTTCCCAGGTCATTGGCTTCAATTTTGCCTTGCTCTGAGATCCTATTTCAAAAAACACCGCTTGGTGATCACTATGAGTGTATCGTTCACTGACATGCCACTTAATTTCCCTCGCTAGTTGACTACTTGTAAAAGTAATGTCGATCACGGATTGGTGACCATTCTTACGAAAGGTGCCGGTGTTGCCTCTGTTCACTAGAATGACGTCCAGTTGGGAAAACGCCTCTAACAGTGTGTTGCCTCTAATGTTGGTATATTTGCTACCCCACTCCTCGGCTGTGTGTGTATGTGTGTGTGTGTGTGTATGCGCGTGTTCACAAATATCGCTGCCATCCCAAATAACACAATTACTAAAAATGGGGTTTTAAGAGATTTTGTAATTAGGAGATTTTATAATTCGAAGATTTTAAAGAAAATAGGAGATTTTATAGCTGAGATTTTGAAATGAAGGATTACGTACCGCTCCCGTCAAATCTGCGTCTTTCGCAGCTACTAGAAAGAGAACGCGTAGAGGAAGTAGTTGGTAAACTAAGCATGAATAGCCAGCCACACACAAGAATTTCTAGAGGTGTATTTATAAACGATACCCTGTGTTTTTTATTATATCGGAGAGATCAGACAGAACAAAAACAAAAAAAAACAATACGTGTAAAATAAAAACGCAGTAGTTTTTTTTTCCTGTCTAATCTCTCCGATACAATAAAAAAACACAGGGATGACGCTGAAAGGCACCAAGCCTAATATTGAAAACAATTTGTATTTTTGCGGACCATTCATTTTTTTAAAACATCGAAATTATTTTAATAATGAGTGAACTGAGGTCCATAAATAATGAATCTTCGTTTTAACACATCATTATTATAATTTGTTCAATTTTGACATTCGTTCCTAAACCGAGCAAGGATTGTTTACTCCGTAACCTTCCAGTAGGGTGTGCATCACGTAAGCTGTTCTGGTCGTGTATTAAGAAGCTTCGTGATGGGTATAATTAAATAAGGGGTAACCTGGTCACAACTCGCAAGTGTACGTGCTGCCTCCTCGTGGCAACCACTGGAAACCATTTTTGGCTATTTAGCACAAGCTAAAATACGGCGCTAAAGGAGAAACCCTTGACAAAAAACCCTAATCTAAAGTGGAACAGCATATGACGATGGATGAATGGCTGATAGGTTAATTAGTCCGGTCAAGTATGCGCACTCTGGATACCAGGCCCCTTACGTAGGCCCTATACACGATCAAACAATTTGCGCAACAAACACTGTTGTGCAATCATGTTGATCGTATATGGTGCTGCTTGCACTGCTGCACAACAGTTCGCATAAATTCAAACATGTCTGAAATTATTTACGCAACGTTTACCGTTGTACAACTGTTTGACAAGTGTTTGTCGACGTTTGAGAGTATTGTACAATATTTATTCAGCTTTTTTCATTCGTTGCGCATTACAGAACCAGAAATGGCCAATACGGTTGATAAAAAACAATTTTGGCAAGAGTTTATTAACTTATTTGCCTGAATTATGGAAAATGAAAAGTGAAGGTTATAAGAACAGATATTTAAAAAGCTGTTGTTACAACAAATTAGTCATTAAAATGAAAGAAATGGACAAAGATGCTGATAGAGATCAAGTGAGAAAAAGAGTAATTCCCTTTGTACCGCTTATACCGCAGGGAACAAAAAAAGTAGTAGAGAGCACAAAATCTGGCATAGGAAGAGAGGATTTATTATATACCGTCATTATGGTACTTTGACGAAATTGATTTTTTGAGGGATCATTCATTTCAGATGCAGGGAACATCCACTATGGATAAGACTACTGAAGCGGACACGGTAAGTTACTGATTTTTTCATACTTTTATTCATTCTTAAATTCATTATAGTATATATGCCATTATGTATGGTATGTATTACATTTATTGACGTTATATTTTTTCCTGCCGCAACACAACTCCAACAATGTTAAAGTAACGTGAAAAATTCCGACATATATCTTTGGCTGATGCTGTAGTATTCCTTCCTTACAGATGTTGAAGCGAAATTAACGTTTGATTCGCTCTCCAATCGGTAGCTGATACCTCCCCAGTAATAGGGTTTATTATGTTAAAAATTACGTAAATGGCAGCAGATCTAGACTAGAATAAGGAAAATTGCTTTTTCTGAACGTATAGATTTATTTCTCTGAGCAATATTCTAAAACGGGTGGCTTAAACAACGGACACTTGTTCCATCACGCGGTGAACGCGAGATAACCTGTAGTTAAAAATAGCTTCTTATATGGTCAGATCTCTTCGACTAAATGGTTTCATTAAGTTGTCCATCAGTGGAAAAGCATCGTTACCAACTATAACATAAGGCGTTTTAATATTAGTTCCTGGTAGATTTTCTGGTTAAGGTATCCAGAGGTTTTTTTGTTGAAGCTTTTTATTAAAATATGTATTGGAAAATACTCCCCCCTCACAGACCCGTCCGTTAGCTCCTACGTCTACCACTAAAGTTCATAATTTGAGTTTTTAATAGCCATTAATACATAAGAGCCGGTCCCTGGCGGCTTATGAATAGTAATATGCTTGCCATCAACTGCCCCTAGGCAGTGTGGAAAGTTCTATTTATTCTCGAATTGTTGGGCTACAACTTTCCATTCATTCTCTATTTGTGGAATCTGCAAAGACAAAATATAATTAATAAATATCCACTGCTTACCTGGTCGTGTAACAAATTAATTTCTTATTTCAGGATGTTCACGAAGAAACCTTACAATATTTTTCGAAGTATGATGCTGTAACGGTATACGCAAAGTAGCCACCAAAACGAAATCGCCAAACGAAGAAAATATGCAAGATAAATGGAATGAGCTTCTAGCAATGGTTTGTGAACATCTCCATACTGTAAACCCGGAGGTTGAAATTATAGCTAAAAATTGGGCTGTGGATTTCATAAAATTGAAACCAGCAGGTGTATTCTGATAAAACGTAATTAAACTTCAGTTAGATTTCATTTAAAAGATTCACATGAAATTCGAGCACGGTTTGGCCAATCCGACAATGTCATTAATTATTATGAATATATAGTATGTCTATAAAGTAAGACTTTTTATTGGAAATCTGTTACATTTTCAGAACGTCGAAAAATTGACCCTATACAGCGGCCATCTTGTGTTCACCGTTTTGAATTTTCAAATTCTAACCTCAAATTCATCATCAGCGACTCCGAGGACCCCCTAGATCATGTTTCTATCGAACTTCATGAAGTCTATAAATTGGGGACTTTTGGCAGCCATCTTAGAATTTTAAAAAACCAATGAAAGATTTGTAATCAGTGAGTCCAAAAAAGTTGGCCTTTGAATATGAAATTGAGTAGAGCGTTGTGATTTGCTCGAGCTAAATTGGGTCGAAGTTGTTTGGGGTTGTGTTTTTCATCACACAATCTAGTTGTAGAAATTCACGTATTGCAATAGTTTGAAGTGGCAATAAAAATTCTTCGTATTTTCACCCGGTCGTTGACTCCGTGGTATAACATTGTTTCTATCTTTCAAAATAACTACATATTTTTATTCACCAGCTTTTTGTTATTGTTACCTCATAAGATACATTTTCGGTATAACTGGTAAATCATTTACTTATCTTACCCAGCCCCATATTTAAAAAATCCACAACAATGCACTTTGTCTGACACCAGCTTAAAAAAAACTGACTGTTGACTAACTACCATTATACAAAACTGTCCACTTCCAGTACATTGTACATATGTATTTATCTTAAACTAAAAATGTATGGACTCATAATAAATGAAACAAATTCAAAACGTTTCTATCATTCAAATTATTCTAAATCGCTGTTTCTAACGCAAAATATCCAACCGACGCAAAATATCCAACCCAAGAAGAGGTTAAGAAAAATAACTTCATCCATTAAACATGTTAAGCGACAACTTGTCAGCGAAACAATTTATTTCTTGAAATAAGTGAGAGTGGGACCAGGTTGAAAGTTCCTGCGATATTCCATAATTTATCTATTGTCTCATCACGGTAAGAAGCACTTTTAGAAAAACATAATTTGACACCATTAATCTTGTTTGTTTGTACTTTATAGAATATTTCATAAGTTTTACGATTTAATAAATTATTCTCTATTGTTTACATTTAATTATTTATTTAATCAAATTCTTTTTAATATTAGTACGCAAATAAAATGATGAAGGTCGTCTCATGGGATTTGTGTCATTTCTGAATTGAAAAAGATTATTTTGATAATCACAACAGCTACGCAAAGTAATCAATCAAGTATACATACGTTTTTGGAAATTTACGTCTGTAGTCCAGGTGATTTTTATTTTCAGTTTCACTTTCAAGTAAGACGAGATTTGTCTCCAATATCGCTCATATGAGAAAACAAGCGAGAGGAATCTGCTCTCCTACGTATAGTTGCAATATTGCTACTTGCTGTTCTTTCTCGCACGGATTGTATTATGAATATATTTACTCTGTTTGGTTACACAGTTGTTGCAAGTTGGCCGAAATCAAATTTGGCATCAACAAAATCTCAATTGGAAATATAGTATTTCAAAGAGCAACTCTTCGAAGTATGTTATAACTTTTATATATTGTTTCTGCTTTATTATTATTTCTTTATTATTATTAAAACACGTACAATATTATTTTAATTATAATCTTTATTTTAGTTCTCGTGTTACGATGTCTCAACTCCAATCTGTATATCCACTGATTCCATCACCAAGGATGTACAATGCATATTCTCTATGTATGCGGAATCTGTTTGATACAATATACTTTCCACATATTCCACATACCACATCTCCCTTTTTTATTTTTAAATTAATTCAATACATTTCAATTTATTTTATTTATTTTATTTTATTTACATCAACGGGATAAAAATCCTTTTTTGATTACAATTTTATTTTTCAATTTTATAATTTAGTTTTTATTAATTTTTTAAAAGAACATTTAGAAATATTAAAATCAAACACGTCAAAACTACAATTAAATTGTCGATAAATCGCCGGGCCGGAGCATTAGGCCCGCTGCACATTTCAGCTAAGCTAAGCTATGCGATGTGGGACATGTGCGTAGCTTTTGGTTGTAAATAAAGAGATTTAATGGAACGTTGCACACTTGAGCTAAACTATGCGAGCTATGTTTTTTGTTTTGAGCGATGCAAACTATCTTAGATCGAGTTGTCTTCAGCTTGCTATGTCAGCTAACATCGCTCACATATACACTAATGTTTTTGTATCATTTATTATTAACTCGTAGGCTACTTAGTTATATTAGGTATCGTGTCATAAATCATAATAAATGAATTATGCAGAAAAATCAATGTATGTGTGAGCGATGTAATTAGCTATAATGTGCAACGGAGTGAGCTAAGCGGTCTAAACTATGCTAATATAAACTACGTTTCTCGCTTAGCTTAGCTGAAATGTACAACGGACCTTATGTGCGTAATTAGATTTAAATGTCAGCAAATATATACAATTCCTAATCCGAGTAGGTTTACAGGGCACATGAATATCAATCATTGCAAGTAGTTTAGGGAAGTCAATCGAACTGTTAAGCAGATCAGCGATGAATGTTGAAGCAGCACATCTACGTCTTACAAGCAATGAATCCAAATCAGCAATTCTACAGCGGTCACCGAAGGATGGCAAATTCTTTTTATTCAGCCACATTGGAAGGTTCAGATCAAATGGCCAATTCAATTTATGAAGATAGTAAATAATAAATTGCTTCTGTATTCGTTCAATTATATCGATATAAATATTGTAAGCAGGATCCCAAATAATCGACGCGTATTCCAAATTAGACCGAACAATGGAACAATACAAAGTTTTAATTGATTGTGGATTACGAAAATATTTTGTGATGCTTCGAATAAAGCCAAGTAGAGAATTAGACTTAGCTACTATTAAGTTAATATGGTCTCGGAAATTCAATTGATGGTCCAGGACAACACCCAAATCTTTAAATGTCATAACTAGTTCTAGCTGGTGACTACCAATAAGATTTTGATGAAGAATAACTGCTTTTTTCCTGGAGAAGCTCATAATCTTGCACTTTTCCAAATTTAAGTTCAACTTATTCATAACTGACCATTTATACAGCAAATCAAGATCACTCTGCATTTCATTACATTGTTGCGGGCTACATACACTTCTTGATATTTTCTTGTCATCTGCATATAATTCACAGTCGCAGTACTGAAACAAAGAAGCAATTTCATTGATGAAGACATTAAATAATACTGGTCCTAGGTGGGAGCCCTGAGGCACTCCAGAATGAACTTCAATCATCTTAGATGTAAACCCGTTAATGTGAACTACCTGCTTCCGATCACGCAGATACGATCCAACCCAATCCAAAAACAATTTACTCACTCCAAATCTGTCCAGTTTGGCAAGAAGTAACTCAAACTGAGGTGCACATCAAGCTGACATTTAGAGTCAAAGGCACTGAATACTTTAGATGTTAAACTTAAAAGATTTGTAGTGGTAGAACGATGCCTGACGAATCCATGTTGTTGAAGTAATAATAAAGGTTTAACATTAAAATACAAATAATCAGAAATAATAAGCTCAAATAATTTTGGAATTGATGATAATATAAATATGCCACGATAATTTTTAATGTTGCTCCGTTTTCCGGATTTAAAAATGGGAATTATAATTGACTTTTCCATACCAACGGAAATACACCGCTCTTCAGAGACGCATTAAATATCAGAGATAGTGGTAATGATAGCGAGCTGTTAAGATCTTTAAGTATTTTTGCTGGTATGTTATCAAAACCACATCCCGATTTCATCTTGGATATACCAAGGCTGACATCTTTTACTGAAATATAAGGTATTCCAATTAAATTTTGATGATGCGAACTACGAGGTCCTAATGAAATATCAATAGCATTATCATTGTATTTTTGATAGACTGATTGGAAAAATGCAGCAAATAATTCACATATGTCCTCAGCATTACAGGCAGTTACATCATTTAACGACATCATTTGTGGATAAACAGAACATTTTCTTTTGACATCAACAAAAGGCTAAAATAGTTTTGGGTTTGAAATTAAATTATTTTCCAGCCGTGAAATATAGTTCCTATAGGCTCGGCGTTGTTCCTTATCAAATGTCCGGCGTAATTGTAGAAAAGTATTTAGACAATCCAAGTTATCATCAATTCTTTGGCAAATGTGTGTGCCTTATTCTTCTTGTTTCTTAAATTGACCAAATTGTTGTCAAACCATGGAGGATGGTTATTCTTACGTTCATAGCATTTAGGTACATGTTTGTCGAAAGCATCAAATAAAACCAAATAAAATGAGTCGACTAGAGCATTAACATCACTCCATTTAGAATTGAAAGTTACTTCCCAATTTGTTTAAACTTATCATCTAATATACATTGTTCATTTTTAATGGGACGTTTTCCTTTTCTCTCTTTTTTTTTTTTTTTTATTCCATACAAAAATCATTAAACTTTTGAGGAACCCTAATTTCCCTACCTGCCCTAGTTCTTATAATTCCAGGACTTACATGCATCTCAGGTCTATCACCAGTACGACTCACTTCTGAAGGACCGCTAGACTCGACTTCTTGCACATTCTCACGCTTCACATTAAATTTATTAAAAGATTTTCTCAAATGAAAAGAATTTCGCCTAATTCTATTACCGTTTTCATTGATCAAAAAATAAGATCTCGGAGTATCCTTGCTTAAAATTCTACCAGGTTTCCAATTTCTATCCTTACCACTATCATAGTTTGCTGATACTTTGTTTTGTCTGTCAACCAAACCGGTTTTAACCTCCACCGCATTCTGTGTATTTAACAATGAGCTCTTAATTGGAATTCTCGTTCTCAAACGTCTATTCATTCAAATCTGTGCTGGCGGTAATCTTAATTCAGCTAACGGCGTATCTCGATATTCTAATAATACTCTCCACAAAGGTGTACCACTTCCACTTTGATTTTGGACATCTTGGGCTTGAAGTTATTGCTTGAAAATTATTATCCTCACAAAACTTTCTAAATTCCCAAGATAAGAAAGGCTTGTTGTCCGAAATAAAAACCTTGGGTATTCCATGAACACTAAAAATCGACTCCAAAACCCTAATTGTATCACTCGCCGACGTACTATTCATGTGTTTAACCTCTAGCCATTTAGAAAAATAAACAAACAATACTAAATAATACTTATTTCCAAATTGTGCGATATCTACAGCTACTTTCTCAAAAAGTCTTTCCGGAATTTCATGCGAAATTAAAGGTTCCTTTCTACTAGACGCACGAAATTTTTCACAAATCCCACACTTCATAATTAGATTTTCTATATCCGAATTCATGCCTAACCAAAATAGTAAAATGTCCTTCGTGTAACAAGGTCAACATTTCATTCCTCAAAACACTTGGCACTATTATTCTATCATTATAGAACAAAACTCCGTTTTCGACATAAACTGCATTCCTCAACTTCCAGTAACTCTTTAATTTTTCATCAACTTCAGTTTTTGATTTAGGCCAGCCATTTACACACTTGTTAATTATTTCCGCTAAAACTTCATCTTGACCCGTTTCCTTGACAAAAATACCCACTTTGTCAGGTGACATGTTAATGGAATGAACCATCTCAGTCGCAAATGTCTCTTCTTCAAACTCTACCTGATTCTTACTAAAATTTCTTGATAACAAATCTGCTACGAATATATATTTACCAGGCACAAACTCTAACTGAATGTTATACTTCAACAATTTCATTCGCATCGTTTGAATTCTTGCACAAAATATATTGTTAATATCCTTTTTAAAAATTGATACCAACGGCTGATGATCAGTTTCTACAACTACACTTCTACCATAAATATATTGATGAAACTTACGACATGCATAAACAATAGCCAACAGCTCTTTCTCAATCTGAGCATATCGCTTTTCTGTATCAGTCAATGCCCTAGATGCATACGCGATTGGCTGATTATTCTGCAATAGACACGATCCTACTCCATTTTGTGAGGCATCTGTCTGAATTTTCATGGGTCGGTTAGCATCGAAATGCCCCAATTAGGGTTGAGCTGAAATCATCACCTTTATCTTATTCAAAATTTTCGTATGCGTATCTAACCATCTGAGCTCAACATCCTTTTATAACAACGCACTCAACGGTGACGTTAACTCCGACAAATTTGGAATGTATGCTCTTAAATAATTTACCATTCCCAAAATGCCTTGTAACGACTTTTTTAGCCGCTCCGCAGCTATTTCCCTAATTGCCCTAATTTTGTCTGTATCTGGCTGTATACCCTGTCCTGATATTATATGCCCAAAATATTTTACCTGATTAACACAATAATGAAACTTCTTATCGTTAAATTTTATATTCAATGCACGCGCCCTTGTTATAACCTCAATCAAAATATCATCATGCTGCTCCTTGGTTGCCGCAGCTATCAATACATCATCCTTATACACTTTAACACCTTTTTCAAGAAGAAATCGTTCCTCTTGCTATTAAATATTTTCTTAAGAAAGGCTCAACAATTTCTTCTCGGTTGCAGATGATGAATGTCAGAGTAGTTACACGTAATCTGACTCCATATAAATAAAAATGGCTTTAGGTTCTGACAGATATTTAAATTTAGAAGAAAATTTTGCTAAACTCGTATGAAATCAAAGCTTTCGACGTCTATAACTATAACGATTTTATTGCTTGATGGGTGGTCAGGTGTGAAGTTGCTCGGGGTATTCAAGTTGGCACTTGCGGTCAGCTCCGTAACTTGCAATTTCCACAAGTGCTCGTGTTACCTCCACGTCGGGACCGCTGGTAACTAGATTGATGATTCTTTGGCTTCTAGGCTAAAACACGGTGCTAAAGGAGTCAACCATAAACAAATTGCTGGGCTGGGTTAAGGTGTTAATCGTACCGTGCCGATAATCAACCAGACTGGGAGCCCAGCTTTAAAACTAGCTCAGTCGCTAGCGGTGGATTCGGATACTTAGCGCCCTCCGGATTAAGTAGCCTTATCTGTATACTGTGGATCTCTGCACAGATGGACACTTCTTTCTCCGCTACTCGTGGGAACAATTATGGATCTTGATAAGAACAAAAAACAACAAAAAGAGTCCAGTCCGGCTCTATAAAAAATCCGGGTCTGTAGGCCTGACTCTAAGTCTACAAATAAAAAACGGGACATAAGCTCAAGCGAAACTGGTCCCTCCACTCGGGTCACCATTTCTGAGTATACAAATACAAAGCGGAACCAAAGCACGAATGAAGCTGATTCCTCAAAACCAACCTATAATACTAGAAGGAAGGCCTGGAGGGCCCTGGATAAGATAAATAACATCTCGCCAGACGACAGAACGGATAAGGACAAAGCCATGGTACTATTGGTGTCCGTGGTAAATATCCCGGCACCCTTAGTGGGCTTATGCAAAATGCCCTGGGCACTCTTTCATTATGGGCCAATGGCTGTGGGTTGAATGTGAACCTGTGAAAATTTTGTGGGGGGGCCTTAAATTTGTAGTTATGCTACTGTAGTTATGTGGATCAATTACATGAGCTGTAAATTAAATGCAAGACTTTGACTTTAGAGTCAGAAAATTTTAAATTAATTTTTTTGTATAAATTAATATACAAATAAACTGCAAGGGGAAGCAAAATTTAACCGCGAACCCATGATGTCGCAATGTCGCATTCATCAAAGTTACCTAAAGTGAACGGATAATAACCGATGTTGTTAGATAAGGGGCTGTGCTGATCATGGTTAAATTACAAGCAGTTTATACGATTGGGATTAGAATCTTTAATCATAAATATGGTGAACGAATAACTCTGGACAAAGTGTAGCGGCTGTGCTCTAATCTTAGCAGTTAATTTTGTACTGTTATTTTATGTATAAGGCTTACCAAAATTTATGTAATAAATACATAAGGTAACCAGATTTAAGTGAAATTAATTCTGCTATACCATGGTTTTATACATTTTTAGTAGCCTAACAAATCATCTTAATAGTGATTAAAACCCATGTTAGTTAATTCGTACAGTTATAATCAAATCTGAAGTGACGGGTACGGTAGTCACAACAAAACTAAAATAGTGCTAATTTAACCCCCTGGTAAACGTAAGACTCTCGGACACTGAAACAGAAGAATGGCTCAAATAACCACCTAAACTTAAAATTTTCACGGACTCCACGTCAATAAATCTATAAGTATTCTTAAGAAGACATTAGGCTGGAGTTATCGATATGAATACGTAAGAAGAATACCATAATGTAATCGGTGCGGTTGAATTTTTTTTGAAGGTCTTGAATTTGTAAAATAATTGGATAGATGTTGAAGGTTGACTGTATTTTTTTTTAAAAGTGAATGTTGTGGTCGGTGATGTATCTTTTTCTTTAATTTCCGCCTGAAATACTAGGTAGTTTATTACGGTTTTTCTTACAAATTTGCTCCGTTTCTTTGTGCAACGCATTCATTTTTTAAATTACAATTTAAAATATGTAGTTGCAATTAGCATACAAAAATTTAATTAACATTTTACAGATGGCAAAGATATATTCGACTTACTGCTTTCATTGATCAGCAACATAGATGAAATAGAATTATTGACGTTATGATTCACCATTACGTAATGTCATATAATTTCATTTTATTATTTATTTATTAAATTATAAGTTCGCCAATATTTCAAACTTGACCTTAAGAAATGTTTCTCTCTATATTGACTTTGGAATTTTTCTCACGCAAAACGGTAGTTACATAAAATTTGATAATTGACAAACTTATACTCTAGACCAACCTCAATCTAATTTCTCGTTTTACCTAAATTAAATTAAGCAGGTTCAAAATTATAGAAACAACTAATGTCTGTACATACATATGTACATATATCGTATGAAATGAATAAAAACAAATAGGCAAGTACGAGTATATCGGCAGAACATCCAGAATGCGTTTATAAAAATCCAAATGATACCCAATATATTGATCATTGCAATGAATGGGATAGTAAGTATGACGGCATGGTAGCACGGTTAGAAGATAAGGTGGAATACCTACAATAAGGAAAACACGCATCGATGCAGTTAACATCAAAAATCCAACTCGCAAAAATTGATAGCCCAATTTTTAATGGCAATTATCTACAATGGATAACATTCAGGGATATATTCACAATAACAAGGATCTGCCAAATGTAACTAAAATGCACTAAAACAGATTTAACATCACTGAGAATAATTATGGAACTGTTGCTACCGTTATTAGATGCTGAAAATAAGCCAAAAGAGCCAAAAGAAATTCCGTCGTTAAATGTTTTTTTTGTTTTCTGTATAAACACAATTTCAGTCGCTAGAAATGATTGGCAGATACCAAGAAATGCAAATTGTACATCAAACACTTTCCACAATACCGTTCAAAATTGTTATAGGTTTTGTAAGGCAGATCATTTCATTACCAAAAACCTGGCTCACATAAGATGCAAATCAAAAATACAATGTAATACGTGTAAAGCTTCACATCATACTTTACTACATCAACACGAACCTGTAAAAGCAGTAGTGCAAGGACAAGTTACCACAACATTTAGAGAACCAGTGTTAAGGCTTTCAAAAGCAATTGCAATTACTAACAGGTATTAAAATTCCTAGATGGGTAAACGCCACACATGATACTATGAGCTAAATAGCTTCTCTGACGCTTGTGAAGCAGCATATGCTGCGGTCAGCAAAGTTGTTTTGAGCACTGGTGAGTAGCACCGTTAAATAAATTAACCATTCCAAAATTAGAATTATCTGCATAAAGAGACTCAACTATCGCTCTCGCATGGATTCAAGGGCAGCCTGCAAACTGGAAGGTTATTGTAGGAGATCGTCTTGCGGAAATACAGGAAACAGACAGCCTAGCTAAATGGTTCCACGTAAAATCAGGAAATAGTTCAAAATGTTGATAACCCTACATTCGAGGAACGATTGTTTGATACCCAGGAGAAGGTGAAGGAAATCAAAATCATAACCCAAGCATCGGTACTTACCATAAATATTTGGGAAAAATACTCATTACTTACAAGTGGTGCACTAAGATCACTCGAATTAAGAAATAGTCGGAACAGAATAATCGGCAACATCCAAGCATTAAACTTCCAAGAAGAAATAAGGGCTTTACGAGGGGTTATTGTTTAGGCAAGAAGTGCTCTCGATGGCAATTAAACCCTTTCATCGACAAGAAGGTATATGACCAGTAGGTGGTAAAATCAAAAATCGATTGCCGCGTTCGAAATCAAGCTACCAATTAATATTCGAAGATGCACACGCTAAACCACTACACGGAGGATGTCAGCCCTCACTTACATAAGAAGGCAATATTGGATTATAAATGCCAAATGTTACCATTTTAAAACTCAAAAAGCAAGACAAATAATGGGAGAATTACCTTCACAGAGAGTGTCACCATATTGACCTTTTATGGTGCTCATACAGGGATTGACTACGCCGGCCCTATCCGATTGAAATTTTTCAGTAGGACGTCGCAAAAAGGTTTTTAAGGGTTACATCGCAGTTTTCGTTTCGATTTAACAACAAATACCTTCTTAGCCTTCAAATTATATTTTCCTTAAGCTAGTAAATTTAAAATACATACAAGTTCATAAATAAATTAACATTATTTTAAAAATCAAATGTGCTCAAAAGGCACACCTTGGTTGTATTAGGGTTAAAACAAATTTCAAAACAGCGAAAAGGGAAATTAGCCATTGATTTCGGATATAACTTGCACTCGAGCAAGTTCAAGAAATTGTCCACATTAACAATAGATGTTCTCAATGAAATGAGCGATAAATTAAATTTGTTCAATATCCATTTAGCTACATAAACGCGCACAAGAAAAAAGCTCACTTGGAAAATTGCTCACAAAGAAAAAGACCCATACAAAATATGCTCACTTGGAAAAACCCAGACATATTTTTCAAAATTTTTTGCACTTTCGTGGCATCCTGAATTGCACCCTGAATTGCTTTTTAGTTTTAGCGCGAAATTACTTTAAGACATTTTTCAGGCTAAAAAATATGGATGACCTATTTTGGCTTGTGCACGGCTTGTAAAACACAGAATTCATCAAAGCAACCTTGGTTATACAAAGCCATAGCACAAATAAATACTTAACCAGATGAACAAGTTTCACGTAAACAAAATGTAGCTGAAATAAAATACACAAATTTTAAAGGGGAAATGTTTGTAACTCGAACGAAAGGCTATATAAGATCGTCCAAAAATTAATTATCTCTTTTCTTCCTACAGCATTTAGATTACGAAAAAAAAAATCGAAGGAATCTATAGAAACGAAAAGCAAAAAATAATTAAAAACATATGCAATGTACAAGAGGCGAAAATAAAATAAAATCTATTTGTGCATTTTGCGTTAGTATTTGTAGTCTTTACGAATGAAAAAGGCGTACTTTGTTGGCAAAAACATCTATAATTCCAAGACGAACTATACGAAATTTAAAGGGACAAAGTGACGACTGCCCATAGTGTTAGTTGTGTACATATAAGCCTTCAATAAAAAAACTAACCAACACTAATCTAATTTGTTTTGGTTTTGTGCTATGAAATATGAAAAAAAAAATACAAAAATTACATAGGAAACAACAACAATTTACATCACGGCAACGCCGTATAATAATATGAAATAAAACCAAAGTTATTTATGCTTGTATTTATGTGTAGGTTTGTGTTGGAAAATAAAACCAATTACAATAACAACAATGGTTCTGTCATTCATCATATTCGAAATAATTGACTGAACGAAGACTGACCTGTTTTTTAAATGAAATTCATTATTTATTTTAATTAATTATTGACTTATTTATTTATAATTTTGTTAATTACATGTGACGTGTCACCTTTCCCAATGGTTTTATGCCTAATGGAAGCATTAACTGAATAGTTTACTAAGAAATGTGCTTCCATACGGCTTTTACTTCTGTAATATATTTAAAAAAATTGTCCTTGTTTTTTATTTTATTTACCTACACGAAATTTATTAAATGGGTCTACATATACGCCAAGAGCTATGAATTTTTTTGGTGCTTTGCAATCTTATGCAGTATACTTCGTAGTGTATTCGTGCTCGCATTATTCAAATTTAACATAATTTCACACAATCGAAGTCATCCGAATGCCGCGAATGTATCAGACTCTGTTGGTGAATATTGCTCAGCGGAGTGTGCACCATACTTGATGGTAAATATCCAGGTGGACTGAATATGGATAGACACATTGTTAATCCAACGTTGTTCGTTCGCAAAATCGATTGAATTATCAAAGAATGTTCACCACCAATTTGTTTGCTTTGGGCCGTCGCCGTATTATTATTAGTATTAAAACCTCCACCACCGCGGGCCCCACTTGGCATTTCTACTACTTCTATTGCAGATTTTTCATGGTGAAATGAACCAGTGATAATTCAGTCTTACCATTTTCAACCTGCGTATATTGATTCGTTTGGCAAACTGGTTGTGATGTAATTTGTTCCTCCTCATTACTGTTAGTGAGCTGCCAATCTGGATGCCCATGTTTTCGCACATCCATTTCGCAAACGAACTTACATCAAACGAAAAAAATCAACAATCTCCAAAGCCCCTGACCGGAAAGAGAAGTACATGACAAATGGCGTAACTAGCGGACTATAATTCGTTAACAAGATGAATCTGGAATAAACATGAATTTAATACAAAATTAATGTAACTCAAAGATACTAGTAGTTACCACTTTCAGTTGCAACAATTGTCCGAATTGATCAGGTACTCTTGATGTACATATGTGATAATTCACGATACGATACTGGGAGATAATGAACATGCGCCGAATGGCTGTCATCAATTGTTCAGGACACCAAATTAAATTCTCATCAGGAATAAAGTTGTGAGATATAACAACAAACGCCGTTAATAGTGTCATTTTAGTGAGGACATTTTCGACCTGGACAACATCCTCATCATAAACGGTTAATATGACAAAAACGCTTAAAATACCACAATAAAAACTAATTCACTCGTTAAATGTCGTAGATATAGTCGGCCATATCGTGATCAGCATCTCATTCAAGTTCCAGGTTCTCGTTTAATCAACTCACCATAATTAAAAAAAAATACATGAACTGCCACAAAAGTATTAACAGACAGAGTATTAAATCTTCTACAACAAAACACATTATTGTCGTGAAATTACCGAGCTCCGACTGCAATAAAATGGTTATTAGACGTGAAATTGAGATTATAAACAAATTACTTACGTCCAGTGCTGTCGTTCTGAAAATTTTAAACGAAGTACGTTCAAATTTTCATGGGAGTATTTCTAGACAGAAGGGAGTGTACGTAAGAAATAAGATTATTAGACCTTCCATAAATTTTGTTAGCTCTTTATCTATTTTACTATTAAAGCGTTAAGCTCTGTATACTGCTCGAGCTAAACAGTTTTTAACTCGGCCACAACTCTTCACGAGATCACAGATATTTTTTGATTATCGTTTTGGGAGTTTTAAGTTTTAATCGTAGAGAAGAGTACTGACCAGCGAAACCGTAAGTGAAATTTTTAATTTTTAACTATTTTTACCTAAATTTTACGTGGTAAACGGAAAATTTATCTTAAAGCAACTTTAGTTCCAAACCTTTTCACTTTCACCATCGGAATTTTGGCAGATATTCCAAATTCAGACACGTTAAATATGGGAACATGTTTGTCATAATGGGAAGATATTTTGGTGCAATTTAAAGAAATGTCATTGACAGACAATACCTTGTCAATACCTCAGTAGGTACCTAGGGTAACCAGGTCATGAATGACTAAAGCTGGACGAAGTCTGAAAAAATCGCCTTAAAAAAAGCAGAACCGTTATTAAATCTCAAAATATGTTTGTATTTGATTTTAAAAAAATTGCTACCTAAAATTGGTTTAGAGGCGACGACTGGTTACAAAACATGAACGTGGTGGAATCTCATCTAGAAAAGTTTTTAACCCGCCAATTTGATTAATAATTTGAAGATGTTACAACTAATTCATTGATGATTAAATATATTGGTTAAGTCAGAAAATATATTTTAATGGAACTTGTGCGTAATCACAGCAGTCCCATTTAGGTCAAAGATAGAGTTTCTTAAATGAAACATGGCCAGAATTCAACAAATATTGCAAGACAATATAATGATTCTGTGGTTTTTAGAAAAAAAATTGGGGAAATTAGATTTGCCAAAGAAAAATTTGTTTTTACTTTCATAGGCCATTACAACATTCCCGGGTTCCAGCACCAAATGGAGCACGTTTGACAATGGTTTTTAGTGAAATTTTAATAAAATCTAATAAAAAACAGAATTATTGACGTTCTGAAAATTTCTTGGGTCACCTTATTTGGGGTCGCATTTGTTTTAATAAAATAAGAGCCAAATTTAATAAATATTGCGGAACACCACTAATGATACTTTGGTTGATGCCATTTATCAGAAACATTGTTTCCCTAATTTTCTTTTTTTTAGGTGGCACGTTTGTGGATGGATTTTAATATAATATATATTTGAGATTTGAGATTCTTTAAGTAGTTCCTAATACAACATTTATTAATTCCGGCTCTGGAAAATTCCTTTGGACATATCATTTGAAGTCGGACTTCTTAATTAAACCATGGCTCAAATACAGGATATTTTTGAGTTGAAACTTTAAATTCAAAAAAGATATTCACCAAATTTATCTGTATGTACTTAGCTAATTCAGACTAGTTTCCAGCATCAAATGGATGGAACAAACACATTTGTTGATAGAGTTTAGAGTAATCTATTATCTGCGATATTTTGTAAATTCTATAAATAATTCCTATTATAAAACCTATTATTTCATGGCCTGAAAAAATTTTCTGCCATAAGGTATAGGGGATGAGAATTTTTTAAATAAAACGTGGCCCAACTGCAAGAAATATTTTGGAACACTAAGTAGTTGAAAACAATTTCAATTGTTATTTAAAACAAAAAATTCAAATGATTTGTCGTTTTTTTTTAAAATACATGTATTTTCCCTCCACTGAGATGTAATACATGGAGACGGCATAGGCAAAAAGTCGTGGTAGAAGAAAAAAAACGAAGAAGAAGAAAAAAGTTTGTGCTTCTGTGTGACAGAGAAAGAAAATATTTGTTTTCCTTGTCTTGAATTTTCGAATTTTCGGAAATGGAATTGTACCACTGAGATGTACTGAGTGAATTGTACAAACCTAAACAGGCCGTTATAAATAGACAAATGATTGTATATACATAGTAAACAATTTGTATATGTTCGAATTTTGACGTTTCACTAGAATTTTTTTTGTGTTTTGATTTATTTTACAGGCGTGTATTGAAAATTTCAAGAAAAATAGTTTGAAAAAATTTAAATATTTTCCGAAAATAAGTAGCGCAATGTTTGAATAGTTCAAATAATGCTTCAGTTAATTAATCAGTCTCAAAATCTTTGTATGTTTAATGATTTTAGCGCAAGTTTAATGTTAAAAAAATTATTTTCGTATCCAGTACGGCTCTTTTTCGGAATTAACTTTTTAGAGTGTGCGGCATATATAAAATGAGTGGTGCAACTAGAAGAAAAAAGTTCTACCATTCGTTTGGGTTGTTTATTATGATAAATATTTTGCATGTCGTCTCCATGTATTACATCTCAGTGTTTCCCACCCTGTCTGAGATAATGGGATTTTGACAAGATACATAAAACTCTGATAGTAATATAAAATTCTAACAGTATCTGACGAATTCTGAGCTGGTTTAAAGAATTCTGATGAAATATTGTGAATTTCGACATAATATGTGGAATTCTGACATGATAGGTTTACCAAATTCTAAAAGATTTATCGAATTGTATAAAGCGAATTTTGAAATGATATATCGAATTCTGACATATGATATTTCGAATTCCTACATGATGTATAGAATCCGGATATTAAGTCGAATTCTGAGACGACATAATTAATTTTGACTCATGTATCGAATTTCGACTTAATTCTGACAGATACATTGAATTCTGATAGTATATAGCGAATTCTGAGATGATATATCGAATTCTGACATGTTACGTCGAATTCTGAGATAATATATCCGAATTCTGAAATATTATATAGAATACTGATATGATAGGTATACCAAATTCTAAAAGATTTATCGTACATAACGAATTTTGAGATAGTATATCGAATTCTGACATATGATATTTCGAATTCTTACTTGATGTAAAGAAACCGGATATTAAATCGAATTCTAAGACAACATAATGAATTTTGACATCATGTGTCGAATTTCGACATAATTCTGACAAAAACATTGAATTCTGATAGAATATAGTAAATTCTGAGATGAAGTATCGAATTACGACGATATGTTTCGAATTCTTACATGATATATAGAATTCTGATATGGTATGTCGAATTCTGAGATGATATATCCGAATTCTGACATATATGTCATATTATATATAGAACTGACATGATAGGTATATCAAATTCTAAAAGATTTATCGAATTCTTACAGTATACAACGAATTTTGAGATGGTATGTCGAATTCTGACATCTCGAACATGACATAAAAAAATAACACAACTCAAAAAATTGAGTTTTTAAGATATTTCGTCAAAAAGATGCGCAATAATCGATTTCATAACCTGACATAGTGGTGATAGTGACCATAGTGCAGTGGTCATAGTTATTTTACAAAGCGAGAGACGGCTTAATTTTCCGATCTTCCTTTTTTTGACGCCCATAGAGAATAGTACAGAATAATCGAAATTAGCATGTTTTATTTTGCTCTCCTGAAAAATTTGAAATTTTGAGTTGTCAATATTCTTTGTCACGTGCGATGTATATCGAATTCAGACGTATTATATGGAATACTGACATGATAGGTATACCAACTTCTAAAATATTTATCGAATTCTGACAATATATAACGAATTTTGAGATGGATTATCGAATTCTGACATAATTTGTAGAATCCTTACATTACTGAGATGATAAATCGAACTCTGACATATGTTTCGAATTCTTTCATGATGTATAGAAAATGGATATGGAGTCGAATTCTGAGACGACATAACGGATTTTGACATCATGTGTCGTATTTTGATATAATTCTGACAAAAATATTGAACTCTGATAGTACATAATGTATAACGCGAATTCTGAGATGATATATCGAATTATGACATTATATTTCGAATTTTTACGTGATATATAGAATTTTGGTATGGAATGTCGAATTCTGGCATGTATATAGAATTCAGACATATTATATAGAATACTGACATAATATATCAAATTCTGACAGATGTATCGAATCCGATAGTATGTATCGAATTCTAACATGAAATTTCAAATTCTTAATGATATACATAATTCGGATGTGAAATATATAAATTTGAATATGATAAGTTCTGAAAATATATAGCGAATTCTGATATGGTATTTCAAATCCTTAGGTTATATATCGAACTCTGACATGATATAACGAGCTTTGACATAATAATTAAGTATAAAGAATACTGACTGGATATATCAAATTCTGAGATAATTTATGATGATATCCCAAATTCTGACAAATATCAATGATATATCAAATTCTGACTGATGCGTCGACAATATATACATATAAAGCAAATTCTAAGATGATATATCAAATTCTGATATGATATTTCGAATTATTATGTTGAATTCTGTGATGATATATCGAGTTCTGACATGAATAAGATACATATGACGAATTTGGAAATGATATGTCGAACTCTGAGATGATAGATCGAATTCTGATAGTAAATGGCGAATTCTAAGATGGTTTATTTAAGCCTAACGCGATTCTTCGAATACCGACATAATATATAAATTTCTGATAGTAACTATAAGTACTCGTAGTAATGGTAATATGGCCGATACCATAAATCACAAATTAGAATTACCAATTTTGGTTTTCCATATACATACAGCCAGCCCCTCCGGCACCGAACGGAATATACACATTTGTCGTTGTGTTTTAGTGAAATTTTATATCGGAGATGTTAAGCCGATTCTATATAAATAGTTCCTAGGTTAGGTTTGGGTAGCGGTCCACAAGGACCAGCCATGTCCGTAGCCATAAATAGTTCCTAACCTTAAACATATTATATCACACAAGACGAATGAAATTTCCCACATCACACTGCATAAATCCAGACTTCCATACACCTTTCCAGTCTGAAAAGTTTAAATGACTGCAGAAATTATCTTACAGTATTATTTTTTATAGAAGTGCTAATCTAAGCTTAAAGAATTTTATTTTCCGTACATCGTTTTTGTGTGGTAATTTTTGTATTCAGGAGGTTCTAATCTAAATATTTAGTCAAAGCTGGTACATTTTTTTTTGGTAAAATCAGGTAACGTCTGTCATGTTTGAGTGTATCTGAAGTTTTAAAGTTGTAAGTTGTAAAAACTCGGAATTATCTGTTTTCAAGTTTTACCAGCTAACATTCAGATTCTAAAAAAAAATAGCTGTGTGAAGTAGAAGTAATTTAGTTCGCAAATTTTTTACATGTTTGAATTGATATTGTTTGCTAAAATGACTGATTCATTACTGCAAGAGAACAGTTTTATGGGTTTATGCCTGAAAATGACAGGAACCATTATAAATTAGCTTTGAAAAATGTTTTATGAAAAAGCTAGATATCTTCCAGAATATTATAATTATTGCAAGCAAAAGCCGATAACTTAAAATATTATGTAAAAGTATTATTAGAATAGCAGTTATTAGAACAGGGGAGTACAAAATGAAATAGCGGAGTACAGGAGTAAGCACTAAGCGAAAGTAGTACAAATACTCCGATTGTACTCACTTCGACAGCACTGCTTACGTCTTTAATTTTGAGCGCTCTGTTAAAATATATTTTTATATAACAAGGGCCACGAAAACAAGATGTTATATGTTTGTCGTACATATTTTTTGACATAAGGAAAAAGATGTATAACCTATCTTTATTACACTCTAGACCAAAAAATGGCACATTTTATTGTGTTAAAAAATACGAATAAGCCTACATATTTTAATGCTTTACTACATGTTAAATATTAAAATATTAAGACACAATTCGATTTTTAATATTAAGACACCTTCTAAATTTAAATTATCTTAATAATTTTTTTATTAAATTCAAAAATGAATTCAAAAAGGTACAATATTTTTGTCAAGAGTGTTCAAATAAAAAGTAAATATGTATTTGTATGAAAATAAATGTAAAGTAATATGCGACGTTGCCGTCATAATTTAGTCACCAATACTACCTTCAGTAGTAATTTCCAGCCAATGACAAAAAATAGTTTGTCTTGGAATTATAGATGTTTTTGTTTGTTGGCGAATTGTTGTTGTTTATTATAAATTGATGCAAATGTATGTATCACCGAAAGTACATATTAAGCTGTTCCTTTTCTTCTTTCACAAGAATTTTTATAAACAAACAATAATTATTGAAATTTTTAGAACGGCCTGCGTAGCCATAGATGAAATGACGACATACACAAATGCAATATAAGTAAAACTTTGTGTGTTGTGAAAATACATTAGCGAATTTAATAGGCAGGCTTATCGAAATCTTGGTTTTTCAAAAGCTCGGTTTTCAAAATCTCGCTTTTTTAAATCTCATTTTAAAAATTTCGATTTTAAAAATCTTGGTTTTCTGACGAAAATTTTTTTTTTTTAAATTTTGGTTTTTATTTTGTCTATTGTATGTCTAAATATTTTGCTATTAACGGTTATTGGATGGTTTTTAATATTTTTAGTTAATTAAATTTGCTGGTATTTTTGGGAGCGTGTTGAAATTATGATTCTCAAAATCTTGTTGTTATCAAAATGTTGGCTTGTAGAAAATCTTGGTTTTTTGAAAACTTTAAAATTAAATTTCCCATTTTCCAGAATTTATAATTTTCAGTTATTTTCGTTTTAAAATGAAAAATCCCCATTTTTCAGAATTTAGAAAAAGCATGATTTTGAAAACCAAGATTTTTTCAACCAAGATTTAGTACCCAACTACCCATACACATATTTACACACCCACATACACATACACGTAAACACACAAATTCGCAACTCTTAACAAGAAAGATACATAAATGCAAACGATATAAATCCTGATCTTAAAAGCTTGATTTTGAAAAATAAAATTTTATTAGTTCGGGCGGCTCGAATTAATAAAAATTTATTTTTCAAAACCGAGCTTTTCAGAACCGAGATTTTCAAAATCGAGATTTTGAAAACCGAAATATTGAAAACCGAGATCTTGAAAACCGAGACTTTGAAAGCCGAGATTTTTAAAACCGAGATTAAGTAGCCAACCCAATTAATACAACTCGTATGCTAGATAAACAAAATAATAAAAATGATAATTATTTTATTGGTCATAAGGAAATGATAACGAAATTGAACGAATTTAAATGAACAGGGGGCCCTATTCTCGAATTCCACATCCATTTTTCATATGCGGACATCTGTCAAAATTCATCAAAACGTTTGGAAATTGTAATTCGTATATTAAGACACATGGGGGCATGGACATTATCCTATATGGGGAATTTCTTCCACCTGCTTATACTCATTCGGAAATATTCAATTTTTATGAATTTTGACAGATGTCGACATGTGGAAAATGGATGTGGAATTCAAGAATAGGGCCCCAGGTAGAGATGTACATCTCTTTTGTACATAAAGCAAAAATAGTAAAATATTCTAAATAGCTTTAGAAGTAAAGAGTGTAAATAGGATAAAGCTATATCATAGGTCGCTGTATCATCTCATTCGAACATATGGATGTTAATTTATTTTACTATGTATTTCTGAAATAATGGGACCTATCTCTTTCTATTGGTTGCCACATTTCCATTTTAAAATGGAACAGATATAAGAATAGGTCTAGGCCTACTAAGATCCTTTTTGATGATGATAATTAATTTCGAGAGAAAAAAACGCGTTAAAACTTACAAACACTATAACAAAACGATTTATAAATAAAAAAAACAACAAAATAGTACCTACATCAGCTGATTTTGTTTACAAAATATCATTGTGTTGAGAATGTTTTCATTAGGGTTTTTCAGATATTACACACAGGAACAGAATTACACATACTTCTATCCTTCGTGAAAATAAATAATTATTGTAGTTTCAAGAAAAAAAAAAACTTAAAATTTGCTTCTTGTTGTATGAATCGTACAATAATTGAAACAATATTTTTTGTATTGTGGTCGTTGCAAAATTCGTTGGAATTAAAAAAAAAAACAGGATATCTGCAAAAAACAAAATGTTAGGAACTCGCATTTAAAGTTTATGTAAATATTTTTTGAGATATTTTGTATTACGTAACGTATTGCATGTAATAAAGCTTGTTATTACATTGAATTTTAATACCAATTTTATGTAATCTCCGTCTATATTGCTTTCGGACGGTATCCTCGCCCACCTTTTATTATTTAACATTTTCATTTATATATTTATTTATATACACACATATTTTGCCTTAAGGAACAACCCTTACATATACAATTTATGTTGAGGACGAAGCTCATTCTCAACAGTTTGTATAGAAGGACGTTTAACATAATAAAAACTTTTAAAAAAAAAATAGATTTATAGAATTACACAGGATACCACAGCCCAGCCATTAAAATTCATATAATTTTTCTAATCCACAAAAAATATCCTAAAAACTCCTAATACAACTATCGATAGTTAGTCTACTATTATTTCAATTGCTGAATCAATTTGTACCTGTATCTATTAACCACAACAGTTGGTTTATTAAATTCATTCACAAACTGGTGTACACAAAACTCGCATGGTGTGCACAACATTCCGTTAGGAATTCAGGATTAATAAAATTTCATATTTTCGATTTTATTCAAAAAAAAAAACTGTAACGCTTAATTTCATCCATAATATCAACATGACCAAACGATTCCTTTCTTAAAAAAATACGAATTAATATTTTCCAAATAGACAATTTTACTTTCATAAGTTCGATATTTCAAACAATCTGTTATTAACAACAACAATTAATTAGTTTCATTGGCATTTATAATTAATGAAGCCAAAATAGGATAATATCATACTCGACACATAGGTTTGTCATTTCATTTGCCAAGCCGTGGAAGATGAAGCCATATGCAGGCATCTCTACGATTACCTGTTAATAGGTAACAAAACAACAGAATTAAATATATGATTTAGGTATTTCAGGTATGTAAATCGGCAGCTCATTACCAGAGGGTCGCGCGATAAATTGGTTTTGCATAAGAAATAAGAATATACTATGCTTCTGAATTAGTTGTTTCATTTTTGTGTTAATAAATATTAAATAATGATAATGAAAAAATGTAGAATCAGAAAATTTAGTAAAAATCTAAGGATGGTACTCGGTTATTTCTAAACCGATTTCAAATCTTTCTTATTGAATTTCATCATAATTATAAGGAATAACTAAGTTCCTTCTAAATTGATCATATTCCAGCACTTAAGTTAAAAATCATTTTAGAATTCCATTTCCAAATGCTGAAGAAACTTCAAAATTTCTTCTTACAAATTTATAACATTTTTTCTTATTTAAAATTGGGGAATGTGTAACCAATGATTTCAGAAAAAAAAAATTCTGGAAAAAAAATTACATGAAATCCTCCTATATATATATTTATATATATATATATATATATATATATATATATATATATATATATATATATATATATATATATATATATATAGGTATACTACGGCATGTTTCCTTACGGCTTATTGCAATACTACATGTGTTACGCTATGGCTTAAGGCACACTACGTTATGTTTTAGTACGGCTTATTTCAAAACGGTACATGGTACGCTCATTTCAAAACTGCATATTTCAATATGGCAGAAAAAAACGGGAGGACGTTAAAGAAGTTTCGGTTACGAAAAGCAATATATATATATATATATATATATATATATATATATATATATATATATATATATATATATATATATATATATATATATATATATATATATATATATATATATAAATATATATATATATATATATATATATATATATATATATATATATATATATATACATATGTATGTATAGATATACCTTTTTCTATGCGAAAAGTGTAAAGTTTTTTCGGGAAAATGTTTGTTGTTTTTAATTTTTTTTATAACACTATTACCGCTGCTTACAAATTGATGTAGAATGCTCATTGGACACAGCCAAACACACACCCTTTTTATAGATTTGGGCTTTGCCGGTAACACTTTGTCGGTTCATTTGAAGAAAAAAAAACAAATGCAAAAATATAACGTGATTATTTTAAAAAATATTGTTTTTACTCTTTTTTTGTAAAGTTTTTTTCGTAAAGTTACCAGTAAGCTATTACGGCTTGGCCAATATCGACTTTTATAACCTCCCGCATCTCTACAGAGATTTTTTGAACCATTGTTGTAATGTAATGGTAAACATTATAGGTCATTAGCCAAAGGAACGCTTTTACACACACAAACCCAATCGTTTTGAAAGTCCCTTGAAGCATGTTGTACCATCTTTAGTTAGCGTGGAGAATCGAACTCAGAAACCGGCGCGTGATAGGAAACTGTCTTGGCCACTGCTCACATGATCAATCACATAACCAGTACCAAAACTCCAGTGGAATGGTAATCAAAATGAAAATATAAAACATTCCCGTGAGCATACTCACGGTTGCACAATATGAGAAAATAGATATGTACATAAGAACCGCATGCTAATATTATCCTCAATTACTACTGAGAAACTTATTTAAATGAATTATTTAAACATCAAAATTGGAAACCTAAACAAATTAAAATAGAGTTAGAACGAAATTACGTAATATTACGACAAGTGTGATTTGGAAATCCAAAGAATTATTTTCCTTATTTGCAAATGTATTTATTATAGGTAGGTCAATAATCCACATAAGTAAATGAAACAACAAAAATAAGAAAATCGTTTGATTCATGATTTTCTCATGGATCAAAAAATTAAAGTCACTAAGGCAAGGAGGATAAGAAACGCAAGCAAGAATAATTATTATGAAAAATAAAATGGGCATTTGAATAATCAGAACAAACTTTGGTAAATGCATTTTATAAAAAACAAAACAAAAGTATACGTGACATTTTATTAATTAAAAATTTTTGTTAATTTCTCAAAATTCAAAATCGAAAAATTTAACAAAATAAAAAAGTTTATGTCGAATTTGTATACACACTGGGAAAGTGGCAAGAAATACATGCAACTTGCTAGTTATTTTCAATAAACAGTGTAATTAAACAAAAACTGAATACATATCTACAAAAAATCATTTTTTTTATTTGTTGATGCAATTCGATTCAGAATTTCAAGCTATATTCAATAACCTACTCCATTTTACATAATTTTCAATATTTATTGAGAAAATTTTCATCAAAACCAGTTATTTTAAATCTAGTAGAACAAAAATTAAATAACTTTATCTTCAGATATTCTGTACCCATTTATAAGTCAGAATTATATAAATTTGGAAAAAACTAGTTTTTTTTACTTATTCAGTCTTCTGCAATAGTTAGCTAATTTTAATTAAACATACCAAATTATCGAGAATTTTTTGTTTAACGAAAACACGATATGTTCAGATATCGAAACTTAAGTTGTTTAAAGATAAATTTGAATAAATTTATATCAGGACTTACCAAGTTTAGGAAACACAATATTTCGACTAACAAATCAAATCTCTTAGTATTTGTTGAAATAAAGCTTTATTTTAGGTTGTTGTTCGGTTTTGATTAGTGAAGATTACATAAAATTAGTATTAAAATTCAATGTAATTAACAGCTTTATTACATGCAATACGTTAAGTAATACAAAATATCTCAAAAAATATTTACACAAACTTTAAATGCGAGTTCCTAACATTTTGTTGTTTGCAGATATCCTGATTTTTTTTTAATTCCAACGAATTTTGCAACGACCACAATACAAAAAATATTGTTTCAATTATTGTACGATTCATACAACAAGAAGCAAAATTTAAGTTTTTTTTTTTTCTTGAAACTACAATAATTATTTATTTTCACGAAGGATAGAAGTATGTGTAATTCTGTTCCTGTGTGTAATATCTGAAAAACCCTAATGAAAACATTCTCAACACAATGATATTTTAATAAACAAAATCAGCTGATGTAGGTACTATTTTGTTGGTTTTTTTATTTATAAATCGTTTTGTTATAGTGTTTGTAAGTTTTAACGCGTTTTTTTTGCTCTCGAAATTAATTATCATCATCGAAAAGGATCTTAGTAGGCCTAGACCTATTCTTATATCTGTTCCATTTTAAAATGGAAATGTGGCAACCAATAGAAAGAGATAGGTCCCATTATTTCAGAAATACATAGTAAAATAAATTAACATCCATATGTTCGAATGAGATGATACAGCGACCTATGATATAGCTTTATCCTATTTACACTCTTTACTTCTAAAGCTATTTAGAATATTTTACTATTTTTGCTTTATGTACAAAAGAGATGTACATCTCTACCTGGGGCCCTATTCTTGAATTCCACATCCATTTTCCACATGTCGACATCTGTCAAAATTCATAAAAATTGAATATTTCCGAATGAGTATAAGCAGGTGGAAGAAATTCCCCATATAGGATAATGTCCATGCCCCCATGTGTCTTAATATACGAATTACAATTTCCAAACGTTTTGATGAATTTTGACAGATGTCCGCATATGAAAAATGGATGTGGAATTCGAGAATAGGGCCCCCTGTTCATTTAAATTCGTTCAATTTCGTTATCATTTCCTTATGACCAATAAAATAATTATCATTTTTATTATTTTGTTTATCTAGCATACGAGTTGTATTAATTGGGTTGGCTACTTAATCTCGGTTTTAAAAATCTCGGCTTTCAAAGTCTCGGTTTTCAAGATCTCGGTTTTCAATATTTCGGTTTTCAAAATCTCGATTTTGAAAATCTCGGTTCTGAAAAGCTCGGTTTTGAAAAATAAATTTTTATTAATTCGAGCCGCCCGAACTAATAAAATTTTATTTTTCAAAATCAAGCTTTTAAGATCAGGATTTATATCGTTTGCATTTATGTATCTTTCTTGTTAAGAGTTGCGAATTTGTGTGTTTACGTGTATGTGTATGTGGGTGTGTAAATATGTGTATGGGTAGTTGGGTACTAAATCTTGGTTGAAAAAATCTTGGTTTTCAAAATCATGCTTTTTCTAAATTCTGAAAAATGGGGATTTTTCATTTTAAAACGAAAATAACTGAAAATTATAAATTCTGGAAAATGGGAAATTTAATTTTAAAGTTTTCAAAAAACCAAGATTTTCTACAAGCCAACATTTTGATAACAACAAGATTTTGAGAATCATAATTTCAACACGCTCCCAAAAATACCAGCAAATTTAATTAACTAAAAATATTAAAAACCATCCAATAACCGTTAATAGCAAAATATTTAGACATACAATAGAAAAAATAAAAACCAAAATTTAAAAAAAAAAAAATTTTCGTCAGAAAACCAAGATTTTTAAAATCGAAATTTTTAAAATGAGATTTAAAAAAGCGAGATTTTGAAAACCGAGCTTTTGAAAAACCAAGATTTCGATAAGCCTGCCTATTAAATTCGCTAATGTATTTTCACAACACACAAAGTTTTACTTATATTGCATTTGTGTATGTCGTCATTTCATCTATGGCTACGCAGGCCGTTCTAAAAATTTCAATAATTATTGTTTGTTTATAAAAATTCTTGTGAAAGAAGAAAAGGAACAGCTTAATATGTACTTTCGGTGATACATACATTTGCATCAATTTATAATAAACAACAACAATTCGCCAACAAAGTACGCCTTTTTCATTCGTAAAGACTACAAATACTAACGCAAAATGCACAAATAGATTTTATTTTATTTTCGCCTCTTGTACATTGCATATGTTTTTAATTATTTTTGCTTTTCGTTTCTATAGATTCCTTCGATTTTTTTTTTTCGTAATCTAAATGCTGTAGGAAGAAAAGAGATAATTAATTTTTGGACGATCTTATATAGCCTTTCGTTCGAGTTACAAACATTTCCCCTTTAAAATTTGTGTATTTTATTTCAGCTACATTTTGTTTACGTGAAACTTGTTCATCTGGTTAAGTATTTATTTGTGGCCATAGCACAAATAAATACTTAACCAGATGAACAAGTTTCATGGAAACAAAATGTAGCTGAAATAAAATACACAAATTTTAAAGGGGAATTGTTTGTGACTCGAACGAAAGGCTATATAAGATCGTCCAAAAATTAATTATCTCTTTTCTTCCTACAGCATTTAGATTACGAAAAAAAAAATCGAATGAATCTATAGAAACGAAAAGCAAAAAATAATTAAAAACATAAACAATTTACAAGAGGCGAAAATAAAATAAAATCTATTTGTGCATTTTGCGTTAGTATTTGTAGTCTTTACGAATGAAAAAGGCGTACTTTGTTGGCGAATTGTTATTGTTTATTATAGATTAATGCGAATGTATGTATCACCGAAAGTACATAATACGCTATTCCTTTTCTTCTTTCACAAGAATTTTTTTAAACAAACAATAATTATTGAAATTTTTAGAACGGCCTGCGTAGCCGTAAATGAAATGAAAACATACACAAATGCAATATAAGTAAAACTTTGTGTGTTTGTGAAAACACATAAGCGAATTTAATAGGGAGGCTTATCGAATTCTCGGTTTTCAAAATCTTGGTTCTACAAAATCTCGGTTTTTCAAAAGCTCGGTTTTCAAAATCTCGCTTTTTTAAATCTCGTTTTAAAAATTTCGATTTTAAAAATCTTTCGTAGATATGTATTCAGTTTTTGTTTAATATTACACAGAATTTATCCATGCTAATGTTTGGTTTATAGAAAATAACTAGCAAGTTGTATGTATTTCTTGCCACTTTCCCAGTGTGTGTATTACATTTTTGTGTGTATTACATTCATGTGCTGTATTACATTTTTTTAGCTGTCCCGTTGCGTTCTTAAATGGCGTAATAACCGCCACAGGATCCAATTGGCAGGGATAGCCAGTATCACCTAACAAATAATGGTTGTTCTTTGTATATGTCCCATTCTGAAATAAGGGACTATTTTTATATACCCTCGTATCGTGTACGGATCCTGGAAAGGCAATGAAAATGTCATTAAATAAATGGCTGCTGTCCACCACAGCCTGACACTGAATCGAATAAAAACATTTATAGTTATAATATTCGTCGTGTCTGTTGATAGGGCATTTTATCCTTATGTGGGTTCCGTCGATGACACCTATGGCGTTAGCGAAAATGTCGCTGTTTGCTCGTCTACAAAACTTAGCACCGATTTCTTCTTTATAGTCTTCTTTAAATTATTTATGTTTATCTGAAAGCCAATTTTTCTATCTACAATTCAAAATTAATAACTCATAACTTTGGCGGTATGGCACGGAGTGTTGTCCAGTTGAAAAATAAATCTGCAAGTCTCGCCAAAAAGCTTTAACACAGAAGGCTCAAATATGTTATGTAGGACCTGCAGATAAACAGCTACTGTAATTTTGGAACTAAGGAAGCACAATCGACCGGCTTCATTTCCAGAAAAGCATCCCCAGACCATAACTCCTTCATTTTTCGATGGAAGTTTTAAAAGACATTCGTTGCTAAGCCTCTCGCGAGATTCTCTCCTTACGAGAATTCTTCCATCTCCACCAAGCAGCTTGAATTTTGATTCATCGGAGAAAATCACATCATTCCACATCTCTTGAGTTCAAGAAACATGCTTTTGGACCCATAGCAAACGTTTTTCTTACACTCGTAATGTCTTACTAAGCCGGCTGAAATTTGTTTTCCCGTTGCTCACTCAAGTCCCCTCTTATGTCCGATGAAGTTTTAAAACGGTTCCGACGATATTGTAATATTAAAAAATGATCTTCCACTGTCGTTGTCTTTCTGGGCCTTCCAGAGCCTTTCTTTCTTTGTGTACTGCCCATCTCTCGCATTTTTCTAATATTCCACGCGGCAGTACTTTTAGGAATGTTTAATCTTCCTGCTATTTCAGGCGTGGCTAAGTTTTCTCGCGCCAAAATCAACATGTTGCTTTTACACTGCTCACTAACTTTTCCCATTTTTTTAACTAAAATTGTACTTTATTCTTTATTTGACTAGGATCACCTACAGAATAACTTAATCTTACAAAATATGCACTATTTATACTCAATAAAATACTTTTAGGCAATAAAACATCTGCACCCTAATTACGGCCAAGAACAGTAGGCGTGCAGGGTTGTACCGCTGTAATAGAGGCAAAAGGCGGTTCAACAAAATATTAATATTGAAGATAGAATTTCCACAAACCAATAAAATGAAATACAAAAAAGTCTTTATTTTATTCCATTACTTCCACGCCCTTAAGTGCCAAATGGGATATTTTGAATATTTTAGCAATTTATCGAGATTGCCCCCTAAAATGTAGGTATTTTTTATTTTTTTTTTAAATGAGTCATAAATGTATTTGAAATAAAACATTAAGTCAATTGCTTTCAAAAATTTTGTAATTTTAGCAAAAGAAGACTCCAATTTGTAATAAAATATATTTGCCCAATTTTTTTTCCAGCACTGTATGTGGTGAACTCCATAATTCAAAGGTTTGCAATAAAGCAAAAAAGGAAGCATCACAGATAGTAGTAAAAAGCCAGAAATGACCATCATCAAAATAGCCATATGGAATGCAAACGGCCTAGCACAACAAAAAGCGGAGGTACATGCATTTCTCACTGAGCACAATAATGACATAGTGTTAATATAAGAAACACGCTTCACCAAAAATTGCTATTTCAAAATTAATGTCTACTCTATTTATGACACCAAGCACCCAGATGGTAAAGCACATGGATGCACTGCTGTATTGATTAAGCGAAGAATAAAACACTACGAACTTACGAAATATGAGAAAGAACATACACAATCAACGAGTATCTGTCTGCAGGAGTGGTCTGGAAATTGCGTCATATCGGCAGGGTACTGCCCTCCAAAACATGCTATAAAAAACTCCAATTCTTGGATTATTTCAGCCAGCTGGGTAATAAATTTCTTGTGGGCGGTGATTACAACGCTAAACATACTCATTGGGGTTCCAGATTAACATCGCCGAAAGGCAAACAACTTTATGATGCTATAGAGGAACAGTCCCTGAAATATTTATCTGCCGGTAACCTAACTTACTGGCCCACGGATAAAAAGAAAATTCCTGATCTAATTGACTTTTGTGTAACTAAGGGCATTCCACGTACATATGCTAAGGCCGCCGATTGCTACGATCTGTCTTCTGATCACTCAGCGGTAATAGTAACAACGTTTTACAAACAAGAAAACTAATTGGGATCAATATAAGAGGCTAGTCGAACAAAAGTGTATACTTAATATTCCTCTGATCACACCAGCTGATATTGATGCGGCAGCAGAAAATCTAAAAGATATCATGACATTATCCGCTGAAAGGGCTACATCCGGCATAAGTAGTTCGGAAAAATTGAATAAACTGTTACATAATATACAGGAACTAATCCAGGAAAAGCGAAAAATTGGCCGTCAATGGCAGCAAACAAAATCACCGTTATTGAAATGGAAATTAAATTGAGCTATTGAGGCCCTAAGATTTGCTTTGAGGGAAGAAGAAAACCCGCACATAAAGAACTATTTAAGTGATCTCTCGGCAACCGAGAGGACAGATTATTCTTTGTGGAAGGCAACAAAAAATTTAAAAAGGCCAACAAATTCGAATCCCGATTAGGCTACCAACTGGAAATTGGGCGAAAAGTGATGAAGAAAATGCCAATGCTTTTGCTGCTCATCTAGCAACAGTATTCGTCCCACACGAAGAAGATAATTATTTCGTTCTACCCCAGCCAATGGATGATGGTTTATCCTACAAACCTATAAAGTATAACTGGAAGAAAGCTAAAAATACAATTAAAACTTGCATAAGCCCGAAAAAGACACCAGGACTTGATCTCATTACTGGAAAAACGATAAGGGAACTGCCAGATAAATGCATAAAACTAATAACAATTGTATTCAACGCGATCATGCGAACCAGTTATATTCCTCAAAAATGGAAGATATCTTTGATCACAATGATATGTACATAAGCCAGGTAAAAATGAAACGCAAATCTCATCATATCGTCCAATAAGCATGCTACCCATAATCTCAAAGCTATTTGAAAATGTTACTAACGAAATTAAAACCAATATTAGCAGAACGGCGCATTATTCCAGACCATCAATTTGGATTTCGAAACCAACATGGGGTTCTACAGAGCAAGTACACAGGACAGAAAATACGTTTAACTATATAAACGTGCGGTGTGTGTGCAAGAACTTTTAGAAGAGCCAATTTCAGGCAAAAACAAAAAAGCAAATAAGATAAAACTATGTAATATGTTTAATATATTAGGCATACCTGCTGCCCGATCTAAAAGTAGTTTTTCCTGAATTCAGAAATTCCATGTATGTACATTATTATTTTAATTAATTTAATTTAAACTTTCAGATCGGAATAGGTATTAGGCCCACCGGATTTTCTTATAATTTTACCAACTTCATTACGTAAAATAAATAATATTTCCAAAATATTTAGAAGTATATTTTTCATTTAGGTGATACTTCAAAATTTTGAAGGTTGTTGTATGAAGTCAAATCACAGTCTAATAAATAATTGTAATTTCGGGTAATTTGTTGTGCCAATACATACCTTAGTTTACACTAGTTATTGTCAACCATCAAAAGTTGATCGGAGAACACATCAGGGTAAAATCCTACTATTTATAGCTTTATATTGGCTCCGAATATGGAACCTCTATCGTGAATATGGCAAAATAATTGAACGGTCTCCGTACAATTTGTACCTATTATTTGACTGACATCGGTTTTCATACAGTCAACAAACATCGCACAGATTCTGAATTGTGTCTAGCATTTGACAGACAAAAAACCGCTAAATAATCGATCAATCTTCGAACACTAAAAAATCACCGTCCGACTTTTATTTATCATTAGATTGACCAAAAACCGCTAAGTAATTGATCGGTCTTCGTTCAGTCAATAAGCACCGCCTAATGCCTGACAAATCGTGGTTATTCTATTTTACTGGAGGAAACGATTGGCCTACCAAACACCACATGGTCCTTCAGTCTACATCGGTAATTTTGCACCACAAAAATTGTAAATTGTTTTCCGGCTTATAATTTAGAAATACATAGTAGTTTAAAATAATTTCCAAATTATATAAAAAGGAAGGGATGTAGTGATGTTACTGTGTAGGTGTTACTCTCATTCTCTCATTGACATCAATGAGAGAATGAGACAGAGATATTTTGTATATCCCTTGCAGATCATTACCACTTCTCGAGTGATCATTAGTAAATAAACCACAAGCGCGGTACCAGTCATAATATGTATGAAAATAATAAATAAGATTGAATAAATACATATAAAACAAGAGATGTATTGTATGTTTTAGTAACAAATGCGAATAACTAGAAAAAACGTTTAAAATTGTGTCACTTTTCGAATATATGTGCGAATTTTCTCAGTTTCTTGTTTGCGCCACTAAGCTAATTTTAAAGATTCGGACATATATTTCGCTTAAAGTAAATAGTCGACAATGCAGATTGCGTTGATTGCAAACGAAATAAAAAAAATTACATTGACAACTTTTCTCAGTTATACGTGCAAAAACCTTCTTCCAGTTACTCGTGGAAAATATCGGAAAATCCGTTGAATCTAACAACTAGCAACAAGAGCTAGATACAAACCACCTAAAGTTAAAACGGTATTTAACGGCTTCCGTTTAAGTAAATGGGTTAAAACCCATTTAATTCCAATATATTTCAGAATTATATTAAAGAGTTAAAGACTAACTTACCTTCAATTTTTTTGTATTAATCACCAAGGTTTGATTAAGTTTAAGTTCAATCGCGTGCTAATTAGCGTTATTAATTTAATCAAACAATCAACACGACTTTATTTACAATAATACACAATTTGCAGTTAGAACCTTGTGTGAACTATTAGCAATTTTTGATATGAACTTTTAAATAATTTCTGAGCTTTATCAACAAACAAGTTTTTATTATAAAATATGAAAGTATAGTTTAGATCTTGGTGCAGGGTTACAGCGGCGCGAATTATAAGAGATATACAAAAAAAATTAATGTCAATGAATTAAATTTTATTTTAGGTTATCTATAACTGTATACATACTGCATTTCACACAACAAGATGTGGTCGACTATAATCTCGCTTCTGTAATCTAATATTTATGCCATTGTCCGATTTTAGTGTTAGCGCCATTGCTAAAATTGGCGCGTACCCCTCATCAGAGCTCGGTCGAATATAAAAATTCTGCACTAATTTTGAAATGAGCGCTTTCATCTCGAGCATTGCAAATTTTTGGCCTATACAATTGCGCGGCCCCGCACTAAATGGTACATAACCAAAAGGATTTTTATCGATCCGATTTTCGGGTAAAAATCTTTCTGGTCTAAATTCTTCCGGATTATCAAATATATCTGGATTACGGCCGTACGCTGGTATCAATACCAGTAGGCTTGTATTTGGTGGTACTAATTTTCCGTCTGCAAAAAACGTATATAATCATCAATAATATATACGTAGTTAAAAATAAATATATACTTAAGTTAAAGAAATCCCGATTAAGTCGGCCAATCATTGGCACACCAGGATATAAGCGTTGCACTTCTTTTAAAAATAATTCTAAATATTTCATCTCCTTTATTTCACCGTACGTTGGCTCTCGCGCTATATCGTCGCCATACAATGCAAACTGTTCAGCGAATATTTTTTCTTGTACTTCCGGATATTTTGATAAACAATAAATTGCGAACGATATACCGGAAGCTGTTGTATCGTGCCCCTCGAATATAAATGTTGTTACTTCATCTAATAAATCTTGATCGCTTAACGGTTCACCATCAATAGTAGATGTTAGTAAAGTATCCAAAAATGCTAATTTCCGTTTACAGTACCCATCCTCAATAAGTTTAGAATTAAAATCGACTTTCGATATGGCTTCCTTGCGTTCTCGAATTATCCTCGTGTTAAAATCAAAAATTTCTTTTAAACACTTTTGATGGACTTTATAATCGGCCATGTATTTGAAAAACATATTGAATCGCTTTAACGGATGAAACCCTCGTGATAATATTATATTTTGGAGGCTTTACAGACAAACGAGTAAAAAAAAACTATTAATCAATGTTTCAAGTCTAAATCGGTACATACACTTACTCACGATAACTTGACACTAATTTTGATTCTGAATCCGATAGCGCATTCACTTTAACTCCCATAGCCGTTTCACAGATCACATCTAAAGTAATTAAACTCGCCAGATCTTGTACATCAAATGTTGTATCGTTTGAGTAACGCATCATGGTGTTCACAAAATTATTCGTGTTATCGTTGATAACGTCCAGAAAATCATTCAAAATCGAGAAATGGAATGCAGGTGTTATCAGTTTACGATGTTTATGCCATTTTAAACCAGTACTCGTTAAGAGCCCTTCACCCAACCATGGTCGAAGTAAATCATAGAATTGTGCCTTCTCGATTAATGTTGTACTCGACAAAATCGTCTGAATATAAAATTAGGATACACATAAAACTGTATTAGTATATATTCACACACAAACACAATAAACACATTGTACCTCAACATCTTTGAGATTCGTACAGGTTAAATGTTTTGCACGCCCTATATATCCATAAAATGATTCATTCTTGTATTCCTTACTCATCCGCGATAGACTATTATAAACTTCAACAGGATTTTGTCCAAATTGATGAGCATTTCCAATAATTGGTAACCATCGTGGTCCTTTAAATTGTTCCAAATATTTAAAATGTGTTACATACTCGTAAATATTGTAAAATATTAATAAAAACACAAAAACTATTAACACAATTAGTAAAAAAAACATTTTAATTTTTTATGCTGTTCGTTATTCGCGATCGCGATTCAAAATGATTATGAATGATTTTACCTATTTCAACTAATAAAACTAACAAGAAAACAAAAAATTTGTTTCTAGTTGATCTGAGATAACTTTTTAGTAACCTTCGAAGTTTTTTTTTCCATCGCCACTTATTTTTTTTATGAATCAAATTTAGATATTTATGTTTAGATGCAAATTTATCTAATTGCACCGAGAGAATAAAAAACCAGATTGTCACACTAGAATAAATTCGCCGAGCAAAAGTATAGTCGTGAGTACCACTTTGTCTGTTACGCTAAATAATAATTTGGTTTAATTAATTTATGTTTGGTTGAGTTGATCAACCTGTTTTTCATAATTATGTTTAAATTAGTTAACGTAACCGAATTAATTTGCATCCTTTTACATCCTGATGATAAGCTGATAATTCACAGATTTAGAAATTGTAACATAAACTTTTTCTCGTATTTAACCTTAACGCAATCCATCAGGTTCAAGAGGTTGCTTAGCATATTATTAGCTTGAGATAATTGAATTATTGATCTTGTTTTGGCATTACCAATGTACCTATTCTATTGTTAAGCTATTAAATGATTTGTAACTTTATATATGAATACAGCTTGATTACCTTGCATATTAAATAAAGATCAGGCTGATCCTATAACTCAAATATGATGCTAATCTTCAAAGTAGAAACAATTAATTTAAAATTATAGTATGTGTTGTAAACGTTAGTCATTTATGTTTATAAATCATTATATAAATTCTGAAGCTCAAGGTAGCGATTATACGTAAGAAGGTAATTAACCGATCGTTTTTAAATATTAAGGCTGGTTTCCAATTTGTGTGCTCCTAAAAGTTTTCGTTTTTATTATGTTTGGTTACATAATATAAATAAATTCCAAGGTGTTAAAATTGGTAAAAACGTGATATTTAAATAATGCGCTGTTTTATGAAATCTTTTGATAAATTAATTGATGCAGAATTAATCTTACTGAAGTCGCTAATTAATAATGTAAATACTGTCTGGTTACCTATATTGATAGAATAATACTGAAGAATACCTTTACAGATTTTGATGAAATTTTCACATATCATAGCCCATTTTTTGATGAATCGGTTTTGTGTTGTATCCTGTTTCAGTTTACCTCATTTATCGTTATGGTATGATGATAAGAAAAGTCGTCCAATTTTCCAAGAGAGCGGGTGAGTACGGAGTAAATCTCCAAAACAAACAGTTTTGGATGACTTACATAGCTTTGAAGCAAAATGATTAATCCGGTGAGTACATAATATTGAAAATACATAATAAAGGTACTGGCTGCGGTCAAGGAATCACAGTCACATTAAAGAGGATGGAAAAACTGGAAATGCGTCATTTTTCCAAAATTTAGTTTTTATTGTTAGTAAATAAAATAAAAAACACGATTTCTCTCAATTATTCGTAATCTTAGGAAATTATAACATCGTACTTGATTCCAACAATTTTGCGGTATTTCATTATGGATCTCTGAAGTACGATTTGCCACAAATGTTTTCCATCTAGCTGGATGGGATGATAGCCATGAGGAGGAAATTGTCTGACCTTACGCCCGGCACTATTGCTAAGGCTCCTTGTAGATGCCCCTCTAACACTCCTAAGCGGGGGCGTCCTGAGAATTTTCCAGATGGAAATCTTAGAATTTTCCGGATGTACTTGAACCGGCGAATTCTTAGTTCTGCGAAATCTTCTGGATTCATTTTGTACCATTCATGTTTGGGTGGTATTTATCAGACGGTGGATTCATCTGTAAAAGCAGTAATGAGGAAACCTATAAGTGGTTTTGTGATGAGGTTTCCAGCATCAGAGATATCTGGAGTGGTGGTCGACTTTCGATTGGTGATCCTCCGAAGCCTATTTTATTACACACATGGGTCCCTGGTCCACCAGGGGATCCCAGCGTTGTGGTTACCAACATTGGTGTAATGAATCCAAATATCTCGATCAAGGGTTGAAAAGTCGTCCGATACAAATGAGAGACCAATCGCTAATCGATTGTTCTCAGGGTTGACTTTAAGACCTATGAGTATATTATTGGTTCCAGCCTTTGTCTACAATATATTCTTGAGAGGATCTTGTTTAAGGTTATTTCTGGGCCATAAGCTCTACGTTTTTCGTTTCGGTTGCTGGTATGTTATTATGACTTCCATGCTTGAAATTAAACAGATTTACTCGCAGCACAGCAAGTCAGTTTCATTTGAATTAAGGAAGTCGCTTGCTGGATCGCATACAGATTTATGTTTTATTTAGGAACCTTATCTTCTCTGGCTGATCTCTCAACGGTTCTCATCACTTTCGAATATGGTAAGGCTTGCACTGAACTGATTGTTGCCTCAGTTTATCTTCCATTTGATTCTTTTCATCATTCCCCTTCGGAGGAACTTACTGAACTCTTAAGTGGAGTATGGATAAAAATATTCCCCTCTTAATTGATTGCGATGCCAATGCGCATCATACTCTTTGAGGTAGCACTAATATTAATAACAGGGGCTCCGCTCTGTTAAATTTTATAAACTCATCTGAGCCAGAAATACTCAAAAAAGGTTGTGAGCCAACTTTTGTCAGTTCTACGCGGCGGAAAGTTATTGATATAAGTCTGTGTTCGTTAACCATTGTTGACTTAATTTTAAATTGAAGGGTGACAAATGATATTCTCACTTCTGACCACAGGTGCATCTCTTTTAACATCAACATTAAAAGACCACCTCTTAAACCGTATATCGAAATCGTAAATTAACCAATTGGGATCTATTCTCTTTCGAACTTATTTCCTTAATTCATCCTGCTAGGACATTGAGTTACAAGCTTCCAAGCTGACAAAAGTATCCTCGACGGCTTTTGAAAATTCCTGTCCACTTATTACTAAATTGGGAAAAGGTTGGGAATAAAGATTTTTGGTGCTCTGCTCTTAAAAACAAAGGAAACATACTAGGAAACTAAATGGGATGATTGGGATTGTTTCCTAATATCTCAGAAGGAATGTAAAATAAGCTTAAGATCCGGTCACCGAATCGCATGGACAAACTTCTGTGAGGAAATGAATAGTCTCTCTCCAGTCGCTAGACTTAATAGTGTAGACTTGATGCTCTTCGTCTATTGGATGGCCAATTTACTTCTTCGGAAAAACAAGTGGACGAGTTGCTTCTTTCGGTCAATTTTACGGAGTGTACCATCATTAACTCTGATTCTGCTCACTTTCTAACCAATAAGAATTGCAATGAAGCTCCCGACTGGGAATTAGCGGATCGATTAATTACGTTCGACGTTCTGCGTTGGAGTATTTTCTCCTTTAAACCATACAAATGTGGTGATCCTGATAGGATTTTCCGGCTGAATTGCAGCATGGTTTTCAAAGCGTGCTTTGCTTTTAGCCGAAGGCTGGCAAATCAGATTACACTGAACCTAAAGCATTTCGACCCATCAGTATGTCCTCAACATTTCGTAAAGCGTTAGAGGGGATTGTCGACAGATTTATTAGAGATAATTATTTATCTAATTCTCCACTCAGTAACATGCAACATGGATCGAAAGATCCCCCAATAATAAAGAGTTTCTTATGGGTACTTTCCTGGACATTGCGGGAGCCTTTGATAGTACATCGTTTTCGTCGATTAATAACGCCTGCTCCAATTTCGGTATTGATGCCACCATTGTAAGATAGATTGATTCTATGCTCAAATCTCGGATTGTTGAGGTTGACTTGGATAATGATTCATTCTCGGTCAAAGTTGCCAAAGGTTGTCCTCAGGGACGTGTACTCTCACCCCTGTGATGGTATTTGGTAATTGACGATCTACGCTGACGATCTTGTTATTACTGTCGCTAGAAGGCAGCGGAATGTGTTATCCGACTTAACGCAGAATGCCTTATGTATTTATTTATTTATTTATTTATTCATTTACATCTATTCTACAGTTAAAAACTTAATGAATAGTAAAAAAAGAATTATTATAGATTAAAAAGAAATAAAAGGAATACTAACAATACGGAACATTACCTGAAAAAACGAAAACTTTAAAAACGTAAAATGAGATTAAAAATTGCAATTTCTAATTGCCTTCCGAAAATACAATCTGGATCTCTCAAAATTAAATAAATGGTAAAATTCATTAAAAATTCTAGCCATTGACTTGGTTGGCTCATTGGAACCATAATTCGTTCTATGAAAGTCAACAAACAAAAATTCCCTTGGACGCAAGCTTCTGGTAGGTATTGTGTTGCCTTATGGATTTGGTTATATTTACTAGGCCTCGAAATATTGAGGGTCTAACTGTACCCGTTCTTTTCGGGAGCCTTTGGGAAAACCTGGGGTTTAACTCCAAAAATGCTGTGTTTCATCTATAAACCGTTGGTTCTACCATTGTTATCTTATGCTTCCTTGGTTTGGTGCCCTATTTCGGTGGTGCGACCTTCGATAGATTAGTGGAGATCACCGGATTTTGTTGAGAACTTGCACGAGTCGATAGTCTTCTTTTCTGGTGGCTCTCGCAACACCATTAGCTCGGGTTATGGAGTGCACTGCTCTAAGTTTAATCTGAATTTTGCAGGCTGCCTGGGTAGGTACTGTAATATGATGAACCTTAAAACGTATCTAATACTTTTATCAATATCTAACTATAACCGGTATAATTATCATATTACATGGTGTCAGACAATTTATCAATTTAATAAATTAATGCCGTTATAGTACAACGAAAATTATATAAGTTAATTAGTCAACAACTGTCGAAAATATAGTATTGACTAAATTTTAATTAATAATTCAAGTTAGGAAAATCCAGAACATTCCAACATGGCCACCAACTCGAATAGTGTATCGATGCGCAGCATACAGCCACTAATTTTTAATGAAAATATTGCTCGAGACTGGAAGAATTGGATACAAATATTTAAATGGCATTCAGTAGCTACGGGTTTAGAAACTTAAGCTGAGGAAATTCGAATAGCTTCATTAATGGCGTCGATTGGATTGGATGCAGTAAATGATGTGTACAACACGTTTAACCTCACGGATGATGAAAGCAAATCGTATGACGCAATAGTCGCTAAATTCGAGACATATTTTACACCTAAAAGGAATGTAATATATGAAAGATATTCATTTAATAGAATGCAACAACAAGATGGCGAAACGATAGATGAGTTTGTTACTAAAATCAAGGCTCAAGCAATACTTTGTGAGTATGATACGTTAGCTGATACTCTCATCCGAGACAAAATTGTGATTGGGATTTTGTCAGATACGGTACGTGAAAAAATACTCTCCGAAGATGGACTCACTTTAGATAGAGCAATAAATATTTGCAAATCTAGTGAAATAGCCTCAAAACAGTTGAAGGACATTAAGGGTGAACATAACATCGATGCATTAGCTAGAAAAAACGTGCTAAAAAAATCGACAACCGATAGCGACGAATTTGATTGTACCAGGTGTAACACGCGTCATGGGAAAAATCCTGTCCAGCGTATGGTAAAAGGTGTGCAAAGTGCAATAAAAAAGGGCATTTTGCAAAGTCATGTCGGGTTAAAATTGATAAAAGCAATTGTAAAAATAATACCAAGAACGATGCTCGTGCTGATACAGTAAAGTCTAATTCAGATGAAGAAATTGAAATGTTCGTGAATAGTGTGTCCAATGATGATAAAGACTGGACCGAGGTATTAAAAATTAACGACATAAATCTAAAAGTAAAATTAGATTCAGGTGCACAGTGTAATGTTTTAAGTAAAAATATTGCAGAAAAATTAAAAGCCAAAGTGAATCGATCAAACACAAAAAGGCTAGTCGCATATAATGAGCAAAAAATAAAGGTTCTTGGCGAAATTACAGTAATGTGTATAACGAAATATTATTCAACACCAAAAGAAGTAGTGTTTAAAATAATAAATGAAAATTGTATGTCAATATTGGGAAAAAAATCTTGTGAAGATTTAGGGCTAATTTATCGAGTCGTAGTGTGTCGAATGATGACGACGAAATTTTCAAAGGACTCGGATGTCTAAAAAATTATAAATATGACATTGACTTAATCGAGAATCCTAAATTCGAAATCAGACCAGCAAGAAGAATACCACATTCCATTGGGACATTGTTAAACTGGAACTAAATAAAATGGAGAAAATGAAAGTTATCGTAAGGGTCAATGAACCAACACCAGCAGTAAGTCCAATGATTATAGTTCGTAAAAACGAAAAGATCAGAATCTGTATGGATCCGACTGATCTAAATCGCAATATTTTACGACGCCAATATCCATTAAATACAATTGAAGAAATATCTGCCAGATTAGGTGGGTCAAAATATTTCACACTACTAGATAGTATGCGTGGTTTTTGGCAAATACAGGTTACTGAAAGAACACAAAAATATTTAACGTTTGCTACACCTTGGGGACGTTATTCTTGCTTACGATTGCCATTTGGACTTTCATCAGCACCGGAAGTATTTAGCGAGGCGATGAATAATATACTGAAAAATATAAGCGGAGTAGAAATTTCTATGGATGACATACTTATCCATGCACCTACTAAAGAAAAGTTGGCACAGATTACGGAAGTAGTACTGAGGATATTGAGAGAAGCAGGACTGAAACTAAACAGAGATAAGTGTAAATTCCAAGTTCAAACACTTAAATTCTTGGGTCACGTTATATCACCTGCCGGTCTCTATCCAGATACTGAAAAAATCGAAGCAATTTATAAGTTAAAAATACCACAAAATGTGAAAGAACTTCAGCGAATGTTGGGAATGGTGACCTACTTGAATAAATTTATACCAAATCTATCAAAAATTACCGAACCATTAAGAGAATTGTTGGTAAAGCAAAATGCATGGGTTTGGATGGAACAACTTGACAAAGCGGTAGAAAATATTAAGACAGTGTTGTCTACACCTCCAGTACTTCGGTTCTATGATGTCAATAAGGATGTAAAGTTATCTGTGGACAGCAGTTCAAAATCACTAGGATTTGTACTTATGCAGGATAATCAACCGATAGCATACGGAACCAAGGCATTAAGCAATTCTCAGAAAAACTATCCACAAATTGAAAAGGAAGCGTTGGTTATAAGAACCGCCTGTAAAAAATGTCATCAATTTATTTACGGTAAAAAGCTAACTATTGAGACGGATCACAAGCCATTAGAAGTCACTTACAAGAGACCAATAGAAGAAACTCCAGCCAGATTACAACGTATAGTGTTTGATACGCTCCAATATTCGCCTAAGGTGACATATATCAAAGGTACTGATATTCCAATAGCGGATACGTTGAGTAGAGATTGTACACATGATAATGAAGAAATAGACGACGAAGAACTGGAAATTCAAATAATTTTGGCAATGTCCGACAAAGCTATATCCGAATTTGTAGCTGCTACTAGAGAAGATCGAGAGCTACAAACACTCATTACATTTATTCTCGGTGGATTTTCGGATGATAAAAAAAATCTTCCAAATGAAGTAAAACCATATTTTAATTTTCGTCATCAGTTAAGTCATGAGAGTGGTATAGTGTTTAAAGGGGAAAAGGTTGTAGTTCCTAAAAAATTAATCAATAAAATGATTGAAGAGACACATACTGGTCATTGGGGAATAACGAATACAATGCGCAGGGCTCGACAATTTATATTCTGGATTGGTCAAGCTAAAGATGTCCAAGCATACGTGGAGAAGTGTTCAGTTTGTCAAAAAAAACTCAACGTTGTAATGACAAAGAATGTATATTACCAAAAATAATACCATCTCTTCCCTTTCAAATAGTGAGTACAGATTTATTTATATTTAATGGAAAAGAGTACTTATTGATTGCAGACAACTATTCGGGTTATATGGATTTTAAAAAATTGGAAGTGACTACGAGCGACGAAATAATTAAAACATTAAAGAGTAGGTTTAGTGTTCATGGTATACCGCAGATATTTGAATCGGACAATGGTCCTCAATACAACTCAAAACAGTTTCGTGATTTTGCAACGATCTGGTCCAAAATTTCCGAGGTCTAATGGTTTAGCGGAACGAAATGTGCAAACAGCGAAGAATATGCTAAAAAAATGTTGTATAGACAAAACTGAAGTTGAACTGGCATAACTTAATTTTAGAAATATGCCAAGAAATGAATCGATTGGATCACCGAACGAGAGATTAATGAGCCGAGTTACACGGTCAACTATTCCGTCTTCATTTGATCAACTAAAGCCTAGGGTAATTACTAATGTAGCTGAAGAGTTAGAACGTTTACGCCTGGCTCAAAAGCATTATGCGGATAAAACGAGCAAACCAGCCGCACCACTAAAAGCAGGAGATCAGGTTAGGATACAAATCGGACCAAGAGATTGGAAATCTGGCAATATTATCAAATCAGCGGGGAAACCGAGGTCATTTATAGTTGAAACAGACGGTCGAACATATCAGAGAAATTCGCATCATCTTAAAAAGACTTCAGCAAATACTCAGAGTGATGCCACCATCATCCCAAACTTACCGTCAGCCAATATAGAAAGTCCAGCAGTACCAAATGACAAGCAAAGGTCATTTAATAAAGATAATGTTATACTGAGATCTAGCTCCAGAGCAACATGGGTACAGAACCAGATCTGGTAGAATATCAAAACAACCTATTAGATTGAATTTATAAATTTCAATTGTGTATTATATAAAAAGAGGGATGTAACATAAATATGTAACCTTGCATAGTATACTCATCTTGGTAAATAGAAACCTAGTATGTATGGAAAACCTTGTTACATTGAATAAAAAGTAAATGCGCATCACTCTTGTGCTAACCTTAAAACGTATCTAATACTTTTATCATTATCTAATTATAACCAAGTTTTGCAAGCGGAAGCAATTCCTCTTACGCTCTGTATAATTGAGACATTGAATCTCGCATACAGATAAAAACTTTGTTTTCTGTCTGCCGAATTCGCTGGATAATCCCTTGACTGTGTCAAAATTTGTTAAGGACTCTAAATACTTTATGGATCTTCTCTGTTTAAGTAATAGAGTGACGATCGTGTGGGTTCCTGCCCATTGTGGCATTGAGGGGCTGGGTTTAAATGTATCGGTTCCGAACCAGTTGCTCCCCTACCATTTAACTTTGTTAAGAACACGATCAAAAATTGCGCTATAAGTGAATTAAAACAGCAATGGCTTGCTACTGGTAGCTGTCACATTGCGAAACTTTTTATTAGTGGACTTAACTTGATGCCCACTAGGTTTGCTTTATCTCTCAACAAGAACCAGTTGAGAGTCTTGATTGTGACTCTTACTGGTCACGGCTATTTTAAAGTACATAACTTAGGGCTAACTCATCATGCTCTATGCGAGGATTGCCTTGAAGACGATGATAATTGCATTCACTTCGTGTGCAGTTGTCCTGCTTTCAACGGAGTTAGGTTGCAATTATTTGACTCTAGGCCTATTGCTGAAGATTAGTAATCTTCCTTACCTTGGCCTGCTTTAGTTTACTAAGGCTGCAGCACGCTGTCACGATTTAGGATAGAATCACTGGTTTGCCCCATGGGCTCTTCGGGGCATTGAGTGCGAAGCCTCGGGTGGTTCCAACTAATTTTTTAATAATAATAATAATAAGGAACTCTGAAGTACGATTTGATACAAATGCTTTCCATCTAGCTGAATTGGATGATAGCCACGTCAACACGATAATGGTGTTAGTTCACGCATAACATTTGATAGGTCGTTTCATAGTTTCTTTCACGAGCGTTAGGAGTTTGGCAACTAAGTATGCCCTACATAATTCCAGTGTAGGGGAGAAAGCTACTTCTGCAATACACCACTGCACTGTAGGCCCATTCGCTTGCATCTGAAAAACCGTGTATCTCGATTTGCCATTTTTGTAGAATAACTCGTTTAATTTTTAAGTTTTCTAGCAGCTTTAAATCATCTCGGAACATTTTGTGTATTTTTGAGATGTCACCTGTTACTTCATCATCTTAGCTCAGTTTCATTAGCCACAGATTTTGGCACACTATTTTCATCAGGAAAGGAGGTAGGAGAAAGCCATCCAAGTGCATCAAAAACTCTTGAGTATTTAGAAATGATTTGCCGTTCCAAAGTAAGTCTAAATGAAAATACATCCTCAACGGCATTCCACTCAAGCCCTAGTATTTTCGCTTCGGTTTGGTTCTGAAACCTTGAAATCTGTTCTATATCTTCAATCAGATACCTTTGATTTTCACTTTATTTTATGAAATCCTCCTGTTTGCAATACTTGAGTAATTTGTTTCTGTAGATGCCGAACTTCAAATGATCTTTTTCGGCTTTTTATAGACACAAATATATTAGTAATAAATGGCATTCTCAAGATCTTCGATTGTTTAATCATAAGCAAAATCAAGAAGCCAATCATTTGTAATATATCTACCCAAAAAGTAGTAATATCAAACCCACCCATACTTTACTACCAAGAGTTATACAAAGTGTAACAACCCAGAACAAAAATAAGAACTTTCCTTGAGTTCATTGTGCTGGTAGTTTGATTTCGTACTGAAAAGTTTGGACTACTCATCAGGTAGCTACGACCAAACTACAAAAATACAATTCATACTTAACACCGACAGTATCAACTACGAACGTAACGATCTAGCGAATTAAATTCACTAAATCAAAAAACAAACTCAAGGAAAACTCTCATCTGTGTGTGTATAATGCCCACAAATCGAAGATTTAAAACAGACATTATTCTCTTAACTGGAAATTATCAACGTAAAAATCTTCTAAGATATGCGGAGCAATGTTTGGATGGTCGCTGTTTATCGTAACCTATTTACTGTAACATTCTTATCGCTAAAAATGATGCGTTGAAAATGCGTTTCTGGCTCAGCAATTGCAACTTCGTTGTATATTTTCTCGATATCGTCTACTTGTAGTATCTAAACCTCGTTAAAATCGTCCATAATGTAGGTAAGATTGTTGGTCCCACCATCATGGTTTCATTGAGTGAAACTCCAGTCGAGGATTTCGCAGATCCGTCAAACACCACTCTTAACTTAGTGGTCTCGCTCGACACTACTTGAACACACAGTGGTCTGGCAAATAAAAACATTTGGAATCTCCAATGCCTTCGTCAGTTTTAATCAGCTGTAGATATTTGCTTTTATTTGCACAGCAAATATAATAAATTACTGTCTTACCTGGTATTGTGAAGAATTACTTCTCTAATGGACGAAATAATAGGGACCTAAAGGGTTGTCCAAATGAGACGCAATGTTTGTTTTCTGTCATTTCATGTCATTTTGTGAGTTGAATGTTTGCCATTTATCGCTATGGAGTCGTATTCGATTGAACATCGTGTTACAGTTATTCAAACTACGTGTGAGAATATCGATATCGACGAATTGCAAAAGTTCTTCGAAAATCGCTTAATTTCGCATGTTAAGCAAAAAATAAGAAACAATCCAAAACATTTTTAGAGATTTTTTAAAGAAACTGTGAAACTAATGGTTACCCAGTGTGTAAGACATTCAAGGGACGTAAACTTTGTGAACCACAGGTTATATCAAACATGTCTGCTGAGATTTTTCAATCAGTTTATAAGCCGGAAGACATTGGTAAGTATAAAAATTCAAACAATAGTGAAAACAGCGTTACTAACACCAAGGATTGAAGCCGAGGATATTCAACGAGCTCTATAAGTATTCGGATATGGATATGGTCCTGATGGCATTCCAGCTTCATAATCCATCATTAAAACCAACAGAGTGACACCAATTGTCAACCCTGGATCAAAAAATTATATTTGTTGTTATAGAAGGATTACATCAATATCTTTTAAATATTGAACTGGTATATCCAACTCATTCAGATCATTGGTTCCTCGATTTATCTCGCAGTGATTATTTGACGTTAAGTCAAAACGATCAGCATCGACAAATCTTATTAAATTTACGAGCAACTCCAATAATGTGTAACAATTTGGCTAATAGCATTCATTGACGGTTGATTGACGATGCAATAAATACTTTTATTCATACATTCCGTACAAGTCGCGCTTACGCTGTTCCATTTCTTCGTCTCTTACGTCTTTGCACTGTTTTTGCCAATAAAGTAAATTTTGTTTATAGGCAAAAACAGTGCAAAGAGGTAAGAGACGAAGAAATGCAACAGCGTAAGCGCGACTCCTGTGGAATGGGTGATTGACTGGTTACCCCGACCAAGAATAAATAAAAAAAAATTATTTACCGTTTTTTTTTTTGATGATTGGAAAAAAAATTGAGTTGATCAGCTGTATGTCTCTAAAGTAGAATGTTTAAACGGTCGGTTGGCAAATCCCTTCTCAGAAACAGAATTGGTCGAAATTATGAGAAAAAACGTAGTGTTAGAATTACAACAGGTAACGTTGACATTACAAATATCCACAATAGAGAATCTACGAATGATCTTTCAAAAATATGGGAACTATGGGCCCGAACCACTAGACATGCGCCAAACAGTTTTACGCAATCAATCTACACGGTAGCGAAGCCGACAGCCGAATTATATGCGATTGGGTCACCTACTTCTACAGGAGACGATCCATCCAATTTTGAAACCAGACAAATGCCATTTTCACCTCAAGTAAAGGCTATATGGAAAAAATGGGGTAATCAAACCAGAATGTTGAACCGCAGCTGTGAACCTACACCGCGAGAGTTCGCAGATATAATAAAACCCCAGTACATACAAAATAAATTTTCTTGTCCGTCGAAAAATGTATTTAGAACTAACTCAGTAAATTTACATAGCTCCAATTCTAAAAGAAGTCGACGAATAAAAATTTATTAGGCAATAAGACGAAATTTAAAACAGGCGTTAACTGCTAACTGCAACTGATATAATCTACCTTACATAGTCGTAGAAAGAGCCGGAACTCAAATTAGAGGTGTTTTAGACAGTGGTGCGTCTGTGACCGTTACTTGGGTGAGGTTCAGTTAAGTTGTTGAATAAATTAGTGTTATCTTTTAAAAAATTGTATGTAAAAGTCAAAACGGCGGATGGTACTGACAATTCCATAACAGGATATATCGACCTGGAAATGAAATTGCAGGATACAATATATTCGACTATATTTGGTCTCAACTTTTCAGCTTCCAGCATATTTCGGTATTGATTTTTGGAACTCGTTTGATATTGTCGTCCCTAATTTCGATAGAAACAAAAGCCGAGCCATCTTATGATAAACATATTTTGTCTCCCTCTCAACAAACATCGTTTGAGAATAATCCAGCAGCTTACGCATCTAGCGAATAGCACTTAGGTTGAACGTCTGTGGTTGAGCATTGTATTGATGTTGGAAACAGCCTTGTGAACCTTCTTTGGATTTAAGGAAAATTAATGATCATTGATAAACGAACTTCTTGGTAGACTAACAGACACGACGGTGATATCCAGCACAGATCTCAAAGATGCCTTCTGGCAAATATCGCTAGACGAAACGTCAAAAGATAAAACAGCCATCACAGTGCCAGGGCGCCCACTTTACCATTCCACGGTCATGCCGTTTGGCCTGTGCAATTCCCCGCAAACGATATGCTGTTTGATGAATAAAGTGGTGCCACATCTGGTATATGGCAAGATCTTCGTCTACCTTGACGATTTTCTGGTAACATTCTCAAGTACAGATGAACACCTTTTTTATGAAACGGGTAAAATACTTAGGATTTTTTGTTGAATACGGTGGGTTAAAGATTGATCCCGACCAGGTAGAAGCTATCAGAAATTTCCCTCCACCTGCCTCGTTAAAACAGAGCAGAAGGCTACTAGGAATGACTGGATGGTATCAACGCTCTATACCCAATTACTCGGAAGTAACTACTCCAATAACCGACCTCCTAAAAAAACGGAGGCCGTTCCATTTCTCTCAAACCCTAATTATAATAAACCTTTTTATATTCGCTGTAGTGCTTGTAAAACGGGAGTCGGCAGCGTCCTCTTCCATAAAGAAGACAATGACAATGAACGACCCATCGCGTACATCGCGCACAACTACTGAGCTGGAATATCTCGCAGCTGTTTCCGTCCATATGTCGAAGATCATCATTTTGCAGTCACAGATCACTCGAGTCTCATACCTAAACAGAAGATGGGCGTGATGGAGCCTAAAGTTACAAACTTTGGATTTTGAAATACGACACCAGCAATCTTTTCACGCATGTACTGTGATTCGAATATCTCATCTAACTTGTGTCAGATAGACCTTTTCATCTAGTTCGTTCCAGGATCTCGAATACGTCAACTAACGGAAAAAAATATTCACTCTTATTATGATTGTCAAGTCGATTGACAATCGACACGGCTCTGTGTTGCTTTTTCCTTTTTCGTATTGTTTTTATCAAATGAAAAAACGAAAACGTAATAGAGAGTCGTGTCGATTGTTGATTGACTGGTGGATTGGTGATTATCGGGACTAGCTAATTACACGTCATTTAAAATAATTGATGACCGTCTTTATATCAAAGTAGGATTCAAAAAATGTCCAGAATTGTCCGATATACCTTTATGGAAATTACGGATACCTTCCAGCATGACGGAATCCATAATAAAGGAGCACTATTATTTTTCACTTGCTCCACACGGAGCCATATTAAAGACTTTGGAACGAATCCGTAATCCCTATTATTGGCCCGGAATACGAAAACAAATTTACGATTATGTAAATAAATGCGAAATTCGGTCCTACTAAGTTTACTGAGTGGCCATGGAAGAAACTTTATATTGATCAAATGGGACCGTATCCTTGGTCCAAACCTTTGGTTTAAATCGTATTTCAGTAACCGCATTTAGTTTATTGAGCTTGAAAATAGAAAATCTGAATTAATTCAAGCTACTTCAGGCGTACCACAAGGCTCCCATGTTGGTCCTTGGATCTTTATGATCTTTATCATCGACATTACTGAAATCATACAACATTCTAAGGTATTAATGTTTGCAGATGATCTTAAAATCTACAGAACTGTAAAAGACATCGGCGATACCAAGAGACTACAGGAAGACATCGACAATCTATCGAAATGGTGTGAATCTAACGTTCTCAGCCTCAAAATTAACAAGTCTAAGAGTATACGCTTCCACCGAAAAGTTAACCCTATTATATAACAATAGGGATACCTTTCGTTAAAAACATGTGCTTTACTAAGCACATCGAGCAATGTGTCGCTAGAGGTAATTCAGCCCTTAGTTATATTAAGCGGTGGACAGGGATATTTATGGCTTCGGGACAATTAAGATCCTGTATTGGGCCTACGTCAGATCTCAACTTGAATATACTATCAACGTCTTGTGTCCTTTTTACGACGAACCTCTGCGAAACAGAGAGAATGTCCGGAAAAAGTGTATACGGTATATAACGTAATACCTATCACATGTCGTTTGTTGGAAATCACCATCCATACTGGAGTCAGTATTTATGAATTCATGTCAAATTCGTAGATTTTTCTCTTGTAAAATAAAATAAAATAAACAAATCCCACAATGGGCCAATTGCTTGGCATGAAAGTAGGCTGAAGACTTATTCAAGGCAATAATGAATTCCTGCTGGCTCGATTACGTTCTACATTAGCATGCAGAACGAATGGTGTACAGTTCTCTGAGATATGAGCCGGCCCTTGATAGGCGCAGAAGGTCTCTCCGGGGTCGAAACCGATGAAGCCAAATTGTTCGCTTAGTAAGAGACAGCAGGAGCCTGTATGAAATTTATTTTTTCTCCAAATATCTTAAAACTACTATTGGGTATTGATGTTGGCGTTTTTGTTACAATTATAAAATGTACATGTTTCTAGGCTATACCTTTAACCCTATTAAAAGTAATTGGCACGTTATAGCTTGATAAAAAAGAAAAATATTTGCTAAACAACAGTCAAGTTTCACATAAGATATTTCAACAAAATATTTAATCTTGAAATTTTAAATGCTAATTAGTAATTACTTTATAATTTGAACACTTATATATAGTAGTAATTAGTTTAAAATGAATTTTCTAAGTTGGGGCAAAAATCATATTTGTTATTGACTTTGTTTGACTCGTAATCTTTGCACTTGGTCGGCTGGCTGTAATGGCCTTCACCACCCATGCAAACAAAATTGCTCATTACACAAACTAGATCTTCCACTAAAACGTCTCCTAATGGCATAACGTATTATTGTTCAACAAATGAAAATTAGAGAAGAAAAAAATGTCTTCACACTTATTCATCGAATAACGCGGACTTGATTAACACTGTCCCGTGCAATGCCGTATTTTTTCACATTAATTCGGGCTAAGTAACGCAAATTATGGAATAAGTAACTGTAAAGTATATGTGAATATTTATTAATTTTTAGAAGTAATATTCTGAAAATTGTAAAAGTATTAAGCCCAGTTTCGAGCTGATAAACATATCATTTAACAAAACCCCGGTTTTAAGTACGGTTCTCGTCACTGTACTGATTACAGATTTCAAATTTAATTAATTAATAACAACAGGCTTCGACAGACATTAAAACGAATGTGGCTAAAATTGTTCCTTGGGCTGACCATATACAAAGTTCACTAATACGTTATATAAGGACAAGAACAGGTTCAAACATCTTATTGAAGGCGTCATGTACCATTTTCGACTAAACAGAATTTTCATTAAGTAACAGTGAAATACGTCTTTATAATGGGTTGGGGAAAAAGTATTGAGAGATTTTTTGTCGTTTTTAGATTAAATTTTTCTTATATTCAAAATGAATTTTGTTTAAGTACATATTGGCCATTATCATCTATGCCCATTTGCCATTTTTCGGGAAGTTTCGTAATACCATGGGTGTAGAACTTCTATGGTTTATCGGAGAAAAACTTGGCCAAGTTCAGACAATCAATAAAGTTTTACAGAGATCGAAACTCTCATGGCGTTGCCATGATGGAAAACAACACCCTTGGAATGGAAGCGAACAAACTATATGCTGTTGTAATCGATAAAGCACCTTGACCATAAACACCAAAAAAAATTTCCGGACTAGGGCAGCGTTTCTGCCTTTTTCGTTAAAATTGGAAAATACAATGATTTTTTTTTTTCAGAAATTTCACTCATTTCCACACTAATATAATTTTTATCACGATTGACGAAATACAAAACTATCTTCATGAAAATTGTAGACTGAAAAATCATCTTTCAAACGCGCATTCGTTTCAGTATGACGTAATCTGAATAGTGTTGCCCGATACATGACTCCATACACCATCTTGAGACCGGTGGTCAGGTGTGAAGTTGCTCGGGCGATTCAAGTTGACCGCAAGTGCTCGTATTACCTCCACGTGGTGAGCGCTGGTAACTAGATTGCTGATTTATTGGATTCGAGGCCAAAACACCTTAAACAAATTGCTGGGTTAAGTGTTATTCGTAACGTGCTGATAATCGACCAGACTGGAAACCCAGCTTAAAAACTATCTCAGTTGCTAGCGATGTAACTGGGTACCTGGAGTTCTTCGGTTTAAGTAGCCTTATCTGTGTACTTAGAATCTCTGCGCAGACGGGTGACTTAATATGAATCAACAAAATAAAAACAACAACGAAAAGAGCCCGGCTTAGGGCATCCAAACCGGTTAAAACCGAAATCGGTTAACCGGTTAATTATAAAAAATAAATTAATAAAAAATATTGAATGAGGAAACTTTATCAAATTAAAAATTCCATTTTGCAACAAAACATAGTTTCAAAGCAAGGAAAGGAAATGTCGCTATTGTTAGATTACAAGATAAGGAGGAATTCGTTGATTTCGATGCTAGAGCGCCTTATTAAATTTAAAAATTACATTAAAATAGCCTTGGAAGAAACGGGTCGTGAGGATTTATTCCACGAAGGTAATTTCAAATCATTACCAACTATAATTCAAGTTCTAAGGGGTTGATCTTGTAGTTAAAGCGGTAAAGAGTAAAGAAAATGCGACATTGTTAACAGAAGATGGTATTTTTAAATTTATTTTTGAGTAAAGTTAAGAGCTGAGAATAACGATTTATGTTTAAAAATGGGTGATGCATTGAAAAAGATATTTGTAGACCGGATAAATAAAACACTAGTTTCTCTCGATAAATATATTCAAATTGGCAGCAAAAGCAAACCAAATCGATCAATTAGCATATGCAACAAAAGAAAATTCGTTAACGTTTGCTATAGATGTAATTTCAAGACTGTTTTTGGAAAGCGAAATTATGAGTTTAAATTTAGAACAATTAAACGAAGCTACAGATATAGAAGATTTAACATCAGAACCACCTACATCTCTTCATTTTGTAACGAATCTCAGAGCATCTCTTCATTTTGTAACGAATAGAATCTTGAATTGGAGGTTGATTGATCAAAGGAATTTAGATTATTTGAGGTGACCGGAAATCGCACAAAAAATTTGAAACAACTGCTTGACACACTCAACTGTATTCAACCTTCATCATCTTCACCTTTATTTAGTTCGAGGAGCCAAAGGCTGACTACAGGTCAGCCGTTATAATTTTTAACAGGGAGTCAGTGATTGTACTGGAAAAAACCGATGGTACCATAAACTATGGTTTCAGTGCAGTAATACTCAAGGTTTATAAGAAGGATGCGGATAAGCCGAAGGCGGCAACGGAGATGACACGGAGATGACAATGTCCTTGGAGTCATTGAAGGGGATCTCAGAGGACTTCACATCAGGGGAGGACTCTGATGATACTATAGTGGAGAGAAACGTTTAGAAATGTTAACATTTCTACAAATCAACCTCCATCACTCCAAAGCAGCATATGCTGCTCTCGTATTAAAAATTGAAAAAGACGGGACAGAAATCGCCTTGATCTAAGAACCTGGGGTCACTAAATACCGGGTACTTTGGCTCAAGACTACCTATTATAGATTAATGTACGAGGAAATAGAAGGTCGGGTTTGGTGGCAAACAATGCAGATGTAGCAGCGGTTAGCATTTGACTAATCATATACAGTGATAAATATTCATATAAGAACACGTAATTTCGTTTAAAACATATGATTAGTACAAAAAATTAGGTCTGCTACTAAAACCAAAAGTTTACTGTATTGTTACTGTAAGGCCGAATAATATGTTTGTAAACCGATAAGACCCTAATGGTACTTTATAGAAACAAAAAAATGTATTAAATAAAATGTAGAGTAATTTAGAACAGCAGACTTAAACGTGTTGATTCGATCTTGACCGGGTACTTTGGTCGGGTTTTTATGGTCTGTTACCAATACAAAATGCCTTCCTATCAAATACTTGAAAAACTTCTTGGTCGCAACCACAATTGCCAGTGCCTCTTTTTCAATTACTCCGTAATTCATCTCACTATCAGACAATGTTCTCGACGCAAACTCAATTGGTCTTTCAACTTTATTTTCGTATCTATGGGACAGAACCGCTCCTATACCAACTTTGGAAGCATCACAAGTAAGTACTAATTCCTGCTCTGGACTATACTTGACCAACACTCTATCCGACATAATCTCATCCTTAACCTCCCTAAAGGCTTTATCACATTTCTCATTCCATTCAAAACCTTCTCCCTGTTTCAATAAATCATAAATTGGATCCGTAATGGTTTGTGGAATTGGAAAGTCTCTAGCTGTATATTTACTACTTGCCCTGTGTATACCTTTACTCGAAATTATAAATCCTGAATACCCAATTACACTCTTCTCAAATTCACATTTCGGCGCATTAACTCGAAGACCTGAATCTAATAACTTCTTTAGAACACTATTTAAATTTCTATTAAGACTTTCCATATCCTTCGCATATATTAAAACATCATCTAAAAAGCGGATTATACCATTTACATCTTTCAAAATCTTTTCGATCTCTCGCTGGAAAATTCCAGACGCCGGTTTAACATCAAAGGGCAAACGATTCATTCTAAAGTTTCCAATATGCGTACTGCATGAAACCAAATTTTTTGACTCTTCCTCCAACTTCAGCTGGTAATAAGCCCTATCCAAGTCTAATTTCGAAAAAACTCTTGCATCCCGTAATTTATATAACATATCTTCAATATTAGGTAACCTATAGTTTGTCTCCTTCAAATATTTATTCAAAGTCACCTTGTAATCGGCACATATCCTTATATTCCCATCTTCTTTTAATATCGGAACCAAAAGTGTACCCCAATTTGTAGCTTCAATTCTTTCTATTATCCCTGACTTTTCTAATTTTGTTAATTCCTTTTCCACTTCTGGTAGAAACGCAAATGGAACTTTTCTCGCCGGAACATACTTAGGAGTAACTCCGTCTACCATAACTAAACGAACTTTCACGTTCTTCAATTTCCCTAATTCTCCATCGAATAATCCTTTATACCTATTAACAATTTGATCTATATGGTCAGATCCCTCTACATTATCTAATTGGTTAATTTCAATTTGCTTTATATCGAACGACCGGAAAAAATCACGACCTAAAATGGATTTCTGCACTCCCTCAATAACTAGAATTTTAAATTTCTTTTTTACGCCATTATACGTCACAGGCACATAAATACACCCACGTAGTTTTAGCATATTTCCACTATAATCTTTCACCATAGTAGAATCTTTTAACAACTTTACATGCGATAACTCATCACCATAAACCTTTCCAGGAATCGCTGAAATCGAAGCTCCAGTACCTACCATAAACTTAATTGGTTTATTGTCAATTGTCAAATACAGCACAATTGCAGAATTACATTCAGAACCGTTATAATAAATTTCGTTAAAATCCCTGGTATTACTTGAAAACAAATCATACTTTGCAATACTGAATGAACTACCATTTACAATTTGAACTACCCTATTAATATCCACTCTTTCAACACTAAGATCTACGCCTGGCTCTTCATTACAAGTATCACATTTTTTTTTTTTATATTCACCTACTCGCCCAATGCAGCTTCGTCACTCCTCAATATGCAATTTGACTCCTCCTCTCCCACTCTGGTGCATACCTTCTGCATGTGACCCCGTACATTACACCTTCTGCATATTACATTCTTAAACCGACAATAATTACTCAAATGGTTATTGTACCCGCAATGTATACATCTTACACCCTTTTGTTGTTGATCCACTGACTGTTGTGTTCCCATTCTTGGTGTAACTCTTCTATCATTGTCATTCTTTTGTTTACCCGACATTTGTTCATCGCTCCTACCACCCACATATTTCTTTATCGCCATAATTTCACTCGGCTTTTCGACAATCAATTTATTTTCTATCTTCTTTGATAGATCCAACGCCTTTTTTATGCTGTCTATATTTCTCGTATCATCACACTGTTCGCTAAAAATTTTGTTATTGTTTATTCCCGTGACAAATTTATATAGAATCGTATCCTCCAGATGCTGACCAAATTTGCAATCCATAGCCATACCACGCAACATCATTACAAAATCTTGGCACGATTCACCTTCTTCTTGAACACACTCGAAAAAACGTTTCCTCTGGATCCACACATTAACCGCATCAAAAAAATGGTCATCCTGTTTCTTAATCAATTCTTCGTATTTAACCTCACTCAGCTCAGATGGACAACATAGACTATATATAAATTAATATGTGTGATTTCCGCAAAAGTTTAATAATGCCGCTTTTTTCTGGTTGTCATCCTCTATTTCAAATACAGTAATAAACTGCTCAAATCGTCCTTTGTACACTTTCCAGCTGTCTCGCTTATAATTAAACGGTGGCATGTGGCCCCATAGTGATTTGAGGTTATCACTCATTTTTTTTTTTCTAACTTTATTTTCCAAAAATAATCTTATTATTATTTAGTTTGTGGGTTTTTCTTTTACCTCGTCGCCAATGTTGTGTATTTTATGCCGGATGGTTATCCTTTCTTTAGATTTAAAACGCTTCAATTAATTTTCTTTATTTTCTTTAATCACCAACGTACACTTCTATATCTTTTCTTACACTGTACGTCACTGTACGTCGCACTGTCTTTTCTTACACACTGTCATGACATCTATATTTGAATATTTAAATTAACTCCATACATTACAAAACTATAAATGCGCAATACTTGTAATCTATAGTACTTGATGTCAGCTGTTTACGACATTTGGTTGAAGTGTAAACAAATAGTATATTTAACTCTTTCAAAATGTCGAATTTTATTCCAAATAAATATCATTTGCGGGAAGTTTTATTACATTATTTTATTTCAAAGAAAAGTGCAGCGGAAACTTATCGTTTGCTTGTGGAAATTTATGGTGAGCATGCTCCATCGAATACAACGTGCAAAGAATGGTTTCGACGATTTAAAAATGATGATTTTGGCATTGAAGATAAAGAGCATGGAAAACCACCCAAAAAATTTGAAGATTCTGAATTGGAAACTTTATTGGCTGAAGATTCTTCTCAAACACAATCAGAATTGGCTGTAGCATTAAATGTTGATCGATCAACTGTTACAAAACGTTTACAAACAATCGGAATAGTTTAAAAAGCTAACAACTGGGTTCCACATGAATTAAAAGAAAGAGACCTCGAACGTCGAAAAACCATTTGTGAAATACTGATCCAAAGACAACAAAGAAAAGGTTTTCTGGGGGAAAGTTGTAGCTGCAAATGGAGCATACTTTCAATAAATAATTCTTTCATTTTCTAAACAAGCAAATGTGTTTTATTTTAACAAAAAAGGGCGTGGTCATATTCACACACCCAATATATTTTCATAAATTATATTTTATTATTTATTTGCGTTTTTAGGATCTTCCGCCTTTAAATTCTTCTTCTTGTTGATACTAATATTAGACAGGATATTGGGTCTAGCGTTAGTTCCAGTTCTATTAATACTCACAGAAATTATGTTTTTGTAAGTACGTAAATACTAATTTAAATAATTGATTAAAAATTTTTATAAACTCGAATTTATAGAATATGGATATGTTTTTGGCCTCTAACATTGGAAAAATATTGTAGAAAACTTTGAAAATAAGAACGATTTTACTGCGAATGGAAGAGAATTTTTAGCTTCATCTATAGTAAAAGCCCACTTGGAAAATAACGTTTCCATGACCTTAGTAATTTTGGATAAAATAGCGAACCAAATTGCTGAAACTTTTAAACACGGATACAAAGTATTTCGTATTTAATATACTATGTAATTTGTCCACGACTAACATATAATATACTTATTATACATTTGTTTCTTCAATTATAATGATATCCATTATTCACTGATAGCTTATCTAGTGTCTGTTCTTCCATTATTCACTACTACCATGTGAATTATTCATTTTTGAAATTGTATCTAGTAGTCTCTTGCCATTTTCAATATTTTTAAATTGATACGTCAAAATGTCGACGGAAATTATTTTAGAATTATTTAAAGGATTTCATTATAAAATACAATAGTTTTTATCGGTCGTGGACCGACAAAAGGAAGTATCGTATTCTACTCGCATGTAATGGCTGTTATTCACACAGATGATTTACGAAACTTCATCTTCGTGAATAACAGCTATCACTCTATGCTCGTTGAATAATATACTATTGTCCACGACTAACGTATAATATACTCATTATACGTTTGTTTCTTCAATTATAATGATATCCATTATTCACTGCTAGTTTATCTAGTAGCCCCTTGTTCCAATATTCACTACTATCATGTGAATTATTCATTTTTGAAATTGTATCTAGTAGTCTCTTGCTATTTTCTTTATTATTAAATTGAGACGTCAAAATGTCGACGAAAATTATTTTAGGTTTATTTAAAGGATTGGATAATAAAATACAATTTTTTATCGGTCGTGGACAAAGTATCATATTCTACTCGCATATAATGGCTGTATTCACTCAGATGATTTATGACATTCGCCTATCGGCTCGTGTCGGTAAACTTCATCTTCGTGAATAACAGCTATCATTATATGCTCGTTGAATAATATACTATTTTGTATTTTTTCCTTTTAAATTTTTTTTCGTAATTTGGAAATACGAACAAGGAATTTTATACTCGTGGCAAACTACATACCAAATACAGAGTATTATCGAAAACCTATAAAAAAGCAGTATATTTACTTGTAAAATAAGGAATAAATTAAAACCATTAAGTATAGAAGATAAATGGAAAAGTACCTTTGCTGCGAGGACCACAGAAATTGGAAAAAATTCGGATTCTCAGCCAGATTAGTAAGTTCATTTTTTTGAAGTGAAACGTTTTAGGCATTTTTATGATTCGAAAAAAACAAAAGAGATTTGAAACGAAATTCTGTGACGGTCGTGTTTGTATTGCATACATTTTTATATTCGGAAAACAAATCGTGCGACGAAAATAAATCAACAAACATTTTACATAGCAATACAACAATAAATTATCCTACGAACAGTTGAATCAATAATCAATGCCTCCTAGATTTGGAATGATATCAAACCCAAATTTAATATGCGCCAGAATCAGCTGAACTTAATGTTTATAATGAGGAAGTCGTTATGGCCAGTGTTCATAATATAATGTAAATATGTATATAAATATGAATTTATGTGACAGTTTGACTGAATTTTATTTAGTACATATGTAATTGAAATGTGTTCCAATTAGTAAAAAATTAATTATGGATTTTCCAATTATAGTTTTTATTATTTTTTTTCATAATTTTAATAAAATAATTTCAACAAATTGAATTCATTAATTATCTTCTTATTCTTTGGCCAACTTCATTATTATCGTCTTCTGCTACCTCTCTTAGTTGTTCAGGCAGTATATTCGATATGGTTTTATCCAGATCGACGTTGTGAAGAACAGACATGTTATGGAGCGCGCAATATATGTTTACTATTTGCGTCGATTTTTCGGGCTTGTATTTGTCCATTAAGCAACGATATCAGTTTTCAGTAGGCCAATTGTTCGTTCTACAGTGTTTCTGGCTTTGAGTGTTTTGTGTTAAATGCACTCTCCCGAGAGCCATCTACCGAAGATCGAAACGGTGTCATTAAATAGGGCTTTAGAGAATAACCTGAGTCACATACGATTAAAAGTTTGGTTTATAAAAGAAATATTTGAAAATTACATGTTTTACCTAATAGCCAAGTATTTGTTTCGCCATTTTCAAAATTAGTTTGAAGATGAGTATCCAATTCACTACAATTAAATATGAATGCATCGTGACACGATCCAGGGTGGTTAGCATCAAAAAATGTGATGCACATTCTATCATCATATACCTAAGAAACACATTTTAAAATTTTTAAAATTAGGTATGATAAAATTGTTAAAATAAGGTATGATAAAATAAACTCATTAGTGGTAGCATAGCGTTTAAACTATAAAAACCTTTCCTATTGAGATAAAGGTGTCTATCTTCTTTGGATGACGATGCAATTTTAAAATGGGTGCCATCAACACAACCAATCACCGGGTTCCTCGTCCTCCCAAAGTTATTGTTATAATATTGATATTAATCGATATTGAGGAGATATCAATAAAACAATTATGATTATTGTTAAATTGTTTAATTGGTGGTTGAACATTTTTAACTAAACCAACAAAGCTAATATAAATAAGTAATTGCGCAATTTATAATTGTATCATTACGGTATAAATGAATCGAATTCTTCGAAAACATTTTAATCAATTTGCGATTGCTCGTTGGAATGCATGTGGTGATATGATTTAGCCTCGGATTAGTTTAGCATGTAATTTTAAGAGAGCATAATTTTTCCAAGTCAACTATGGCGCAAATTATTGTTAAAAAAAACTAAGGTCAACTGGAAGTAGAGTTTCCAAAATATCGTCGTTTAGAAGAAGTCGAAAAACTCTTTGCGATACTCTGTGCTGTGAATGTTGAGCGATCATTAGAAAGTCACTGGATAATTTTTGTAGGATCCTAGTTATTTTACACCTGTTTTTCTATCGACAGCGAATTCTGCTATAAAAGAGAATTAAAGGTTTTTTTTTATTAACAAGCCCAATTTAGGGAACAATTTAAATAGTAGTCGACCTTGGTTGGAGAAGGCAGAAATTTTCGTAGTTTGGTTAAACATTTTAATGAAATTACTATTCTGTTAAAGTTATACAAATTTGATTTTCTCGCTTTAACTGAATCTCTTCTTAACAGTAAAATTACAAACAATTCGCTCTGAACTATAAATTCAGTCGTACCAGAAATAAAATTTCTGATACTGTTGTTCCTGATTATAAAGTAATCAATCGTGCGTATTTTATAAATTGTTGCTTTTCTTTAGACTGGTTAAATTTGTATTTTTATTCTATTGTGAATGATATACTTGAAGAATTCACATCAAATATTTTAAAATTAGTTACTATTTGTGGGCCTCGTAAGAGAAGTACAAATAAATATCCCACTGCTCCCTGGTTAAATGAACATACAGTGAAACTCCCTTAAGCCGACCACCTTGCTTACCAGAGAAAATCGAATTCTAAATTTCCGCAATTACCGATAGACATGACATCATTTTGAAGTTCTATATTTTCATTTAAGTTTGTCTCATTATTTGAACTCGATGCTACCAAACCACATTTAGCGAAACATTTCTCAACTTTTTTTTCGCTGACGTTTTGACAACCTTCCTTTACATAATCAATCACATCAGCTAAACAAATTTGTTTCACCAATTCATCCAAATTATCAGCAGTCTCCATTTCCGCAGTTATTATCGTAAGCGAATTTAAAATTTGGTTGATACCCTGATCAAGCGATTGAGAAATACTGGTGGATGATTTGCTGCATTGTCCAACATAAAATAGTTTTTCGTTTCTCTTTGAAAATTTGTCTATCAATTTTTATTTTGCCATTACGAATAAATAGTGGTTCAATATCCAATAACTTGTATCTTCCACTATAAGGAGGAAGCACAAAAGCTGGTGAATCAGCGGTTCTGGAAGTCGCCGTAGAGCATACATTAAAAAACGTTTTCGACAGTTCGCAATATAGTTCAATCAAAATAGTTAGCATAAATTGGATACCATATAATTGCACCGTACTCCAATTGAAAACGTACAATTTAGTAGGCAGCTCTCTTTAAAATAGATAAGTTTGGTCGAGATGCAGATGTATTTTGGTTCATAACCTTCAATCATTGAAAGCAATCGCGCAATCCAATTAGACACTCACAGATGCACTTTCCCCACTCAACGCTCTAAACACAATATGGTGACTAGCGCAAAAATTGTTGAGCCAACCGGTACTTCTTTTAGTATCGGCCCACTAAGCGGCAAATTTTTTACTCGTCTGCCCTCCCACCACGCCAAAATTTAATCTGTTATTTCTTTAATCGGTTACCGTTAAAGAATCGTTTAAAATACCGTTTATCAGTTTACATATAAAACATGAAAGCGTATATCCTGTACTGATTAACCAACAGATTATGCAGTCTACTTGTACATGTTGTACATAGAGATTGCAATTTCCCGAGAAATGTCATTTCGCAAGAAACTGAGAATTTTGTTTCCAGTCGAATTTCATTTCTCGAGAATTCGAGAGTTTTGAAAATTTTTCTCGAATAATCTCGGAAAATCACGGGAAGTTTTGTATTTTTTAAATTGCTAAAGTTCTATCAAAACAAATACTTTTAGTGCATTGATTTATTTCAAGTTTCCTGACGAAGGAACATTTCATTAATTTTGAGTTGAAGTACAGCCCAAATAGTACACAGAGCATTTTTTCACTCTCTATTCTCTCTCAGGGCCCGCCAAAAGGGGGTTCGGCAGATTAGAAGCACCCATGTCTCTGACTGATGGGGCCTCGAGTAATTTGACAAGCCAAGAGAAACCATGGTTTGAAAATTTGAAAAATTATACATAAAGAAAATTGGCATCAAGATCTATTAAGCAATAACCACCGATGAAATGAATTTTGCTCAGGTACGAAAAATGTCTTTTTGTTGTTATTGCTGTCAGACCTGTACATAGATAGAGCGGCTTTTCATCGCAGGCCACTTGATGGAGATGGGCTGGTCATACACTCTCCATAGGGTTAGTGAAAAAATTCACCTAAACGGCCTTGTTTACGAGATAAATAACTTCAAATTCCATTTTTACTTTCTTTTACTCTAGTAAAATAAAGTATAGTAATCATGAAAATTTTGGACCTTGAGATTTTTAGAGATTTATTTGTTTTGAGGTCCCCTGAGTCCGAAAAAGTGGGTTTCGAAATGGTGTCTGTCTGTCAGTCTGTCAGTCTGTCAGTCTGTCAGTTGTCAGTCTGTCAGTATATCAGTCTGTCAGTCTGTCAGTCTGTCAGTCTGTCAGTCTGTCAGTCTGTCAGTCTGTCAGTCTGTCAGTCTGTCAGTCTGTCAGTCTGTCAGTCTGTCAGTCTGTCAGTCTGTCAGTCTGTCAGTCTGTCAGTCTGTCAGTCTGTCAGTCTGTCAGTCTGTCAGTCTGTCAGTCTGTCAGTCTGTCAGTCTGTCAGTCTGTCAGTCTGTCAGTCTGTCAGTCTGTCAGTCTGTCAGTCTGTCAGTCTGTCAGTCTGTCAGTCTGTCAGTCTGTCAGTCTGTCAGTCTGTCAGTCTGTCAGTCTGTCAGTCTGTCAGTCTGTCAGTCTGTCAGTCTGTCAGTCTGTCAGTCTGTCAGTCTGTCAGTCTGTCAGTCTGTCAGTCTGTCATTCTGTCAGTCTGTCTGTGTCCTCTCTACAGCCCAGATGGTTTAACCAATCGAACTGAAACTTCAGATTTAAGCTTTTTTGATAAATTGGGAGGTCCCAGTGAATTTTACTCCAAATCGGCTAACCGGAAGTGGCCACTCCCTTGGTCCAGAAAATTTATTTTGCAAATATCTTAAAAAGTAAGACAAAATGTTTCCAAAAATTAAAAACAAATAAAAATTAAAAATTAAAAATTAAAAAAAAATATTAAGAAAAAAATTAAATTTCTCAAAGTTCTCTGTTCGTAAAAGAAAGTCGTGTGTTGGCCACACCTCCATTTTTTCATTAATTCGACCTTCATTTGAATAATTTGAAAATTTTACTCCAAATTTAGTATCAAATTAGTATAGTATACTATATATTTGGTTATTTGGTCGTATGTCATATCGAGCTTTCATCCGGTCACTTTACATCCGTATTTTCCCCCGTACAAATTCGTGTATCTCATTAAGTTATTCTTTCATCTGGCCACATAAAGCAGCTGATGGAACAGTCGCAAACTTTAACATCAGTAAACGCTGATCCCAGTTCATCAGTAAAGAAACATCAGTAAACGCTGATCCCAGTTGCGTTGGTTTTTCTCAACGACCTTTGCTAGATATTCCTCCAATGTGCCATTGAATCTTTCCGCCATACCATCAGACTGTGGATGCAAAGGCGTTGTTCTCCTTTTATTTATACCGAGCACTTGATATATTTCTTGAAATATCACCGATTCAAAATTCCTCCCTTGATCGGTATGATTCTCTATTGGCACTCCAAATTCACTAATCCAGTTGTTCACCATGGGATCAGTTATAGTTGTTGTTTCTTGATTGTTGATTGCGTGTAGGGTAATCCTCTGGACATTTGCTGAAATAATCCATTACCACTAGCACATATTTATTGGTGCTCTCGGTGGTGGGAAATGGCCCCGACGTTGGTGCTGCGACGTTGTATTGTTACATATAGTGGGCCCCTTCACCGCCCCACATTGGTGAAATTTTTGGCACCACTCTATCACCAACTGTCTACATCCTGCCCAGCAGAATCGTTGACGTATCTTGGCCGCCAGAGTTTTATTAATTCCTAAGTGGCCCCCATTTTCTCCTCCGTGAAATTCTTTTAGGATTTGCGCAATCCGGCTATTCGGTATCATCAATAATATTTGCTTCATTTTCCCATCTGTGCTTTCCCACATTCATTTTAAACACCCATTCTCTATACGGAGGCTCTCCCATTGAGCCCAATAAGCCTTGACAATGGGAGTTTTGTCCGCGATCTCGTCCCAAGTGGGCTGGTGTTCCTTTTCCTTCCATTCCATGATAACAGAAAAATCCGCGTCATCTACTTGCTCTTTCCTAATCATTTCATCAGTCCACTCCTCGTCAGCTAGCACTTGCGTGAGCATAACGTCGATAATGCCTTCTTTTGCTTCAGCGTGACCACAATGTTTACATTCTACTGGACATGATCGTCTTGATAATGCGTCGGCATTTCCGTGTGCACTTTGCTTCCGATGTTCGATCTGGAAATCGTAATTTTGAAGACTTTCAATCCAACGTGCTATTTGTCCCTCTGAATTCTTGAATTGCAACAGCCACCGTAAAGCACCATGAACCGTCCGTAAATGAAATTTTTGTCCATAAAGATCCTTATGGAAATGCTTAACGCAATCCACTATAGCCAACATTCTTTCCGTGTTATGCAATAATTAGTGTGTGATAACACACCTCCTATACCGTCATTACTTGCATCGGTGTCCAAAATAAATTTCACGTTGGATATAGCGCCATGCACAATATTCTCCTTAGTTCCAAGAATGCTTCTTCCTGGTCATCTTTCCATTCGAATACCTTGTTCTTCCTGGTCAGCTCGTGTAAACTCTTAGCGATGTTGGCGAATCCTGGCACGAAGCGTCTATAATATGTGCACACTCCCAGAAAGCTTCGTAATTCATATAAATTTTTAGGTCTTGGCCAGTTCTTGACCGCTCCGACCTTTTCTTCATCGGTGTGAATTCCATTGGTCGTTACCAGATGACCAAAATATTCTACTTCCGTTCTGAATAGCTTAAATTTCTTTGGGCCTAACTTTAATCCGGCAGCTTGTATCCGATCCAGAACCTCTGCCAAGTTCCTTAGATGCTCGTCGAAATCCTTGCCCATAATAATGATGTCGTCCAAATATATTAAGCACGTCTTCCAATGTAAAATCTTTAGCACGCGCTCCATCAATCGTTCAAAAGTTGCAGAGACATTACATAATCCGAACGGCATAACATTAAATTGCCAAAGCCCATTACCCATACTGAATGCCGTTTTCTCACGATCTTCATCATGGACTTCCACCTGCCAATAGCGGCTTTGTAGATCTAATGTCTAATGTGTCGTCGATCCTTGGCAGTGGGTAGATATCTTTTTTCGTCACGATATTGAGCTTTCGGTAATCAAAGCAGAATCTCATGCTACTCGTCCTTTTTTTCGACCAACACTACTGGTGAGTTCCATAGAGTGTTAGATGGTTCGATTACCCCTGCCGCCTGCATATCTGTTACCATCCGATTGACTTCTTGTTGTTTTACCTCGTCACATTTGCCGATGATTGTCCCTTCTTGATGGTTTTTGTCTTATCCGAGAGATTTAAAGTCCTAATTCGTACTCTATAGTCGTTGTCTAGTTTAACTAAGACTTTCCCGAATATAATTTCCTTGGCTCCGCTCTTCCCTTTGTTAGCTTCCATAACCGACAAGCTGAATGACCCGGAACTTCCCTCCAATCTTCCCCATAATATCGTCTCCGAGTTCGGTAGCAGCTTCTTCGAATTAGTTGCTCTTGTACTTCTAGGTTAAAGTGGCAACGCGATGTTATCGTAAGTTAATACGCCTCGTCCAACATTCATTACGAAGTCATTTGCCCTCATGAAGTCCATCCCCAAAATGACTTCATCCACAACATCTGCAATCAGCCCTTCTTGTTCGAAAAGAGTTCTGCCGATCCTTATATTCACGATCTTTTACTTTTTATTATTGCACTGCCTCCTATTGCCGTTTGTAACTTCAACCCGTTAGCTGGTTGTACAGCTCCACAAATCATATCTTTTGCGGAGAATCGTGCGATTTGTCATCAATGTCGCCTTTAATTGTTAAGTTGTCACTGCCTCCTGCTACTTCCAAAACGCGGATGGAGGTTATGGTGCAATCGGTTGTGGCACTCAGCTTCTGCCCTTTAAGCTAACTCTTTTAAGTTTAACGACTCCGTCGTTATTTGGCCCTCTTACTTGGACACGATCTGCGCTCCGCTTGATCGTCACTGCATAGGAGATGATGATCTTCCCCGTTTTCTTCTTAATTCTCAGCAGTCCCACATGCCCAACATCTGATTTTTCCGCTTCCATCTCAGTATGTTGGTGCTGACCGCTCGGTATTTATGTTGGTGTTGATTTCCACTCGGTGTATTTTCATTGACGGTTTATTGATAGCTTTGTAATCTCATTCGTCAACCCGCAAACGATGGTTATGGTGCAGGTTGCTTTTGGTGTCAACTTTAAGCCTGTCCATGTAATCGGCCGACGTACCTGTATGTGCTAGATGCTTTTCAATTCCATGCGATAGATTTCCCGGTTATGGTCACTGCCGTACTTCCAATCTAGCGCGTTCATTATTTCGAGATAAGTGTTGCGCTCCTGTTCCGGAATAGTTTGTAAAGCCTCTGTTGCTTCGCTTTTGAGGGCCACAATAACCTCTCAAATTGAAATTTGAAAATGCCGAAACATGTTGTTCCGTCGAAGTTTGGTGGCTTTAACTTGATTGATTGAACGGTCTGTAATATTTGCATAGTTGTTCCACTTGCCTTGACATCAGTTAATTCTTTCTCGAGACGTTGAAATTTCTGTTCAAGTTGTTGAATCTTCGTTTCTAATTTAAGTTGAAAGTTGAGTTAACTACAAGATGACTCGACTCCGTTTATAGTAAAATATAACCTTGGTTCAAATCAGGTTGAACCCTAAGCAAAAACGTACTCAATGTTCAAACTTTACTGCAAACACCAATGGTTATAGGGTTATAAACTCAGATAACGCACTAAAATTTAAATTATTGTCCGCAAGAAAACATTCGTGAGGCATTTTTAATCTATTGTGTTTATACAAGAAATATTTTAAGCATTACCAAATATTAAAATAAAATTTTGCTCTTAAAATGTTTCTATGTGTTACCTATAGTTCAAGGTCGAATCATGACGTGCGTTAAATAATTGATTAAAACGCTAAATAATCAAACCAATTATAAACGAATTCGATTCATTAACACATCATGATGCGTAACCCGCCATAATTACAGAATTATACATTGCACAATCATATCGACTTTATTAGTTTAGCTTAAAATGTTCAATTATCAATTGGCCGTATTAACAATCGTGATTGTTTTATTTGGATCCAATATCGCCTACAAATCATACCAAGATTATAAAGTTTACTCGGTCCATGCAAAAGATGAATCTGATCTAAAGTTGCTGCAATCAATTTCAAAGAATTTAACCGGAATTGATTTTTGGGATCGTCTTCACCATGATACAAATACTAGTTATCGTGTTATGGTGGAACCTGATTCGATTGAAAATTTTGTCCAACTATTGAATGCAAATAAAATAGAAAATCAAGAAATTATCGGAAATTTACAAAAAGTGATTGAAAATGAAAGATTATTGAATGTACAACCGTTAAAACGCCGTAAACGTCACGGACGTAGACGTACCGGACCAACGATAGACTTTGAACATTATTGGACATATGACGAGGTGGTCGCATATCTCAATTATTTAGCCGTTAGCTTTGAAATGTTTACAAAAGTTTCGAAGGTAGGAAAATCTGAAGAGGATCGTGATATACTAAAAATTCTGATACGAGGCGAAGAACTAACTACAAAGCCACAAATTATTTTGATAGATGCAACATTACATGCTAGAGAGTGGATTACAACAATGTTTGCTATTTACATAATATATGAATTAGTCGAGAATCGTGAGAAAAATCTGCATTTACTACAAAATATTAATTGGATTGTTGTACCAATCGTCAATCCCGATGGTTACATTTATACTCATGAAAATGATCGATTTTGGCGGAAAAACCGTAAATTACTTGAAGATACAGATTGTATTGGTGTTGATATTAATCGGAATTTTAAATTTCATTGGGATACGGAGGGAGGCTCATCAGAAGACCCCTGTGATGAGGACTATCGTGGGCCAAAACCAGAGGCCGCCAAAGAGGTGCAACATTTAAGCACATTATTACAATCGATGGTAAACATAAAATTATATTTGACATTACATGCTTACGGTGAATATATTTTGTATCCGTATAGTTACAGCCATAAGTAAGTTCTCACAAACATTTTTAAATTATTATTGTACAATTGTACATATTCGTTCATACATTATATAATGTATTATTTTTGATTAATCATGTTCGTAGAGAAACAATTTACGATTTCGAAACTCATCAGTTGCTTGGAACACTCGTACGCGATGAAATTAATAAGTACAATACACTGCATCACCAAAAAGCGGATTATAAAATTGGCCAATCAGCAAATATGTTGTTTGTTTCAAGTGGAAGAAGTGATGACTATGCCGCTGGTTCTCTAAGATTTCCTTTCGTATTTTCAATTGAACTACCTGGCGGAGGTACTTACGGTTTTGATATTCCAACCGGCGACATAAATGCTGTGGTTCACTCCAGTTTTAGGGCGATCAATGTTTTTGGAAAATATTTTGCACATAAAATATAATTAAAATATTATTGGGTTTTTGTATAATAATAACTTTGATTGATTAAACCAGATTTATAAACATAACTCTTTATTGTTATTAATTGGAATTAGAGACGTCAGTATCCCATTAGAATAGGGAAAGGGTTGGTCTCAATTTGACAAACAAAGAAATTCAAAAAAAAAGATTCCAAAAAACCAAGTTTTTTAAATTTATACTATATAACAAATTTTTGCAAGTTTAGTTCGGATGATTTATAGAAATTTCAATATGTATTCATAGAAATTTGAACATTTTTCAAAAAATTGTGTTTTTATTAATTATTCCCAGAAGGATGGCAAGAAATTATGTAGCGTCGTATGCAGCGTCCTTTTTGTTTTCAAATTTAAGTTGTTCGTGATTAACAAAAATGTAGAGTATTCTGATCCTCTAAAAATCAAAATATCTGGTAATTCTGTCTTAGCCGACTGGGGCGCTGTCACGGAGAAGCACAATTTATTGCCACAATCTGGCGCTTGAGTCTTAAATTTTCTTGCAGGTTCACCCTTCTTTTTCCACTGCATAGTCTTGAAAATGATAGTCATCTGCATTGAATCTTTTTAGGACGCCGGATTCTTGGCAGTCACATCCTAGCAGATGGCACTCATCCTACGCTCAGCTTTGACAGATGCAGACGTTGAAAGCAAAATTGCAAATGCACTTCCAACAGAAATCTTAAGCCTTCTGGTCAATTTTCCAATATGTATTCGCACAACGGTTCTCTAATAAAAGATACTCTGCTAAAATTACATGAATGTGAAGGCGATTGTTGACCACTAGTGAATACATTTAGCCATTTGGCTACAGTGAAATATGTTGGCCCAGATCCATCCTAAACTTATGGCGTTTTAACAAACAATTTAAAAGAAAATTTGATTGTTTGTTTCTATCTCTGCAATCTTTTCTGGTGCTAAAAGGTACTCCCAACTCTTTCCCAGTTCGCTTTTCACTTCCTACCTTAAGCAGTAGCCAAATCGAGGACGTATGGCTATAGGCTCAGTTGACTCAGTTTAAACCACCTGCACATTGCTTTGCTTCATGCCAACCTAAAGTGCTGACATGAAAGGTGAGTCGACCCATGGATTCCGCACTCTCAACAGGGGTTCATAGATGTGTTCATCTTCATCACCGATCGTAATCAGATGATGAAAAATTCCTTTTGCATCTCACCCCTTTAGGGATCCGAACACGGTACCTTCCGATGCAACCGCCACAGCTTTAACCACTGCGCCGTTGGCTCGGTAAATTTCATTCTAAGGCTGTTTTCGGATCCGGTACTTATTTCATAACTATTGACTGTAGGTGGATAATAATGAATTTCTGATAATTCTGCGTATTGATTACCTGGTTCTGGACGGGCAGCATGAATCGTTCACCCTCCGCAAAGACATCTACAATACTTAGCCATTTGTTCGACGCTTCATTGTCGACATGCATTTGGCCGTTGATTGAATACATTAAGATAATATCACCGAGATTTTCGCCGCTACGATCGAGTAATGTCTCCACTGTCGTTTATAATAGAGAAAAAAATGTAGAAACTAGTTTAGCTCTTCTAGCACGTTATAAACTGCAAAATTATGTTTTTTATTATAATATTTGTATTAGTATTAGTGAAAATTGGTGTAACTTTTCGCCTTCATTGTTTTGTTTTAATTTTTTCGTTTTTTTTATATTTTTGCTTACGAAATGTTCCACAATTTAATTACTAGATAAAAGTTCATTGACCGACATCAAAACATAAACAAACCTAAATTTATTAATGTACACAATAATTCAATTGTGTGTGGTTTTGAAAAGAAAATTTGATTGGGAATTTTTTTTTCAGCTATCCATTAAGGATTTGATAAAATGCTAGTTTAAAATGGGAGTAGACTTTATTATCATTTACATTTTTGGCTGCTTTTGGGTTTTGTGTGGTTTTGATTGTTAACCAAGGATTTTTACGAGTAAAGTTTATTGACCTATGTCAACCTATGTACATATATAAATAAATATAAAAACAAACATAAATTTTTTACAAATCAATTTTTTAAGGAAATTGAAATTGGTTTTAATTTATTTATTTTATCAATGGTAATATATGAAATTTAAAATTGTTATTGAAATTATTAAAATTAATTTAGATTAAAGATGATTTATTATATCGAATTTTTTAAATTTTTTTTGGCATTTTTGACTTTGGCATTAATAATTTTAATTTTTGCTCGGATCAATACTTTCAAGATATGACGGATTATAATATTTCTATGCAGATCATCTGTGCATGCGACTTTAATTGAATTGCACATACCAAATAAATTTTGTAATACTTCTTTTTTGAAACAGAATTTATCGAAATTATCGGTAAAAATGTCCACTATTGTTTTTGTTATTTTAACAAACAACGCATTTGGTACTTTCAAACTACCATTTACAATATTCTCATACTGATGTGAATCTATTAACAAATTGGCGGCTGAAGCTTCTTCAGAATTTTGGCAAATCATTAAATTTTCGCAACATGCACATTAAAATTTTTTTAAGCAAGCATGAGCTATATAACCGTTGAAATATGACATTGACATACTGTTAATTGTTTGACTTGGATTTACTTCTGATGCTTTTTGAGAGTGAGAGTCTACGTTATTGTGTTCAATTTCATCCTCGAAATCAGAAACATCATATTCACAATAATTTGTTTCATCGTCGATCTCGCCCTGCTGCCCCGAGTCGAGAAGTAAATTTCCTATAGTTTAAATTTAGAAAGTTATAATTAAATTCAAATAATTTATTGTAAATTGTTTTACATTTACTAACAGTGAAATATGGCGATTTTCACATTTACTATTTTGTAAATTCATATATAAAAATACGCTAGTATTTGTATGTATGCTTAAGCATAATAAAAACTATGGAAACCTGCGTGAGGTTATTATTTTTTTATAAAGATAATATTAATAAAAATATGAAATTGAACATTAAATTACCAGTGTTGGTTACGTCTAAAGGTATAATTTTTAAAGGAATTTTATCTGCTTTTTGGTCTACTGAATTATTGTTGTGTGTAGTGCTGGCTAAGTCTTAAAAATTTGAAAAAATGCATTAAACCAAAATATAAAAAAATATAAAATGTAGAAAAAGTTTGGGAAATCTACATAATGTGTTATTGTTATGGTTGCCATACTTGAAATGTCTTCCTTGTTTAGAAGTACACGTGCATCGGACTGGCCGTAAGATGAAGTATCGCTGGGCATCATGTGGTAAAAACACATTTCTTTTAAATTTTTATGCAAACGAAGTGCTGATGGGTTTCTTTCATAAGATCCTCTATTAGTCCTGATAACTGAAATAGTGTTTTCTATACAATCTGAATTTAAATTTGCTGTCAAAATGTATTTTTAATCGGTACATTTGATTAAGTCCCAAAGTTGCAAAATTCCATTAATTGACTGTTGCATTCCAGAAAAACAGTATTCAGCCATTCCATTCGATTTCTTCCAAGTAGCTATCCACTCAACAGATTGTTTTAAATTTTCTAAAATTTCTTCAGATTCTTCTGACAAGGCATTATTATTAGGAATATTTGAATATTTTATTTTCTTGTTAAATTAACAAACAATTTATTTAATCGGAAAAAAAATTGGCAGTGGTAAGAGCTATCGATTTTTCATTCGCGGTAAACAAATCTGTGTGTGGTGCCGCGTATATAGCTGTCGAAACATGATGACTGAAAACTTGAGTCGCAAGTTTTACTCTCATTTTTTGAAACGAATCTGGCTTAATATGGGCTTCTGTCAGTTTGTGCATTGATCTTATTATGCTATTTGCACTATTAAATAGTTTAGCTAAAATACTCCATGATACTTCATTCTCACCAATTAAAAAATTTGATTTTAAAAGATTGTTTCGGAAACTTTTAAAAAGATGGACAACATCATAAAAACAGAATATTTTTTTGTTCTGTATTGTCACATAAGGCTGAGAAATACTAACACCTAGTTGTTTGTATGCAGTCCTATTTGGCGATCCTTGATCGCAAATTACAGCGTATACGTTTATTTGATTTGTAATCAAAATATTTAGGGTCGATTTTAGAATTTCTGAAAGCTGAATTCCGCGAACACTACCACAATAATATCCAATTATCTAATTGCAAGAAAATAAAAAAAAATTATTGAAACATGTTCCAATATTTTAAATTGTAAATGGAATACCTTTTTCCAAGGTTTATTGAATCCTCTCAACATAAATAAAAGAGCATATTCCGAAAATGATCTTTCGCGTCCTAGCTCACCTAGGTCACTAAAACCATATACACAATCCTCTTTAGTGTTATATTCCAACTCTGTCTTAATGCTCATTTCATCGAACACTAAAACGCAGCGTTTCTCGAGTTCAGGTGTATCTTTAAATTTCTCATTTAACATTTGTAAAATTTTTATAGAAATTACGGTTGAAAATTCAATAGTATTATACCATATCTTACTATGGTACTTGGGCTTGGAAGTGTAAACCCTTCTTTTAATAAAAATTTATAAAAGCTTGGTGACCTGTAGTGAAATTTCAGAAATAGATCTTTTTCTTCTGAAGTCCATTTTGAGTTTGCCGTATGCATCGTTTGAGCCTTTACAAATGTTTTTACACTTCCACTTCTTCCTTCCATTATTTTATTGAGAATACATTCGATGTCGTTTTTTAAAATTTCGTTAGGTTTTAATTTTTTTTTTTCGGGGTGAACGTAATAATAGTTCAGTAAGAATTTCATACTGATCGGTTTGTAGAAAGTTGGTAGAAGAAGTAGATATATCTAGAATTTCTGGTATAGGAAACTGAGATTCATGTACGTATGTATGTATGTTATTTGCTGACGATAACTCTTTAAATGGATTTCTATATGTTTTGGGCATATTTTCTTTATAAACTGCAAGCGATTCGTTATTGTCGTTACTAACATGATCACTTACATTTTCATTGTTTTGACATATATTAATTTTACAATGTAAAATTTCCGTTTCACTACTTAAATAATTTTTTGGTACCTATGGCATTAAAACTAAGCCTTGTTTTAAATTCACTTTTATTTATAAATTTTGGTTCGAAATGATCGGCACACAAATAAACTTTTTTTTTTCGAACATGCATATAGCGACTTGTTACCAAAATGTATTATCGTCTATCACCTTGAGGAATCAAAAACCTTGGAATCCCATATGATTTTTTGTTTAAACAATTCAAATATGAACAATATGCCATTGCCATAATAAAAATAAAATAACGATTAACTTTTAAATTTTATGTATTTCTACTTCCGATAAATGAACTGATGAAAACAAAAATCGATTTAGTAACAATATCAAAAATAATAACTGTGTTTTTGTTAACACTTACAAAGAAAACAGAACACAAGTAAACGAAATCAGCTTGTTCGCAAAGGATAAAACATTTATATCTATTGTGATAGAAAGAGGAAACCATCCGACGACTTATTGAATTTTTATAAAGAATATTGTTTTAGTGTTGGTCATTAAAAAACAAATCAAAATAGAAAAATTGTGTGTTCTTTTCTAGCTACATCATTATAATGCAACCCTATCTCAGTTCTTCTTTAACCTTACATGAATTGTACAAGCTCTTCTTTAACCATGTGAAATACGAAACAAAAAATTGATGTTGTTGTTGTTTATCACAGTAATACTATCTCTATATGTTCAATCAACGATTTGGCTTAGGTCATGTTAATGTCTTCCATAAAGCGACCTCTGAGACCATGCTAATATTTTATCCTGATCTATAATATTTCTGGTTTCGTTGGTACTATCAGAATGGTTATAAGTTTATGTTTGTTTTGTGTCTGCTTTAACTATTGCATTATGTAGTGGTAATGTGGATTTGTTTAGTATAAAAATATTCCCGGGCCTTGTGTATGATTTTGTGGTGCAGATTTTAAATGTCTATTAGGCCTCTTCCACTTTGGAGCAGTTAGCTTTGGTCCTGTTCGGTATGAACAGACTTATGTAAGGGGTAGTCTTACGGTGACACCTAGAGTAGAATAGAATAAGTTATTCAATGGGGCAAAGTTTATTGTACTAAAATGGAATTTTCCGTGATAAAAATTGTTACGTAATGTTTCTACACTATTCTAACTAGAAAAATCATGAGCTTTCTAGAAGTTTGGTTTGTGTATATAAAAAGGCGAACGAAGTCGAATTGGATTAGTAGTATTTGGTAAGCGACAGTGTGAAGATTAAAAAGGAATTAAAAAGTGATTTAAAAAGTGTTTTAGGTGGAAATAAAAAGTAAAAGTGAATAGTAAAATTGTGCGAAATAAAAATTATAAATGTACAGTAAAATTTGGGAATAATTTATATAAAGTGATTTTGTGAATTTTTATTACTGGTTGTAATAATTTGTGTGTGAAATAAATAAATTCGTTGCTGATAAATTGAATTGATTTTGTTGTATTCACGATCCAGTGATACAAACCTTGATTGACAAGGTAAAAACGTAACAATTGGTGACAGCGGAAGGATTGTGAATATAAAGATAAAGAAAATGATTCTCAACGAATTAAAAGTTCCAGAATTAAAAAGAGAACTAGAGAAACGGTTTTTGGCCACTGATGGTAGTAAAGCAGCTTTACAAGCGCGACTACGTGACGCCATGGAGAAAGTAGGGTTGAACGCTGACCATCATAATTTTGGCGTGGAAGTAACGGATGCGACAACTGTAGAGAAGACAGGAGATAAACAGCCGTCAGTCGAAATAACACAACTACCATCTGGAAGTTTCGATTTGTCGCAGTTAGTAGCTGCTATGAACCAGATGGCGGGACAGATGAGTCTAATGAAACAACGAAACGAACGACAGCTAGGAGAAATTAAAAATCAAATGGCGCAACAAGCAGTGCAGTCAAACCAAGAAATTAAAAATGAAATGGAACAACAAAATGTGCGGCAGTTGGAGACTATAAACCAGTCAAACGAAGAACTTAAACACCAGATGGAGAAACAAGGAGAAGAAATTAAAGACCAAATTACAGATGGTCATAAGAGAATCGACGATAAACTTCTCGAATTATCAACTAACATACATGGTGAAGTGGAGAAGCTGCAAATGGAGATTCAACAGGTTGACCAAAAATTAGAAACGGAAGTCCAACTTGTCAAAGCGGAGGTTCAACGTCTCGAGAAAGAACTAAATGATGTCAAGACAAGTGGATCAACGACGCAAGTGGTTCAAACCGTCCAATTAATCAAGTTAAAGCCACCAACATTTGACGGTACAACATCTTTCGGCATTTTCAAATTTCAATTTGAAACGGCAGCCAATCAAAACCGTTGGAGTGATGAACATCTTTTTGCAGTTATTATAGTGTCCCTTAAAGATGAAGCAGCGGAGGCTTTACAAACCATTCCTGAAAAGGATCGTGAGTACGGCAGTGACCACAAGCGGGAAATTTATCGCAAGGAACTGAAGAGCCGCTACCAAAAGGGAGGAGAATCACTTTAGGAATTTTCATCGGCAATCGAGCGATTAGTATATCTAGCGCATACCAATTCATCGGCCGATTATATGGAAAGGCTAAAAATTGACGCATTCATTGACGGCATTCAAGATCCATGCGGCGGTGATGTTGTCACCTAAAGCAACCTTTGCGAAAACCATCGGTTGTGCGTTAACAAATGAAACTGCACAAGCCATCACCAAACCGTCTATGAAAATACGCCGAGTGGAAATCGACACCAGCATAAATACAGAGCGGTCAGCACTAAGATACCGAGACGGAAGCGGCAAAATCAGATGCTGCGCATGTGATAAGGTCGGTTACATCTCTCGTGACTGCTGGGAAATAAGAAGAAAACGGGGAAGATCACCATCTCCTGTGCAGCGACCATTGGTCTCTCCACACCTGAGAGAATTAAAGAGAGAATTTTAGCAGGTTATGACGTATACCATTACCATGTAAAGTATAAAATTTTGTTACTGTGTGTTGTCATTAATTTAATTTTGTTCGTGTGGTATTTGTACCAGTAAGCATCAAAAATTACAATCGGGTGAAATCGGTTCAAATTTTTTGATGCTTTTCTTCCTATGGGAATATATTTTCCCGTACTGTTTAGATTGGGAACGTGGGAATATTGACATTTTAAATTGTATGTTTTAGGTTTACATTTTTTTTGTCAATTTGAATAAAATTTGGTTTTAGATGGAGAATAAATTTAAATTAACCTAAATTAATATGTACATATATATATGATAAGTAATGAATGTGTGTTAGTGCGTACAATATAGTGGAGTATTTATAATACATGTACACGTACAATATAGTGGAGTATTTATTTTTTATCTATAATTTTAAAATATTGTAGAATTTTGAAATAATTTGGCTGAAGTTTAGCTTTTGGCGGCTACTGATTTTTGCCCCATTTAAATTTTAAAAATCTAATATAATTTATATTCTAAATCCCTAATATTTTAAAATTAACTCTCGTTAATCTCAAATAAAAAATAAACAAAAACAGAACATTCACTAACACATCAACATTTGAAAATACTATTGCGTTCCGGTTATTTACTCCCATACTCTCATGTACACAACAAAATCGCAGTACTGAAGTCTTTTGGCTTGCGTCTGCCTTCCCAAACACTCCTACTTAGTGTTCGCTGATGACAAGAGAGTTTTTTTGACACTCGAAAATTATTTCTTTTATCGGCGTAAAAAAATCCCAAATTTCTGCGAATTGAAAAATTAAAATTAAAATAATATGTAATGCTTCGATTTGAACAATGATAATAACAAAAAATATTAAAATAATAAAAACAAAATGTGATGTTGACGTTTAAAATAACAATATTATACGTCAAGTACAAAAACTGTTCCCTCATGACATCAAAAAAAATCCGGATATTTTATTAAAGTGAAGTTAGCGGGAGTAATATTTATCAAAAATATCCGGATATTTTCTGTCAAAACGCCATCAGTGAACATACGGACTTTTATTTGGATTTTTTTGGAGTTTTTTGAACAGCCAAAAATTATTTCTTTTATCGGCGTAAAAAAATCCAAAATTTTTGCGAATTGAAAACTTTAAATTAAAATAATATGAAAAACATCTAAGCAAGGACATTAATTAAAAATATTAAAATAATAAAAAAGAAAATGTGACGTTGACGTTTAAAATGCCAAGTCAAGAACACAAGCTGTTCACTCATATCATAAAAAAAAATCCAGAGATTCTATTAAAGAGATGTTAGCGGGGGTAACATTTGTCTAAAATATCCGGATATTTTCTGTCAAATGGCCATCAGTGTACATACGGACTAATTCATGTTAGGACGTGTCCGATTTCTGTGTTAAATATTTCTGCTGTAATAATTATGACATTATTTTGTATGCAACCAAATTAACACCGCCACTACATTGTTGTAAATTTGACACTTCTGTAACAATCTTCTTAAACAAAAGCGCGCAATAACAATAATTAAGCCGTATCACGTCAATTTTTTTGTAAAAAATAACACAAATGCATTTTTATGAAAATTAAATAAAATTTTCAACGAACTTATTACAAAATGGGGAAGAGAAAAATATTTCACTTACGTCAAAATTATTACAAAAAAAATATCATAAAATTCGGACACTTAAGTACTTTTCGTACCAGGCGTCTCGGCTTTGAGCGTCGTAAATAAAAAATTTTTATTTCGTTTTTTAATTATGCAAAATTTGTTTTATTCGATTGAGACCGTTTAATTTTATAGTAATAAATTCAATTTGTTGAAAAATAATTTATTTTTAAGTGATAATTTAAAAAAAACAAAATATATTACAATGAAGTTAACTACAAAGCCAAGGCAATGCGTTCCAAACTCGACTGCGAGATTTTATAGTAGTACAAAGCGAAGTGCTTTCTCAACATAACCTACAAATCACATTTTTTGCACAAATATTTCATACTTATCAAAAAATCTAGCTCATATGTACATAACAAATTTAGAATACCTCATTTCTTGCTATAATTCACGTGTAAAATAGACCTAAATAAAATATTTAATAGCAACCGAATGTTCAAAGTCAACGCCACCGGTATGAAAGGTCTCAGCTTCGCATTTGTGATAACTAAATATTTCGAGGCGAGGCGCCTGGTATGAAAAGTACTTTATTTGTTGATTTACGGTTTCGATAAATTTAGCTCTCAAAATTTTCCGAGTTAAAGGTCTATTGGGTTACTCCTACAATTTTCTATTTTATTCGCTAGAGGCGCTTCCTTGTAATACAATTATGAAACGCACTCATCAATTTTTATTTTTTCGTTGGTAGCGAACCTGTCAAACAATTTTATTCATTTATCTGAAAACTGTCATCGCGGGTAAAAGAAGACGAATTTTACTTTTTCTAACGAAATCCAATAACAATTAATTATAAATTCGGTTTTCTACTTAATAATTCATAATTATAGTGTACAAATAATAATTTAATAGACAAAAAACTTAGTATGGCTACAGAATCAATATTACCAGACGATATTAATCGTCAGTCATCGCTATCAACAAATAATCCTTTGGAGCAATTTGTTTTGCTTGCAAAAAAAGCAAAAGGGGCTGCGTGCACAGAACTAATTAGTCAAGTACTAGAAACAAATGGTGTTCATTGTTTTGGGGAATTACTAGCGATGCCTAATATTGCAGAAGTAAGTAACTACGTTGTCTTATCAACCTAAAAAATTTGATAATATTAATATATGACTAACGCACATGTTCGTTTTATATTCCAGCTTGAGAATAGCCCAAATAGTAAATTTTTTAATTCATTAAATTTATTTGCGTATGGAACATATCGACAATATCTAGAGAATAAAGATCAATTCATTGATCTGACGCCCACCATGCAAAAGAAGTTACAGCACTTGACTATTGTTTCTTTAGCTATCAAAACGAAATGTATTCCCTATAATGACCTCCTGAAAGAGTTGGACATTAAAAATGTTCGCGATTTAGAGGACATAATTATTGAGGCGATCTATGCAAATATAATAAACGGTAAATTAGATCAAAAAAATAAACAACTAGAAATTGATTATGCGATTGGCAGGGATATACGTCAAGGTGATGTTACACAAATTGTGGGCACACTACAGGAGTGGTGTGATTCTTGTGAAACTGTGCTCAAATGTATTGAAGAACAAATTAATTGGGCGAACAAAGAAAAGTCGCGGCGAATCAAGCATAAAGAAAAAATCGATACCGAAGTACATAATTATTACAAATAACTAAAAAATGTTTGTAAATTACCGCAATTCATAAAATTTTGCATGTCATTTTTTAATTGTAGATTGTAAACTTGAAAAAAGCTTTAAAGACCCAATCAAACGATACCGATGAAGCGATGGCAACTGATTCGCGGGAAGCCCTATCCGTCTTGGAGTTACGTAAAAAGCCGAGCAAATCAAAAAGTGGTAAAGGTAAGTCCTGGAATTTTCGACAGTATATTTCTTAAACAGAAGCAACGTAACTAACAAAACTTTTTAAAATTAAAAAAAAAAAAATTGAAAATACAATTATTTGTAAAACTAATTTTAAGGTGGTTGAATGATGTTTTAAAAGAATGACAAATTTATTAAAAATAAAACATGTATGTTTTTATTATTTTAGCCGAAATTTAATGTTTTTGATTTATGTTGTGGTGTAGCAAATTATAATATTATTTATGTTTGGATTAATTATTTTATTTATTTAATTTTGGTTTGGGTTTTTATTTTTTTTTTATATTTTTTTGATTTGGTTTTCTCTGTTTTTTTACCCTCATTTTAGCTGGCATCAGATTAAACAGATAGAAAGGGATTTCTTTGCGCTAAATACCTCGCACATTCACAATGTTCGATGTCCCTCTTGAAGTTTTTTTTTAAAGAAAATCAGAAATATTTGTTTAATTTAATTTAATTTTTTTTTATTTAATCAATTATGATTTTCGTTTTTTTTTGTATTGATCAACAAGCATTTCATTTTTATTGATTCTGTTGGTTTAATACTGCATTATTTAGATATTTAAATATTATTCTGTTGAAATAATTGTTTGTGATTAAAAGATAAGAGAATAAATTTAATAAAAAATATCAAACATTATGTTTAGTTTTAAATTATTTTTTTCTCATGAAAACAAGTCGTGAATTATTTTTTGAATTGAAATAAAAGTAGGAATGAATTAAATAATTCGAACTTTTGGTTTGAATTATTTAATTCAAAACAAAGTACTTGTGGTTGTGAGTACATAGTTTGCTAGCGGCAATGGAACACACTTATTATAAATCCAAAATAATTTGTTGCACAAAAGTATTTCCATAAGAATTTTACAACAATAATTGCTAGCAACACGAATTAAATAATTCGAACCAAAAGTTCGAATTATTTAATTCGTGTCGCTAGCAATTGTTGTTGTAAAATTCTTATGGAAATACTTTTGTGCAACAAATTATTTTGGATTTATAATAAGTGTGTTCCATTGCCGCTAGCAAACTACTCACAAGTACTTGTACCACAGAAGAAGGATTAACCAGAATAGACATTGCGTGGACCAAATTTTTTTTTCATCTTACCTTCTTTTTTCGCATTATTAAGTATTGACGATTGTAAAAGTAGGGCAAGCGCCTCTCGAGGAAAAAAGTTAAAATGAGGCAACATAAATGCGACGAAAGAAAATTTTGCAATCCGGTAATTAAAAATGGTTTTTATAATCCAAAATTGGAATTATTTGCAATCTGGTAAGTAAAAATTGTGTTTACAGTTCAAAATTGGAATTCTTTACAACAATTTCGAACGTCAAATTATCAGCTAACTCAGTTTAAAAAATGTCCGCTAGGTGAAATTTGTGATGCTTCAATCGTCAATAATTATTTTTGAATAATTGAATTTTTGAATTTTTACTTACCAGCAGATTGCTAATAATTGTAAATAATTTCACTTTTGGATTCTAAAAATAATTTTTAATTACCGGAATGCAAAATTTTCTTTCGTCGCATTTGTGATAATTGCCATTTTGACAGTAGCCTCATTTTAGTTATTTTCTTCGAGAGGCGCTTTCTCTACTTTTACCATATTGACGATTGGAGCATCACAGATTCCACCTGGTGGAAATTTTTTAAACTGAGGTAGCTGCTAATTTGACGTTCGAAATTGTTGTAAAGAATTCCAATTTTGAACTGTAAACACAATTTTTACTTACCAGATTGCTAATAATCGTAAATAATTCATATTTTGGATTATAAAAACAATTTTTAACTACCGGATTGCAAAATTTCCTTTCGTCGCATTTATGAGAAATGTCATTTTAGCAGTTGCCTCATTTGAACTTTTTTCCTCGAGAGGCGCTTTCTCTACTTTTACAATCGTCAATAGTAGTTAATACAAATTATGCTGTCAAAACCATACTTGTCAAATAAATTCACTAACTACACTGAGTACGTTTATGCTCAGCGCCGAGTCATCTTTTAGTTAACTTTGGATCATCTAGTAGTTGGGTTATGTATTCTTTGGTTTACTGGTTTAGATTTGAAATAATAAAAATTGAGAATCCCTAACAGTGAGTACGTTTATGCTTAGGGTTCAACCTGGTTTGAACCTAGGTTAACTTTTACTATAAACGGAGTCTAGTCATCTTGTAGTTAACTCAACTCGACCTAAAAAATTTCTAGGGTCGAGTCGAGTTAACTCTAAAAACATTCACTATAAACGGAGTCGAGTCGAAAAATAAAAACAACAAAAAATAATAATAAAAAGACACCATTTTGATTTCTTAATTCGTGTGCGCATCTTCGATTTTTGTGTGGCAATAAAACTTTGTTATTTTGTTTTTATAAAATTTAGAAAATATTACAAGTAAAACATATAAACATACGATAGTAAATGATTTTTTTTTGACGTTTCTGACTCGGTTTCAACCTAGTTTCGACTCGACTACGATTTGACTCTGCAGTAGAAACGCTAAGAAAGATAACTACAAGACGATCCAAAGTTAACTAAAAGATGACTCGACGCTGAGCATAAACGTACTCAATGGGTAATTTAAAAATAAAATTATAACGTTTTGTATATTTGTCATTTTATATGCGTGATTTACACGTTCCAACAATGTTTTTCCAACTTTTTTTGTTGAGACTTAGAGCTACACGCAATAGAAAATATTTACATGCGATAAAAAGAGAAAAGTATAAAACGAAAATGTCGGTCATGCTATAACTTTGTGGCGGTATAAAATCTACGATGTCGAATAGGGCGATACTACAACTTTATGTTTCAAAATTACAACTTTTCTGGCTAAAATAAAGCTTTTCGAAAGTAAACTTCCATTTTTAAACAAAAATTTATAAAAAAATCAAACAAAAATGTCGGGCATGCTATAATTTTTTGGCGGTATAAAATCGACAATATAATTTTTGGCGAATGCCGCAGCGATACCACTTTATTTATCAAAATTACAACTTTTCTTGGCTAAAATGAAAATTGTTCGAACGTAAATTTTAATTTTTAAATAAAAATTTTAAAAAATAAAAATAAAGCGCTATAAAAATTTTACAAATCGCCATTTTTAATGTGTTTGTTGTTGTTTGTTTCCATAAAATATACTCGGGTCGAGTATATTTTATAGTCCAAAAATTTTTTTTGGAAACAAAGTTGAAAAAAAAAGAAAAAAAAGTCCAACAAAATTTTGTTTGTTTATATATTTGTTCTTGTCTTTCAAATGGAATTCGCGATATACTAATCTCTTCATTTTTTGTTGGGAAACATTGTTGGAACGTGTAAATCACGCTATACACACCATTACATCATAAATAAAAGGAATATAGCAAGATACATTAAGAATATAACTGGCGCTTAAAATAATCAGCGGTAAAAAATGTAAAATCGTTGATCGTCGCATGACTTATACTACCATACATTTAAATTGTACAATATACCTACATTTGAATTTGTGTGTATGTAGGTTTATGCATATAGAAACAAGAATGAAGAACATAGCCAGTAAATGGATAGAGAAAAATAAAAAAAAAATACTTTATTGAAATGCCTTAGAAAAGAATAGAATCAAAACCAACAATTCATCCAAATTTTTTTTTATTTTTTATTTAATACGTCCCCGTGCGCACACAAAGTGTTGTAGTTTTAATTATGTTACTATCCTTGTTGTACATTATTGTGAAGGAAAACAAAGGAGATTCTTTCGTTTTTATACTATACAAGTATAGTAAACAAAACTTTATGAATGAACGAAACAATAAAAAACGCAACCATATGATTAAGTTTCACTAGTATGTGTATATATTAAGAAACGAACGATCGTTTCCATACCATACCATTCGCTTATAGATTTTTTTATTTTTTTTTTATTTTGAGAATTTTGTCAGTGTATCCTATTCTTATTTTTTGAATTATATTTTATTTGTGTGTGTACGCATTTAAAAATGCACATTATTTTAAAAAACCCAAATCTCTAAAATAAAGAAGGGAATAAAGATTTTTATTTTCCTACGACACGAAAGCAACTCCTGCGTTTTCTCTTTTTCTAAAAGTAGCAACCGACAAAAGTTTTTGGAGTGATCACTTTTATTTGCTTTGGTAATTAAATCACTTAAACATGATTTGGGTTGATTTTTCAAATCGATCAGTTTTTTATTTGCAATTCGATTTCTGTGCTCTAAATTTTTAATTTTTCTTGATATGTTTTGAAGTTGATTAGTTGACTCAGTATTTAAATTAACTACCCCTTTGCTAACCATGCATTCGTTTTGTAATAAGAGGCTTTTATTTAAGTTAGTCGACGTTTCCGATAAAAGTTTCTGTTTTGAATTTGTAGGCTGGGGTAAACATAATTTTGGTACAGCTGTCCGTTTAAGCTTGCGTTTAAGAATACAGCTTGCCTCAAAATGGTTTGAACAAATAAATATTCTCTTTTTACTGAATGGTAATATGCCACAATTTTTTAGCCAAAGTTCGTGGTTCGAATAATGCTTTGAATATTTAAAAAGACGAGCAGCATCTTTTAATTTAGAAATACAGTGCAAAACTGCACATTTAACACCCGGCGGTCTACTCATAATAACAACAATGATATTTCGATAATACGAGTTCAAATAATTACCTATAAATCGATTAAAATGCAAAATAAATATCGGCAATGAAAAATTATCTAAAAACAATAAGTTTAAGAATAATAAATCAGATTGACGACAGCGAAATAAAAACACAATATTCCTCTATTGTAAATATGTACATACTATATATACGGCTCAATAATCCAAAATTCAATAAATAGTAAAAATTTGGTATGCAACTACGAACTACGAACTTAAAATGCATACAGATGTATTATGTATTTATGTATATGCAATATTATGTAATTGAATTCAAAATATTTTTTTTTGCACCTGTACTGCTAAATGTATCCTATTTGGTTATATAATTGTAATTTGTTTAAAATACGGATATTTCGTCAAACTGGCTAGGTATATTAAAAAAAAAACCAAAACAACAAAACACATTGAAAATGTCCTTAATGTTTTTTTTGTTATATACATATACATATGTATCTACAACCAGAACCGACTGTAAAAATATAGAAACGAAGTAAATAAATAGGGATATTTTCAATTTTATTATTTACATGGTTTGGATTTGAAAACATTTGAATCCAATTCATTTTATAAAACAAAAACGGTTTTGTTTGCTACTCGTACATTAAAAACTAAAATAAAAAATTTTCTTTTACTCCTTTCTAGCTGCTTTTATTTAGTGTCTCGTTTTCGTGTGTAAGTTGAAACAAAAATAATTTCTATAAGTATACTAGTATGTGTTCAATATCAACACAATTTTACAATTGTTTATGTATTGTATTTTTTATGTTGTTAACTTGGTCGTCACTCGTCCGTATATAATAGCGACGATCATCGTAGTTCCAAAAATTGGAATATGTTGTGTGTCGCTACAAAAAAATTACCATTCAAGAAATACACCACTTGAATTATCTTATATATTCCTTTTATTTATGATTACATACTTTGAAATTTTGTACCGTGGAGCCACCTATGGCTGAACATTTTTTGTGTTTTTTTTGTTAAAAATTATTTTTGTTGTTATATTGGGAATTCCATACCAACATAACTAAAGAAAGAAAAGAGAGGGATTTTATTATTGATTATTAGAGAACACGAAGAAAGGATGACGTGTATATTTTTTTTTTTTTGTTAAATTATTTTTTTTATAAAATAAAATAAAGTGAGAATAAAATTGGAATAAAAAGTGTTTTATTTAGACAAAGAAATAAAAAACTAAACGAAACCCAACCTTATTACAAGTGGCAACCCAACGTGTAGCTAAATAAAATAAAAGTGACGGTCGAAAGTAAATCGACCATGCGGTTTTGAGGTTAAAGGAAAGAAGATGTATATGCAAATCGTAATTTCCGAAATTTCCAATTACATCTATAATCATCGCAATTACGAAGCACCAGCGCTTCGGCATTCGTCATCATCATTGCGATTATATCAATTATACACAATAATTACATTTATAATCATCGCAATTACGAATCATCAGCATAGCGTCGGCATTAGTCATCATTAGGGCAACCAAAAATATGCACTAAAAAACCGGTTTTAAGCGCTTAAAATATGCCTTAAAAATATGATTTTATGCACTTAAAATATGCCCTATAAAAATAGAATTATATGTTTGAAATCTCCGCCTTGAGAATTATTTTCCTTCCGTGGTTTTTTTCGATTACGTTGTACAGCAAGCAACAGTCCACGAATCTCTAGTTTAGAAATGGTTGATTCGAGAAATCCGAAGTTAGCTGAAATAAAGATCAAATCAGATCTAACTGTGCTGTCACATAACAACTCCTTCGCAATCCTAATTGAGGCAGCTTCGTCGTCGTCCAGCGCATCAAAGATTCGAACCATATTTTCAAAATTACTGGCATAATAATTTACTGCTGCCAGCTAAGTTCAGTGGTAACCGGTTGCGGAGGCAGTGTAAGCCCAGGCGCCATTTCTTTAAAAGTTTCTACTCTAGACGGGGCTTTTAAAAATACTTTTTTACCGTTAGAGATTATATCGTGTGCTCACACACACGATGAAGCCCATGGGCAAGGCAAGTTAAATGAGTTATTTTAGGGTAAAATATTTGTATTGCCTGAGCCGCTTTTACCATGTATGGTGCAGCATCTAAAATGAACAACAAAATGGAATCTTTAGGGAAAGTATCACCTAATTTTTTCACCGATTCATCAAAAAGCCGCGCAATGGTTGAATGATTCGCCCTCTCTAAGTGCGCAGTATTCAACAAAAATTTTTTTTTGTCGATCATTTCTTTGAATCTAAAATACCAATTATGACATTGGCCACATTTCTGCCGGTTGCGTCAGTGGTTTCATCGATTGATATCCATAAAAATTGATTTTTAATATGGTTTTTTATATATAAACAAACCTATAAACAAACTTATTTAGTTAATGCATACATTTATTTACCGCAAAGCAATGGCGCTGACATCGGTAAAAATTAAAATTTTAATCAATAAAATGGAATGCATTTTTATGCGAAATATTTTTAAAAAAATTGGCAAAATATGCTTAAATTATGTAAAATATGCATAGGTATTTTAAAATATGCACTTAAATATGCACTAATATCCAAAATATGAGAATATATGCAGTTTTGGGTGAAATATGCAAAAATATGCACTAACAAATAGGGCTTAAAAGATTTCGTTTTTGGTGAAACGGATTCCCATCTTATTTTTTTCACAATATGTACACAGGAAAAAAACATGCTAATGCATATTTTTGGTTGCCCTAGTCATCATCATTGCGATTATAACAATTATAAACAATAATTACATTCATAATCATCGCAATTACGAATCATCAGCATAGCGTCGACATTCATCATCATCATTGCGATTACATTTGTTGCGAACACAATAATTACATCCATAATCATAGCAAATTCTAAATATCAACACCGAGTCTTAATTGTATGCCATCAAATACCGAGAAACTAGGGACATATAAAGCAGCCGCTGGTCCAGTAACGAGAGCAACAGCATTACGACACAGCGTACAACCATCAAGCAGCAATAATAAACCAGGTAAACAAAGTTTTTTCAAAATAATAATAATAATATGGCGTTATCTGCGGATCAGTTTAAAGTCATATTAGACACAATTAAAGATACCTTTAGGGTTAATATAGAAAATTTTGAAAATTGTTCAGTTAGGTTTAGTGGAAATAAAAACTGATGTAAACACCTTTGTAAACACAGTAAAAAATTTCAGAGAATGTAAAAATATTTCGGACAAAGACGCGTTAAAGGGGTTACCCCTTTTGTTGACAGATGATGATGCTATTTGGTGGCAGGGCATCAAGTCAACTGTTGAAACGTTCGACGGCGCGATTAAATTGTTGATTTCAAATTACGACCAGATAAAACAACCGCACGAGATTTATATGGAGATTTTTTCAGCCTCACAAGACGACGTTACTAAAATCGATACATGTGTATGCACTAAACGTGCACTTTTCGCGAAACTTCCAGATAATCTATCGGAAAAAATTCAACTTGACATGATATACGGACTTTTGTCGCTACTGTCGTAATTGTAATTACTGTCGTAATCGCGGTCATACTATCAACGATTGTATAAAAAAACAATTTGCATCGTCCAATATCAAGGCAGATGTAAATACGAGTTTAAATCAACCTCGATCAATTCCAAATATATTTACTCCGGGTACAACAAGCCAATCCAGATCGGACTTTATTAAGAAAGAAAACGATTTTTATTGTTATGGGTGTGGGAAACGAGGGGTAGTCAAGAGTAACTGCGACGAGTTTATAAAGCAAACCGTTGCATCAGCATTGGTTGCCGATGTTATTGATGATAAACCAGAAAGTAGTTTATGTGTTGATTTGCACGAGGATGTCGACAGGTCATCTCTAACATCAATAGGTTTCTCATCCATATCATCAATAGGTTTCTCATCCATATCATCAATAGAACTTAATCCACAGGTCCGCCCTCAACTAAAAATTCAAATTTTTGGCATTAATGGTTTAGCTATTATTGACACAGGCGCAAAATTAAGCATCGCAAGCCAATCTCTTTTTGAAGTTTTTAAAGACGATAATGTTTCATTTACGGAGAAACAAATATCCATAGTCTTAGCTGATGGATTTCAAAAAACAAAAAGAGCGTTACTGGCAAGTGTTAACGTTGTCTTGCAGAATAAAACTATTTTAACAAATTTCATAGTTCTACCGGACCAAAAAGTTAGAGAGACTTTACTGGGAATGGGGTTTGTTAACGAGGCTGGATTAGTTGTAGATTTTTGTAACAAAACATATTTTTTCGAAAGTTGAAACGCATGTTTTGATTTAACTTTTGAGGATAATAAAACAAAAATCGACATGTCGTCTGTTCAGATTTTACGAAGTAATGAAGGAAATTGCTTGAATTCAGAAGAGAGAACGGTGGTAAACTCGTTATTAACTAAAAATAATATAATATTTTCGCCAGTTGTAGAACCAACTGGTTTTGCCGAACATCATGTGACTTTGGAGAATGAAAAGGTAGTCCCAATAGCCGATTCACCTTATAGGTACAACGTAAATAAGCAAGCTTTGCTAAAAAAAGAAATAGTAAGAATGTTGGAACAGGATGTAATCGAGGAGTGTGAGTCGCCTTGGGCAGCTCCTGTTGTGCTTGTTTCCAAACCAGATGGATCTATTCGCGTATGTATAGACTATCGCAAATTAAATAATCTGACCGTTGCCGATAAATTGCCGATGCCAAATTTCGATACATTGTTGCATTTGACACACAAATCAATTTTTATGTCAACCATGGATCTTAAGTCAGGATTCTGGCAAGTACCAGTCAAATTAGAAGACCGTGATAAAACTGCCTTCATTACGCAACCAGGACTCTATCGTTTTAAGCGAATGCCTTTTGGGCTCAAAAACGCACCGGCAACGTTTCAACGACTTATAAATCGATTTCAATCTGGCCTACCAAATGTGACTATCCTTGCTTATTTGGACGACTTAATAGTAATATCGGAAACTTTCCATTCACACATATCCGACCTGCAGGCTGTCTTTAGCAGATTGAAATTGTTTAACCTCAAAGCAAATCGAGAAAAATGTGTTTTTTTCTGTGACAAAATAAAATTTTTGGGCCATATAATAAGCGAAAAAGGAATTCATCCCAATCCCGAAAAGATCGAAGTAATCTCGAAACTATTGCCTTCTAAATCTGTTCGTCACTTGAAAGGGTTCTTACAAACATGTTCTTGATACAGAAAACTTGTACCCAATTTTTCAAACATAGCTCGCCCATTAAGCGACTTAACAAAAAAATTAGCTAAATGGCAATGGAACGAAGAGCATAAGAAGGCTTTTGAAACCTTAAAAACATTATTGGCAACCGCTCCACCAAGCGTTAAAATGGCTAATGTCATTAAAAACACCATCAGGGAGATTGGCCCTATGGGTGCTGTTAATTCAAGATTTCAACTTGAAAATTGTATATTGTCCCGGTAAGGCGAATGAAGTGGCTGATACGTTATCAAGACCAAACTGTGAGAATAGTGACCAGTGTAGTTTTTGTTCGTTCCAAATAGATATTCCCACAAAGGATCCAGCTAACTTTCGAAAGTCGCAACTAGAAGATGAACACCTAAGCAAAATTATGAAGTGTTTTGAAACTATAGATAACCCAGATTTGTCAAATTGGACTGATCGGGGATATGTTATGGAAGACGGTCTTTTGTATAGATATGTCCCGGATACGGAATTCGAGGAACCACAGCTTGTTACCAGAGAGTTTGATACTTCAAATTTTGAAGTCTTTTCACAATGAAGCTTATGCCGGACATTACGGAGTTGAACGTACTTTAGATAAAATTTCAAAGAGATTTTATTGGTCTGGTATGAGAAACTTTATTTCAGACTATGTTCGATCATGTCCTGAATGCCAGAAGTATAAAGTCTCAAATTTGAAACCATCGGGATTATTGAAAACCTCGGTAATGAACCAAAGATTTGAAGTGATTGCCATTGATTTGTTTGGCCCACTAGTAGAATCTGACGAAGGATATCGGTGGATCTTGATCGTTGAAGATTTAGCTACTAAATGGGTGGAATTGTATCCGTTAAAACAAGCTACTGCCGAAGCTTGTGCAAAAGAATTAATCAACGAATTTTTCTTTCGATGTGGTTTACCGCGTCGAATTATTTCGGATAACGGTGGACAATTCGTAAGTGCAGTTATGCAACTAGTTGTTGATTGTATGGGTATTAAGCATAATTTAGTATCATTATACCACGCAGCAGCAAATGCTGTAGAACGACGAAATCGTGATTTGAAAACACAAATATCAATAATGGTGAAAGGTAAACATAACACCTGGCCAGATTTTACGTCGGCTATCCGATTTGCTATTAATACAGCGCACTCTGATACTACCGGCTACACACCCGCATACCTATCATTTGGTCGTGAGTTGCGAACGGTGACAGATGTAACCCATGATTTTAGAGCGGTTGTCCAAAATTCAAATTTTGTACCGCAAATTTCGTCCCATCTGCTCGGACTAGAATCTGTACTAAAACAGGCTCGTGACAACAGCGAGAAAGCCCAAGATAGAGCAAAATACTATGCCGATAAAAAAAGAAGACATGTGAGTTTTGAGGAAAATGATTTGGTTTTAATAAAAACGCAGATATTAAGTCATGCTCAACGTGGAATTATGTCGAAATTCGTCCCTAGACGTGATGGGCCATATAGGATTAAACGAAAAAAGTCAAATGTATCTTTTGAGCTAGAAAGTCTCGGTGGTGAATTCGTGGGTGTGTTTCATGTCTCCATGATAACTCCTTATCATGCTCGCGATAATACAGAAATAGAAGTTCCTTTATATCCCCGAAATCCGCACACTCAAAATCGATGTGAACAGAACTCGTCAGACAAAGAGGTCAAAATTGTTGAGAACGACCCGTCTGGGAATCCGAGAGAGAATGTTACATCTTCCGGCCGCGTATCTTTGTTACCGTCTCGGTATCGGGATGCCTAAAATGTTCTGAATTCCACTCGAGACGAGTGTTCATTCAGAGGGGGAGATTGTAACAATGGGTAATTTAAAAATAAAATTTGATCGTTTTGTATATTTGTCATTTTATACCCACCATTACATACTTTTTTGTACCGTGGAGCCACCTACGGCTGAACATTTTTTGTATTTTTTTTGTTAAAAATTAATTTTGTTGTTATGTTGGGAATTCCATACCAACATAACTAAAGAAAGAAAAGAGAGGGATTTTATTATTGATTATTTGAGAACACGAAGAAAGGAAGACGTGTATATTTTTTTTTTTTGTTAAAACATTTTTTTTATAAAATAAAATAAAGTGAGAATAAAATTGGAATAAAAAGTGTTTTATTTAGCCAAAGAAATAAAAAATAAAACGAAACCCAACCTTATTACAAAGGCACACCTTGGTTGGATTAGGGTTAAAAAATGACGTTTCACACAAGCAAAATTGGTATTAGGCCATCTAATAGAATTTTTTAAACTAAAATCCCTCTTTCGTAGGCTAAGGCAACTAAGGCCCTTTCCGAAAGTTACACTTATTTATTTAGACATACATACTTATTTAAATAAGTATGTTGGCGAGGTAACTTAAAATAAGTATGTTCTTACAAAAAAAAACCAAAAATGAAAACACATATTCAGTTAATTTCATTGCTTATACAATTATGTAATAATTAAGTTTTATAAAAAATGTAATTAAAAATTATTTAATAGTTAAAAATTAAACGAGTTATCAAAATCTACACATTCTCTGCAAAAATTTTCATAAATTATTTGATTTTAATTTGAATTTACTGACATAACAAAAATATGTTGGTTCGATTAGGGTTAAAAACAAAAAAATGTTGTTTATGTTTGTGACACGACGCGCAATTGTTAAATCTTAAAAATATTTTAATTATTTTGCTGTTTAATGTTTTATTACTTGTTATTATTAAATATTATTAAAAGAACAATGTATTTTTTATTAAAATCTAGTAGTTTTATTTAAATTGGGGTTATGTTTTACTACTATCACAAAAATTTGCGTTCCATTGAACATCTACTCACAAGTACTTGGCAGTAGCAAATTGTTTCCAATGGAACACAGTGAGTGTAAAAATATTTTAGTTATTTAAATTAAGGTTATGTTTTGTTTAAATTGATGTTATGTTTTACTATTGTCATAAAAATTCGCGTTCCATTGAACATCTACTCAAAAATACTTGGCAATGGCAAATTGTTGCAACAGTGAATATAAATAATTTCTATTATTGATAACGGATTGATAATTTGGGCGAGTGAATGATATGTTTAGTTTCATGTCATTCTTATAGAAGCACTGATACTCGTTAATTTAAAATTAAATTATTGACGATTGTAAAAGTCATATAACTAAAAGAACTATAAAGCAAATAGGGTCTAAAAATTTAACCGACATCGGGTAACTATGAAGATGTCAGCACTGGTATCTAAACGATATTTTTCTTTGTTGTTGTTATATTTCAACGAAATTTGTTTTTGTTAACGAAACGTCAAAATAAAATACGCGTGCTACAAGATCGGGGTGGTCATTTTGTGGTGCTATATCACGTTTGGTGATAAAACTGTGATAAACTGACATTTGTCGTAGCTTACTGCGATCCCATCTTCGATGAACAACGTCACGTCGTATAATGATTTGAATGAGAATGACCACAATATCTTCCTTCTTACTTCTACAAGTGGAAAAAATTGTTTATTTTGTTGTTTAAATTTTTTTTTATATGGAGTTTGGTTAAAAACACCTCTAATCAAAATTTCAAAAAATGAATGAAATTTACATTGACGCTAATGATAAATAAATGATATTTATTAACAAAATAATCATTTATCTATTATTGAAATAAAATTAATGGATTATTGTTAAATTAACAGGAAAACGGAATATAAAAATCAACAATTATTTTAGTTTTGTGTAGTAAATTTTATGTTAAAAGAACCATTATAGTAGCCTAGAATAACAAATTTCACAAAAACAATCATCCTGCTAATAGAAATGGACAAAAAATAAGCAATTCTTAAACGAAAATCAACATAAACCATCTGACATAACCTCATAAAATGCAAATAATGGTCGGTGTTTAAACATGAGATTCTAGTATACCGAAGGGTTTTCTAGTTATGTTAACTTAAAAATATAATAATTAGTCTTTTGTTAATCAACAATTTTGGTTTGCAGTTGTTCGTATCACAGTAATTTTCATTCATTTTTTTAAAATTTTAAATTAATTTTTTTATATCAAACTACATTGAGTTTGATCGAAAGCAACTAAATTAAAGTTTTAAAAAAATGAATGAAAATTACTGTGATACGAACTGCAAACCAAAATTGTTGATTAACAAAAGACTAATTATTATATTTTTAAGTTAACATAACTAGAAAACCCTTTGGTATATTAGAATTTCATGTTTAAACACCGACCATTATTTGCATTTTGTGAGGCTATGTCAGATGGTTTATGTTGATTTTCGTTTAAGAATTGCTTATTTTTTGTCCATTTCTGTTAGGAGGATGATTGTTTTTGTGAAATTTGTTATTTTAGGCTTCTAGAATGGTTCTTTTAACATACAATTTAATACACAAAACTAAAATAATTGTTGATTTTTATATTACATAGTAATATAAAAATCAACAATTGAGGTTACGTGTCAAATCATCACTTTGATTCATTGCTTTCCCCTTAAAATTCATTTTGCAGTGTTGTCATTTTGTGGTAATATCCCAGCAAACGTGTCTTGCAAGACACTGATCAGACCACCAAGTAACACGTAATAGTAACTAGCATAAGACAGTTAAAAGACAACTACGTGTATTTTGAGACAACTCGTCTTTGAAGACTTGTTATGTGGTGGTCTTTGGTAAATTGTCTTATGGTTGTCTCTAGTAAAGTGTTTGGTGGTGGTCCTTAGTAACATTTATATTAGTCGATATTAGCAACATGTCTTATGGTTTTTGTTAGTAATGCGTCTTGAGGTTGTCACTGGTAACATATATGGTGTTCGTCTTTGATAACAAATATGGCAATCGTCTTTGGTAACAATAATGGGAGTCGTCTTTGGTAACAATAATGGGAGTCGTTTTTGGTAACAACTGTAGTGTTTGTCTTTGGTAACAAATATGGCAATCGTCTTTGGTAATAATAATCTGAGTCGTCTTTGGTAACACTAAGGAAATCGTCTTTGATAACAAATATGTTGGTCTTCTTTGGTAAATTATATGATGATGGTGTTAATCAAATGTAAGATGGTTAAAAAAAATCAATCCAATCTGTTTTAATTTAATCCATTTATTTAGGACATTGCAGACTTTAAGAAATACATATACTCCAATAAATCAAAAATAAAAAAAATTCAATATTTAAAAAAAAAACTATCACAATTAATAAAATTCATTATTAAAAAATAAAAAATAAATCAAAAATAAAAAAATTCAATATTTAAAAAATATTTTTAAAAAACTAAACTAATTCTCGTACTCTGCTTTTACGTCTATTTTCCCTGTTGTGGGAATCAAATATTTGTTTTTTTATGTTTTTTTCGTATTCGGCAAAAGTATTGAAATTAATTCTCCAGGCATCTATAATTAAATATGACATTTACTTAATTAAATTATAATACGTAATTAAATTCCGAATTACCAAAGAGAATTTTGTTGAAAAGTGTCATGCCTTTTAGCGGTTCCTTTGAACTCATTCCGTCCCAATTATATTTCTTAAGCAACCCGTCGGTGATTATTTTGCTTAGCCCGGTTGAGTGGTGCTTTCCCTCTACTGGTATAAACGGTGTTAAATATTTTGTCTGTAAATAAATCGTAAAACCATTATATAATTTCTAATTATATGTGTAAATAGTTATTGCAAATACTTACTAAATTTGCAGAAAACTCTTCGTCTTCTAACTGGGATACAATTTCATTAAGTTGTTGTTCTGATTGTATTGGTAGATTTATAGTAAATTTGTTGGCCGGTTTTATATGCTTCATGATTTGCGTAAGGTCCAGTTTTATGGATGCTAGCTGTCGACTAATGTATTTTAGCTCTGGGGTTACTAAAAGATAAATTGTTTTAGTTTACTTTATACGACGAGTTTACTACTCGTATGTACATATAAAGAGTTTATACACGTATATACTGTTTGTTTAAATTTTAAAACAAGAACAATTTTACAGATTCGAACTAAAATTAATAATTATAATACATAAGTATCGTCTTGAAAATGATCTAATTTGAAAACTAAACCAAAATTTCTGAAGATCAGAAGGAAATCGTTACTTCAATTAAACTGAAAATGAAATTAGGAAACTACCGACGAAATAAATTACCGGAATTACTGTTTTTCCTCTTATGACTCTATAGTCTTTATAATATATTCTACTACGAGTACGTGTCAGACACTTTGCGTTAAAAAACAAATAGCAAAACAAGTTTGTCCTAGATTTTCTGATCAAGTAACATTTTGTATTTTGAGCATCTATGATTATGGTTATAATTTGTTTATAACCTGTACTCCAAATTTATGTCAAAATATAAAATATTTTAAATTAATAAAATTAAAATTAAGTTATTATTTATATATCTTACATATTAATTTTGAGTTTTTGTTTTGTTGCTGTTGTTCCATTTCGGGTAGCTCCGTGTCTATAAAGGATTGGTCATTTGATATGTTTTGATATGATGGTTCTGGCGGGTGGGTAACATGCAATAAAAAAAAATTGTAGTTTCTTATAAATACATTATAAATAAGTAAAATAGCTTACGCCAAATACGCTCTACATGCCCTGGAATGGCTTTCTTCTGGTTTTTTGAAAATATATTTTCCGATGTGCCAGGACTATGTCCAAGCTGTGATAACATTTCAGCTGTGTTAAGAGTATCGTCATTAACAGTTATAGGTGGAGATGGTGGTTGCGTAAACATCACTATTTCAGTATCTGAATAAATCGTATACATATTAATCAAACAAATATACATTTTTAGAACTAGATCAATTTATTTATACCGTCTTCATTAGAAGATAGACTGCGATGAACTTTTACTAATTTCATTTTTTTAATATGGTTGGTTTTGATAAAATCCACTCTCTTCCTATTTTTATTTAGGTTGATATTGATAATAGATGCGTCTATAATAAGTATGACGATTTGTAATCAAAATCATATTTATTGATCAATTAATATTTAATTCTTACCATTTTCATCGCAAGTCGTCATCGTAATTTAAATCGGTTTGATTACCTATGTGTTTAGAATGTAGTTTTATTATTTGATTTATTGCTATTAATTTCTTTGGATACAAATAAAAGATTTAAAATGATCGATAACATTTAATCTAACCGACAAGAACTATTTTCATGGAGCATTGGTATTAAGAGATATTTATTTTGTGGAATGTTTAATGGTAAACGACAGTACTTAAATTTAATTCGTGAAACAGGGAAAACTTCATTGAATTCTGCGATATCTGCAACTACCAGTATGCCAAGACCTGTTTTAGAATCTAATGGTTTTTCAAAATATGAAGAATAATTTTGAAACCTTCGACCTTTTACTACTTGGTTATTATTTTCTGTCTCGAAGAATTCAATAAAAAATGGTATTTCTTCCACCTGATCAAAAATAGAACAAAAACAATCTTTAAAGTTAATTTTAAACGTATACAAATCAAATTTATAAGATTTATACCTATTACAGTCTTCGAATGTTTCAACGTATTCTAGCTTATTTTCTAAGATAAAATTATTTAAACTTTCCCGTTCGGAAATTCTATTAGCTAATTGTTTCAAAATGTTTTGAGGTTTTTTAATAGATCTTTTTATTTCTTGCAAATAATTTTCGTAAATATATCCAGAAAACGAATCTAATGGGCCATATAATTTAACGTAACCTGGCAAATGTAAGATACTATGTACATTGTAATTTACGTGTTTTAATCCATAAATTTGCGGATACAGTATTACAAATTCATTCAAGAGTATTTGAGCATTATCGATATTTTCTTTAAAAGATTCTTTATCTGATAAAAGACGGAGACTGGAGACTAAAAGCAAAATATGATAATAAATGTTGGAATCGACAAAATCTTTTAAAAGCGGAATTACCCCATATAATATAAAAAATCTAAATTCCGTTGCTTTCCACCTCGGAATTTCTTTAAAATCCCTTGGTTTCCGAGAAAATTCTAAAGGTGCATATCTAGAATAAGACGCGTACAAATTGGAAATTAATATTTGAGTATCCGGTTTTATTTTATCTAACAAAAGAGTTAAAATTTTTTTTGCAATTCCTAAATCGACTAAATGCATTGGGTCTAGCGGAAATTGGGCAACCATGTCAATCCCAGCTTTTTCTAATATATTTGGCTCGACTTTATGATGATGTTTAGCATCTAATCGATTTCTGAAAGAAAAATCAGTTCGTAAATTTCCGGATATGATATTATAAACGGGAGTATTAGAGACACGAAACCCGGTTTGATCACATTCGTGACATCCTTTTATCGCATTGTGGTTTAAAACTGATTTACAAAAAGATTTTGCAGGAGCATCACAAGTAAATGCCCTTAAAATAAAAGGCTTATTAAATTTGTTTGCAATAAAAATACCTTCAGTCTTTAATTTCAACAATTCTTCAACAAAATCTTTAAACATGATATCTACAGATATAGGGTGCCCTTCGCCAACCCAAGCTCCTACAATAAAAGGTGAACGATTACGAAAATTAACGAACGAACCAAGAATGGGCCACAACGTTTTTCGAGAACTTTTATATAGGGGTCCTTCGAACTCCATCGAAGTTGAAATCACATACAATTTCTTGTAAGTTACATAAAAAACTTAAGTCATACCTGTTAATAGATTTCTCGATTCCAAAATGGACATATTCTCCAGGTGGGACCTCACGTGGCACAAAACTATCGGAGGAATGGTTAGTGCATCGAAATAATGCGCCTTTCGTTTTTGGAAGATTAATACCAAATTCTCTTAAGATTTTTAACAATTGTCTAATAGGATTTACGGATATATTATGTAAAATAATCCATTTAATTAATTTTGTTTTTAAAATATTAATATTATTGGAAGGATCTAAATACTCAGAACTGTGTAATGACTCATCATCGGATGAATCAGAAATTAATGCATCTTCAAACAAAAAATCATCATATAATGGATCACCAACAGATTCAAAATGTTCGCGATCAATTTCAATTGGTTGTCGTTGAGCCGTGTGTACCGATTTATTTAAATTTAATTCTAAATTGAAACTATTTTCTGCCATTTCGGAAACAATTCTATAACGTTTAGCCCTAGATATGTTATCCATCACTTTTACAAAATAAAATAAAATTAAATTGAATTTAAACGTTAAAAAGAAAATCTCGTAGTATGGGGAAATATCATAAAATGAAACAGATCTATTTAATAGCAATACAAAATACAAAATACAGTACTAAACACTTACGGTTTCCAATTTATAAATATATAATTGTCTTATTGGTTATAGTGTCTTATTAATAATTGATTTTTTTAAAATATTTATTCACTTTTAACACTACTATCATAACACTAGTTGATTTGATAATGGCAAAAAAAAAAAAATATGACGAATATAAAAATGACGTACAAAATGGCGATTTTTAGATTAAAGCGCCCTTTATGTAAAGTGGGCCATGCACGAACTACATTGTTGCATTTGAAGGTAATACCGCCTGAAGCGCTCAAATCGCAAACAATAATCATTTTGAATTTGAATTTTTCAATTAATTTTCCTTTATGTAATTATTCAGTAAATTACCACTCGATATTGCCAAAATTTTAAATGATTAATTTTGGCCGTGAGTGAAACAGTTAAAAAAATTATTAAGAATTAAAAGACGGAAAAACTAATTTAATTTTTGTTTGTTCAAAAGAAAAATTTGAGTTTTCCGTCAAAAATTTAATTTTTAACAATATTTTAAACTATTTCACTCACGGCCTAAAGAAATTTGTCGTTTACTAAGAACCTGGATTTCTCAGTCACAGCGATACAGAAATTCTATTTGACGTTTTGATCTGACAATTGTTAAACCGATAGTAAATTTATATTATGTCTTGTACGTGTTATTAGTAACATATAGAAGACCACCACAAGACAAGTTAAATTTATTTTAAAATAGCACCGATACGAACGCTGTATGTCATGCTGAGACATGTTGGTAGAATGTTACCAAAGACAACTTAAAGACATGTTGCCTTCATGTTACCAATGTCTTTTGTCCCTTTTCCAATTTCGATAAGTCGTATATTTTTCTTTTTCTCAGACAAAGGCAAGACATGTTACTAAAGACAAAAAATTTGCTGGGATATCACATTTGGCGATACTGTGCGAAAAATAAATTGTCGTAGCTAACTACCCAAGTATTTTTACTTTCGAATTTTTCGTCATTTATTAGACTCTAGTTCGAAACTAAGATTCGAATTTCCCTAAGTTTAAGTTTCGAGTTATTCTAAGAATTCGTATGAAAGTTGTCGCGAAAATTCGAAACTGGACGAAACTCAATTTAAAAAATTGTTTGCATGTATTTGTGAATAAAGCATAAAAAAGGCGGGGCTATTTTTGAGAATGTGTATGTATAAATGTCAAATTAGATACACGGCTATTTTTTTTTTTTTTTTCGTAATGAAACAAAAGACAAATTCCAATTTGAAATTAGTTTTATTAAAATATTTTTTCATGACATACATATGTGTATATTCGTAAATAAATGTAAAAAAAAATTATTTATTTAAAACAAATCAAAAAACGTTTACTAAGTTAAAATAAATTGAAGCTGGAATTTTCCTAATTACATAAGTACGTATGTTAACGCTGGACATATGCATCATCCAAATCCTCAAGATGACCTAAAAGGAAATCAACATTTAGATTTAAGAACATTTATACTATTGTAAACTATAAACTTTTACTTATCTTATATTTAATTGTCTGCACTCATAATCACAATGCACACAACATTTTGTTTATTTACATTAAAAATTTGACAGCTCGTTAGTAATGTAAAAATGAATTAAAATTAGCTCAATTTATGTAGTGTACATGGAACTTTATAAATTAGTTTTACTAGTCGATAAGAGATGGCAGTATTATTTTATCATTAAAAAAAATTATATAATGTAAAATAATTATAATAGATGTCTCCATAGGCAAATTTATAATTATTGGCGGTTTATAACCAGTTTTCTAAAAATACAGAAAATTTTGTAAAGAAGGAAAAAAATAAAAGGTAGAATAAATTCAGAAATTAACGTGAAAGCATCAAGTGTTATCATTAAAATATCTATTAAAAAGATCATCTAAGTGGATAAGGAGCGACAACAACAAGCAGAAATAAGGAGCTAAAATAATTCTAATTATTTCTTGGAGTGTCGAATAACAATTATCCGGACAAAACATTGGCGCCGAAACAGGGACTAAATCATCAGTCCACACATCATAGGAGCTAAAATCCAACGGTAAATAATAACGGAGATATAGAACACCGCTAAGCGAAGCCAGCAAATAGCGCTTGGTTACATCTTGAGAAAGGAAACTATAATATAGACGCCTTAATATAGTGGCAAGTAAAACTCTTCATTATTTTTTCACAATTAAATAAAATTACAAATAAGTGATCCCAAATTAATTTCAATCGGTGTCGTTGAATTGCGGTTGGCTTGTAATAGTAAAGCCGCCAGATCCGAAAGTTCCGTAATTCAATAAACAGTTAAATCATAACGAGTGTTAATAAAATTAATTATAAGACAGTTTATTTACGCGTCTTATTACTTATAGTGCAAGTTAACATTCAGTGTTGTGTATGTAATAAGCAGTTGTAAACGTTTTCTAAAAAAAAAAAGATATAAAATTAATTAGTGAATACCTAAATAGTGCAAAATGGAGGGGTTGAAAAGACAACGAGCGGTTATTAAGGGTTCCATGACTAAGCTAGTTAACTTTGTGCGAGGTAATTTAGATAACGCTAGCACAGATGAGATAAACGTAAAGCTAGATAGAGCACAGAAACTATTAACCGAATTCATGGCTATTGAACGCCAGATGTTTGATCAAGATGAGAAAGTGGAATCAGACCATTCCGATTTCGAGGACAGCTACTATATAGTGCTTGCGGGACTGAACGCGTCCATGAGGAAGCATAGCCTTTCGACTATAAAGCAAAACGACAGTACCACGAATGGTTCCGAGCATTCAACAATCGAGGTACGATTGCCAAAAATTAATATTCCGACATTCGATGGCGATTACATGGAGTGGCAATCGTTTTTTGATATTTATAGCTCTACCATTCACGACAGGGATAATCTGACTGGAGCTCAGAAATTACAATACCTTAGAGGTCTGTTGAAAGGAGAAGCAGCAGCCCTAATTCGCCACCTTGCTGTCACCGATGCCAATTACCACGAGGCGTTTCAAAAGCTTATTAAGCGGTATGACAGGAAGCGCCATACAGTAAACGCGTTCATTAAAACGTACTTAGATCAGCCAAACATTACACAACCGAATGCGGTTAATATCAGGAAGTTAACCGATACACTCGACGAATCGCTTAGAGGACTTAAGGCATTAGGGCCAAATGCTGAGAAAAGGGATCCTTGGTTAGTGCACATTGCAATAAACAAACTTGACAATGAAACCAGGTCTCTTTGGGCAAGGGACATCGCAGAGAAAGATTTTCCGACGATCGACGATTTGTTGGTATTTCTTGGAAGGCGTATAGACATGTTAGAATCAACCAAGGACTATGCAAAGAAGATTGCTCCGATTCGACCATCAACTACTAGAGCTTATCCTGTTGCAATGTCTCCAACTATACTATGTCCGATTTGCAAACAAAACGGTCATAGAATCCATGATTGTGACAGGTACAGAAGCATGACGTCAACTGAAAAATCGGAGGCAATAAAAGGGAGCAATAGATGCTATAATTGTTTATATGGCGGTCATAGGGTGCAAGATTGCAGATCGAAAGCTAGGTGCCAACATTGTCAAAGGAAGCATCATACATCACTCCACGGGTCATCACGAGATGGAAGCACTTCTGTCGAGAGTAGCATGGTAAGTGCAAACGTTAATATTGCCTCACCCACAATTCAGGAAACAACAGAAAAACGTAGTGAAGCCGAAGTTAAAATGACGTACGCTACAATCCATGCAACTCGAGGAGGAATACTACCAACTGCACTGGTAAAAATTAAAGACGGTAATGGCGAATGGCAGACTTATCGAGCATTACTCGACTCGGCATCGCAAGAGTCGTTCATCACAGAGGCGTGCATGCAGAATCTAAACATCACGCGTAAAAATGCCAGAATTTTGGTGAAAGGGTTAGGCGAAACTGGAGTGGGAACAACTAAGGGATCAGTTGATCTAGTAATAGCAGCCAACGATAGTACAACCACATTGACGACTCAAGCGTTCATCATACCGAAGGTATCGGGCACATTCAGCGATTTCACATTAGCAGAGGAAGATCTGCGAATGCTGAATGGATTACTTTTGGCTGATCCAACATATAACAAACGCGGCCAAATTGATATACTATTAGGGGTAGATATATTTTTTAAGGCAATACAAAAGGAAAACCTACAACTAACAAGCGGTCTACGAGCGTTACGGACCATTTTCGGTTGGATAGTAGCTGGGAAAACGGAATCAGCGCAATATCAATCCAATAGCGAGGTAAAGAATTTTAATATATTGTTAGATATCGATAAATCACTTCGCAGGTTTTGGGAAATAGAAGAAGTTCCCAAATGCATAAAACAAACCCCAGAAGAGCAAAAATGCGAAGATTTGTTCCTAACAACGACCAAGCAAGTGCAAGACAATAGATTCGAAGTAAAGTTACCATTCAAACAATCAGCTAGCATGCTTGGGACAACGTACAATGCTGCTTTAAACCGTCTAAAAGCCATGGAACGAAAGTTTGAACGAGACGAGGAATTCGGCAAAATGTATAAGACATTCATGGAAGAGTATGAGGAGTTAGGCCACATGGTACGAATACAAAAGTTCGAAAAACAAAATAAATATTATCTACCACACCACGGAGTACTGAAAGCAAGCAGTTTAACCACGAAGCTTCGTGTGGTATTTGATGCTTCCACCAAGTCATCTACAGGGCTGTCGTTGAATGATATTCTAATGGTTGGCCCCAATGTACAAACCCCGCTTATCAATATTCTTGTTAAGTTTCGACAACATGAGTTTGTGATATGTGGGGACGTGGAGAAAATGTACCGACAAGTGTGGGTGTCGCCAGAGGATCGAAAATATCAAAATATTTTATGGCGAGTAAGTCCAAATCATCAGCCAGATACATATGAACTGAAAACGTTAACTTATGGCACCGCGCCTGCAGCCTTTTTAGCAACCCGGACTCTAACAGCCATCGGTATACAACTACAGCCAACTCAGCCAGAAGCAGCAGAAGCCATACTTCATGACATGTATGTGGACGATATAATGACCGGAGCAAGTTCAATACCATGTGCTAAAAAATTAATAGAGCAAGTAACAAACGCTCTAGGAGTGCATGGTTTCAAACTAAGAAAGTTTCTCACAAACAACAACGAACTCCGATTATTCATTCATAACACAACGGAAAAAGATGTCAAGGAGAAAGATGTAAAAGAGATCGGAGAACACACGGATTCATCAAAGGTATTAGGTCTTCAATGGAATCCATATGAAGACGTATTCCAGTTCAAGGTTGACATTCCAAATCGCAATCTACACACGAAGCGCACATTATTATCAGACGCGAGTCGCATTTATGACCCACTTGGCTGGTTGTCTCCGATAATAATAAAGGCGAAAATTCTGTTCCAGAAGCTCTGGATGCAAAGCGTGAATTGGGATAATGAGCTTCCCCCACACATTCTAAAGGCATGGATGGATATCAAAGATGATTTATGCGAGGCCCACGTTATTCGCATTCCAAGATGGATACAATCAGGCAGCCAAGTCAAATTGATTGGTTTTTGCGACGCAAGCGAAAACGCGTATGCTGCCGTTGTTTACGCTGTAGTGGTTACAGGCCAAGGCGTAGTTTCTAACATAATTGCATCTAAATCAAGGGTAGCACCGGTGAAGCAGATTAGCTTACCTCGATTGGAATTGATGGGTGCTTTGTTATTAACAAAGCTCATGAAATCGGTGGAGGAGTCCTTAACTGTGAAAATCACTAATGTTTCCCTATTCACAGATTCACAAATTGTATTAGATTGGTTAGCCGAACATCCAAGACGATGGACAACTTTTGTTGCGAACAGATCAAGTGAAATAATCCAGTTATATAAACGAGAGTGCTGGTGGCATGTTTCATCCAAAGATAATCCGGCTGATATTGCATCCCGCGGTACAAATGCTATAGAACTAACCAAGAGTAAGCTGTGGTGGTTTGGACCTCAATGGTTAGTCGACGTTGAACAGACTAAAGTCATACAAACAAGGAACACACGAGCACAAATTATGACCACTGAAGAACTTCGCCCTTCAAAGACGGACAATTTTGTAGTAACGTCGAATGATTTTATGCAAAATTTCCTTAGCAGATACTCCAGCTTCAGCAAAATGACCAAGATATTAGCGCTCATACGAAGATATATCGGCAACCTTAAAAACCGGCAAAGGGAGAGAGATACGATCCGTAAAGAAATCGAACAAGCGGAACACATCCTGATAAGAGAGATTCAACGAGCTCAGTATTCGGCAGAAATGATTGAATTACAAAACCACGGAACGCTACCAAAAAGAAGCAATCTAATAAGTTTACATCCCTTTATAGACGACCAGAGTATTCTTCGGGTAGGAGGACGAATCCAAAATTCTTGTGTGCCATTTAATGCAAGACATCCTATCATCCTGCCAATGAACCATCATGCAGTGAAATGCTTGGTGAGAGACGCGCATATATTGTATAATCATCCGGGAGTAAGTCTTCTCACTAGTATAATTCGTCGAAGATTTTGGATAGTCAAGGGCAAAATATTATCCAGATCGATAGTCCACAATTGCATCAACTGTATCAAACAAAGCCCTATAACAGAAAATCAATTAATGGGGAACCTACCGAAGGAAAGAGTTCAATATGTACATCCATTCTATAAGGTGGGTGTAGACTACTGTGGACCGTTCAAGGTGCAGCCAACCAGAAGGAGAGGTCAGGTACCCATGAAAGTGTACATATGCATATTTGTTTGCTTGAGTACGAAGGCTGTACATATAGAGACTGCGTGTAATCTCACAACCGATAGCTTCCTAGGAGCACTAAGTCGATTTATATCCAGAAGAGGAAGTTGTCATACATTGTATTCCGACAACGGTACAAACTTTGTCGGAGCAAACAACCATTTGCGGGAGTTATTTCAACTTTTGAAATCTAAGACGTCGGACATCGCTGCGGCACTATTGAAACATAAAATTGAGTGGAAATTTATCCCACCTGGTTCACCTCATATGGGTGGAATATGGGAGGCGGCGGTCAAGCAGGCTAAAATTCATCTAGGGAGGGTTGTTGGTGATACAATACTTACTCTAGAGGAATTTACAACTTTAATTATCAAGATCGAGGCTATCATGAATTCAAGGCCATTAGCGGTGGTCCAATCAGAAGACATCGATTGCTTAACGCCGGCTCATTTTTTAATCGGGCGTACATTTACTGATATGGCAGATGATGATCTACAGCAGCAACATATTTCACCATTGGCCAAATGGAAATTAGTAAAAAAAATGCAACAGCATTTTTGGAACCGCTGGCACAGAGATTACCTCACCATCCTACAAAAAAGAACAAAATGGGCTAAAGAACATGACAATATAGCAACTGGAGATGTCGTATTAGTATCGGAAGCAAACTTACCATCAACATGTTGGGGATTAGCAAGAGTTGTTGAAGCACATAAATCAAAGGACGGAAGGGTACGTATTGTAAGCCTACGTTTAGCCAACACTAATAAAATAATTCAGCGTGCTATTCACAAATTGTGCAAACTTCCAATACAATCTTATGAATCAACCGATTCATGGGGGCGGAATGTTAACGCTGGACATATGCATCATCCAAATCCTCAAGATGACCTAAAAGGAAATCAACATTTAGATTTAAGAACATTTATACTATTGTAAACTATAAACTTTTACTTATCTTATATTTAATTGTCTGCACTCATAATCACAATGCACACAACATTTTGTTTATTTACATTAAAAATTTGACAGCTCGTTAGTAATGTAAAAATGAATTAAAATTAGCTCAATTTATGTAGTGTACATGGAACTTTATAAATTAGTTTTACTAGTCGATAAGAGATGGCAGTATTATTTTATCATTAAAAAAAATTATATAATGTAAAATAATTATAATAGATGTCTCCATAGGCAAATTTATAATTATTGGCGGTTTATAACCAGTTTTCTAAAAATACAGAAAATTTTGTAAAGAAGGAAAAAAATAAAAGGTAGAATAAATTCAGAAATTAACGTGAAAGCATCAAGTGTTATCATTAAAATATCTATTAAAAAGATCATCTAAGTGGATAAGGAGCGACAACAACAAGCAGAAATAAGGAGCTAAAATAATTCTAATTATTTCTTGGAGTGTCGAATAACAATTATCCGGACAAAACAACGTATGTAGATAAAGAAAATGGCGTAGGAGTCCTCCTTTTAAGATGCACAATAAAATAAATTGAATCAACATAATTTTATTGATTTTTATATTTTAATTGAAAATCAAACACAATCACAATTTATTGGTATCAATATCGAGTCTCCAATTATTTTTTAAACACAAAAAATTAGAATTTGTAAGATAAAGTGAATAACAAACGTAAATTTTTTAATCACATTACAACGCAGCTATAAACACTATTCTATACTAAACTATTTTATGCTGAACCAAATTCTTGTTAGGATGTATATTATACACACCAATACTAATCACAATTCATAAGTAGAATAGTTATCTTTCGATTATTTTCTCAAAAATCGAAGGATAATACGGTAGCTCAATTTTTAGTTTCGTATTGTTATACTATAGATACACACAAACTAGATAATCGCATATTATACATTATCTAGTTAATTTTCTCGATCTGTCACTACACGATCTTGGCGAAAAAGGATTATCACGATTCATAACATGATTATCAAAATCTACTTGTAGAAACACGATAAACTTGAAATGCAAGAAAGAGACAGTGAAAATGTAAATGGGATAGCTATATAATTTTATAAATGTCACTTTTTGTATTTCGTGCACATAATTAATTTGAGCAGTTATTAAATCTTGAGAAAATAATTAAAATAAATTTAAATTTTATTTAATTTAATAATCAATTAATGTGAATTTTGATATAATGGAAAAACGGTAAGAAATATATTTAAATAACGGTAAGAAATATAATAAGTAGATGTAACTGCCACATTTTCAGAATTAAAAAGAAATTTAGCTGGTGCGATACAACGGTAGAAATTTTAATAGATGTTTGGCAACATTTTATTACGGATCTGAGGCGAGCCAAACGCAATTCACATATTTACAAAGCATTTTATATTAAATTAAATTTGATTTTTCCTGTTGTCAATTGCGATTAGTTGAATAGTTTTATTAAAATTAAGTTTGACACGATGAATGTCATTTTTATGTATACCGAATGAAGTTTCGCAAAATTAGAATATTTTATTTTAATCGGGTCTATGTGTGTCGCCATAATTTGCTGATCGGGATCACGAAAAGTCAATTCGAAATCGTGATCGTAGATTATCGCGATAATGTTTGTGTGTATCTATGCTATTATACTTGGGTAGGTCGTACTCATAGAGTACGTTTATGCTTAGGGTTCAACCTGGTTTGAACCTAGGTTAACTTTTACTATAAACGGAGTCGAGCCATCTTGTAGTTAACTCGACTCGACCTAAAAAATTTCTAGGGTCGAGTCGAGTTAACTCTAAAAACCTTCACTATAAACGGAGTCGAGTCGAAAAATAAAAACAACAAAAAAATAGTAATAAAAAGACACCATTTTGATTTCTTAATTCGTGTGCGAATCTTCGATTTTTGTGTGGCAATAAAACTTTGTTATTTTAGTTTTATAAAATTCAGAAAATAATACAAGAAAAACATATAAAAATACGATAGTAAATGATTTTTTTTTGACGTTTCTGACTCGGTTTCAACCTAGTTTCGACTCGACTACGATTTGACTCTGCAGTATAAACGCTAAAAAAGATAACTACAAGATGATCCAAAGTTAACTAAAAGATGACTCGACTCTGAGCATAAACGTATTCTGTGGTGTTGTCATGGATGAATATCGTCACGTCGCATAATGATTTAAATGAAAAAAAACACAACTTCTTCCGTCTTACTTTTACCACAGAAGAAAGATTAACCAGAATAGACATTGCGTGGATCAAATTTTTTTTTCATCTTACCTTCTTTTTTGGACATTGAAGTATAATTATTTTCGAATATTATGAATTTTTTGAATATTTAATACAAATTATGCTGTCAAAACAAAACTTGACAAATAATTTCACTAACTATACTGTTAAGGATTCTCAATTTTTATTATTTCAAATCAAAACCAGTAAACCAAAGAATACATAACCCAACTTTCTCTTACCTTCGGCAAATCAAGGTCAAAAAAATTAGTCCAAATTTTTCCATACAAAAACAGCGTTATAACGGTTCTGGTTAATCTTTCTTCTGTGCTTTTACAAGTGGAACAAAAAAAAATTATTTTCTTGACTGACGCGAAATATAAATGAATGATATTTATTAACAAAATGATCATTTATATATTTTTGAAATAAAATTAATGGGTTATTGTTAAATTTACAAGGAAAATGAAATACAAAAATCAACAATTATTTAATTTTGTTTAGTAAATTATTTGTTAAAAATAACATTCTAGTTGCCTAGAATAACAAATTTCATCGGGAGCTCAAAAAGGCAAAGGACAAAAAAAAATTCTTAAACAAAAATCAACATAAACCATCTGACGTAACCCCACAAAATGGAAATATTGGTCAATGTTTAAACATCAAATTCTAACAAACCAAAGCTTTTCTAGTTATGTTATGTTAAAAATAAATTATTTGGTCTTTTTTCAATCGATAATTTTATTTTGCACTTGGTTTTATGATAATTTTCATTCATTTTTTTGAAACTTTAATTTAGTTGTTTTTGATCAAACTCCGAATAGTTTGATGGAAAACAATTAAATTGGGGTTTTAAAAAAATGAATGAAAATTATCATGAAACCAAGTGCAAAATAAAATTGATGATTGACAAAGGACTGATTATTATATTTTTAACATTTTATGTAAATAATAAACACCTTTGCATTAAAGTATTACTTTATCACCACACAAATAGCACTTCGTATAAAATTTTCATATAATGTCATTTGAGGTTAAGTGGAAACGTCAACTTATCACTTTAATTCATCATTTTCCCCTTAAAATTCATTTTGCAGGGTTGTGTTTGTACACTTTCTTCATTTTTTTATATCACACAAAAAAGTCTCCACTAGTGATATAAAGGTGTGATATAGCACCACAAAATGACCACCCGGAAGTAAACTATTGTTTTTATTTTTATTCATTTCAACTTAAAGTAATAACAATTTTGAAAAGTTGACAATGAGTACGTTTATGCTCAGAGTCGAGTCATCTTTTAGTTAACTTTGGATCATCTTGTAGTTATATTTTTTAGCGTTTATACTGCAGAGTCAAATCGTAGTCGAGTCGAAACTAGGTTGAAACCGAGTCAGAAACGTAAAAAAAAAATCATTTACTATCGTATGTTTATATGTTTTTCTTGTATTATTTTCTGAATTTTATAAAAATAAAATAACAAAGTTTTATTGCCATACAAATCGAAGATTCGCACACGAATTAAGAAATCAAAATGGTGTCTTTTTATTACTATTTTTTTGTTGTTTTTATTTTTCGACTCGACTCCGTTTATAGTGAAGGTTTTTAGAGTTAACTCGACTCGACCCTAGAAATTTGTTAGGTCGAGTCGAGTTAACTACAAGATGACTCGACTCCGTTTATAGTAAAAGTTAACCTAGGTTCAGTTAAAAATCTTATGGTACAAAATAGTAATGTCTCTTTTGTAAGACAGAGACAGTAATATTTTGTCTCTTTCTTTCAAACTCGAATTTTCGAAAATCAACTTTAAATAAAATAGCACTTATCAAAGGACAGTTAAAAATATGATTGGTTTTTAATTTTTTTATGATGTAGGTAGGAGCAATATTTTGAGATGAAATAAGGGTGTATTTATATTATTGTTTAAGGATAAATAAAATTTCTGTTTTCATTCCAAATTTCAGTTAAAATTAGAAATAAAAATATGTCGTATGTACTAAATAATAATTTGTATTTATTCAAACAGGTGATGTAGAATATCCAATAGATTTGTTTGATATTGAAGAAGATTCTTACCACGGTGGAGAAAACAGCATTCGTGTATCAGAATTCCTCCAGGAAAACATTGTCTCAGCCTTCCAGGAAAATGTAATTGGCTATATAAGTGGCTATGTAGTAAAAATGGCTAGAAAAATAATATGGTGGAGCCCACACCTCGGCACTAAAATTATTATTTTTAAAAACTAGAGGTGGTTTAATAATTCCGGCTAAAGATGTAACTGATCTGTGCATTATTACAAATTTATACTTTAAAAGTGCCGACATAAATTTGAAGAATAAACATCAAGATGAGAGGCTGGCGTTACGAATATTACAGATATGTTTCCGTCATTACATAATCATCAATTTGATACAGAAATACTATAGATAACAATCATATATATAAGCTAGCTAAAGTAATAATAAAATGTTTTATAAAGATTAAATTTCCACATATTTCACGGCAAATTAACGACCAAAATACGACACACATACGGCATCAATTAAGTAGATTAATTTTATTTCACCATGAATAGATTTGTATGATTTGTATGTACATATATATGAATAGATTTATATTAGATTAAATATATTTCACCACGGTATAGATTGATATATTATATTAAATCATTAATAACTTAAATTAAAATTTTTAAAAATCGCTGTATTTCATTCCAAATATTTTTTTGTTTGTTTGTTTTGGTTCATAACTTGACATTTAATTCCGAAAATTTGTCGCATTACGTGTGTATTCCAGGTGTGCATTATAAATTTTAAGGGTTAAATAGTAAGAAATAGTTTCTGAAAAACGTAATTATTGTGATATAACTTAAAGTGAAATAAATTGTATTAATTATTTTTAATACATTCATAACATTTTATTAGATTTTATGTAAAAAATTAATAATTTCAAATATTTTCGACATTAAATTTATTTAAGTGGGGCCCTATACAACTTGTGTCTCTTTAGATGTAACAACTATATAAAAACAAGCGAAATAGTTATATTAAAAAGTTCTACCATCAAATTGTTGTTGTTTTGTGTAGAAATTTTGAAGATGTTCTATCCATGTAGTATTATAGAGATCAGTGGTTCAAACCAGGTTGAACCCTAAGCATAAACGTACTCAATCGAAAATACTATGACTTTGTATAATGGCAAATGGCGAACAAGTAAAAATACAAAAAACGTTTCGTTAACATTGAAAATTTGACGAATGGCGGATTGGTGCGACATTTATATAATTACCCAGTAACCTTAAAAATATGACAATAGGTCGGTGTGCAATTTTACTATGGAAAGTAGGAGCAATCGCCTTTATAGTTCTTTTAGTTATTGACGATTGTAAAAGTAGAGAAAGCGCCTCTCGAGGAAAAAAGTTCAAATGAGGCAACTGCTAAAATGACATTTCTCATAAATGCGACGAAAGGAAATTTTGCAATCCGGTAGTTAAAAATTGTTTTTATAATCCAAAATATGAATTATTTACGATTATTAGCAATCTGGTAAGTAAAAATTGTGTTTACAGTTCAAAATTGGAATTCTTTACAACAATTTCGAACGTCAAATTAGCAGCTACCTCAGTTTAAAAAATTTCCACTAGGTGGAATCTGTGATGCTCCAATCGTCAATATGGTAAAAGTAGAGAAAGCGCCTCTCGAAGAAAATAACTAAAATGAGGCTACTGTCAAAATGGCAATTATCACAAATGCGACGAAAGAAAATTTTGCATTCCGGTAATTAAAAATTATTTTTAGAATCCAAAAGTGAAATTATTTACAATTATTAGCAATCTGCTGGTAAGTAAAAATTGTATTTACAGTTCAAATTTGGAATTGTTTACTAGAATTTTGAATGTCAAATTATCAGCTAGCTCAGTTTAAAAAATTTCCACTAGGTGGAATCTGTGCGTCGTGTACTATGGGTATTTTTTTTTATTTAAATTTGTTTTTTATCCTCAAATTATTTTGTGCCGAAAAAATTTAACAAAATAAATATTTTGTTATTTATTATGTTTTATTTAAAAAAAAAAATCATAAAACCCAAAATTTTACCTTCTATGAACAAATCGCCGCATTAGTAACTCAAATTACATTTGCCGCATGCATGTAACCGTAATTTGGCACAAGCAAAAAAAAATCATCCAAAAAATTATTGTTCAATTTTTTTCATACATATACATCTCGAGTCAAAATGGCGTTGCGTTTTGTCAAAGCAAAATGTTATTTTTCACTAAAACATTGCTAAAATCTGTAAAATTAAATTAAACATAAACAATTATATTTAAGATCCTAAATTAATCAATTCATTATTAGTTTAATAATAGTATATTGTGAATTTTATATAATTTTTGTGCCGACGAACAAGTTTTTTATTTAAGTGACTTGTTTTAAACCACATAAAAAATTAGGAGTCGAATTGTGTTGATTTTTTATTTAAATCATAAATCTACTCTATTTAATTTATTACTATAAATAATAATTGCTTCATATTCATTACAATTTAAATAATTTGTAATGTTAATTTGTATAACAATTAGTTTGTAAAATAATATTATTCGATATAACCTCAAAAAAACAAGAAACGAAAATAATTTGACGTCATTTTCTGAAAAGAGGATAGAATTCGGAGGAAACTAACACTATGTCGTTTCCAGGACGTCCTCCGATGTCGTACATGCCACCAACAATGATGCCGGTATAATATTTATTATGTATTTACTTAGAAATTCGATTATTTTCTAGTGTTGCATTATTTTTACAGATGACGCCGAATAGTTTGCCATCGATGTCAATACCTCCTCCGCGTCCGCCGTATCGTACAAGTGGCGGTCCAGTGATTAATTCACGTCCTCAAATGTATAATATTAAACTACCGCCACCCATACCTGAAGGGCCGGTGATAACAGTGTTTGTTGGTAATATAAGTGAAAGAGGTCCTGATGCGATGGTTAAGAAAATTTTGCAAACATGTGGTACGGTAATTAGTTGGAAAAGAGTTTCTACTTTCGGATTTTGTGAATATGACGGCCCTGCTGCCGGTCTCCGTGCTGTTCGTTTACTGCATGATCTAGGGGTCGATAATAAAAAGCTTGTAGCTAAAGTGGATGCCAAAAATAAAGTTTTACTCGATGAATACGAAGCAGAGGAATCAAAGGCGGGACGAACCGGTGATGAGGGTGAGAAACTTAATGACACAGGGGTGCTTGAACAAATAACATCAATTCTCGCCGAGTACAAGGAAGAAATGAACAGCCATGAATTAACACAGGAAAAAGAGACGGCCAATTTAAAGCAAGCACGCGTTTTTCAGGACTCTGACATGGAGGAAGGTAAACGTGACCTAATTCATCGTGAAATTGGGAAATTCCGTAAATTTGCCGAGGAAGAAGAGCAAAAAAAGGAAAAGGAGAAAGATCGAAAGAAACGGGAAGATACTCGAGGGAGCGAAAAACAACGAAGAACCCCATCCCCACCAGCTCCAGTCAACAATAAAAAAGAAAAAGAACGAATAGATAAGAAAATAATGCGGAACAGGGCCCGAAGTAAATCTCGTTCGCGTGAAAGGGAGCGAGAACGTGAACGTGAAAGAGAACGTGATCGCGACCGAGACCGTGAACGGGAAAGAGAACGAGAACGTGAAGAACGAGAACCACCACCGCGCGAGAAAGGTGGTCGTCATGTCCGAGATTTACAAAAGGAAAAGGAAATGGAGGATGAAAATCGTGAACGGAAAAAGGCTGAAAAAAAGGCGCGCGAGAAAGAGGTAGCTTATCAAGAGCGGCTGAAAACTTGGGAAACACGAGAACGCCGGAAAGCTAAAGAGTACGAAAAGGAACGGGAGAAAGAACGGTGTCGTGAAGAAGATCGCGAAAAGGAGGCCAAACGGTTGAAAGAATTTCTAGAAGACTATGACGATGAACGCGACGACTCAAAATACTACAAGGGTCGGGAAATGCAACGAAGGCTGGCCGAACGGGTTCGTGAAGCCGATCTGGATGCGAAAGATCGCAACAAAGAACAAGAAGAGTTGGAAGAATTAAAAAGTAAAATATTTGGCGGTGAATATGATAATCCAAATATGGAATTCGAACGTCTCAAAAAGGAACGTGAAGATTTATATAAGCCAAAAATACTTATTGATGTGAATCTGGAACAATCACAACAGCGTGAAAAAGAACAGGAACGGGAACGCGAACGAGAAGTTGAACGGCAGCGAGCTAAAGATCGTGAAAAGGATCGAAAAGAAAAATACGTACTAGCACAAGCCTCTCGAGAATTGGCGGCAGTTAATGCCGAACCCATAGAGTCCGATTCGAGTGATGATCCAAATCATTTTGGAGCAGCCGTCTCACCTAAAAACAATGATATTAGTCCACAACGAGGATCTGAATCACGAGATTCGCCGCATATTCTATCACAGCACGATGATGATACACGTTCATCGTTTCAATCCGGTAATATCGCTAGTCCTCCAAACCATAATCAGGATCGACTCTCTGGTAACACGCCACTTATTGGTGGTCCCCTCATTACACTTAATTTAGGCGCTGCAAATGCTAAAAAGAAAAAATTAGAAATGCGTGATGTGTTCAATACGGACGATGACAGCGAAGAATTGTCCGGACCTAAGAAACGTAAACTAGTTCCGCTCGATTACGACGATAACATAAACAAACAGTTATTAAATGATAAGCAATCGTCGAAAAAGGATAAATCAAATCGGTCGAACAGTAATAGTAGCACCAACAGTAATAATTACAATAATAATAATAGTGGTAGCGGCGTCGGTGGAAATTTGGGCCAAAATGATGAGAATTCATCATCGGGCGGTAAAAAATCAAATGACGAAGTGATTAAGAATCAAGAAGAGAAGCGAAAACACATAAAGAGTATAATCGATAAGATTCCGACGGAGAAACATGATTTGTTTAATTATAATTTAGATTGGAGCGAAATCGATAGCACGCTTATGGATAAGAAAATTCGTCCATGGATAAATAAAAAAATTATAGAATATATAGGGGAACCGGAACCAACGCTTGTGGATTTTATATGTTCTAAAGTGATGGCGGGTAGTTCACCTCAAGGAATATTGGATGATGTTCAAATGGTAAGGATTATTTTTACAATTTTTAGCGAATACAAAAATACTCATTTTGGATGTCGCAGCCAACAATTTATCACATTTCCATTTTAAACAAAGAGTCAACCATTATCAGGGCCCCTTCTAGATAATCTCAGGTATTCGTTAGCGAATCCGTTTGTTTCCAATTGCTGTAGACCATCACTTTAAACCATAGGAAGGCAGGTGTTATAGCTTTGGTTATGTTTTTATTCGCTTTCGGTCAGTATACTCCTCTAAAATACGATGTCGTAAAGAGAATGAATATTCGCATATTTCAAGAAATTTTCAAACGAAACTATTTTTTTAAAGGCATTTTAGGAGTGTGGTGCGAATCATCGCAATTCCATTTAGTTTTTCTTTAAATTGCTCTAACACTCCAATTTCCATTGTCGTATCACGTTATTTTGCATGACTATAGTCACGTGACATCAATTTTCCTATTTTCTTAGTTGTTTGTTACGTCTAAAGTCACTACTCACTATACGACATATGTCACTTGAATTTTGTAAGTGACAGACGACTACAACAAAATGGAAAGGCGAAATTTTAGTCCTAATATTTTTTTAAATGTTTTTAATTGTGTAATTTTGTTCACTTGTTTAAATAAGTTGAAGTATAAATTACCTAATACTTTTTTCTTCTAAAACGATTTTATTTGTAATTTGGCCGATATCTTTTTAGTTACAATCGTGTCACTTGAATCGACTTCAAGAATATCAATTTTCATGCGACGTGACGTGACATAAGTTACGTCGCCTGAAATGACACGACTATGGGAATTGGGGTGTAAACCTCAGGTGCTAAATCTTTTTACACTCTGGTTACTTCTTCAGTGGGAAGTTCTTCACTTGAAATAACCCTAGAAAAGCATTTTACTTTAATTGATGGACAATTTTTCGTCAATAGCATCTTTCAGAAGTATTGGCCTGTAGGGATTGTGATTATACCTGATAAAAAATTTCGGAGATTTGTTCGGTTTTATCACCCGTCTTTCTCGCAATTTTTCCGATCTTTCGATCGTGCGGTATTTGTGGTGTCAGTTTCAATGCATATCGTCTGTCAAATAAATTATCTAGAAATTGTTATTTGGGTTTTTGGAGGAGATCGACGTATTTTAGTCATTTTCAAGCACAGCGGTTCTCTTTATTAAACTTGTTTCGAATCTGGCAGTCTCTTGGAGATGTTTTCAGTTTCAATTGTCTAGTGCTGCAATTGAATTACGCTGGTGATGCTTTTAACGCCGTGGGGTATGAGTTGTCGCCACTTGTTTGAAACGAATCTTTCGAACTGTAAAACGTTTTTTTACCGGACGATCATTTTGATTGGGATACTATTCAAGTCTACTTAAGTATTTCTTCATTATTTCTTTGATTATTGCTTGGTTAGGTAACTTCAATTTTACAATTGATTTTGAGCCCTAATGCGTCCTAGCAATAACGAAATTTATAAGTGGTTCTCTTTAGCAGGTTTAAAATGTCAGGGTTATTCTCATTAGAGGAAAAACATAAAAAAATCATTTTATTTCGAACAAAAAGAAATCTTAATAATCACAAATCAAAATTAAATAATAATAAAATTCAAATGCCCAGTAAATTTTCCACTTTCTGAAAAAATGTTGAATAGAAATAAGTTCTTTTGAAAAATCAATTTTCAATCTTGATCTTTTTAGATAAATATTGCCATTTAAAGAGATTTACGCTAGCATGCGCGCTGAAGAAATCAATCTCCAATGCTTGCAAAAATTCTTGGTTACTAAACAAGATCTAAACCAAACTCAACAGAGTTTCCTAGAGCGCTGGACTTAATTTAATGGAAAATCTAGCAAAAGAAAGATTAGTGGTAAGAATACAAAAGAATTATAAAACACTTCTGTGAGAAAACTAATATTTTTTGCTTAATACTTGATGAACCTTTCTAATCTCGTTAAGTCTCCTTTTCCAAAACACAAACAAGTGATTCTCTCTGTATGATTTATGGATCTTTTTAGCGATCATTTCTCAACTTTTCCAACCGTTTATTGCTGTTAGCACTATTTCACAATATCGAAGAAAGAGTAAACGTGATTTTTATTGCGTCATGTTAACGTCAAGACAGAAATCAATTTATGATCTTGATTTGACTTTAGTACTATCATTAATTGTATTGCAATAATGTATTGTACTTCGCTAAATTATTTACAAAAATATAAAAAACTTTTAATAAATAGCTTAACGCATTCGCCACTCAACGTCACATATATCTCATTTGTGACAAGAAATAGGAAATATTTTGTGTAATTTCTTTTACAATCATTCCCGATATTTCTGAGTTTCCAGAAGTATCTACACCAAAAGGAACGGTTGAGTTGTGAACGTGTTAATTTGATTATTGAGGATGCATTGTGACTCGGTTAGGTTAAGTACGACGTATAATGGATCACAAGTGTCACCAACCAAATTAGCACAAACCATAATATATTTGCGAACAGTGATTCTCTCATAGAGGACTAACCATGTGCTAAACTCGGTGCCGCATTGCGAGCAACTAGTTGATTTTTGAATAATTTATTGCGGTTCATTAATAATTTTAATTAAAACTAGAACTACCTGCATTTGATGTGTACTATTTCTACTAGACCAGTCAAAATGACTGGTCGTTGATAAAAGAAATAATTTGAAAAAGAATCTTATTTTATTTATATATTTATATTTTTTATTCGTTAATTAATATCCATTTTAAACAAAAAAGATGTAAAAAAGGAAAATAGAAAATATTTTTCAATATTAATTTTTAAGTTGAAACTAAAAAATTTTTAAAAATTTTTAAAAACATAAACTTTATTGTCTTTCTAAAACTTTCTAAGATCGGTTTCGAGCTTCGCTCTTCGTCAGTGTCAATTTACAACTAAAAAAATTTTCGTAAAAATTCTGATGAAATTATTTTTCTATTTCCATGATCATGTCATATAATTTATTCGTTTTAAAGTTTGTTTGATCATTAAGAAGTAATGGGTTGTGGCGCTGTTGATATATTTCAAATTCTTTCAATCTATCCATTAAGTATTTAAAAACATAAAAATGAATTTGAAATATATCAACAGCGCCACAACCCATTACTTCTTAATGATCAAACAAACTTTAAAACGAATAAATTATATGACATGATCATGGAAATAGAAAAATAATTTCATCAAAATTTTTACGAAAAATTTTTTAGCTCTAAATGGACACTGACGAAGAGCGAAGCTCGAAACCGGTCTTAGAAAGTTTTGTTAAACAAATATCACGATTAAAGAAAGACAATAAAATTTATGTTTTTTAAAATTAATTTTAAAATTTTTTTAATTTCAACTTAAAACACGTGATAAAGATACAGCAAAAAACCAAGTAATAATGGATCGTAACCATTATTATAATACCTATTAATTTTTCGGTCAAGTCTACTGCATATTTGGTTTTATTATAAAATTGAATTGTTTCTGTCAGGCTTTTATTATTTTCACTACTGTTTTTTCCTATTTTTGGCAACTACTTAGTAATAACATTTTTTCTTTTGATTTAAAACAATGATATCCGTTCCGTTCTGCTCGGGGTTTTCGTCCCGAAAGGCAGAAACCTAAATTTTAAGAATGAAGGAGAATAAAACGAATACTACAGCAACCAAGATCAAAAGCGAGCCGAACGGACATCATTCTGTTTCAGCCTTTAGCCGTGTTCGATTAGGGTGAATTAACTAATTATCTGAATTAACTAAAGTTAACTGAATTCCAATAATGTATTATTCAAAGAAAAAATTAATTTTATAGTAAGGTTCCTCCTGGATAATCTACAAGCCATCAAGAAGAACACTTTCTTCATACTTCATTTAAACTCATTCATTTAGATATTTGTGAAATATTTGTTGCTACGTGTGAACGGCAAATATTTGCTTTAAAAATTTCCTCAAAAGCGACTCAGCAAAGTGGTTCTGTTCGTTTGCACGTATTTGCTCGTACGAGCAAGGAACAATCACTTGGCAGCAAAGCGACAAGGAAATGATATTGTTTTGTAGGATATAAAACGCAGATTCTTATTGTTTTGCTTCAAATATTACAGTTTTCTTAAATGATTGTTTTTCTGGCGCTAAACATTTGAACTAGTATTTTTTTCATAAGAATTTATTCCCAATTTACCAGAATACACTTGTGAAATAGGGAATAAAAAGGTGGGAATTTTTTGCAGTTTGGAATTATAACAATATTTTTCCCATTTCCCCGGGAAAATTAGAATAAGGCCACTGTTGCGAGAAATGGCAACGCCAAAGCCAATTTCTCACCAGCTGGAATCGCTATCCTCAAACATGTCTCGTGTTTTGTTATCAGTGGAGCAACCAAGTTAAGCAAGTAATTGAAGTCTTGAGATGCATACGCATAAAATTTTTCAACGTATTGCGATCCTCAATCTCTAATTCTTTGAATAAATTTTGAACCACTTTCATCGATTTTGCATCCGCAGTATTCTTCGCAGTATTATTATTTTCGGTTATATTGATTTTATTTTTATACCTTTTAGATTGACTTACTTCAATCATTTTTCGATCCATAGAGATACTAGATTTCTCATTTCATTATACTAAAGGAAAAAAAAAACTTCTGATATTTCCAATGTTATCGTTGGATTGGTGTATTTTATAAGGCAATGATTTTAAAATGCGTTGCGAATATAATACGTATAGACAAGGCAATACACCGATAACATTGGAATGGACAATTTTTATAATTTTTTTTGTGTTTTTAGTAAAATGAGAAATCTATTATGATTCTCTATGCTTTAACTATAGAAATTGACAATAAACGTCAACAAAATAGCGCACAAATTAAATATTTATTTGCACCTCTTTGCTCGACCATTAATTGTTGCCAAATATTTGCCAACGGGTGAACTAGGAGAAAATATATTTGCTACGAAAGCGGTAAATATTTTTGCTGCGTGTTCGCCATGTTTTGGAGCGAACAACTTTTCGGCAAATATTTGCCGGCGTTTGGGCAAATATTTGCGACGTGTTTACTTACCTTTAGAATTTACATACAAATAAATAAAGTTTCCACAAAAGCACACTCTCATTTTTATATCGTAACTTCCACATAATACAATTGTAAAAAAATAATTATCGGACGAGTTGAACTTTTACACAAAAATAAATCCCTTCAAACTCGAATCACTAAATTTTTTCACCATTATCTTTGTTAGTTACACTTTTTCAGTGGAAAAGGTAAAATTAAGTATTTTTTAAAATGCATTAAGAACTGTTTAATAATTTTAATGTTAATTACACAAGTAGTTTTATGGCTTTAGTTAGTAATTTTTTTTTTTTTCAGCCGACAAAACCTTTAAATCCCTCATCTTCATTTACAGTTATCTTCAATGAACAACACCAGTTCTTTCACAAGCAGTGTATGGTCTCCACAAGTTTCAGAAGTGTTGACTGTGGCCTTTTTTTTCTTTTCTGAGTAAGAAAATGCACTTATTACATATTTCATTTTTAAGCTAGACTTTTGTTTGTTGGCTTTTTTCGGCATTTGTTGAGTGAACCAACATCTTGCTTTCTTAGGGAATAATTGCTCATCTATTGTACAATTCTGTCCAATTTTGTAGTAATTTTTATTATTTGTAATAATTTTATCCCACACTTTTGAAGTTAGGGCAAATTAATCTATTTATAACCTTTGACTAAGTTCACGTTTTTTTATCGAAGCGAAGGTATCGTAATATACATTCGGAGAATTTGTTCCTCGTTATTGTTTTTGAGAAGAATTCTGGTTTCTATTTTTTAGAACGTAAGTAGGGCATTTTAAATTTCCTGGTTCATTAGCCAACGATATAACAGTGTATAAAAAATCTAAATAATTTGTTATAGTAAAGGCTAAAAAGCATTCTCCTAATGTTAGAGTCCAATTTTTTTTTTTTTTTTTAAAATGTGGCGTGCCTCCATTTCCGTAGAAGTTCTGATGTTTCCAATATGGTTATCAATTATCAAAGAAAATGAATTCTTTACGTTTTTCACCAAGATATTTCGCTTTGTAAAAGCTGTTGGTCCAGAAGCATCTTTGAAAATTAAAGGTGTTCTTCCAGCATCGGATTTCTCGGTTTCAGCATACTTTTCTTTAAAAGCATATTAAAAAGCTGAAAACTTCGCTGTACTCTCACATAAAAAAAAAATTCTATAGAATTAAGCATATTATATCATTCAATTTACATGATAATATTCTGAAGAGCAGCAGAAAAAAGTCAATCTATATCAACAAGGAAATTCGAACCTGCCAAAATGTCTGGTTTTGATATATCATAAATAGGTACACCACATTTAAATTTTAAATGCAGAGTTTTTGGGAGGCAGTGTAACAGTAGAATTTAATCATTTAGATAATACTTTTCTAAACCAGTTATTTTGACTGGCTTGATGGTTGTACCGTCTTCCTTCGAAAAAAGGACCGGCCCCTTCCTTCAAATAAAAGCTAGTGGTCCGCTTCTCATATTCGTGTAAAATGCTATAACCTTTTGCTAATACTCGAATTGAAATTACGATTTTTTTTTCTTGCTTTTCCTTCTAAATTTCGTTTTTTTGTTACAAATTTATTTTTGGTCATATGATGATGAATTTTACGTAATTTTGTCCTTCAGTATAAACTTCAATTCAAAATAGTCGGTTCTTAACTTCGAATAGAAGGAAATCTTCAAGTTCTAAAATTTTGCTAAAAAAAATGATCTTGAGTTAGAAGGTCGATTCTTTTTTTCAAGGGAAGACTACTTAGTGTTAAATGTGTTTTAACACTAATTTGCTTTTCAATCAAAATATTTAAAGGGTTAAGTCTTTTAAATGGCCAGTGGCTTGCGCATCACTTTATAAAATTATTACTTATTACACAAACTGATTTATTTACAACACAGGAGTTACACCATTTATTATTTCGCATTAAACACATCACAATTATTCTCAAACTCAATCAAATTGACTTAATACACTTATAGATCGTACCTCAATTGTTATGTAAAAAGTAATTCAGTATATTACCACGATCAACATAAATGGCGCCCTTAAGTTATCGCTTTTATATATCGTCTTATCACTTTATATTTGTGTTTTTTTATTCGTGTCTGCTCTAGTCTCTAGTCAAAACTAGTGATTTTTTTAAGGTTTTTTTTTTGGGAAACTTATAAACCTAATTTATTTTCCCACCAGGATAATATAGCAAATCAAATTAGATATGACTATTTGGTGCTGGCAAATAAAGTTCATACAAAATTTGATAAAGTATGCTCGACCTGAAACCAACTAATACCGGATTTCCATCATCATAGGATAATAGCATAATAGTACATACTACACTATGACTATGGAAAACCGAATTTGATAGTAAATATGATTGACTCAAATCAAAGCTGAAGTGAACCATGTAAAATTTAAAACAAATGTTTCTGTTTATTATTCGCTACTAACCACAAGTCTTCGATGTAGTTGTGAATAATGGAACAAGGGACTACATACTAGATAAACTAGCAGTGAATAATGGATATCATTATAATTGAAGAAACAAACGTATAATTAGTATATTATACGTTAGTCGTGGATAATAGTACATTATTCAACGAGCATATAATGATTAATGATAGCTGAAATTCATGAAGATGAAGTTTCCGACACGAGCGAGTTTCGTAAATCATCTGAGTGAATAATAGCCATTACGAGTATATGCAAGTAGAATACGATATTTTGTCCACGACCGATAAGAGATTGTATTTTATTATCAAATCCTTTAAATAAACCTAAAATAATTTACGTCAACATTTTGACATCTCAATTTAATAATAATGAAAATGGCAAGAGACTACTAGATCAAATTTCAAAAATGAAATTTTTATTTGGTAGTAGTGAATAATGGAAAAAGGGACTACTAGATAAACTAGCAGTGAGTGAATAATGGATATCATTAGGCGTTTTCGGAAATAGACCTTGAGTAAATTCACAGTAAATTTCGACCATTAAATTACACTATAATGGTCTAATTTAATGTTCTAAATTTACTTTGTATTTACTTTAGGTCTATTACCGAAAACGCCTATTATAATTGAAGAAACAAACGTATAATGAGTATATTATACGTTAGTCATGGACAATAGTTATTTATGGTACTAGTGAGCAAAACGAGATATTATCCATTAAAGGGATAAGTTTGTCCCGAGTGGATAATATCTCTTTGCTCACGAGTGCCATACAACGTTTTATCCACTTTTATTGAAATAAATTTCGTGATTTAATAAGAAATACATAGTTCCATTTTGTGTTTTCACAGTGAAGCATTGAATTTTGAAATACATTTTTCATTGTGACCGTTCTTTAAATTGTCATGTTGTACTTTAATTTAACTAGTTTTTAGAATATAGTTTTTCATTCAATTTGACTACGAATAATTTTCCAATGACTACTCAACATTTTGGTATATCAAATATAACTCACGTTGCCCCTAGCAGCGTGGGTTATACAATAACAATGGACATTTTCTTTATTTGAAATCAGCATAGTTATCGGGCTATTATATATCAAAAGTGGATACAATAAATTATTTACCAAATTGTAAGTTTAACAGTGCGAACATGTGTAGGTTTGTTTGAATTCTTATTCAAATTTAATTTTTTTAGGCTGTGGTGCTGGTGTGTTTTTAACATTTTTTTCTATTTCTTCAATGCTTTTAATATTGTTTTTCTATTTTTTCATCATGATGTAATTATCAATATGCACAAAATATGGGTTTTTAATCTTTTTTCGCTTTCAAAATTATGGATTACACGAAGTTCCCAAATACAAATTTGAAACAAACACAAACGATGGAATTCCGTTAAGAAATAATAGTATTATACTATTGACGATGGAAACCTGGTATAATTTTCCAAAAATTTAAATTTGCTACTTTTAAAGTCCTGCGCCCGGATTCCGGTTCGATGATTAATATTAACGAGAAATAACTTGATTTTTTATTTCAACTGGCCGATTGCATTTTTATTTAGATTAAATAAATGAAAAACCGGAATTCGGGGGCTGGTGTCTGGCTATTCTAAACGGACAATTTAACAATATTTTAGTTTGTAACTAGGTTTCAGCGTAACACCCTAATCTAAGCCGACGGAGCTCGACGGGTGCCGGTGAATTTATCGTGAAATAATTTATCGTAATCAATTTATCATAAAACTATTTTCCGTGAGAACAATTTATCGAAAAACAATTTACCTTACATTTTTTTTTTAATTTTTTACGTTTTTGATATTTTTTTATTCTGTTAATTGTTTTTTTTTGATTTCAATTCAGTTTTATGAAATTTCAAATTTTTAAAAGAAAATAAAAAATCGGGGCGAGCTGTGTCGTCTACACACATAACGTTTACACACAATGAGAAAAGTGGTAGACTGTGGTCCATTTGTGAATTCGATTCGAACTTATTCGAGTTTTCGAAAAATTGGATTCTTATTTGAATTGAAACAGATTCTTTCGTTTCTTATTTAAATCATTTAGGAATCGTACATTTCGAAGAGTCGAATACGTTCGAACGGAATTTACAAAGTGCCCCTGTATATGTTTGCTAAAATCGATTTATTTATTACAGTGGGCTCAAGCATTGCTAATCGCTATTTTGTAGTTTGTAATTTGGGGAGATTAATTATTTTAATTTAAAATAAATTATCTGCGTCTGTTTCTTTACGCAAAAATTGATACCCAGAACTGTTCCGATTAAGTAGTTCAAGCATTATAAATCGCTCAAAATCAGGTTCGTGACGTGGCTTTCCTCGCCACCTGATGACGTCATTGCAATTATAAATTTAAATTAAAGGTAATGTTTATTTTTGATAATAGTTGTACAGGATCAGGGGCATAATTTCGTGTCGCTCACTTTCCGAACATAACGCTCTGAGGTGAAAGACGTTATCACGTCAAAAAACAAACATGAATTTGTTTGTGTAAAAGAAAAAATTACAATTTATATTTTAATGTTTAGAGTAGGCTTTAGAACAGTTGCTTCAATGAATTGCAAACGGTCAGCCATCTCGTGTTCTATTATTTTTACTATTCCCTCCTGGAGACATTGCTTTTTTGTTGATGGGCCGCTGCACTACGCATCTGCAACAAAAATTGCTGGTAAACATTGAGATTATTTTTTCTACTCTTTTTCCTACAATGTCCGTTAAAATAAGTGCTGCATTGCAGAACTGTGTCCTTTATCAGAAAAAAATGATCTAAAATTGATAAGGTAATGTACTTTCTAGGAAAATCGCATTACCTGTATCAAAACAGCATTAGTTTTAAATTTAGTTAAAGTGGTCGGCTAACCGGTTTGAGTTTTCCGTTTTTTACTGAACTGCCCTAAGCTTTAATAGTCAATGAAGCATAAATATAGAAACAACTAAGCTTGGTTTTTTTGTGCAGAACAAATTTATCATGCGACCCTCTGGAAACGAGCTGTTCACTAAAAAGCTGAAATATACAAAATATACATTCCATTGGGTTGTTTTGTTGATCATTAGCTTGTAATCGTAGTGGTGTTTGTAAAAGATTTTCAACTACAACGAAATAACAGATATGCGTAGAATACGTTATTATTCTGTTTTGGCTTTCATAATTACAAATGTCAAATGCAATTCTGACGTTTCCTTGTATATAATTTACAAAACTTTCATATAACCAAAAAAGGTTTTAAGGGATTTTTGGTGGCTTTTAAAAAGTAATGGCGAAGTTGTCTACAAATATCTGAGTAATCTATCTTATGGTATATGGGATTCAATGTAATTATAATTCGACAGAGAAATATTCGCAGTTCCGCGGGAAATAAGATCTCTGTTTTAAGAAAAAAGAACGGATAGCAACTTCAAAAATCGTTAAACAGAGTATTATTGAATTAGGAAAGAACGCTAGGTTTGCCCAATATGACATTCCTGCCAATTTACATAAAAATATGAGTTTTTTAAATATTAATTTAATATTTAATCCATGATTTTTATTTTCAGGTCCTTGACGAGGAAGCCGAAGTATTTGTTGTTAAAATGTGGCGATTACTAATTTATGAAGTAGAAGCAAAAAAAAGTGGTCTAGTTAAATAAATTCCATCTCAATCATCTATTATACATTATATAAAATCAAGATATGAAAAGAAAAATAAACTATAAAATATAAAATTAATTATTAAAATTAATATTATTATATAATTATATTCCTTTGTATTTGTAGAGACAAACAAAAAAGTATTTTTAATGAAAAGGTTGAATAAACTAAAAAAAAAACGCAAAAATGAAACAAATTAAAACAATTTACAAAAAATACATAAATAAAAAAATACAATTACTGTATGTAATGACTTTAGAAAAGCAAAACAATTATTATTATTACTAGTTTAAAAGTTTTGCTTGTTTATTTTATTTAAACAAAAAAAATTTGCAAAACCAAGTAAGACACATATTATGATTTTACAATAGAAATATATTATTTTTTTTATATAAGACCTGCGCTATATAATTTAATATACATAACTTCCAATTGCAATAACTAATCAGAACCACTAATTGGGGTACGAAAAAGCAGAGAACTTGTTAGAATTTATTTCATTTTTACCGTTGTAAAGTTTGGACGTAAAATCAATGTGCGCAGAATAAAATTAAAAGTTTAGCTCAAAAAGTGTAGTGTCCATTTTAATTATTAATTATTTTCTTTTAAGTGTGTGTTTATTTTTAAATTTAACAAGAACCGAAAAAATAAGTGTGTAATGTGCAATATGTGAGGGGCATATTTCCCTCAAAAAATACTATAACGCAGCAAAGATAACAATTCAGTAATGTAGAGAACATAATTATGTGAAACACAGCCCAAGGCAATAAATAAAAATGCACGAGGATAAAACCACCTCAACAACAATCATGTTAATGGAAATAAAATAACGATGTCAGTGCGGCAAACTCCAGTTGTATTCCATCGCCGGGAAATTACATAAATTGTGATAATGACTTGGTCAGTGCAACCTACAAAAATTTGAGCAAACGGAACAGTAGACGGGTAAGTTACTGTTAAGTTTAAACGAAATCGAAGTCCAAGATCTGCGGAGCTCGCTGGCGCAAGCAACGCTGCAAGGTTTGAACTACTGTTCAAGTCTCTAAATACCTCTCGCTAACAGGTTTTTCGATTAAGAGTCGAAGCTCCCGTTACAAAAAAAAAAAAAAAATGTTAAGAATGGGAAGTTCCACCAATTTATGTAACAGGCATCAAATAATGAACTTGTGAATAAAATCAAGTCATTAACTGCCTCAACATTTTGTATTGTCTCGCTTATAAGAGGTAGAATAAATGAGCCAAATATGAGAAAATAAAAAGGGCACAATGTACATACACTGCTGGTAAAAAAAAATTGGGCAAACAAATTTATTGCAAATTGGAGTCTTTTTTTGCTAAAATTACAAAACTTTTGAAAGCAATTGGTTTATTGTTTCATTTTAAATACATGTATGACGTAATTTTTTGAAAAAAAAATTGACCTGCAATTTAGGGGCAAAACACCAAAAAATGCCAAAATATTCAAAATACGTTGATTGGTGTTAAAGTAATGTAATAAATTAAATACTTATTTTTTATTTTTGTTTTGTTTTTTATTGATTTATAGAAGTTCAATCTTTAATATTCATATTTTATTGGACCGCCTTTTGCTTTTATTACAGCGATACACCTCCGATTCATTGAATTTGATAAATTTTTCAAAGTCGCAGGAGATATGGATTCCCAAATCATCATCAACAAACTTTTTAAAGCTTCAATCGATTCTGGGCACTTCCTTGCTACTTCTAGCTTCATTATAGACCAAATATTTTCAATTGGATTTAAGTCTGGACTATACGGGGGCCAGCTCAACACATCGATACTTTTTTCTTCGAAGTACTTTTTTACCTTTAAATGTAGAGATAAGCAAAAAAAACAAGTTTTTAACAAATTATTTATGTTTATCTGAAAGCCAATTTGTCTATCTACAATTCAAAATTAATAACTCACAATTTTGGCGGTATGGCACGGAGCGTTGTCCTGTTGGAAAATAAATTTGCAATTCTCGCCAAAAAGCTTTAACGCAGAAGGCTCAAATTCGTTCTGAAGGACCTGCAGATAAACAGCTGCTGTAACGCTGGAAATAAGGAAGCACAATCGACCGGTTTCATTTCCAGAAAAGCATCCCCAGACCATAACTCCATCTTTTTTCGGTGGAAGTCTTAAAAGACATTCGTTGCTAAGTCTCTCGCCAGGGGGGCTATTATGAAATTTTCGACGCGCGCTTTTTTTTCGACAACGTCGAAAATTTGCTATTATGAAATTATTCGACGCGCTTTTCTTGCGATAATATCGAAAATTTTCCTATTATGAAACTTTGTTTTCGACAAAGTCGAACAATATGCGACTGCTCTTGAGTTAACGAATGCATACGCGTGTTCAATAATAAATCGTGAGCTAAAAAAATTTCAGTTATTCAGTTCGTAACGTATATTTTAAATTTTATTTTTTTTCCGCCTAATTAATAAATTAATATTAATTTACTTTTTTAAAATTTTTTTTCGATGTTGTCGAGTAATTCATAATAGCTATTTTCGACCTTGTCGAGTTGGTCGACAACGTCGAAAATTTGCGATGTCGAAAATTTCATAATAGACTCCCAGGTTTTCTCCTTACGAGAATTCTTCCATCTCCAACATGCAGCTTGAATTTTGATTCATCGGAAAAAATCACATCATTCCACATCTCTGGAGTCCAATTAACATGCTCCTGGGCCCATAGCAAACGTTTTTTTTTCACTAGTAATGTGAACTCAGGCTTCTGGACTGGTGTAAGTGCTCTCAAACCAGCTTTAACAAGTCTTTTTCTCACTAAGCCGGCTGAAATTTTTTTCCCGTTGCTCGCTCAAGATCCTGTCTTATGTCCGATGAAGTTTTAAAACGGTTCCGACGACTTTGTAATAGTATAAAACGATCTTCCACTGGCGTTGTCTTTCTGGGCCTTCCAGAGCCTTTCTTTCTTTGTGTACCGCCCATCTCTCGATTTTTTTTTAATATTCCACGCGACAGTACTTTTAGGAATGTTTAATCTTTCACCTATTTCACGCGTGGTTAAATTTTCTAGCGCCAAAATCAACATATTGCTTTTACACTGGTCACTAACTTTTCCCATTTTTTTAACTAAAATTGCACTTTATTTGTCTAGGATCACTTACAGAATAACTTAATCTTACAAAATATGCACTATTTATACTCAAAAAATAAATTACAGGCAATAAAACATCTGCACCTTAATGACGGCCAAGAACGGTAGGCGTAAAAAAAAATAATTGCTTGCCCAATTTTTTTGCACAGCAGTTGCGGGGTTGTACCGGTGTAATAAAAGCAAAAGGCGGTCCAACAAAATATTAATATGAAAGACTGAACTTCTATAAATCAATAAAAGACAAACAAAATAATAAAAAATAAGTGTTTAATTTATTACATTACTTTAACACCAATCAACGTATTTTGAATATTTTGGCATTTTTCGGTGTTTTGCCCCTAAATAGCAGGTCAATTTTTTTTTCAAAAAATTACGTCATATATGTATTTAAAATGAAACAATAAACCAATTGCTTTCAAAAGTTTTGTAATTTTAGCAAAAAAAGACTCCAATTTGCAATAAATTTGTTTGCCCAATTTTTTTTTACCAGCACTGTATGATGGGTTGTCTCAACTTGAAATTGATAAGAAGGCAAGACAAGATGGTTTCCGCCCATCCTTATTAAGAATTGTGCAGAGAGTCTAGCCCCTCCACTGACTATTATCTTTAATATTAGCCTACCTACCGGGATTTTTCCTGATCTCTGGAAAGTATCTTTCATCCGTCCGACTTTCAAATCTGGCAAAAGAAGTGAAGTAAGCAACTATCGCGGAATCGCTATTCTTTCTGTTATATCAAAACTATTCGAATCCATGGTACAGAAATTTTTGTTTGTTTTTATGTAAAAAGTTTATTTCTCCTGCTCAAGGCGGATTTTATCCGGGTAGATCTACGGCGACTAATCTAGTCTCTTTTTGTGGATATTTACATAGTATACTAGAACATAGGCAACAAATAGGTGAAGTATACACCGATTTTTCAAAGGCTTTCGATAAAATTGACCATTCGATTCTTATCGAAAAGCTGGATAGACTAGATTGTCAGTTCACCCCTGTTAAGTGGTTGCATTCATACCTTTCTGATCGTTACCAATTTGTTAAGATTAACGATTTTAGCCCTCGTTCATTTCGAGTTACCTCCGGAGTTCCTCAAGGAAGTCACATTGATCCGCTTTTATTTTGAATTTGCACATTGTCTGCTCTATGGATATTAATGAGATTGCTGATTGTGTGAAATTGCAAGGTGACTTGAATAACTTTTGCAATTGGTCGTTTAATAACAAATTGTTGCTGAATGTGGGTAAATGCAGGATCATTCTCTCGAACGCCAATATTCCAGTAATATTTTTTTATATAATATTGCTGTTATATTACATTATGCTAGGTTTCATTAAGCGCAATTGTAAAGACTTTTGCGCTCACACTGAAAACTCTCTATATAAATCTTTTGTTCGTTCAGTTCTAGAATATGCTTCTCAGATCTGGTCCCTGTAATATCTTGAAACTTAAAATGTAAATCAGGCAACACTAAAAATCCTGATAGTTGGTAACAATGACAACAGCGGAGGATCACGTTGTGTCGTCGTTCCTGATGGTCAGCCATCATGGAAAAAGATTATTCAACACATTATTCATTGTATCCGATATAGCATAAGACGTGCATTGAAGCATATATAAAAATAATAAGTTATGTTGTATTATGTAATAGTTAAGTAATAAATAACAAAGCGAATATAAAGAAACTTGTTTAATATAAGTAATAAAAGACGAGTAAGAGGATACAATACATGGTGTCAGCTGTTAATAAATAAAAAAATAAAATGAAAATAAAATTAAACAAAATGCCGGCTGGACTTACATATAGCGACACAGAAAAAAATTTCAGTGTGTTTAAGAAAAAATTCATGTGGTATATGGAAACGTTTGGAGCGAAAGAAGACACCGATAAGAAAAAAATTGGAGTGCTGCTATTTTTGCTGGGCGAAGAAGGATTCGAAACTTTCAATACATTTGAAATCGGGGAGAATGAAACAATTGACGCAGTGTTGGCTGAATTTGAGAAACATTTTGTTCCAAAAGAAAACGTTATAATGGCGACATATCAATTTCATAAAATTTGCCAAAAAGAATTTCAATCAATAGAAAACTTTGTAGTAGAAATAAAAAATCAAGCGTCGTTGTGTAATTTTACATGTGCTAAGTTAACGTGCGGAACACAGTTCAAAGACAGGATGATTCGTGATCGGCTAATATTTGGAGTTAGTGATACCAATTTACAAAGCAAGATGCTAGCGGAAAAAAATTTAACATTAGAAAACGCCATCGAGATGTGTAAATCGGGAGAAATAGTTAAAGCACAAGTTCAAATGTTAAACAATCCGAACATAAAAATGGAAAAAGTGGATGCGGTCAACATAAACAGCTATAAGCAACTTGGTAAAGAATTTGAAGCGAAGTGGAATAAAAATCAAAATGGCCACAAAAATATAAAAACGCAATGCAATCACTGTGGATATGGTCATGGAGACAAACAAGTATGTCGGCGAGAGGCAAAAGATGCAATAAGTGTAGAAGGATAAATTTTGCAGCCGTTTGCAAATCAAAGAATGTATACATGCTGCAATCAAATGTTGGAGAAAAGGATACATCTGAAGAAGACGATAGATGCTTAGCAGAAACAGGTGCAAAATATTTGTTAAATAATTATAATCATAGGTGTAAGTTACAAGTTTGTAGTGTAGATAATGCATGTAGAAATGGCTGGTTTAAAAACATATGGGTAGAAAATGAGGTAGTTAAGTTTAAGTTAGATTCGGGATCGGACTGCAACATTATAGCCAGGTCTGTGTATGACAAGATAAAATCTGATAATAAGGGGGTGGTCGAGTTGAAAGGTACACACATAGAATTGGTTTCATATGGGGAATTCAAAATCAAACCTGTAGGGAAAGTAAAATTAAACTGTTCAACAGGGTATATCAGTGGAATGATGGGCTTGAAAACCTGTGTTAATCTAAAGTTAATAAAAAGAATCGATATTGATAACGTGGATATAAGAGTAGTCGCAAAGCTGGGATGCAAAGAAGATCTGGTGAGAAAATATAAACATGTTTTTGATGGGTTAGGGAAAATTCCAGGGACGTACAAAATAAAAATGAAGGAGGGGCAATTCCAGTAATTAAGTATAGGAAAATTTTTGCCATCTCAATGTATAATAAACTGAAAAATAAGCTTGATTCCCTAGAAGAAAGGGGTGTCATTTCGCGAGTTAGTCATCCTACGGAGTGGATTAATAATATAATGATCCGAGAAAAACCTAATGGTGATCTGAGAATTTATTTGGATCCAAAGCCATTAAATAAGTATATCAAGAGGGAACATTATATGATTTCGAGTAGCGATCATATCATATCAAAACTTTCGGGAATGTTAGTCTTTACAGTAATAGACCTTAAAGATGGATTTTGGCAGGTGAAACTAGACCAACCTAGCTCTGATTTATGTACGTTCACTACACCGTTTAGGAGGTATCAGTTTAAGCGGTTGTCATTTGGTATAAATTCGGCTCCAGAAGTATTTCAAAGGAAATGCGTCGAAATTTTCGGGTTTATAAAAGGGGTGGAAATTTATTTTGATGATCTGGTTGTGGCCGGCAAAGGACCGGAATAACATGGCAAAATATTGTTAGAGGTGTTGCAAAGAGCTGAGCAATACAATGTAAGATTTAATTCACAAAAGCTGCAATTTAGTATCCCAGAGGTAACGTTCCTGGGGAATGTCATTTCGAAAAAGGGAGTGCAACCTACAAACAAACATGTCAAAGCGATAGCAAGTATAAAGCCTCCAAACAATAAGAAGGAATTATTACGAATTTTGGGAATAGCAAAATTTTTGGCAAGGTTTATTCCCAATTTATCTAAGGTAACCGCCAATCTCAGGGAACTAACAAAGAATAAAGTGGAGTGGAAATGGGAAGGGTCGCATGACAATGAGTTACATAAACTAAAAGAGATTATAACCTCAAACCCAGTATTAAGAATTTTTAATAAAAAATTTAATTTTGGACTGGGATCTGTCCTTCTTCAAGAGGGTCGGCCAATAGCGTATGCGTCTCTTAGTCTGAATAAATGCGAACAACGGTATTCACAAATAGAAAAGGAATTGTTGGCAATCGTGTTGGCCACAGGGAAATTTCATCAATACATATATGGGACAGAGGTTATAGTTCACAGTGACCATAAACCTTTAGTAAAAATAACAGAAACTGAAATTGATAAAGCGAGTTTGAGACTTCAACGAATGTTGTTAAAATTATTGAGATACAACATAATAGTTAAACATATATCTGGTCGTGACATGCTAATAGCAGATGCATTGTCTAGAGCTAGTGAAAATACCACTGAAGAGGACGATAATGATGAAGATATGAAATATACAATTCATTCTATCGTCAATAAAATCTGCATGACGGACGAAAATAAAACTGTTTATAGCGAGGCAACAAAAAATGATTCAACCTTATCCACTGTAATAAATTATATTCAAAATAGTTGGCCTAACTCAGATAAAAAATTGAGCGGTGACCTCAAGTAATACAGTAAACTTTAAAACAACATAAATATTTCAGAAGGGTTAGTGTTTTTAGATCACAAGTTAATTATTCCTACAAGTCTAAGGAACAAGATATTAGAAAGCATACATGTACCACACTTAGGCATTCAAAAAACAAAAATGAGGGCACGTGAGCTATATTATTGGCCAGGGTTGTCAGTCGATATAGAGGTATTTGTAAATAACTGTTCAGCTTGTCAAAAATATCAAAAGCAGAATCATAAGGAACCACTAATTAGTCATGAAGTACCTAGTTGTCCATGGGAAAAAATCTCCATCGACATATTTGATTTCTCGAACAAGTGTTTTTTAGTCCTCGTGGATGCGTATTCAAACTGGATAGAGGTGCTTGAGCTAAAAGATAAATCTTCATCATCTGTGATTAAAGTATTAGAGGGTGTGTTTAGCAGATTTGGTTTTCCATGCAATATCGTTGCTGACAATAATCCATTTAACAGCTATAAATTTTTAAATTTTGCAAAGAAGTGAAACATAAATATGATCTTCTTAAGTCCTAATTATCCAAAAAGCAATGGTCTAGCAGAAAAAGGGGTATCTATTGCCAAACAGCTATTGCGAAAATTAGGGGAATATAGTGTGATGGAGGATTATGAATTGGCCCTATTAGAGTATAGAAACACCCCTCTTCCCATGCTGGGAAGAAGCCCTGCAGAATTGTTTTTAGGGAGATCGCTAAAGTCAAAGCCACCCGTATGCCTAGATAAGTTGAAACCGATAAATATCAAGTCACAATACGTTGTTAATAAACGGCTACAACAAAGAAAAACTCAAAAATTTTACTATGATAGAAACGCTAAAGAATTGTCAATATTAAACAAAAATGAGAATGTAACCGTGAACAACAATGAGAATGTAACCGTGAACGAACAATGTGTGGATGCCTGGGAAAGTAATAAAGGTGGAAGATGGGCGAACGTATGTTGTCAGGAATGACTTAAATAATTAGGTACGAAGAAACCGATGTTTCGTGAGGAAGAGTAGTATTCCTTATGAAGATAATAAGGTAAAGAATTAAATGTTACAAAATATAGAACTAAACAAAAATTTTAATCAATTACAGCATAGTAATGTAAGCGAAGATATAATGAATAATGATAATGAGAATGTAGTAAATAACGAAAATGTAAATATGTCATAGAATAATAATAATGAATTCAGAGAATGTCGAACAAGAGCAGGTAGAGAGGTAAGACCTCCTTCATATCTACGTGATTATGTCATGGATAATTAAAAAAAAAAAAAACGAAAGCGTGTAATATCTTGAAACTTAAAATGTAAAATCAGGCAACACTAAAAATCCTGATAGTTGGTAACAATGACAACAGCGGAGGATCACGTTGTGTCGTCCCTGGTGGTCAGCCATCATGGAAAAAGATCATTCAACACATTATTCATTGTATCCGATATAGTATAAGACGTGCATTGAAGCACATATAAAAATAATAAGTTATGTATTATGTAATAGTTAAGTAATAAATAACAAAGTGAATATAAAGAAACTTGTTTAATATAAGTAATAAAAGACGAGTAAGAGGATACAATACAGTCGCCATTTTATAAGTGCCATTCAGACAGGATTCAGAGTATTCAGAAGCAATTTGTTTTGTACGCCCTTCATGGATTACCCATTGAGCGAGTGCATCAATATATTCTCCCATCTTATAATGATCGTTGTAATTTATTAAAACTGTTGGCAGCAGTGACAACACTAATATAAAATAAAACACAGTTCAGTGGATGTACAAGCACAGAATACAACCAGAAGACACATAACGCTGTTTTTGTATGGAAAAACTTGGACTCATTTTTTTGACCTTGATTTGCCGAAGGTAAGAGAAAGTTGGGTTATGTATTCTTTGGTTTACTGGTTTTGATTTGAAATAATTAAAATTGAGAATCCTTAACAGTATAGTTAGTGAAATTATTTGACAAGTTTTGTTTTGACAGCATAACTTGTGTTAACTACTACAATATTTAAAAATAATTATACTTCAATGTCCAAAAAAGAAGGTAAGATGAAAAAAAAATTTGGTCCACGCAATGTATATTCTGGTTAATCTTTCTTCTGTGGTACAAGGAAGGAGTGATTGCATCATCTTTTAAAAATAAAAACAAGAGATGTGATGAATCATCTAACTCATAAAGAATAAAGGCGAACATTAGATTTACAAAGTGCATTTTTAATTAATAATATAAATTAGAAGTTACCGGAGTGGTAACAAAAACTACAACGTTTGGATCACCGACGAGACGTTGCATCTGCCATCTTCGTTCACGGTGTTCTGACTTCCCGAATAGATTGTGACGAATTACTTGCTCCCATAAGCTGTTTGCTCGGTCTCCGTTTGCTACATATTGGTCTTGTCTCTATGAATTTTGCACTTTCGGAACCAGTCTTGAGAATGTCGCGGCTTTTTAATTCAGTTTACGATGTTTTCGACTTTAACATTTTTTTTTTTTTTTTTTTAAAAACATCTTTATTGATATGGCTACTACAATCTTAAACATTATTAATTCATTAGTAAGGTTGACATTAGTACTTATGAGATAAGCATAAACTTGTGTGGGTCTGCTGGACCAGTATCCAGTTCCCTTAAGATATAATATTCATACGGTTAGCATTCATATGGTTTAATGGCACATTCGCGGATGACGTCGTCTATCAATTGTATTTTTAGATCATTGTGTATTTCTCTGTTAGTCACAAATCGGTAAGCGTTGGTGACCATTCGAAGAAATTTATTTTGGCTACGTTGTATAATGTCTCTATTGGATTTATGAGTACAACCCCATAGCTGCGCACCATACATCCATATTGGTTTGAAGATAGTCTGGTAGACTAGTCTTTTGCAATACAGGTTCATTTTGGAATGATGCCCAATTAACCAGTACATTTGACGTTGTTTTAATCGTATCTGTTCAGCTTTTTATCTCACATGATGTTTCCAGTTGAGCCTTGAATCTAAATGCAGATCAAGGTATTTAGCCGATTCAGCCTGCGGCACTTGCACCCCATTGAGGTATATGTGTAGACTGTTATTTTTGTGTCGGAGCGTAAATGTCACATGGGTTGATTTGAGCTCATTAAGCACTATTTTCCAGTCAATTGTCCATTTAGTAACGTCGTTCATTGCTCGTTGAAGATTTTCCACTGCCCTTGGTTGTGATTCGTCTACTGACATAATTACAGTGTCGTCAGCGAACGTGCCGATGAACGTTTTATTCGTTGTAGGTATGTCCGCAGTGTAGATAAGGTAGAGGAGGGGTCCCAATACGCTTCCCTGCGGAACTCCCGCTAGAGTTGGATAAAAGTCAGAACATGTTTCTTCATGGATGACTCTGAATTGGCGATCAGAGAGGTATGATTCAAGCAGCTGGCAATAGTTTTGTGGTGACTTTAACATTTTTTTTTTTATTTTTTAAAACATCTTTATTGATATGGCTACTACAATCTTAAACATTATTAATTCATTAGTAAGGTTGACATTAGTACTTATGAGATAAGCATAAACTTGTGTGGGTCTGCTGGACCAGTATCCAGTTCCCTTAAGATATAATATTCATACGGTTAGCTCATGTGGTTTGATTCGTTTGAGCCGCCTTATTTCGTTTGTACTGTCCAGTAGTTGTACGGCCTCAACGTTGGTGTGGTTAAGAAGCCTCTTCTCATGTTTAATGGCACATTCGCGGATGACGTCGTCTATCAATTGTATTTTTAGATCATTGTGTATTTCTCTGTTAGTCACAAATCGGTAAGCGTTGGTGACCATTCGAAGAAATTTATTTTGGCTACGTTGTATAAAGTCTCTATTGGATTTATGAGTACAACCCCATAGCTGCGCACCATACATCCATATTGGTTTGAAGATAGTCTGGTAGATTAGTCTTTTGCAATACAGGTTCATTTTGGAATGATGCCCAATTAACCAGTACATTTGACGTTGTTTTAATCGTATCTGTTCAGCTTTTTGTCTCACATGATGTTTCCAGTTGAGCCTTGAATCTAAATGCAGACCAAGGTATTTAGCCGATTCAGCCTGCGGCACTTGCACCCCATTGAGGTATATGTGTAGACTGTTATTTTTGTGTCGGAGCGTAAATGTCACATGGGTTGATTTGAGCTCATTAAGCACTATTTTCCAGTCAATTGTCCATTTAGTAACGTTGTTCATTGCTCGTTGAAGATTTTCCACTGCCCTTGGTTGTGATTCGTCTACTGACATAATTACAGTGTCGTCAGCGAACGTGCCGATGAACGTTTTATTCGTTGTAGGTATGTCCGCAGTGTAGATAAGGTAGAGGAGGGGTCCCAATACGCTTCCCTGCGGAACTCCCGCTAGAGTTGGATAAAAGTCAGAACATGTTTCTTCATGGATGACTCTGAATTGGCGATCAGAGAGGTATGATTCAAGCAGCTGGCAATAGTTTTGTGGTAGCATTTTGCTCATCTTGAATGTCAATCCCTCGTGCCCAGAAATACGGCGGGGCAATATTTCTTTTCTTCTAACGCTTGCTCTATTACCGTAGTTATTCGATGGACTTGATCTATTGTGGAGTGGTTATTCCTGAATCCAAATTGAAAATCAGGAACGTTTACCATTGGCCTTAGACGTTTTAGTAGTAGTTTTTCAAACAGCTTTGATAAGGTCGGAAGCAGTGAAATTGGTCTGTATGATGTTACTTCTTCATCTGGTTTACCTGGTTTCTTCAACATAATTATTTGAGCCGTTTTGAAGCATTTGGGTATATACTTCAATCTCATACAGGCATTAAATAAGTATGTGATCATGATGATTGCTTTGCATGGAAGTTCCTTGAATAGACCCGGTGATATTTCATCAATTCCTGGTGCCTTTTTTTGACTAAGACTTTTGTCGATTTCTTCAGCAATTTCCATTGGCGTGACCCTTTTAAAATCCTGATTTGGTTGATAGACAGGTGTTACGTCAATGTTGGATTGAATGTCATGGGGTTGAAACACTGTTGCTAGGTGTTGAGCAAAGAGTTCCGCTTTTTCTTTGTCATGTCGAACCCAATTGCCTTGAGCATTTCTTATAGCTGGTACTCGAACTACAGGTCGTTTAAATTTTCTGGTTGCTTTCCATAACGAGTAGTCCTTATCAATTTCTGGACCTAGCCCGCTTAAGTAGTTGTCGAAGCAATCCTGTTTGAAGCTTTTGATTAGCCTATTGACTTTGTTACTTATTCGATTGAAGGTGGTTTTGTCAGCGGGATTTCTGGTGAGATGCCATATTCTCCTTGCCTTTCTCCTTTCCTTGATTTGTTCCCTGATTTCAGCCGGGTATTTGACTTCAATCTCCGCTTTGTCCTTTAATTCTGGAGTAGCTAGACTGGCGGCCATACGAGTGTATTCAATGAAATTGTTTGTTTGTTGTTCCAATTCTTCATTACTTTTAATACTAACTTTTAATTCAACTAGCTCTTCCAGTTTTTCTCTGAAGAGGTCCCAATCCGTGAATCTATTAGTAAGGTTTTGCTTCTTTTTTTTCTTGATGACTATAGCGCTTACTGACAACAGTACAGGAATGTGATCAGATGTTAAGTCGTTAATTCTTTCGACTATAGTGTAATTGGATGAAATACCCTTTATGATGAAGAAATCAAGCAAATCTGGTATTTTTCCTGCATCCGTTGGCCAATACGTTGGCCCCCTTGGAGACAGATATTCACATTTGTTTTCATGAATGGCATTGAACAAAGCATTTCCTTTCCCAGGAGAAATTAGCCTGGAACCCCAAGCTGTATGTTTTATATTATAGTCCCCTCCAATAATAAATCTTGGACCGAGCTTATTAAAGACGTTATTAAATTGTAACTTCATTGGTGTATGCCGTGGAGGACAGTATGCTGCCGCAATATTTAGATCTGCGCCATTATATTGGATTGAGATAACAGTTGCTTGCATGTAGCTTTCTCGAATATCCTCTTGTTGATTATGTTTGATATTATTTTTAATTAGTACAGCTGAACCACCTCTGGCTCTTTCACTAGGATGGGTTGTCCAGTAGGAATTAAATCCCTTTATTCTAAAAAAGCTTTTGTTGGAGAAGTGCGTTTCTGAAATAAGTGCAATATCTATGTTGTTTGTATGGAGAAATATTTCCAGTTCTTGGGCTCGTTGGTTGAGCCCATTAGCGTTCCAAGTTACAATGCGTAGGAACGAGTTAATCATTTGTGTGTATGCTGACTTTTTTTGCTAGGCGGATAGAAATTAATTTCTAGTTTTGCCACCCTTTCTGTTAAGTGACCAAATGTCTGTTGAATTTGACTAAGCTTTTTAATAATTTCAAAGTTATTAGACTCGTTATTAACTTCTATGTGTTTGTTGTTTTGGTTTGATTCATCAGCAGATAACTTGGTGATTTGCGCATAGGATAATCCAACTGTGGATGGTGTGATTGTTGTTTGTGGTTTAGCAGCTTTGGTTTGTAATCGCTGTACTACTCTTGTTCTATTATTCTGTTGACTTTTAATTTTGTTCTGATATACACAGCATCCTTTATAATTTGCAGTATGTCCTTGTTGTTGACAAAGAGCACATGAAGGCGCGATATCTGGTTGTTTTTTGCATTTTGTCGTGTGATGATCTCCAGCACATTTAACGCATTTGGTTTGACGATAGCAAACACTCTTGGTATGTCCAAGTTGTTGACAATTCGTACATTGTGGAATGTCCCTTGTCTTGTTAGGTGGCTCAATTTTAACTATACAGTACGCAAGTTTCTTGATGTTGTAAACTTCTTTATTGTTGTCTTTTTGTTTTAAGTCGATGTAAAACAATGGAAAGTGTTTCCTGTCTTTTACACCATTAGCTGTGACCATTTTGTATATATTAGTAATACCTGCGACTTCATGTCCCATTTTTTCTAAGTCTGCTTTAATTACATCGTGACTAATGGAAGATGGTAAGCCTCTGATAACTACTCTATAAGCCTTTTCGCTCTTCAGCTGATAGGTGTGATATTCTATATTTTCGGATTGGTTGCTGGGTTCTTTTTTTAATTCTTCCAGTAATTTTTTGACATTTCTGTAATCATTTTCATTTTGAAATGTAATTTTAATGTCACTATTTGAAAGCGCCTTAAAATTAGTTGATTCACTAGTGGTTTTTATTACTTTTTGTCGAAAAAGTTCGAAATTTTTGATATTGCTCACGTTAATGGGTGGAGGCAGTGGTATTTTTGGGGTTTTCTGTTCAGTGTTATTGATCACAATTTGTGTAGTATTTTTTGGAGGAGTTTTCGTTTTTGTACGCCTGCGTTCCTAGCATTTCTGTTATCAGCACCGGAAACTTCTTTTTCCAGTTCTTCCTCATCTGTGCAATAATCCTCTTGACTCAGAGCACTGAATCTATTATTCTGTTGAAAAACTGGAAATTGCCGCAGCAACCAGTTGGAATTATTGGAATGTTCATGTTGACTGGCTGATGGCTGAATATGGTTTGAAGAAAGATTGTTAACTCGTGCTGAATCCTTAGCTATGCTATTTTTAACCTTTTCTTTTAGTGTAGAGTTTTCTCTCTTAAGTTCAGCAACTTCATTGCTCAGTTGCGCGATTAGTTTCTCCATTTTTTGAAATTTATTTAACAGCTCCTCGCTATTTATAATATTTGTTGATGCACTCGGCATTTGTTCTGATAATGAAGTTACTTTTTCAGTGGAGATTGCGTTGTTTGCAAATATTTTTTTTATTGGTGATCTGATTGTAATGGAGCCCTTTCGGAATGAAAGTTCTTCCTCGTTACTCTTTTGAGCGTTGATATCGCTTAGCTTATTTTTGGTATCATTTGAATTATGTAGCAATGTTTGGTCCCCCCTAGAATCCATGGGACCGACCTCCGGAGAGAGTGGATTTTCCTGAACATCAGGTCTGCCACCTAGGGTATTAGTTTCCTTGTTTGTTTTATCCATTGCTTTTGTTTTTATAGTGTTATTACACTCGCCTCTAGAAGTTCAGCCGTTGTGATACATTAAAAATGCAAAACAAACGTTGCCCAGGTGCTACCGCGTGGAGGTAAACTAGAGACAGTTGATGGTTTCTACATAGTTGCAACGTTGGAGTATAAACCAATTTATAATTGGCTATAAACGGTCAACGCCTACCCTATTGAATCCCACCCAACACCCGACTTTAACATGACAAGAACTTCGTTTAGAAACGAGTAGTTTGAATTTCTGTCTAGATAATTGTTAAATTTTGTTTTTGTATGTTTACTTACCGATATTTACTGCAGGATAATAAATAAATAAATAAAAAATAATGTATTATTGTATAGTTCACTGAAGTAGTAAATAAATTATTTTGATGAATGAAAATAAAAAATTTATGTTGCCTATTTACTACAAAGTTAAAAAAATCCGACCAACCATTTTTCAAGTATATATATTCTCGTTGCAAATTGTTTCTTCATTTCTTCCGTATAAAAAATCATTTAATTTTTCTCGATGCAGATACTAGTGCCATCTCTAATTAGGTAATAACATAAACCAAAATTTGACGCCGTTACGTCATTAATTTTTCATCGAACTGTCAAAAACTACAAAAATAACCCAAAGTTTTTTTGTTTTTTTTAACCAGTCGTTTTTGTTTGTGTATGTTGTGTGTACTTTATTCTCTACCACACAAGAAAAATGGCGATCGTAAAATTTTTGTAACAAATTTTTATTTGTTAATTTCTTGGATTTGTTACATTATTATCAATAATAATATTCAAAAATGATAGTTTTATCGTTAAATAATGATAGAATAATACTATTCCGAGCGATAATAATAATTAATTCGTGTGATTAGTGTTAGAAATTCAATCAAAATATCGATACAAGTGAAAAAGGAAATTGTGTGTGGTATGTTTCAATTCAATTGAACACAAAATAATTTTTTGTGCGGCTCTAATTGTTATAGAAAAAACAAAAAAAATTGTACGTTTTTTTGTACATAATAAATTGTGTTAACACATAAAATGTTTAAATAAATTGTTTAATATAAAAATTACATAGTGTTGTATATAATATAAATTAAGTAAATAAATAAGAATATGATATAAAACAAAAAAAAAAAAAAATTGCACAAAAAGGTAAATAAAGCTGAACAGATTTAATTTTTAATGATTTCTTGAATTAGAATTTAATCGAATCTGCATTTTATCTAAGGTAATTACACTAAATTCGGTAATAGCTCAGATTTCATTCAATGTTTATGTTACAAAATCATTTAATATCTATGGTTTGTGCCTGCATAGTTCCGAGCTCGAGAGACAAATTTGTGTACATTTTCTAGGAGAGGGTGGAAATTTTGACCAACCTTTTTGTATATTTCAATATTCATTTATTGTGGTGTAACTTGGTTGGATCTAATTGCAGAAAGCAATTAGTGTCGTAATTGGAATGTGAAATATGTTTGGTTGGTCGCATATTTTATTTATTTATTCGAGTAAAATAAACATTTGTGGATATATTCCGGTATTCAGTTTTTTTGTGGTCTCAACGTAATTTGAGTCACCCAAATATTTATGTGGATTCTTTAATTTTTTTAATGTAATTTATTAAAAAAAAAAAAAAAATGAAAAGTTTGGAGTATAAATATGTAAGTATTCAATTAAATTATTGATGATGAAAAACATGGGTCAAGAGGTTAGAATCATTTAATGCTTTTTGTTTGTGTTTACTGTATTCCCTCAATTCAGTAATGCGGTTTGGGCAAACCAGTTTTCATATTTTGTCTATTAATGATTCATACTACGAATTTTAGCACCGACTTATAGCTATTTCTAGTTATTTGTTATTGTTACACAATGTGCTAATACAATTAACACTAATCAGGCGTAACATAGATTTATTTACGCATTCAACTGTGACTTGGTTAGTATTAGGGCCCAAATTATTGCCTTTTTTCCTTTGATTAACGATTTTTCTAATCCTTCTAAAATTACTCAATTAAATATTTCCTAGGCTAAATTGGTAAATTTGAAGATAACAATTATTGTGTGAATTTATTTTATATTTACATATATTAAGTACATAAGTACATACCATCGCTAAACGTTTTATCATAATATTTAGATAATGATACCCACATGTTATATTGCGAACAATTATCCATTATTTTATCATCTACTGAATATTTAATTCGCGAATTCTTAAATAATTTTATCCAAATATTATAAATTTGTTAAACACTGACAATTTATAAAACTCGTCATGGTTGCAGGTTGGTACTGGGCCTGCTGTAAGTCTTTGTACTTCTAATTTGCCAAAAATGCCCCAAATATTGCCAAATATTGTCCATCGCTAGCCACATTCTTGGAGACTATTCACGAATCGATCCATTAATAGCATCCTCATAAAATTGAAAGCGCTGCTCAGACAAACCATTAGTTATCATGCAATATGTGGATGCGTTTATTGTAGTAGGACATTTCCCTGACCTGTTTCGCAACATGAGGCCGAGCATTGTCTTGCTGGAAAATCACTTTGTCATGGCTTTTTCGCGTAATCTGGCACTTTTTACTTCAATGCTCGATTCAATTGGATCAATTGTTGATGGTAGCGTTCCACAGTGTTGTTTTCGTTGGGTTGAAGTAGCAGAAATTACACTACAGCCAGCTAGCCAATAGCAGCCATAGACCAAAATACTTTTAATTGAAAAGTCAATAAATTAAATTATATCACTATTTTCCGACCAACATCGATGATACCTTCCAAGCACGTATGCTTTATTTCGTAATGCGACGCCAAGCCTGACCTCACCTCAACCGTGACCCAAAGAGAAATCAAACAAAACGAAAGTAACCTGCTCAATCCAGAGCCAATAGGTACTCTCTGAGCTTCATCCCAAAAGTCTTAATAGTGATATACCTCTATATAACACCCCAATTCTTCCAGATAGGTTAGGTTAGGTTAGGTTGGAGCGGCTGTTTATGCACACTTAGACCGGTGACGGTCCATTGTGATACCACAGAATATCTCCCCTTTTACCCCTATTGGAACCATTTCGAGCTACTTATGTAGCGTAAGACGTCCCGCACTTTACTGTTTTCGAGATCCGAGATGCAGTCCATCCTGAACTTACCCAAGTGTTTGTGCCTTCTGAGAGCCAATGCTGGACACGAGCAAAGGAAGTGGACCAACGTCTCTTCCTCCTCTTCGTCCAAGCAGCTTCTGCAGAAGTCCTTTGCCTCCAGACCCAGCCTTCTTGCATGTTCTCCAAAAAGGCAGTGTCCCGTGAGAATTCCTACGACCGTTCTTAATTCACTTGGTCTTTTCGCTTGGTACACGCTGCAGTAATCAGGGAGACGAATAGAAATGTTTACATTTAATTTGTCACAGAATACTCCAGCTCCCACTTTGCCGTCTAGCTTGGAGCCATCTGTGAAGAATTGCAACGCTTCGGTTTCCGATAACGGTCTATTCCGCCAGGATTCCCTTGAAGGGAAGGAGGTCCGAAATCGCTTCTCGAAGCGTAGAGTAGGTTTAATGTAGTCAAGATTCGCCAGCTCATCCTTCAACGATCTAACAATAGTAGAGTGTCCTATACTAAGACACCTCCACTGAAAGACAGCTGCAACATAACCTCTAAGGCACTTGTGGTGTCGACCTCAATGCCCCGCTAACAAGCATACAGGCCGTTCTTTGCACTCTCTCAATCTTACTTTTATAAGTTACCTTGTCCAGAGCTGGCCACCAAACACCCACCCCGTACATGACTACGGGTCTCACTACAGCGGTGGTAGAGCCAGTGTACCAGCTCCGGCTTCAGACCCCATCTATGACCAATGGCGTTCCTACAGGAGTACAAAGCTATAGTAGCTTTGTTTATTCTCTCCAACATGTTGGGCTTCCAACTAAGCTTACTGTCCAAGATAATGTCCAGATATCTAGCTATATCAGTAAAAGCAAGTCTCGTGCCATTTAAGGTAGGAGGGACAACTACCGGGATTTTGTATTTCTTAGTGAAGAGTACCAGCTCTGTCTTGGACGGGTTAATACCAAGTGCACATTTGCCAACCCATTTCGTAACGATGGTAAGCGTATTGTAAATCTATTGATGTGTATTATATTTAGCTACTTTAGCCTACAGTGTCGATTTATTGTATGTTTATTTGGTCGATTTATTGTGTGTATTGTAGTTTGGTACGTTATCTGTCTTTTATCGAAGTATGCAATAGTTTCGAGCTTACCTCTGGTGGGGGCTATTACCGAAACTATTGTTTGTTCGACTTGGTAATGAGAGAATGCAGATTTCTGCACGATGTTAGTTAAAACTATTCGGATATTCGAAGAGACAAGTAAGTCATGGGTGAGTATGTGCGTACGCACTTTTTTATCACCCTCTACGCTTTGCCGTGCGTAGATTAAGCTTAAATGTCTTTCGAACCTTTTTTGGATAAGTGTTAGTAGGTTGGTTGAGATGTTGTATACTTACATAGATGATGAAATTGTGTGGATGCTCGGCTGGTTTATCTCCGTTTAAATTAGACTGCGTGTTTTATTGAAATTGACTAAAACTTTATTTATAATTTAACTGTTTTGTATATTTAATTAGATTGAGAGTGCTTTATTTATAATTTAACTGTTTTAAATGTTTAATTAGACTGACTGAGAGTTTTATTGAAATAGACTGAGAAACTTACATCAAATTTTGTTTGTTTATATACTAATTTTGTTATTACTTTACACTAACAATTTTGATGATAGAGGAAAGGTTTGCTATTTCAGTACTTTGATAAAAAATATATTTTCGCTAATTTGTTAAAAAATTCGGTTTTGGTTTTCATAATTTTGATGTGTTAGAATAATTGTTTCAGCAATTTTTATATTTTGTCGGTGTAATTCAATGTCTTGTAATTTAATGTATTATGGTTTTGTTTGTGTAATTCAGTGTGTTATGATTTTGTTTGTGTAATTTAATGTATTATGGTTTTGTTTGTGTAATTCAGCGTATTATAATGTTCTATATTTTATTTTGCTAACTTGCATATTTAAATTTTCTTTTCTTTATACATTTTATATTGGAATCGCTCAACTATAATATTCGCCTAAATGTTTGGTTTTGTATTCAAGTTTAATTTATATGTATACATTTTGGTTTGTTTATTCATAATTTTTCTGTACAATTTCGTGTTGTTGTTTTAGTTTTATCGAAAGAATGTTATTACGCTAATTTGTCTTTTTTTTGTTGTTGGGGATTCTTATATGGAATGTGTAAAGAATGATTACTATTACGTTTTGTTTTTAATATGGGATAAAAATTGTGTTAATTCAAGGTCGGATATACAACATACCTTCCTCTTTTGGGGAGTGAAAATTTCAGAAGGGAATTTTCATTTATCGTATGATATAGTTGTGTGCTTATATCTAGGTTTATTTGTTGAGCAATTTTTAGTTTAATTCTATTGTTAGTAATTTAATTATTATTTGTAATTGGAGTCTGGAAATTTTGGTTTGGTTGTTAGACATCATTTTCTGTTTGTGTTGATTTCTCTGTAGTTTTTCTTGTTGTCGTCTATTGGTGTTCTTTAGAGGTGTTCTTAGTGGATGATATTTGTCCTGATCTCGCATCTGCGTCGGATGGGTAACTGTTTTTCGTTGAATGGTATTGGTCATGGCTTTTGATAATGTCTCAGAATGTTTTTCTTTTCTTTTTTTTGTTATTTTTATTAATATTATCGATGTTTTTCATTATTGTGCTATATATTTATTTATTTATTTATTTTTTGTTTATTAAATCATGTCATTATTAAGGTGCTATTGTAGTCGTTATGACGTTATTTTATGTTTGCTATTTTCATTATTATTGTTATTATTAATGGTTGTTATATAATTTTTATTTGCTTATTATGGGGTCTTGTTTTTCTTGTTTTCTACGTCATGTCATTTTTAAGTTGTTCATTTTTTGTTTATTGTGTTTTGATTTTTGATTTATTTGTTTATTTATTTATTTACTATAGGGTCTTGTTTTCCCTGTGTTTAGTTTCTGAGGGTGCATAGTAGTATGTCGGTGATGCGTTGTTCTGTTCCATTATCTTTCAGTTTCTTTGTTCTTTTGCGTCTGTTGTTATGTTGGGTTTTGCGAGTTGCAGAATTATTCATCTGAAACTTTGTTTCAGATTCATTTATCTTGTTTAGATTAGGCTCTGATGTTCTGTTGTCCTGTTGTTGTTGTCTTTTTTTTTTTTTGTCTTCATCAAGATGCTCGCGTCTGTTCTTCCTCTTTCTCTTTCTACCGATGTCGTTGCTTCCGTTGTTGTTTCTGTGTTTGAGGTCTGTCTCCATTTGTATATTATTATTAGGTTAGTTTTTCTTACTCTAATTTGTATTTATGCATTAGCTTTGTTTATTCTTGTACATTAGTATTGCTACTTTTGATTTTTTTAAAAAGGAAAAAATTTTTGTGCTTTATATAAAAATATGGATTGTTCTATTGAGTCTACGAATTTATGATGTAATTTTGCAATTTATTTCTTTTTAGTCATGAGTAATTGAATTTAGGTTATATTTTTGCTTATATATTTATTTTTTTTTTTTTTTATTTCTTATGCTATGTCTTATGTTAGAAATTTAGAATAATTCAGATATTCTGAGATATTTTAATCATTTAGTTTTGTTCTGTTTGTTTTGTTAATATGTAATTTTTCTTATGATCTATTTGTTTTCTTATGTACTATGATTTTAATGTTCTGTTTTTAGTGATTACCTAGATAGGTGTCTTATTTTAATTTGTGTTAGTTTGATTTTGAATTAGTTTAATGCCGAATTATGTTTTCTTGTTCTCTCATGTTTGTTAGTAGTGATTTATACATGAGGGAAAAAGCGTTTATCATTGTTTTTAGATTATTTTCTCGAGCGCTGTTTCCTCGGGTTTGCTTTTCTGTTTATTTTTCTTCTTGGTACTGTCAGTGCTGTTGTTTATTACTATCTGTGCTGTGCATTTTTGTTTTCTGTATTTTCTAATTGTTAATGTTGTTACTAGTATTATTATGGCAATTGTGATTATTCCGGTTGTTCCTATGCTGAAATATCTTGTCGTTTTTTTGTTTTGTTAAATTTTAATTTTTTATTAGACGATTGTTGTGCACTTTTACCAGTTTATTGTTTATCTGTATTGTCGTGTTGGTTTGTGAGTCTGTATTTATTACTTTATACGGTCCTAGCCACAGTGGTTCTTGTTTTGTTCTTCGCGCTTCGTTTCTTAACCATACAAGGTCATTTTGTTTTATGTCGATGGGGTTAATTTTTTTGTCGTACTGTCGTTTGGTTATACTTTTCTTCTTGTTTATGTTTTCTCTGGCAATGGCGTGTGCGAGTCTGAGTCTTGATTTGAGTTCCGTGACGTAATCGTCGAAATTGTAGACAGGTTCTGGGTCTTTTTTGACAGCGCTTGGAATGAGAGCTGGTCTTCCATATACCAGTTCATGAGGTGTGTAGTTTGTTGAACAGTGGGGTGTAGTATTATACACAAATATTGCATAGTGGCACATTTCGTCCCAATTTTGTTTATCGATATCTGTAAAGGTTCTGAGATATTCCTTCAATGTGTTATGGGACTTTTCGAGAGCTCCGTTTGTTTGAGGGTGGTATGCTGTTGTGGTGATGTGTTTAAGTTTTAATAATTTGCACACTTCATTAAAAGATTTGCTCATGAAGTTGCTGCCTTGATCTGTCAGGATTTTTTGGGGAATACCGTATTTGGTGATATACTGCTCGCATAGGGCTTTTGCTACTGTGTTGGCTTCTTGGTTGGGAATTGGGATTGCTCCCGAAAATTTAGACAAGTCGTCTTGGAATGTGAGAAGGTAGACGTTTGATTTTTCAGTTTTGGGTAGGGGACCTACGATGTCAAATGCTACTCTTTGGAATGGGTACTCAGATGTGGAAGTGATTTGAAGTGGGGCTCGTGTTTGCCGGTGGCATTTGTTTCTTTTGCATTCATAGCATTTGCGGATGTGCCTATTTATATCTAATAACATTTTTGGCCAGTAGTATAACATTTTAATTCGCTTGTATGTCCGCCATGTGCCTGCATGACCTCCTAGTGGTAAGTTATGATATTCCGATAATATTTGTTGTCTTTTCTTTACATCATGAACTACTTCTATTTTATTGTTTATCGATTTTTGATTAATGTTTTCAATTGGAATGTCTTGATTAATATTTTGGAGTGTTTCTGTTTTTTCTTTTAATGCTTTATCTTGTGCTCTTGTTAATACTTTAATCTCTTTGTGTTTAATTCTGCTTAATGCGTCAGCATTGGTGTTTAGTTTACCCGACTTATGAACGATTTCAAAATTGTATTCCGATAATTTCAAATTCCATTTTAGAATTCGATTAGGTATCTTGGTTAAATTTCCGGTAAGGGGTTTATGATCTGTTATAATAGTGAATTTCCTACCGTAGAGGTAAGGCCTGAAGTTATTTACCGCCCAATAGATAGCTAACATCTCCTTTTCAATAGTGGAATAGTTCCTTTCTGATTTACCGAGTGCTCTACTTGCGTAGGCTATTGGGAATTCTCCGGATTGGTAAATTTGTGATAATACCGCACCTAAACTATAGTCACTAGCATCAGTAGTTAACGTAAACGGGCGTGTCATATCTGGGTACTTAAGGATTGGGGGGTTAATTAAACTATTTTTTAATGAGGATAATGCTTTTTCACAGTCTTCTGAAAAGTTAAATATCGTGCCTTTCCGTGTGAGTTTGGATAATGGTTCGGCAATTTCCGAAAATCTAGGAATGAAACGTCTGTAATAATTTGCTAATCCTAAAAATGACTGGGTTTCTTTAATATTTCGTGGAGTTGGGAAGTCTTGTACGGCTTGGGTAGTGGTAGGATTTGGTTTGATACCCTCTGGGGTTATTAAATGTCCCAGGAATGTTATTTCTTTTCTTAGGAATTTGCACTTTGTGCATTGGAGTTTAAGATTATTTTCTCTGCAAATATTGAAAACTTCCGTTAACTTGGTATTATGGTCATTTAAATTTTTCCCGTAAATAATGACATCATCAAGGTATACGAATCCCTTTAAACCTTGGAACCCGCGTAGAATGTTGTTTATCATTCTTTGAAATGTCGCCTGAGAGTTCTTTAAACCAAATGGCATTCGTGTGAATTCGAAGTGGCCATAGTCCGTGCTGAAGGCTGTTTTGTAGGAGTCTTTTGGATTCATTTCGATCTGATGGTATCCACTGGCCATATCTAATGTTGAAAAATATTGTGCGTGACCTAGTTGGTCAAGGATGTCATTAATATTTGGAAGTGGGAATGAATCACCTATTGTGATTTCATTCAATTTTCTGAAGTCTACAACTACTCGCCATTTCGGTATTCCATCTTTGTCAGGTTTTTTAGGTACTGCTAATAATGGACTGCTAAAAGGACTTATACTTGGCTGAATTTTGCCTTCTGCTAACATATCTGCTACTTGTTTATTGATTTCATTCTTTTGTGTTTGAGGAAGTCTGTATCTTTGCATATGGATAGGTTTGGAGTCTGTATATAGGTTTATATCATGTTGTACGCCTTTTACGCTTGTTAATTTGTCGCCTTCAATATAAAATATATCCTGATATTTGAGACAGAGATCTAGTACGGTCATGTTTTCTTCTACGTTATTTGATTTGTCCAGATTTTCTGTTATTGTTTGTACTATGGTTTCTATACGGTCATTTTCTTTGCGTTGTGTAGCATTATCGATTGGGTATTCAGTGATTATATCTATTTCTGGTTGAAAATTTTGTATTTTTGTATTGTGCGATAATGTGTTTGCTATTATGATTCTAGCTTTGTAGTTTTTTGGTTGTAGGAGCATGTGAGGAATGAATATTCCAGTCTGAATTTCGCTAGCTGAACATATGCATAATTGGTTCGTATGCGTTTGGATTTCTACCACAGTTTCGCTCCGTGCAGGTAGTTCGACTGTGTTTTTTGTAAGATTTGAGAAACTTATAAGGTTTGATCCTAATTTTAACTGATTGGTACTATATAGTATATCCACTTTAAATTTGTCAAAGAAATCTCTACCTATTATACCGTCTTCTATAATTTGGAATTGGTTTGAAACTTTATGGAATTTGTGTTTGACTGTTAAATTATCGTTCAATTTTAGTTCTAATATGATTGCTCCTTTGGTTGTGACTACTCCTTTACCTATTCCTGTTAAATTTACTGTATCTGTTATGTCCACATTGTAGTTTTCGATTAAATTTTCTTTTATAAGTGACACATCTGCTCCTGAATCCAATAGTAAGTTTGGTTGTTTGTTACCAACTTTAGGTGATATAGTGTCTCTATTTATCTTGTAATTTGATGCTAGGTTTATCTTTTTTTGATTGTTTGGAGATTGTATCTCAAAGAGTTTTTCCAAGTTATATGTTTGATTGTTATCTGTTTGATTTGTTCTGGTGTTGATTAATTTTATCCGATGTTTGAATTTCACCTTATGTTTTCCTTTGATTTTGTTGTATATTAATTCTACTGTTTCCTTAAATTTTGTTTTCGCAATTTTGTTGTTTATCTCTAATTTGTTTGATATTAGTTTTGTAAAAATATTTTGCTTTTGAATGAAAAATAATTTTATGTGCAAGAACATTATTCTCAATAATGATAAAATTTGAATTATATGTGTGGAAAATGCCTCGTTCTGCGACGAGTTTCCTTTCACATCATTCTCCTTTTGTTTCTTTGCTACATTTGAAATTATTTTCCGTTCTTTTTGATTTCTTATAACTAAATTATTTTGTTTCGCTTGTTTCTGGGTGCTTGGACCCTTTTGATTATTTTGATTTTGGGTGTCTGGACCCTTTTGATTATTTTGATTTTGGGTGTCTGGACCCTTTTGATTATTTTGATTTTGGGTGTCTGGACCCTTTTGATTATTTTGATTTTGGGTGTCTGGACCCTTTTGATTGATTTGAATTTGGGTGTCTGGACCCTTTGCTTTTGCGAAATTTAGATACATTTCTGGAATGCATCCCATTTGGAGAGTATAGTTTTCATGTTCCATTTGGATGCTTTTCTGTGGTAGTTTATTATTTGTAGTGGGACCCAACTGCGGCGGCTCTCCTACTGCTGGTTGGATCCGTTGGAGTTTTCCGATTCGTGTTGGATTGTTTGTAGATTTGGATGAGTCGAATTTTGTTGCTGGGGTATGATTTGATTTATTCTTAATCTATCAAGTTCCTTTTCTAAGTGTTCAATGTTTTGTTGCTGTTGCGGATATCCACTCGAGTTTGGTTGTCTATGTTGGTAGTTGTTTTGAGTATGATTCTGGCGAGGGTAGTCATTTGTGTTATATGATTTCTGATTAAAAAATTTGCTCCTACATTCATTAAACGTATGCCCTGTTGTTGTCTTACAGTGCGAACAGTATTTTGGTTCATAGTTCCTTCTTTGTTGAGGTTGCCTGTATTGTGTAAAGTTGTTTTGGGGCTGGGTTTGGTATCCGTTATTGTTATTGAATGTTCTCGGTATGAAATTATTTTGTGTGGTTTGCGATGTGTTCGGTTTGTTATAGTTGTTTCCGTAACTGTTAAATTGTTGGCGTGTGCCTTGATTTGCGAACTGTGCGTTTCGTTGCGCCGCTAACCTTGATCTACATACATTATATGTGTGGTTCGGCCTCTGGCAGTAATTGCATATTACCGGTGGTGGTCTTGTGTAGTCTGTTAGGTAGTTTGTTTGTGTTCTGGAGTTCGGTGTTATTTCCTGTGGTTGGGGTTCTATATTTATTGTTAAAAGTAGCATTTGTTCTATTGTTTCTGTCTCGTCTAAGATCTCTTCCACGGTTTTTGCTCTGTGAGTCGCTATCTTTTCTTTGAGTATTATGTTATTTAAACCTCTTTTGAATATTTGGATTGCCGTATCATTTAGATATTCCGTGTAGGTGTTATCTATGTCTTTCCGCTTGTATTTGTTCATATATCCTTTTTTATATTGGTCTAGTGCCTCGCATAGTCTGTATCCGAAACATCGGACTGTCTCTCCGTATTTCTGTTTTGTTTCGAGAAAACCCTTTTGTAGCTCTTCTAGACTACTCACTTTAGTGTACATTTCCGCCAATATTTTCTTGAGTGTTTCATAGTTGTCTATTTGCCTTTTGTTTATCCTCGCGTAAGCTTCACCTGCCAGCCGTAGTTTTATGCATCTGTTGAATACCTCTTTGTGCTCTTTTGTTTCTAAGCTGCTGTATATGTTGTCTGCAGAGTTTATGAATCTGCTCAACTCATTTTGGTTCTGTGCCATGTTCTCACCGTTGAATTCTGGGATGTAGTTGATTACATCTTTTTGTATTTGTTGGGCGTTCATGTTCGTGTTTTGGTTTTTGTCTTTTATTTCTTCTTTGTGGTGGGTGTCCGTTTGGGTTACTTTTTGGGTTGTGGTTTGCGTGTCAGTGGTTTTTGTTGTCGGTTTTGGTTTGTAAGGTCTTGTTGGGATGTTTGGTATGTCTCCTACTATGTCTTTTAGTTTTAGTCTTTTGTTGCTTTCAGTTGTTTTTGTTGTCTGTTTTTCGTCTTCCGTTGTGGGCTTATTTTTGTTGTGGGTCTGGTGAACTTGTGGTATTCCTTGATTGTTGGACTGCTGCTTTATTGGGGAGTGTGGTAATTCTGACGATTTCTTAATTATTTCTTCTTGCGCAGTTTCTTGTTTTACTTCTGCTGATGGTACTTCGGCTGATGCTTGCGTGTTCATGTGGTTTACACTTTCACTTTTGTATTTTTGATGTGTTTATCGAAACAGTAATTTTTCCCGGTTTTCAGATTTTTCGGATTAGTGGTTATTCTCTATTCCTAACTTTGTTCTTATTAACTAATCGCTACAGGACGATTGCTACAGCGCCATTTATTGTAAATCTATTGATGTGTATTATATTTAGCTACTTTAGCCTACAGTGTCGATTTATTGTATGTTTATTTGGTCGATTTATTGTGTGTATTGTAGTTTGGTACGTTATCTGTCTTTTATCGAAGTATGCAATAGTTTCGAGCTTACCTCTGGTGGGGGCTATTACCGAAACTATTGTTTGTTCGACTTGGTAATGAGAGAATGCAGATTTCTGCACGATGTTAGTTAAAACTATTCGGATATTCGAAGAGACAAGTAAGTCATGGGTGAGTATGTGCGTACGCACTTTTTTATCACCCTCTACGCTTTGCCGTGCGTAGATTAAGCTTAAATGTCTTTCGAACCTTTTTTGGATAAGTGTTAGTAGGTTGGTTGAGATGTTGTATACTTACATAGATGATGAAATTGTGTGGATGCTCGGCTGGTTTATCTCCGTTTAAATTAGACTGCGTGTTTTATTGAAATTGACTAAAACTTTATTTATAATTTAACTGTTTTGTATATTTAATTAGATTGAGAGTGCTTTATTTATAATTTAACTGTTTTAAATGTTTAATTAGACTGACTGAGAGTTTTATTGAAATAGACTGAGAAACTTACATCAAATTTTGTTTGTTTATATACTAATTTTGTTATTACTTTACACTAACAATTTTGATGATAGAGGAAAGGTTTGCTATTTCAGTACTTTGATAAAAAATATATTTTCGCTAATTTGTTAAAAAATTCGGTTTTGGTTTTCATAATTTTGATGTGTTAGAATAATTGTTTCAGCAATTTTTATATTTTGTCGGTGTAATTCAATGTCTTGTAATTTAATGTATTATGGTTTTGTTTGTGTAATTCAGTGTGTTATGATTTTGTTTGTGTAATTTAATGTATTATGGTTTTGTTTGTGTAATTCAGCGTATTATAATGTTCTATATTTTATTTTGCTAACTTGCATATTTAAATTTTATTTTCTTTATACATTTTATATTGGAATCGCTCAACTATAATATTCGCCTAAATGTTTGGTTTTGTATTCAAGTTTAATTTATATGTATACATTTTGGTTTGTTTATTCATAATTTTTCTGTACAATTTCGTGTTGTTGTTTTAGTTTTATCGAAAGAATGTTATTACGCTAATTTGTCTTTTTTTTGTTGTTGGGGATTCTTATATGGAATGTGTAAAGAATGATTACTATTACGTTTTGTTTTTAATATGGGATAAAAATTGTGTTAATTCAAGGTCGGATATACAACAAGCGCATTCTGCATTACGTCTACAATCGTGCCCAGGAATTTCCCGGTAACAGCTAAAGGTATGTCATCTGCGTAAGCGATAACTTCAATACCCTCTCTCTCCAATTCTAGTAGTAACCCGTTTACCACTATATTCCAGAGAAGAGGGGACAGAAGCCGCCCCCCTGCGGGGTTCCCCTAGTTACTCGCCTCTTGATGGTGAAGTCCCCAACTTCGAGCTAACAATCCTGCTTCCCAGCATATAATTGCCCTATCAGAGGAACGTCCACCTCCAAAATGACAATCCCTCCTTGATTGCTCTATCGATGATCAGAAAAGGAATGTTCCTTATCCACCTTCCAATTTTTAACCATATGAAGAATATTATTTGAGGCAAGGGTCACGTCTAGAACTTCCTGCCTGTTACTAGTAATAAATGTGGGTTCCCGCCCAATATTACACACCAAAAGGTTAGTACTCATCAAATAATCAAAAAGTGACTCACCCCTTTCATTAATGTCCGTGCTTCCCCAGATAGTGTGATGCGCATTAGCATCATCTCCCAGTACCACACCTACCTTTGATTGTTCCGCTTCACGGATCAGCTTCTCCAGGTTATCCGGACGAACCTCCTTCTCCCGGTTCATGTAGGCTGAAACTAACCAGAATCTACAAGTGCCTACTTCCAGGCTAACTGCAATAGTGTCACCATTGCTGTATTGAGAGAGAAGGAAAAGATTAATATCATTTTTCCCAAGAATACAAGATCTGATCTTCCCAGACTTACTAGAGGATATAATTTTGTACCCATTGGTTCTGAGGCCACAGATCCTGTTGTTGTTAATCCAAGGTTCTTGGATTAGTATGACATCCTCACCCGAACTAGCCAGCCTGAGGAGTAGAGCTGCCGAAGCAGCCTTAGAATGGTGAAGGTTAATTTGAGTTATCTTAATCATAACCTTTTAACCTTTACCTACCTCTATGGTATATTCCTGCTACCGCAGGAATATTATTTGTCGGTATTTTGGGATGCGCCGGATCCGCCCGTCTCGCTAACCCTCATACCCTCTGTAGAGGACTCGTCAGTGCCCTCCCGTCTGGCCGGGCTGCCGACATTCTCCTCCATCGGTACACCAGCTCCTTCGCTTATGTGCCCCTCCCCATCTTCCAAGTGAATTCTTGCCAGACCGAGGTCGCCGGATTCACTCTTCCCCTACCCTCAGCTTCTCCACCCATGCTGCAGGAACCCCCTTCAGGCCTGGGCGGGTTGCCACCATCCACCGGTTGGCCTCCCGCATGCGCTTCGGCCCCATCCTTTTTATAAACGTTAAGAGTAATTGACCCGAATCCGAAGTCAATTACTCCCTTCGTTTTGGGCAGCAGGGCAAGGGACTCCTTATTTATTACCATAATTTATAATTTCGAGCCCCCCTTCGCCTCCTCCTGCTTGACGATCTTCCAATTTCCGGTCGGAAGATTCGGGTTACTGGCCTGAATGATTTTCAAAGCCTCATCAGGGCTAGCCGGTTCGGATGGCAGCCAGACACGTGCCCTCGGCCTGCTGGGAATTTCCTCCCGGCTAACTGCCGCTAGCTTTGCGCCTGGCCACACCTCCCCTACTTTGGCTATAGCCTTTTTATAAAGATCCACAGATCTAGAGTCCGAGCATGCAGTCATCTTCGCACGCCCTTGATACCATCCCGCATCTCTGCAGGATGGGGGTGGTCCTGGATTTTCTCCCAGGACCTATAAAAAGACGATGTTGAGTGCATTATACACCAACCTCCATTTTTCCGCCGTGATGCTCCCATCTTCTTGACTTTCGTCAATTACGGCTAGCATCAACACATGCTCCCTCAGGACATCGCGAAACAGCTTTGTCCCTGAGTTGGAGCTCGGCTTCTTGTCAGTCAGCAGCTTGGCCCGCTTGCTGTTGACTACTTCCACCTCGTCCTGGGACCGCTGTCTTTTCGACACATGGTCCCTTTCCGAGCTTCCGCAGCCCACAATGCTCCTTGCCCAAGCTATTGATGTTTTCTGTTCTTCCGTGAGCTGCCCCTCGGGGGTCGCAGCCCACTTCTCGAGAATTCGAAATGCCGAGTGGCGATTTCTGTACTGCCTTTTCGCCGGAGGAATGTCTTTCGTCCCACTCCCCTGTGCTGCATTGGTACCGCTAACTCCCGGGACTGGTGCCCTAGAGTCAACCACCTCTGCAACCTTAGAGGCCCCACCCGTCTAAAGATAGAAAAAATGGAGAAAGCTTATTTTTGATATGACTTATATGAGTATCCCAGGATACTTTTTCATTTAGATAAATACCTAAGTACTCGTACTTGGCTTCCTTTACTCTTTGAATCACTTGTAAATAAATTGATAAAGTAAACGGATCAGTCAGATCAGGGACACGGGGGTTAGATGACTATTTTCAAAATATTCATTTAAACTTAGTAAATCATTCTCAGTTCTAGTTTTCAGTTCTTCAAGTCTCTTACAGGAATATACTATTATACCATCATCAGCGTACATAAATAATTTCCTGTACAATTTCTAATTAAACAAAATTGGACCAAGAATGGAGCCTTGCTCACAACATTCTTTACGTTCACAAATTGTACTCTCTCAGACAAGTAGCTATTAATCGGATTAACAGATAGTAAACACTCCTTATTTAGCGAGTCAAACGCACGACTAAGGTCAAGAAAGAGTGCTGCAGTAATAAGTTTCCTATCCAACAAAGATTGTATTGAGTTCACCACTGAGACACAGCCTGGCGTAGTATTTGAGTGTTGTATAAAGCCAAATTGGTTTTTATTTATAGTTTGTTAAGGTAACCTGTAATTTGTTATTGCATAATACATATATTGAAGAGGCTTCGACCGATTGATCCGATTTCGGATCATTTATATCTCCCTCCCTTTATGTAAGGAAGTAACTTTAATTATTTTGAGTTGCTTAGGAAATTCAGAAGCATTAAAAAAATCATTGGTTAACGGTCAGAGGGCCACTAATACAGGGCTGCTGAAAAAAATTGCAACAAACTTCACACCGATATATCTGTCAAAGCAACCATTTATACTAATAACAGTTCATTATATTGTTTAATAGTGTGTTGAGGCATTTGCGTCTAAGTTAAAACAAAAATAATAAATAATTCCCGCGTATTTCGCGAATTGCTTTGTTTTTCGATATAGCCTTTCTAATACCTCTAGTAACTGCACTTCTCGGATAACGTTTTGAATTAAAATATTGGTTAATATTTTGAAATTTTTAGAATGACAAATCACATGGAAGCCAAGATTTATAATTTAGGTACCGACCCGACCATGTTTTTTTGTGATACTAATCTAGAGTTAAACTTCCATCGTCATTTACATATTACTATTGTATCCAGAAAGGCTAAACAATCTTGGTTTTCTTGGTAAAACTATTAAACGAGTTCAAAAAATTATGGATTCCTTGACCACTATAAACAAGAAACCGAATTATCTTCTAGAAGCTGTGAAAACTGAAATAAATACACAGATTTCAAAAATGATGACTCAATTAAAGAACCCTAGTACATCAAATTGAAATACACCAATTTTAGCAGTTCCTAAAAAATCCAATAATGATGAGAAAAAATGGTGCTTAGTCGCCTTAACGAAATTACGATCAACAATATTTTCCTATTACTGAATATGTATATCCGAGATCTCAACCAACCAAATTGGCAAAGCAAGCAAGCTACTTCACTACCTTAGACCTTCCCAATGCATACCATCAATGCAATGGTTTGTCTACATCATACGGCCAGTTCTTAGTGGGTTAATCGGAATTTAAATCTTTTGTTTATTTAGATAATGTCGTTATTTATGGCACAACATTAACTGATCACAATGCAAGATTAATAAACGTATTATCTTGTTTTCGCAAAAAACAACCTTAAATTGTAACCAAGAAAATGTAATTTTTTAAGAACAGGAATTAAATATTATGAACGTATAATTACTCATGATGGCACTAAACCAGATCTAAACATTGTGAGCTCTTTTTTCAATTTCTCTAAACCATAAAGCACGAAAGAAGTAGTAACCTTTCTTGGTCTATCTGGCTATTACTGTGCGCATTGAAACGTAAAAGTTGCCAATTCTAGTGGAACGCAATCACAGAAGAAGGAAGTTTAGTGAAACATAAAAATGCTCCTTGTAATCTTTCAATATTACAATAACCCAATTTTGATCAACCCTTCATTTTGACTACGGATGCTAGTGACGAAGAGATAAGAGCGGGTTTATCACAACTCAAAGATTCCAATGTCTTACCCGCAGCATACGCTAGTAGGATCTATGTAGAATCCAGCAGAAAAAAATTAGCCAACTATCAAAAAGGAACTTCTAGTAATTATTTGGTCAGTGCGCCGAGTTCAACCTTACTTATACGGAAATATCATATTCTCTATTCGACTACTAACGCTACGTCAATTCTACGATGTCATATAAACCTGGAGGAGTAATCTAAATGCAGATGCCTTATTTAGAGTTGCAATCCCTGATGCTCAAATGATAATTACACTTTAGAACGCATTACTCGTGCCAAATATAATAAGCTGAAAAATTCTGACGATGCTTCAAATTACGAACTGTTGGTATGGACTAATTTACCAAGTTATAATAATATTATTATTATTATTGATTGAATCTGATAATACTACTGGCCGGTACAAGATACATACTATCCGGGCTCATTGTTCTCCCTCCTAGGTGTTGCAGTCTTTGGTGGAAAATGGCTGGGCAATGGCACAGAACATGTTCCGCTGATTCCGCTTCTAGATCGCAGAAGCGGCATCCATCTGTCGTACTTAGGTCCATCTTCTTAAGGTAATACCTTAAGGGGACATGACCTGTGAGGAAGCCAGTAAGCAGCCTCAACTCAGGTTTCCTAAGTTCAAGACACTCCTTAACCCTGACAGACGAAGGTGATATAAATTTCTTCGCCTGTCGTAAACCTGGAATTCTGCGCCAGTAGGAGGACTTTTGAACATCCTCCCAGCGTTTTACCGCTGCTCTAAGGTGTCCCTTAGTGACGCCGCAGAAGGGTTCTGGTCCAATAAATGGAGAGGCAGAACCCTCACGGGCGAGGCCATCAGCTGCCTTGTTTCCTTCGACTCCAGTATGACCTGGCACCCACATAAGTGTTACCTTATTTGATCCTGCCAGATCATTAATAAACTTCAGACAATCCCATACCAGCCTTGACTCAACCGTACAAGACCTAAGAGCTTTTAAGGCCGATTGGCTGTCTGAGACAATATACTATAAATCTTTGCATCGTTTAGGCCTTTTGCTATGCCTATCCTAGCGCAAAGTTCTATAGCATGTACTTCTGCTTGAAAACCGGTAGCATTGGTAACCAAGGACTTCGAGAGGGTAGTGCCACTCCCGTGTATTCCTATCCCCGCCCCATCTTCCGTTGTTTCCATCTGTAAACCATACCATGAACCACCCTCGCTCAAAGGATGGTCCACCTGCCCTCCACACATCCCGGTCAGGTAACCTAACACAGAATGGTTTGTGGAAGTCCAGTTTAGCTGGCATACAGTCGGAAGGCATTCCTATGGTAGGGTCTGTCTGAAATTCCTTAAGGATTTCCAGATGACCCACCATATTGCCTGGTTTGATATTTCCTTCCGCCTGCATTTTCAGGGCCATAATTACAGCATCCTTTTTAATATGCAGGTGTAACGGTGCCAGTCCTAGAAGTGTCTCCACCGCCGCGGTTGGACATGACTTCATTGAGCCGGTAACACCGATGCAGGCTACACGCTGAACCTTATTCAATAAGGTTTGCGTTGCCTTCTGCTCAGTTTTAGGCCACCATATAACTGATGCATAGGTGACCATAGGCCTAATGATTGTAAAAAATGACCAGTAGATCATTTTTGGTTGTAGTCCCCAAGTACGCCCATAGAGTCTTTGACAGGCCCAGAAAGCCTTGGTGGCTCTATTTTGAACTTTCAACAAATGTTGGTTCCAGTTCAGTTTTTGATCTAGGATAACCCCTAGATATTTAACCTCGCTGGAAAAAGGCACAGTAGTACCGTTTAACGAGGGAACTGTAAGAGCAAGCTTTTTCCTCCTCGTAAAAGGAACAATGACAGTTTTGCTTGGATTGACACTGAGTCCTTCCTGGTAACACCATTGCCATATTATATTGAGTGCATTTTGCATGCGATCAGAAATGACCTCATCAAACTTGCCTCTGATTATGATAGCCACATCATCCGCATAGCCCTGGACATCAAACCCAAGGCTACTCAGAAGGACGAGTAGTCCGTCAATAACCAATGACCACAAAAGAGGTGATAGTACGCCTCCTTGCGGACAGCCCTTTACGGCCTTGATGGTTACTGACTCGCCACCTAGTCTGGCAGTAATCTCACGATGTTCCAGCATGGAACGGATCCACCTAATTGTAGAAAACGGAACCCTTTTTCCCATTGCTGCCCTCTCTATAGATCCATAGGAGGTATTATCAAACGCCCCCTCAATGTCCACAAAGGCACAAAGGGCAATTTCTTTATATGTCACTGCTTTTTCAATCCTCGTGACTAGACCGCTAAGGGCCATCACCGTGGATTTACCAGTTTGATACGCAAACTGGTCCCGATGCAACGGATTCTTTCCAAGGACCTCACTTCTTATTTGATAGTCCAGGATTTTTTCCATCGTCTTTAATAGAAACGATGTGAGGTTAATTGGCCGATATGCCCTGGCCTGGGTGTCTGGACGACCCCCACCCTTTGATATAAAGACCACATTTACTTTCCTCCACAGTTTTGGAATATAGTTAAAAGCATAACTTGCCCGAAACATCTGGATCAAGCTAGGAAGTTATAATAATAACTTTAATGATGATAATATTCTTATACATTCTCAAAAATCCCCAAACTTAATCGAGTTAACTGAGATTCCCGAAATTGAACAAAATATTAAAAATTTCATGTAACGCCCATCAGAGTTCATCAAATTATTAAACAAATTTTGTCAGCGAAATAAATACAGTACTTAGACTTCATGTCTTTAAAAATTTTAGATACATCCAAAGTACCATTCCAAAGAGTGTTTTTAGATATTGTTGGCCCGATCAATCCACGATCTCATTTGAATAATCGTTACATACTGATACAGGGTATGATTTATACAATAATTTAAATAAACAATTTTATAACGAATGTTATAAAAGAAACAATTCTCATGACAGCATTCCCCACAGAATCTCATTTGATTCTGGTCCAGGATTTTGCCAACGAATCATCCTTTTTTATTTAATAAAAAGTAATGTTAGGGATTACGTGTACTATATTATCATGTCGGTAAAATTAATTTCCAACAAATCATCATAATCGTCATACAACATTAATGAACCACAAACTCAATTTCGGCAGAGTGCCATTTCAGGTAAACCATAAACATTGACAGTCAAGATAAGACCTAAGCGACATCTAAATTGAATTTCTTCTCCTCATTGAAAAGAGCCTTTTGCCATTCATCATACTTCTCGAATAATATATAAATAGAAACCGATTTTAAAAGGTTCGTATTTTATGGGTTTATTAATTTTTGGTTCTGCCCATTTCCCTTATAAAGTCCATATGAATCAATTAGAGTTAAAAATTGTATTAATAACCTTAGCCGATCTCCATTTTGCCTCTCTTTTCTCGTACATTAGAGCAGATAACGCTACGCTAGAGTTCGGATTGCGTTAAGGTATATTTGGTTAATGCAAGTCTAGATGCAAGTATTACTTTTCTAAATTTTCAAAAATTTACAACAGTACGATTGGCTGGAACTCACAGAGGTCCCGCACTCAATGTCGCAATGGGCACAAGGCGCAAGCCAGTGATTCAAATCTAATAGACATAAGTGTACTGCATCCTTAGCTAGCAAACTGAATGAATTTGGACTAAGGCATAGGTGATAGACTAACGACCCATCAAGTTTAGAAAGTCTGGCGAGAACTATAAAACCTCCGAAGGATAAACCATAGAGAAAATGTGAAGTCAAATGCGGGTGTCGCTCTAGCAATAACTATGTAGATTTCTGGTACAATCGAGCTGTAAGAATTGTGAAATTTTCTGTGTCGCACAATTGATCATCCAACCCGCCGCGACCAACCGCCGAGTCCGCGCCTCAACCTACCGCAAATGGAATGCGATAGAACAAGCAATATCCAGAAGTAAACACTCCAATTGGGACTGCAACAGAATAGTCCTACAACCAATAACCTGTAGAATATTACGTTAAGCTGTAATAAATAAAATAATAATGCATTCACAAACTCCAAACACTTACCATTGTGAAGGATCTTCGATAATTGACTAATAAAAAAACAAAAATCATAACGCACCATAAAATAAGCATTTGCGACTTGTGAAATTTTGGAATGTAAGCAGCAAAAAATTTGAACCGATTTCGCCCGATTCAATTATTTTTGATACTTGCGATGACAAAAATGCACTAACACAAGTAAAATATTTGACACAACACAATCGGAAAAAGTATATTATACACCGTGTACGTATACGAAACGCACATCGCACATAGCACATTTTTTGGACTGAAATACATGTCCAGATGAAGTGCAAAACAATCAAGATATTGTGGTCGTCGGGCAAGCGTCTCAAAACAACAGCAGTACCTCATCTAGGATTTCGAAAATTTCAAAAAGAAATCCAAAAAAACTCTAAAAAATTAAAAAAAAACTTCTAAGTTTCTATTACATAAGACTGAATTTTTTATTTTTATGCCAAATGAATTTAATTAGGTGAAGACACTAGTCGATACTATTATTATTTATTTATTTTAAATGAAATTTTACTTTTATTTATTTTTATAACAATAAAATTGAATTAATGAAACAGTTAAATTTAATGATTATGTTTTTTATTCAATAATTACAAAGTTGTATCTTAAAAAATATGTTATTGTGGCTCTTATAGAATAATAAAGTTCTATCTACCAGACACATCTTTGTTATTCTTAGATTAAAACATCCATAGTTAAGTAACCAAGTGGTATCTGCTTTTTGCTAATCATCTAATTCAAAAACGGAAAGTTAATTTTTACAAAATGACTATTTAATCTAATTGTCAACTAAATTAATAATAGTACATCGCAATTTCAGTCAAATTCTCCTTAAATAAAAAAAGTTATAAAACAACAAATTTTCAAACTCAATTTCCTCAAAACTATACTACAAGCAGATGACACAGTGTTATTCTAAGGTCGCGATTTATTAGAGAAATATTCCTAACAATAGAATCCTGATCTAAACGACTATTTCTATAAATTTGAACGTCATCAGCGAAAATATGAAATGAACAATGTTGAATGGAGGATTCTATGTCATTTATGTACATAAAAAATAATAGAGGACCCAGCACTAAACCCTGAGGCACGCCGGAAATTACAGGAAGGAAATCAGACAAGGAACTGTCGAAAAAAACTGACTGAGAACGATTAGAAAGATAGTTAAAACTCAATTTGGCAACAGAAAGCGAAAATCTAAACTGAGATAAGAGTTTATTAAAAAGAATTCTATGATTAATAGAATCAAAGACCTTAGAAAAATCTAACAAAGTTAAAGAAGTTAATTCCCTATTATTCATATTACGCCTAATATCATCACATACATTTAATAACGCAGTAGAAGTGCTATGACATTTTCTAAACCCAGATTGGAAGCAACTAATTAAACTATTGCTATGTAAATGCGATTGAATTTGATTTTTAACAATTATCTCGAAATCATTAGAGAGAGAGAACTTAAAATGCTAATTGGCCGAAAATGGGATAGCTCTAAAGGATTACTGATCTTTGGGATCGGGATTATTTTACTTAGCTTCCACTGATCTGGATAGGAAGAGGACGTTAGAATAAAATTGAAGATATGTAACAAGTATTTTGAGACGAAAGGGAAAACTACCTTAATGAATTTTAAATTGACGTTATCCAGACCAGAAGATTCCGATTTAACCTTCCAAATAGCAGATTGTAAATCCTCGAGAGAAATATTTGAAAACGAAAACGAATTAGAGGACGCGTTAGAGAACAAATCGACGGAACTACTGCCCGAGTTCAGACTAGAGCAAAAATAACTATTAATTTCATTGGGTTTGAAATGTTCAATTGAACTAATCTTGCATCTGCCTAGGCCTAAATTACGAATATTACGCCAGAAAACCTTGAGAGGAAGAGAGGAGTCTAACTTGTCCTTGAAAAAACTACGTTTAGCAATTCGAATTAACCCTACAACTCTGTTACGAGCCTACTTGTAATCTAAATGAGACTGAACTGAGGAACTGAGTTACAAACTAAGTAAAGGCGGGAATTGTCTATACTAGAAAAATCTCTAAAGCTAAAACTCTTAGATTTAGGTGGAGAGTAAGAGTTTACAGAAAAAACTAAAAGATCATGATGGGATCCCATACCGAGAGACAACTGATTGAAAAAACAAATAGAGTTATTAGTAAAAGAGATGATATGATCAATATGGGAATAAGAGGCCCCACTAGCGGTTGGACAAGAAAACGTTGGTGCCACAGTGTTGTGTACGGATAAATTAAGACTATTTAAAAGAATCAAATAATCCCGAGGGAAGTCGGAATTTTGGAGTATATCGAAATTAAAGTCACCTGATATATACATTTCATCGAATCTACAAGAGAAATAACTAAATAAACATTCTAAGTCTACAAGTGATTTTCTAAATTGGGCATACGACCTCTTACTAGTTTTTGGTGGGTTATAGACGGTACCGAATAAGATTTTACGACCATTAATGAAAACATTGACAAATAAAAACTCTAAATCCGATACTAACAATTCTGAAATGGAAGAAGATATGGTAACTAATCTAGCCTTAATGTCCCACCTACAAACATACATAAACCACCATAATTAAGGGGAGGTACCGCTCTATCTTTCCTTAATATAATTAAAACCTTTGATGGCCAAAGCTGAATTAGGGATATTCGGATTTAAAAATGTCTCAGAGAAACAAAGAATGTCCACTGAAGCACCATTAAAAATGTGACGAATCTCGTCAATGTTTGGGATTAAACTTTGCACATTGAAACTAGCTACATTTAACAAAGACCTATCGACTAACATAGATTTTAAAACTACATTGGGGTTGTTAAAAGACATTACACTCAAGTATAAACACGACGCGACGTAATTGATGCGCAATACTTACAAATAAAGATAAGGAACGCTTCATCCAAAACGAACCGGATTACTGGAAATCTAAATCGAAAAGAAACAAAAAACCAACCAAAGTAATAAATGCCTAGTTAACGTAAACAAAGGAACAATACTTAACCGTTGAGCCCCAATTTATGCCCCAAAACCCGATTTATTTTAATTTTTTTTTTCCTATGATGGAAAAACAAAACACAAAAAAAAACGCAACACGTCTGTCTAAGGCTGTTCCGATATCCAAAGGATTGTCAAAACAACACACAACTTTTGACGGTTTGAAAATAGTGTTGATTTTGAATGGAATCGTTTAAGCAAAAGCAACACATCGTGTGCATATTTAAAAAACGGTTGGAGCTGGTGGTTAAAGACACGGTCTCACTATTTTTTGCATCAACCACATACTTTCATATATTTGATCCTTATACCCTTGACACACTGCGATTTCATAACACCGATTTAGTGAATTTTTTGAGATTAGTCGCAATGTGTCAACCTCGATTTTAGCTAAATGAGATTTATTAAACCACAGTCTGTCTAGGGTATTAATCTATTTTTTATACATTTTCTTTTACATTTTTTTAATTTTCTTCAATTTGAATCGGCTAAATTTTAAACAATACTAGATCAGGAGTATTCATCTTCATAATTTTTAAAGACGTTTTTATACATATTAAAGATGATTCTAATTATATTTCCTTTGAATAGGTTAGCTCTCGAACTAACGACTCAGAGCAATGACTTCTTCCTTACGCAAATTGCATAAAACCTTAGGGAGGAGGAAGACGGAAAATCATGGCTGCTATTTTGGATGAAAGTGTGAAATTCTTATTTGATTTGAATCAGAATCACTCGTTTATTATTTAAATCAAATACGAATCGAATTCATAACCTATTCAGAAATAGTAGTCCATTTGGTGGAGGAGAACTGAAATAAACTGCCAAATAATATAAAGATTTTGACTATTTCGTTTTACTTCGGTCTAAAAAGAGCAAAGTAATGACATCGTGTCAAAAATGATCAAACATTTGGTTAGTCCAAAACCACTTTTCTCGACGTTTTGAAAGACCCTGAGTCTAAAAAAGCAACAAAAAAAAAATGTCCATGCGTCTGCCTGGATGTCTCTATATCTGTACTCATGGTATCTCGAGAACGGCTTGTTCGATTTAGAAATTTTTTTGCCAATCTTTTTCTATGCTCAAGGCCGAGATTTGAAAAGCTCTTGGAGCCTGTGCGTCGAGAGGGTCGGGTACCTGTCATACGAATTGACCCGAAATACCTAGTTATAGAAATATTTACCAATTTTTTATATATGCTGATTTGAATATTGAGTTTGGGGTTGAGTTGAAGGTTAAGTTAGGGGTCAATTTGCGCGTTGAGTTCAAGTTGATTTGGAGTTGAGTTGGGGTTGGGTTAATATATAGTGAGCAGTTGACCAATTTCTTATATATGCTGGTTTGAGGATTGAGTTGAAAGATAGTTTGCGATTGGTTTGAGGGTTGAGTTGTGGGCTGTTTGCGGGTTGAATTGGGGTTGAGATGGTGTTGTACCAGTGTTTAGTGAGCGGTTGAGCAATGTATAAAATAAAGTCAGTGTTTGTATGTGTATACAGCATGTGTGTATCGTATTTAAACAAATCCACACGACTTAACCGATTTGAATCAAACCTTACACAAATATTGTTTAAGACCTAAGAAAGGTTCATCATTCACTGTTAATATCTCAAACCTAAAATTGAACTTTTTACATTTCAAATTAAACCTTTAGCAAATTAAATGAATGGCCAATTAGGGAGGTGGGGCGAACTAATCTATTTCTTAACTGGTTTTAGTGAAATTTGACTTCTGCAATGGAAATGGGATTCTAAAATGAGTTTTAGATGAAATTATGGAATATGGCCAAGTATGATGGAACTTGCCTATTTCTCAACCGATTATGGTGAAATTTGACATATGCGTTGGAAATGGGATTCTACTATTCCATTCTATGGAACTTGCCTATTTTTTAATCAATTATGATGAAATTCACCTTGCACATTGGAAATGGGATTCTAAAATGATTTTTGGATGAATTTCTGGAATATGGCCAAGTATAATGGAACTTACCTATTTGAACAAATTATGATGAAATTCTTCTTGTGCTTTTAAAATAGGATACTAAAATGATTTTTGGATATAGTTCTAGGATATGGCTAAGTATGATGGAACTTCCCTATTTCTCAACCGATTATGATAAAATTTGACATGTCCGTTGGAAATCGAATTCTAAAATGATTTTTGGGTGAAGTACTGGAATATGACCAAGTATGATGGAACTTGCTTATTTCTCAACCAAATAATATGAAATTCGGCTTGTGAATTGGAAATGTGATTCTAAAATGATTTTTGGATGTAGTTCTGGAATATGGCCAAGTATGATGGAACTTGCCTATTTCTTAACCAATTATGACGAAATTCGGCTTATGCTTTCTGGAATATGGCCAAGTACGATGAAACTTGCCTATTTCTCAACCAATTATGAATGATGAAATTCGGCTTGTGCATTGGAAATTATATTCTAAAATGGTTTTTGGATGAAGTTCTGGAATGTGACCAAGTATGATGGAGCTTGCCTATTTCTCAACCGATTATGATGAAATTTGATATGTACGATGGAAATGGGATTCTACAATAATTTTTGTATGAAGTTCTGGAATATGTCTAAGTATGATGGAACTTGCCTATTTCTCAACCGATTATGATAAAATTTGGCATGTCCGTTGGAAATCGGATTCTAAAATGATTTTTGGGTGAAGTACTGGAATATGGCCAAGAATGAAGGAGTTTGCCTATTTCTAAACTAATTATGATGAAATTCGAATTATGCATTTGAAATGGGATTTTAAAATGATGTTTGTGATGAAGTATAATATAACTTGGCTATTTCTTAACCGATTAAGGAAGTTTTTGAATATGGCCAGTTAGGATAGAAGTTGTCCATTTTTTAATGGATTTCAATGGAATTTTAAATGTGCGATAGTAATGAAATTTGAAAATGTAGTTGTAATAATATTTCTAATTCTGAAACTCTGCACTACCGCTATTCTTATTAGTTTCACAACTGAGGCGGGTGTTCGCTACACACTATATTTTTCTAAACAAGGCCAAACTTACCGCTCTGACAGCAAATACTCAGAAAACGTAACGCAAAGTTTAAAGCGAAGGAAAGGCAAGAAAATTTTCTAATGGAACTTGAATATTATTACGGAGATAGTCTTGATCGCTTAGCAATTGAAATAGTATGTTTAGGCTGTCTTAAAGAAACCTCAACAGCTGCATGATTCACAGAAACCTAAATAGACAATATTATAGAAGCCATATTGGCATATTTCTCACAACCTTGTCTAAAAAGAAATTTTTGGGTCACATTTCCTTCTATTCGTCAAAATTATAATCGGTTAATAGCTAAGTTATATTCTTACTGCACTTTATTCAAAAATCATTTTAGAATCCCATTGTTAACGCACATGTCAATTTTCATCATAATCGATTAAGGAAGAGCCAAGCTCCATCCTAATTTGCCGTTCATATAATTTCATATAATTAAGGGTTCAATCTGAAATATAAAAGGTTCAATTTGGAATGTAAAAGGTCCAATTTGAAATGTAAAAAGTTCAGTTTGAAGTGTAAAAAGATCAATTTATGGTGTATGGGGGTAACATATATTATAAAGTATATATATCCGCCATTGCGTGTACAAAACGATTTTTTATCCTCCCGTATTTTTTTGACATAATGAAGTTAGCCACACAACGTTTTTTTTAATTTTGAAAATATTTTTAACAGTGCAATAATTCTGTCAAATAGGAACATTGTTATTGTCATTATATTGACACGACAGTTTAATTATTGTTATTGTGATTTACAGTAGTTTTTTTTAAAGCTAATTTATTTAATGTTTTATTTTTTTATCAAATTTTATTATATTAAAATTTAAAGAAATTTGATAATAATGTGTATACTCGTATATATGAACCATTAAAAATAAAAGTTCTCAGAAATAACTGTATGATTTTTTTATTCACTTTTCCTGTGATATTGCTCCCTTCCTATAGTGATCGGCTGGCTCTTCAAATTATCTGCTCCTCAACCTGTTTACAAGAGGGTGATTCGCGGGATTTTCCGAGAATCAATTTTTTATTTTGGATTATTTCTAAAAAATATTGATTTGGTTTCGAAAAAGTAATTCGATTAGGCATTATTTATAAACAAATTGACTAAGATGGGCAGATTAATCAATAAACTGGCTTCGAATCCAGTTGTAAATATGACGTGGAGCACACGAAAATAACGACATAGAATCATTAGTAAATGCCAGGGAATATCATATGAGATCCCATTTAAAATAATTTGGTTCGTCGGATTGTTGAAATTTTCAAAAAGTCTCCAATAAAAAACTCCTTAATTCAAAAATACGTAAAAGAGCAACACGTACGATAGCCCTCCTTAAAATTTTATTCTAAGATAAGGTGGAATAGCATGGTGGAAATGGAACAATTTTTGAGATTAAAAGATTGTATTGCGAAGGATAATTTTTTTATTATTTTGATATTAAATTAATATTGATAATATGTATATAATTTAATAATCACCTCTATTATGATTGACAAGTCGATCGACAATCGACACGACTCTGTGTTGTGTTTTCGTTTTCTCATTTGATATTAACAATATGAAAATCGATTGTCGATCGACTCGCCAATTATAATAGGGGTGAATAATAATAATTAATAAATTATGTAAAATAATTACGAGTTTCGGGTTTCTCAAAATTGAGACAAAACACGATTTATGAATAACTACGAGTTCTCGTAATTGCGACTTTTTGTTGTTGTTTTACTCTTACACCTTTTTAAGTATGACACACAAATCGTAATGATTAAAAAGATTTTTGTTAAAGAAAAGAAAAGAGATTCTTTGTAAGAGTTTTGTCGCAATTTCGAGAAACTCGAAGTTCGCAATGCTTACATAATCGCACCCCAGATATTTGCCCCTTCACCCATTTGTGCCGTCCACAATCCAATGATATTCGGGAAGCGGAGCATGAGATCGGTAATGCCAATCATAATGTTTATTTTGACTTTTTGAATTTTACTCTCACACAGCATCGTAATTTAGGACGTCATATTTTGTTCACAGTAATCTGCGGACACGAACATAAAACGAAAAATTGCAGTAACCGCAGCCAAGAAACAACTGTCTTGATTCCGTCCTGGATACAAAGATTTCAAAAATAGGCGTCACACATTTTTGGAATATAATATCGTCCGAATATAGAAGCAAGCACTCTTTCGAATAATTAATTTATTGCTTCGGCAATCCGGTCATCAGCTTTGGCACTCTGACTTACTTCCTTTTAAAATTTAGTTTAAAAAAAAAAACATTTTTAGCGACGAACCTTTTACTCGGTCAACCATTCAACCGATTTTTTTTCGATCTTTTGTAAAATTTCATATAATATTTCTTCTGTTACTTTATCTGGTGATTGTGATACTTGATAAATAAAATCAAATACGGATGCGGTAATGGGATCGAAATTTTTAAAATTTTCCGCTCCAAAATACAGTCGTACATAAGTTTCTTTAATAGTTTGAACGAGTCGGTCGTTTGGAGTGAATCGCTTAAATTTGGAATCATAACAACGTTATTACGGATGAATAAACTCTAGGATCTTTCATTCCGAATTCAAGAAGACCATAATCCTGAAGAATTGGTACATTCGCCTGGGCGACTGAATTTGATGCGCTGAAATTAAAGATGAATTCAGATTTTCGAAAACTAAAGTCTTAATTAAGTTTATATTTACCGTGATGCTAATACGAGTATTTTTAAAGCTTTTCTTGCTTCATCTTCCGTTGTACCTTCAATTTTCATCGTGAATTTTTCAAACAAAACTTGAATTATCATATTTTCAATTACCCCCACTTTCGATCATATAACATAATTAATTTTGGGTTTGATTTGGCTGTGGTCGCATATTAGTAATTTCAATCCTTGAAGATTTAGGGCTACTGGAACTATTTTAAAGTTCTACTTCTCGTCTACTTCTTTGTTCTAATTACCTAACCTAAAAGTATTAAGAAATTAAAATGTTGTTTAAAAAAATAAATTTATTAATACAACTTTTTACTTTTATACTTCTTAGGTTCGTATTTTGATTGCTAAAAATTAAAAATTAAAATTGTGCATTGCTATATAAATAAAACAAAGACTTATGAAATAATAATTAAAAAAAAAATTATAAACTTATTATCTCATGCTCCAATGACAAATATGACATTTGTAAAATGTCAAAAAACTATATTAATTTTGTACACTGTCATGTTTCGACATCAAAGCCACTGTATCGATCAAAACTTGATAAAACCACTATAAACCTCCCGTATTTTCAAATGAAGGTTAAAAAAATGAGTCCAAAATTTTCCTTAGTAAAAGTGGGTAATGGCGGATATACATATATACTTTATGATATATGTGGGTGATATATATGCACACTTAAACACGCAGTTCGTAACACTGTTCGAGTCCCTAACCTCACATATATAAAGAACTGAATTTAGTTTTATTTATTTAAAATGTAATATTAATTCTTTATTTTTTATTTATTAATTTGTAGGAAAATGATCCTTTTACAATGATTATAATTTTAAGATAAACGATTTTATTTTTTAGCACTTGTGTGAAAATTGCTTTGCTTAATTTTTACGTTCTTTTCTCGATAAAAGATTTTGGCTCAATCTAGAGAAAAACGTTGCCATCGCTCTTTTTCCCGCTAAACCGAAGATGTCGACCAATGTACTCCGTCGGTCAACATCGGCACCAATCTAACCCTATCGACAAATGTCAACAGGCTTTTTGCTCGGTTTGATTTTGTTTCGCGGTGTGTCCGCACCGCCACAAATTTGAAGTGTAAAACCTGTATGATGGTATATTAGTACTTTGATCGTATAACGGTAAAATGATATGATGATATGATGGAATGAAGGTATGGTGGATTGATGGTAAGATATATGGTACATCATGGTGTGATGGTGGGATGGTTCGAGGTTACTATGGTACAATGGTACGATTGTATGATGGTTTATATGCTGGTATGATGCTGAGTAGGGTTTATATGCTGGTATGATGCTGAGAAGGGTTTGAATTGAAATTGAGTTGGATTTGAAAGAGAAGTTCGGTTAGGGATTAATTTCAGGTCGAGTTTAGGGTTTAGTGGGAGGTTAACTTGAGTTAAGTTCATACACTACTGTTAGAGTAGATCAGGGGGCCTATTCTCGAATTTCACATCTATTTTCCACATGTTGACATCTGTCAAAGTTGTCAAAAAATGGTTCGAAAATTGTAATTCGTATATAAAACACATGCGGCATTGACATTTTCCTATATGGGGAATTTTTCCACATGCTTATACCCATTCGGAAATATTCCCTTAGTACCGAAAAAATTCAATTTTTATGAGTTTTGACAGATGTCCACATGTGGAAAATGGATGTGGAATTCGAGAATAGGCCCCCAGGGGTTTGAGATTTGTGTCGAGCTAAGTTGAGTTGACGTAAAATTAGGATTTAGTTAGCTTGAATTGAGGTATGAGTTGTTCGGTTGGGGAATTATTTTAAGGGTTGCTTTGGAGTTAGATTAAGGGTTAATTTGAAAGTTGATTAAGGGTTGATTTGATGATTTAATTGATGGCTGGGTCGTTCGTTAATTTGGTGATTGCGTTTTAGGATTGTGTTGCGATTGAATTAATCAAGACCGAAGTTCTGATCACCTTATGAGGTTTCAGCCCTTTATATTTTTCTATTTAGCTTGACAAAGATATGTTAATGCATTGCACGATTTACATACATAAACTATGTTTCTAAACTTATATACGAATTAAAATGTTTTAAATTTTCTAATGTTTCGTGCCACAATTCATAGCTTTAGTTAATTTGAGTTTGTTAATTAAAGTTTATAGAAAAAATTTGCACTGTAATGAATTTCATTATACGTCACAGTTCTTAAATTACAATATTCTGGCTTTCGATGATTCCCAATGTAATACTGTTAACTTTGTTATGAATTATACCAAACCTGTATTTCTAAAAGTTTCAAAACCACTTCCAAGATCAAATTTTTGCAAGTTATCTCAATTATGTTGTCATCATTTATTTATAAGCTCTACAAGACATGATAATTTAAATTATGATTAATTGCTATTAATTCATGATCGCACGAAAAGAATTAGCTTAATGAAGTTTGTTAAAACTAAAAAAACGGTGAATTTGATGAACCTATATTATTACGTATAACCGGCGTCATCGCATAATTATTAGTAATTTACATATAATCGATTTATTCAACACATATGTATATATTGCGAATTAATTAAATTGCAATTAAGCTCAATAAATTATATTATCTTAACACAAATATAATGCTATAAACTTTTCGATAAATAAAATAAGGGATTTTATGATAACGTATTAGTTATTAGATGATAAGAAAATATGTGTTCTAATTAGCACATGAGCATTCTTCTGGATTTTCTAATTACTGATTTATAGTGTATTTTGAAGTAATTTGTTTTGATGATGCACGACAGGAAACTATTACTTAACAGAGAACAGCTTACAGTTAGGAAACATGATTTTAAATGACGTATACTATTGTTGTTTTGTAATTTCATACCAATTAGAAATATTTTTAAAGATAAGAAATCCAATTTAATTAGAGTTTTTTTCGAAATGAGAATCAAATAATAGCAAGTTTAATTGTAGTTTCTGTTAAAACTTAGATAAGTATTTGGTAATCAATTTTGTTTGAACTGCTTTGTACTGACCAAATAGCTATTCATATAGCATAGATAGCTGAAAATTGTATAATACAAGGTATATCAATAAGCCGTGTTATTTTAAATTGCCGCTATTTGCCATCTGTCGAAGTGGGTTCTGTAATTATCTAATATTTGACAAGTAAATGTAGGCGGTTAGTAAAAATGGAACGAAGTACGAATTGCACAACGCTTAGAAATTGTGAAAATTCATTATAAAAATTTTGCGGATACAATTCGTATAAAGTTCGTGAGATGTTAACCGATTTTTTTTGACCACAAGTCAATACACTAAAAGGCAACATGTATAAGAGATGTTATTTAATTGGCAGATATGCTTTTTCATTATTAATTACTTAGTGTGTAGGTTGAATTAAAATAAAAATATCGCAGCGTTTCCTTAAAAAAAATTGTTTTTTTAATTATTTAAAATAACACCTCTTGTTGAACCACCCTTTATGACCGTAAAACTCGTAAATTCAGAATGTTATACTAAAGTTTTGAAACTTGTTAAAATATTACAAGTAAAACCAAAAATAAGAATACTGTTGAATCACCACTATTCACCAACACAATCACTGCTGTAAATGGGGTCACTTCTGACAAAAGTTTGAATTTTGGATTCAGGAAAGGTTTTCTGCGAAGCTCGCCTCTTGTGTTTTTGTTCAAGCATATATGTATAATCATGAAAGGAGAATACCAAAATACCTACAGGAAATGGCCTATAGGAAGATAAGCGCCACCTTCATTTGATGGGAACATGGGTAAAATTGGGTCTAAAGTTCAAACAGGTTGAAAATAAGTTACGATGTTAAAACCACTGATGGTTTTAGATATATCGTCCCGTGATGGTTCAGGAACTCAGATGACACTGCTATGAGATACAGTGTTCGAGCATATCCAAGGTACCATATCACTGAAGAGATATGAGCACATGGATAAACTGTTCGCGTACCCTGAATACACTGGCAAAGCTTTCCGTAAATTAGTATTCTCAATGGAAGGTAGTCTGGTAACCGATTCTCTCCGAAGAATCGATGGCTCATTAGCGAAATTACTGCCTCGGCTCGAGGTTGCTCAACCTGTAAATTCACACATCGCTTAATAACTAGGCTATGTTCCCTCTTGTTTCTATGAGACATTTACTCTGTTATTGTCATTCGTGAACTTTCTCCCTCATTTTCGTTTTACAGGCCAATCATAGTAGTCTCTTTTTCAATCTTGAGATTTTTGGGAAAGTATCTGTTTTGGAGTCCTCTGAGTTTACAAATATTTGGTTTCTGTCGGTCTGCCTGTGTCCTGTGTACATCCCAGATGACTCATCCAGTCGACCTGAAACTTTATATTTAAGCTTTTTCATTCAACCGGAAGCGGCAGCTTCCGTGGGCCAGGAAATTTGTTTTTATAGAAAACTATAAGGCATAAAATGTTCAATAGAAAGAAGTAAGAAATTTTCTTAGTATATTTCTCAATATATCCGTTAATAAAAGTAAGTCGTGTGTTGGCCACACCTCAATTTTTTCTTTTTGGCAACCATTTTTGTCCTTTTCTTGTAATGGTAGAGTCGAATCAACATTGTCATAGTAGCTTCCCATTTTGAGCTAGAGCATTGCTTTTGCTTCTAGTACATTTCCAGTACTAAGTAGTATATCGATATAGTTAGTTTTACCAAACGCCAATTCTAATTTCTTGTAAATCTTTTCGCTTTGTGTTAGGTGGTTTTGTTAAATGGGGGTTAAGTTCGCCCAAGCAGCAACACTCAATATTTTAAAAATTAGGTCTGTGGCCATCTACGCATACGCCGCTTGTTAGTATAGGTGTATTGGCCAAGTTTCCAGTTTATTTTCTGCAAAGATAAGGGTAAGGGGTATGATTTCCCACATGTCAAACCAAACTTTGTCAATAAAAATATGATATTAATTAAAAGTGATTTAAAAGTTTTTACAAATTATGTAACACATTTAATTTTAAAATATGAATTAATTAGAACTCATGATAGAACGTTTCAATACAAATAAAAACTATTCTAAAATTCCGTTTAATTTGTCGGCTTTTCGGTCCAATAAAAATTTTTTGTATTATTAATAAAACAAGATTACATTATTTCCATGTTGATTTATTTTGTCAGACGTTTCGATATATGTATAATTATATCATTATCAATGACTCATTCTAAAAGTAAATTTTTTAAAAACGTTATAAATGTTATGCACGCACTAACTAGAAAATAATAAATATATGGAAGAATAATAACGACACCTAAACTTTATGCCCTTCCCAAAATTCACAAACCCAACATCCCAATGCGACCGGTTGTCGCTTCGATAAATACCCCGTCGTCACTTTTCTCTAAGATGTTATCGCGTGTTTTGCAGAGGCTTTTGGTTGGTGACAGTTTTGTCATTAGGAACTCGTTTGAGTTTTGTAGAGCGATATCTGATTTGTCGATAGAGTCATCTGAAATGATGGTCAGATTTGATATTGTATCATTATTCACCTGTACATCTCGCCGTTGATATAGTTGGTGAACAGTGGGACAGAATAAGCGCACACACTGAAATTCCAAAAAACTTATTTCTCAGAATGTTGCGTTTCTGTATACTGGATGCTAACTTTTTCGTGTTCGGTGGCGTGTACTACAAACAGATTTTTGGTATGCCAATGGGGAACCCCCTTTCCTCAGTTATTGCAGATATCGTAACCTCTAGACTTTTATCGAGTGCTGTGATGACGCTGCTGTACACACCGACGGGTTTTCTAAAGTACGTTGATGATATTTTTGCCGTGCTACCGGCATTATCAATTGAAGTTACATTGGATGCATTAAACTCTTTCCATCCTAAACTCCAGTTCACAATGGAAACAGAAGTGAATGGAAGAATTCCATATTTAAATGTGCTTGTCTTACGCAACAGAGATAATAATGGAATACACACTGATTGGTACCGTAAGGCTATCTGTTCTAACCATATATTAAATTATTACACACACCATCCGATTAAACAGAAACTAAATACGGCCAAAAATTTGGCCACTAGAGTTTTTGCTTTAAGTTCAGTCATCTATCACAAGAACAACCGACGATTGATCTATGATATCCTATCCCAAAATAACTATCCACATAAATTCATCCAAAAAATAATTTCATCTAAATTAATGAAAATCATTTCGCCTATAACAATTATGCGGGAAGCACCAACAAATTCCCCGCGATCTGTATATAAAAGCATGACATACGTCATAGGTGTATCTGAACGTATTGATAGTTATCAGGGCTTTTATTCCGGAAACAACCCTGGCATACCGTAACAAAATGATTCTACGCAATGTTTTTAGCAGACTTAAAGATCCAATGCCGGTCCAGAAGAAGACTGATATCATTTGTATGATTCCTTGTCTGCGCGATGACGTTTCTGGTCCTTGCGCAAAGAACTATGTTGGCCAAACGAAACAATATTTTGAGAAGAGATTGCGAAATCATCGACTTGATTTGGGGAGGGTGAGTGATCTATCGAGGCATAAAACTGCCTTGATGGATCATTTTCACTCTTCGGGTCATTGTCCAGATTTTGATTCTGCCTCAATTTTAGACTACCAATCTAATTATTCAAAAAGACTGACTATTCGAGGCTCTTCACATTTATACCCAAAATACATACAACATAAAACGTGACACTGATGGTTTAGCTTCTGTCTACTGCTCGCTTATTGACAACTTCTGTTCTATATTAAAAAACATGAAAAGACAACGGACATTGGTACAAACAGAACACTCTGCATACTACCTTTGAGTATATATAAATAGAGAAATCACGCGCAATTACAATGTTACCTCAATAGATAGCGTTAATTGCATTATTTTCAACTTTTTTTGTAATTTTTGTGCATAATATTTTTAGGTTGAAATGTATTGAAGTATACAGTAAGATTTGTCCCTGAAAATATTTGAATACATTTAAACTTTTCCTCTTTCTACTTGTATCGTGAACGCACATTGTATAACAAAAACAACAACAAATATAGGAGATTTTTTATTCATATTTTTTCGCTTTGATCGTACAGGACAGTGTAAATGTGTGAAACATATTTGTATTTTTAACTGCATTTTTGGATGTTGGTTTGATCGAGATCAAATCATGGTTCAAAGAAATACAAACAGCTACACGGATCAATAAATAGAAATACTCAAAGGTTTTACTACAATAAATTGATACGTCTTCATCAAAACGAATACTACCTATATAGTATATCCATAAATAAAAAATATTCTCATTTTACGAGAAATGTTTTTTTTTGTCTTGTTTTCTCGTTTTCATTATCGCAGCTATCTCGGGATATTTATTTTACATTAGTGTGTCGTTGTTGTACAGTATGCGAAGAAATGAATCGAACGATCAAATATTTTTTACCAAACTAACGGGATTTCTGTTAAATATACTTATTGCTATTCTGTTTTACATTTTTCTTTTGTTATTAATTCTCGCCAACATTTTATAAAACAAAAAGTGTATTTCTAGTAGCATTTGTTTTTTTCATTTGCGTTTTACTTTTAATGAGTTAATATCCCGTGCGAACAAATAAACCGAACGCAATTTTATTTTAATTTAAAATTTGTGCAAAACAATTTACTTTGGTGTTTTTGGTAAGTAAGTATTAAATTGGTTTATAGTGCAATTCAAAACCAGAATTTATAAAAAAAAAATCGTTTACTAGTTGTTCAGGCAACAAAATGCCTCGCTTATCAGAAGATCTAAAAGAACTTATTGTTTCGGACAGAATCAGTGGAATGTCGTTTCAAAACATTGCCGACAAATACAAAATATCCAAATCTACAGCAAAAATTTTGTTCGATAAATTTATCGAGACTGGTTCTGTCAAAAATCTTCCAGGATGTGGAAGGAAACGAAACACAACGGCGCGAGAGGACATTTTACTTGTTCGTGAAGTGAAAAAAAACCCCACTAAATCAGCCAGAGAGCTTAAAGAGGAATTTAATTTGAATGTTTCCATAAGAACAATTCAAAACCGGCTCAGAGAAGGTGATTTAATTAACTGCTACCAACGTCGGAAACCTTTGATCAACTCAACAAATAAACGGAAAAGATTGGACTTTGTAAAAGAACATGAAAATAAGGATCAGGTTTTTTGGAATTCAGTTTTATGGTCAGACGAATCAAAATTTGAGTTATATGACTCAAAAAAAAGAAAAAGGGTATGGTGCGGGCGTGGTGAGGGATTGAAAGACCGATATTTGAAAAAAACCGTGAAACATGGAGGTGGTTCAATAATGGTGTGGGGCTGTTTCGCGGCTAATGGTGTAGGTGAGCTCGTTCTTATAGAAGGGATAATGAAAGGGCCTGATTATGTAAATATTTTAGAAAACAATCTAAAAAAATCTATCAAAAAGTTACAATTGGGCAGTCGTTATATCTTTCAACAGGATAACGACCCCAAGCATACTTCAAAAGTAGCAGAGAACTTTTTCAACAAACATAAAATAAAAAAACTCAAATGGCCTCCCCAAAGCCCGGATTTGAATCCGATAGAAAACTTATGGTCACAGTTGGATTCAAAAATCCCAATAAGCCAAAGAATTAATAAGAAAGATTTTTTTAATGCGCTTAAAATTGCGTGGGATGCAATTGGCGTGGAATACACCTCAAAGCTCGTGCAAAGCATGCCAAATCGATTAAAAGCGGTTAAATTGGCTAAAGGTGTTGTTTTCCATTTTTCTAATTATGTCATCATATCCTTGCGTTTATGAAGGCTGTTTAAATATTTGCCGAAGTAGAAGTTTTTTATCTTTTTTTAGTTTACCGACTGATAAAAGAAGAAATGTGTGGATTAAACATTCCGGCAATAAAAAGTTTAAAAATATCTGCAGAAAATTCAAAGACGCCCCTTAAATTTTGTCAAAATCATTTCTTCGATAACGACATTCGCGTTCTAGGTACAAAAAAATTTTTAAATAAAAATGTTTATCCAATTTCCTTTCTAAATGTTTGTACATGCGACCGAAATAATTTGGACAGAGCATGCGAAGCTCTCTTAGTTGTTCCAAATATTAAAATTAGAAAAGCAATTAAAAGAAAATCTTTTACTTTACAAGAAATTCAAAATTTTATTGATGGGGATAAAACAGGTTATCAAAATAAGTCGCTATTTCTTGATGACCATCATTTGTCGTTGAAAGGAAATCGACCACCTTCCAGACCAAATTTAAAAGTATGTATATTCAAATCGTTTAAGCCAAATTTGCTTAACTAATTTGAATGATAATAAAATGAAATAAATGAAGACCAATTTCCTACCAAGCCTCATAATAGAAGCAATCAACAATGCAATACAATAACTTCTCATTCGCAAGTACCACGATTTTTATTTAATTCCCCAAAGAGAAAGAAATTAGTGTCATCGGACAATTTAGTTGCAAGAAAAACAAATGAACTGTTTAGTAACAAAAGTGATCCTGTACGCACATTTATTCTGTCTCAATTGCATCATAAAACTAATTCTCACCGAGCAAACGGCGCAGTGGTTAAAGCTGCGGCGTTTGGATCGGGAGATACCGGGTTCGAATCCCGATAGGGGCGCGATGCAAAAGGGATTTTTCATCATCTGATTATGATCGGTGATGACCATGAACACAACTATGACCCCCTGTTGAGAGTGCAGAATCCATGGGCCGGCCCACCTTTCATGTCAGCACTATAGGTTGGCATGAAGCAATGCAATGTGCAGGTGGTTTATACAAAGCGGGTCTATAGCCGTACGTCCTCGATTTGGCTACTACTGCGTAAAGTAGGACGGTAAAATAAACTGCGAAAGAGTTGGGAGTGCCTTGAGCCCCAGAAAAGATTGCATAGATTACAAAAAAAAAAAAAACTAATTCTCAGTGGCAAAATGACGAAAGAGATGTGTACTTGAAATTTTTCTACAAATCTCCTACACTTTACGAATATCTACTAGAATTAGAATTTTCATTGCATGCCGGGTCAACGATTCGAAGGTGGCACTCAAACATTGTATTCTCTCCCGGACTAATGAAGAGTGTTACAGATTTGCTTCAAAGTAAGAGTAATCAACTTTCCAAAATGGACAAAAAATGTGTTTTGTTGTTCGATGAAATGGCAATTAAGCCTGAATACAACACTTCTGAAGATTTAATTTATGGATTTCTAGATCACGGTCATTTAGGTCGAAGTAGTATAGTTGCAACACATGCTCTTATTGTTATGTTACGTGGTTTAAATAGCAACTGGAAACAAACTTTGGGAATCTATATTGGAAATGTCAAAGGGAATGATTTACATAAAATTATTACAAACTGTATTTCTGAAATAACGCGACTGGGTTTCGAGGTATGTGCTGTAAATTGTAACCAAGGCAGTAACAACAGAAGTGCCTACTGTATTTTAAGAGCTTCGGTATCAAAGCCTTTTTTTACGTTAATGAAACCAAAATATTTATTTTATATGATGTGCCACATTTGGTTAAAAGTATCAGAAATAGATTAATTAACGCTGATATAATTACACACTTTGGAAGAGTTTCTTGGAAAGTTTTGGAAAAACTATTCGATTTTGACGAAGGCACAATTAAAATATTTTATAAGTTGACGAGAGAACATATACGCCCAAATGCATTTGAAAAGTCATCTGTGAAGTTAGCAACTCAAGTGTTCAGCAAGGGAGTCCCTATGGGTATTTTTGCTGCAATCGCTAATGACTTTTTCACAGACGCCGAAAAAAGTACTGCCATTTCAACAGCTACATTTATTGGTTGGCTCAATAAGCTTTTCGATAATTTAAATAGTATTACGAAATTTTCAAAATATCCAGATAAGAACGCAATTTTCGAGGAACAAATAGACATTCTTGAAAATCTTTCGAATGCGTCACAACAAATAACAATTTGGAAATCTGAAGGAAAAATGACGGTACCTCATTGTTTCACAGGCTTTCAACAAAGCATTAATGCTGTATTATATCTGTGGCATCATATTTCTAAGGATTCCATGATTCGCACAAACCGAGGTACATACGAAAGAAATCCTTCTGCCTTTCGTGTGTGTAAAATCTGAAACTTATTTGTTTTCAAACATGTGTTGCATTACAAAATTGCGCAAATGCATACGTAGCTGGATGCTTGGCGCACAAACTTATTTCGAAAAATAAATGTAAATTTGTAACGATTATTTTCAAGAAACGCGAAACTTCGATAAAAAATTAGCAAAGCTCTAAATATAGTATACAAAAGAAAAGCTTATATACGGATGTTAATTCAGTTAAAATTTTATATTGTCCAATTGTTTTGAAAACAATTAATGAATATTTTTATTTTAATTTTATTAAATTATATGAATTATTTACCGTTATTATTTTGTATTTTTTGGGATGAACCCACTCTGTTAAGTGTAAACCTTGACGTGGTAACAGGGCTTAATTCAGGATTATTATCACATACCCGTACTTCTGAAAACTAATTATACAAAGCATTTGATTATTTTTATCTTGAAACGAACTAATTTATCAAAATTAATTAGTCTTAGGGGGAGCATTAGTTGTGCTTGGCTACATGAATTAAAAAAGGCTGAATTAAAAAAGATATTTTTTCTGAATTTAAATAAGCGTTTTTAATTCATTTTAAAAATTAATTAAAATCAAATTGAAAAAGAAATAAAAAAAGTTTGACAAAATGAATTTAAAAAGGCATTTTTTAATTCATTTTTATAATGAGTATATGTATCTTTATAAAATAAAATAATATAAGCCTTTTTTATTTCGTTTTGGAAATGAATTAAAATAGATGAAATTTTGATTTTGTATTTTCATTAATGAAAACGCGAATAATAAAATTTGAATTCTATATATACCCAAATGTATTAAAATATCTCGTTTTCATTAATGAAAAATAATTATTAATTATCATTACTTATTCATTATAAATTATTAATTATTAAAAATATATTAAAATATCTAAATATTTATTAATTATCAATTATAATTTATAAATTATTAATTAGTAACTGTTAATTAATTATTATTAATTATTAATCATAAATAATGATTATTGATTATTAATTATAAATTATAAATTATTAATTGTTAATTATTAATTATAATTTTATTAATTATTCATTATTAACTAATAATTATTAAAAATATATTAAAATATCTCGTTTTAATAATGAAAAAATAATTATTAATTATTAGCTATCAATTATAATTTATTAATTATTAATTATTGATTATTAGTTATTAATTATTGTAAATGTATTAAAATATCTCGTTTTTATTAATGAAAAAATAATTAATAATTATTAATTATCAATTATAACTTATTAATTCTTAATTCTCAATTAATTATTATTAATTATTAGTTATTAATTATCAATTATTAATTATTTATTATTAATTATTGATTATTAATTATTAAAAATGTATTAAAATATCACGTTTTCATTGATGAAAAAATACTTAAACGAATTATATTATTATTACATATATTATGTTTTTATAAAATGAAATAAAATAAACCTTTTTTAATTCATTTTCAAAATGAATTAAGGTATGTGTTTTAAAATTACGAGTTCTCGTAATGGCGACTTGTTATTGTTGTTTTTGCTCGTACAACTTTTTAAATACGACAGATAGTTCGTAATGATTAAAAATATTTTTTTTAAAGAAAATGTGTCTACATTATCCGTTTAAATATTATTTTTAGACATTTCCAAGTGTTTTATACGAAAGTCAAATAAACGAATATTTTTGAATTATTAGAACTTTAATAATTTGATAAAAAATTGTCATTCCATTTCGATAAAAAAAGTGATCAAAAATGAAATAAAAACGCGAATATTGCATGAAAAGGAAAACTTTTTTTAATTCGGTTTTTAACAAATTTTCTGAAATAAAAAAATCTTTCTTTTTCAAACTATATTCGCTTTTTTATTTTGTCTTTTTTTATTTCATGTAGCCATCAGAATTGAAAAAGAAATAAAAACGTTTGACAAAATGAATTTAAAAAGGCATTTCTTAAACCATTTTCAAAATGAATTAATATATTGTTTATAAAATGAAATAATATAAGCCTTTTTTATTTCGTTTTGGAAATGAATTTAGATAAATGAAATTTTGATTTCGTATTTTCATTAATGAAAACGCAAATAATAAAAATTGATAATTAATAATTAATAATAATAATTAGTAATTAATAATTAATAATTAAAAATTAATTTTTCATTAATGAAAACGAGATATTTTAAAACATTTTTAATAATTTATAATCAATAATTAATAATTAATACGAATTTTTTCATTAAGGAAAGTATTTTTTCCTCAATGAACAATAAATAATACAATTTTAATAATTAATAATCAATAAATAATAATTAATAATTAATTAATCGTTAATAAAAACGTGTAATTTTAATACATTTTTAATAATTAATAATTAATACGAATTTTTTCACTATGGAAAACGAGATATTTTAATACATTTTTAATTATTAATTATTAGTTATTAATTATTAATTATAAAGTATTAATAATTGATTATTAATTATTAAAAACTTATTAAAATATCTCGTTTTCCTTAATGAAAAAATACTTAAACGAATTAAGATTTGTTTTTATAAAATGAAATAAATAAGCCTTTTTTAAATCATTTTCAAAACGGATTAAGGTATTTTTTTTAAAAATGAAATAATATAAGCCTTCCTTAATTCATTTTTGAGTTTTGTCATTTTCCTAAATCGCTTTTTTTAATTCATAATTTAAAACAAAAAAATGAATTAACATAAGTCGCAGCTGTTCATACAAAAATCAACTTTTTTAATTCATTTTTAAAGAACTTTCTTAATTCAGCCTTTTTTAATTCGATACCCCAAAACATTTCGTAGTAATGAAAATAAAAAATATTTAAAAAACAAGAGATGCGTTTGTGGTCCTTCATTCAAGGTTATTTCTTCGTTTCATTATATTATTCATTCTACTGTATAAACATGTCGATTGTCGCGCTCTACTCTTCGAGCGAGGTAATATTGTAACTTTTTTTTTGTTTTCGTGATCACTCTATAAAATACTCAAAGATACTACTCAACCAAAACCAACAAAAATGTTTATACAGAAACATTTTTGTTGGTTTTGACTCAACACACAACACTAACATCTTAACACATAACCTAATACATCCATCAAAACGGAGGAGAATCAATTGAATTTTCTTTATCATAATATTACTACTGCTGCTGGAGTAAACACCATTTTTTAATTTGTTTATCTTTTAATTTGTTTAATTTCCATTTTATTTTTATTTTCCGCATTTGATTGTAAGTTTTATTTATTTATTTTTCATAACTTTTATTTCTTGCATATATTTATTATTTTCTAGTTAGTGCGTGCATAACATTTATAACGTTTTTAAAAAATTTATTTTTAGAATGAGTCATTGATAATAATATACATACATAATTATATATCGAAACGTCTGACAAAATAAATCAACATGGAAATAATGTAATGTTGTTTTATTAATAATACAAAAAAATTTTATTGGACCGAGAAGCCGACAAATTAAACGGAATTTTAAATTTACTAACGGTCGATTATAGAAAATTGGAATAAAAACTATTCTGTTGCCACTATTCTAAGGTTTATTTTGCTATTTTTGTTGTTATTTTTGTATGATCTGAATATTAATAAATAACAATAGTTCGTGAATTTTTTTTTGAACATTTTTGGTTTCCGGCGCCCTTACCTAATTTCACGGGGAATCCGAAAATTTGTGGTTTTACCACCACAAATAATAACATGAGACATTCTGTTTTTTATATGGATATTTATACATTACTTTTTTGTCAAAGTAGCCTTAAGGCTAGGAAATCATACCTAAAGTTGATCACTTTTTGTCAAAAACTTACAAATAGAAATAATTAGAAGTATTAGGAAAAAACAACATTTTTTCCCATTTTGTTTTTTTTCTCTTCTTTAACTTTAACTGTGGAAATTTTTTACATAAAGACAGTTTGTGTTGTGTCGTTATCGAGATATAAATAATAATCCAACTCAGTTGTATGATGGAATGGTATGATGGAATGATGAAATGATGGTATAGAATGATAGTATAGTTGAATGGTGGAATGATGGTATGGAGTAATGGTATGATGGAATAATGGTATGTGCAACGGTTTTTCAATCGGCGTTGATTTGAGAATTGGGTTGGACGTTGAGTTTGAGGTTAAATTTATGTTGAGTTGGGGGTGTTAGACATTCAGTTAGGATTCAGTTGAGTTCATAAACACAAGCGGTTTTCAGACCGTGTTAGTTTAGGGATTGAGTTTGTGGTTGAGTTGAGTATTCAATTGGGAGTTGAATTGGGATTGAGTTCTGGTTTACTGCGGATTCAGTTGCGGGTTTATTTTGGGAGAATTGTGGATTGAGTGGGAAATTAGCTTGAGTTGAGTTGACGTATGCATTTATTTTTTCGGACCAGGGGTTGAGTGACATTTATTGAACTTTATTTGGGGATTGAATTGAGATTTGAGTCTTAAGTTAGCTTGAATTGTTCTGAGTTGAGCTCATGTACGCGTTTAATTTTTCGGATCGTGTTGAATTGAGGATTGATTTGAACGTTAAGTTGCCGAGTAGAGTGTTGAGTTATGGTGGAGCGATGGGGTGCAGTTGTGAACTTATTTGGGGGTTCACCCGGTGGTTCGGTTGAGATTAGGCTATTGAGAGATCATGTACTCATCTAATTTTAGTTGATTTAGGGTTTGAGCTGCGAAAATAAGCAAAATATACTAATTTTAGAACCTGTTTCGGTAGAGCAACATATATTATTTTAAGCACTCCGGCAAGACAAGAAAGCCTCTTAATCATAAAGTTGGGGGACCCCAATTTAAGTTGTAATTTAAAATAGGTTCAAGGTATTTATTTTAAGCAAAAAGTTGAAGTTTACCATGTAATTCTAGTTCAAAAGTATCATTAATAAATATGATGAAGAGTAATGGCCCCAAAATGGAACCTTAGGGAACTCCAGTATCTATTGTTATTTCATCACTATTCGCAGATCTAACTTGCGTAAATTGCTTTCTGTTCGTAAGATGTCTTTCGAAAGTCATAAGCGCCCGACCCCTTACACAAATTTTATTTAACTTCCGAAGTATTATTCCATGGTTAACACTAATAAATGCTTTTTTGGTGTAAATTAAAAAATCCGAAGTTTTCTTCTTAGATTCAATGTTGCTATAAAGTTGTTCATCTAAATTTAAGCAAGCTGAGAAAGCGTTGAAGACTGCCTCTGAAAACTATACTGATTGCTTGTATAAATTTAATATTAATTATATGTTGTTCTTTCTTTGGTTAATTTTTTTTTTGTTTTTTTTTTTTAAACCAATTTTTTATTAATTGAAAAAATACAAGATCATTATTACAGCTTAAAAATTTGACAATCTAATAAAAAAATTGTAATAGTGGACTCCAAATTGTAAGTAATGTGCTGGGGCCACGAGACAAACTTAAAACAAAACCTATATAAAATTAATATATTTACTTAGTTGTTGGGTTGCAACAAATTAAAAAGTATAAACGAAAATCATTATTAATATAAAAAAAAAAAATTACTAAATATAAATAAATAACAAAGAATTAACATAATCAATAAAATGTTCAAGAGGTGGAAGAATAACAACTAAAATTGAGCACAAACCGATAAATAAAAAAAAATATTTCGAAATATTTATTTTATCACTTTAAATATGGATTCAACTTCACACTGCGACAGGAGCCAGATTTTAAGAGTTTAAGAAACAGATTACGACTATTTATATTTTTAATGTCCTCTGGTATTTGGGTGAAAAGACTAGTTGCAGAATATACAAAGAACTCTCTGAAATGTTCTTTAGTCTTTTGTTCTTTATTATGTTATTATTTAAAAATAAAGGATATGATGGTTCTGTTCTATTTTTGAAATACATCACTCTTAAAAAATGTTTTTGAGCTTTAATTAGTTTGTCGAGTGCAGCAAAATAAATACCACCCCAACAAGATATTCCATTTTGCAAGTGAGAATCAACCAATGCATAATATAAACTCCTCATAAAAGCAGAATCACAAATAACGCGAACAGAATAAAATTTACGAAGAGCCGGTGGTAACTTTAATTTTACATTATCTACATGGTGACCCCTAAATATTTAAAAGAACTAACTTTTTCAATTAGGGGAGTTCGAAATACAATCCAATGAGTGGTACACTATATTTAAATTAGCACTATGGGTAAAACCAATATTGAAAGTCATGTATCTAGATTTTGAACTTTAAACCATTTAATGAACTGTAAACCAATTTTCAAGTTGAATCAAATCTTCATTCATCACACGCTGTAGATCATCAAAGTTGTTTTCCGAGTATAATAAGGCAATATCATCAGCAAAAGCTGTGATACTTCCCTTTAGTTTAAGTTTAAAAATTGACATTGAATAAACTAAAAACAATATTGGTCCTAGCACAGATCCTTGCGGTACACCAATATCAACTATCAGTTGTTTACTTACTACATCATTGATCTTCACACATTGAGATCTGTTCATAATGTAAGATTTAAACAGGTCGTAAGCTACACCACGTATTCCAATATCATACAACTTTGATAATAATAGCGCGTGATTGACGGTATCAAAAGCCTTAATCGACAATGTAATGGTGAAAGGAAATTCAATAGCGCATCCTTTGTATTTTTATTCTTCATAAAGCCAAATTGCCTTTGATCAAAAAAATTAATTTTTTCTAGGAAGTCAACAAGTCTATTTTTGATAATTTTCTCAAAAATTTTGGAAAACGTACTAAATAATGTAATAGGCCTATAATTATTAAGATTTCGACGTGAATCCTTTTTAAAGAGTGGTAAGACTAAGCCACGTTTCATGTTGGGTGTAAATATTCCATTTACAAGGCAAGCATTAAAAATACTTGCAAGAACATACTCTATTTGAGGTAATACTTTTTTTATTAAGATCGAAGAGAACTGACCAAAACCGGTCGAATAAGAATTTTTCAAAGATCCAATTATATCACTAATTTCAATTTCAGATGTAGGAGACAAAAATAATGTAGACGAAACATACGAGTTACATAAATCATTTTGAACTGAAAATCTCTCAAGATTTAATTCCAATAACTCATGAGGTACTCTTACGAAAAAGTTATTAAAAATATTTGGTAGTAGATTAATATCATTTTCCACGAGTCCATTCAATTCTATAGAATCTATGAAATTACTATTACTTTTTTGTTCCATCAATTCGTCAACTACTCCCCACTTTTGTTTAATATTACGAGCACGGATATAATAATTATTTAATATAATTTAATTGGTGATTGCTTTTTCCCACGTCCATCCAGCTTAAATTTTGAAGATTTGAATTATTATCCAAGTACATATTGGTGTACCACTAGTCACTCCCAAACTTCTACATTTTTCCCATGAAATCACATTTTCGGCATTCTCGTAATACGTTTTGGGGTTTTCTTTTCATGCTGAAAGATTAATTCTGGTGGCAAGGCAGGATCTACTTATTGGAGCAAAATGTTATAAAGTTCAGCCGTCATATTTCCTTTGATCCACAAAATTAAACTGCCAGAGAAACCGATACAATGAAGAACACAAAAAGTACTTTTATTTTACTTGTTTTCGGTGATTTCCTTAAAGCGCTAAGAGCAATTCCTTCCGCTTGAAAAACTATGCAGTACTTACCTACCCAGGCAGCCTGATAAATTCAGATCAAACGTAGGGGAGTACATATGATGTTGCTATTGGTGTCCTTGGTAAATATCCCGGCACTCTTGGTGAGCTTATGCAAAATGCCCTGGGCACTATTTCATTATGGGCCAATGGCTGTGGGTTGAATGTGAACCCACACAAAACCGAATTGGTTCACTTCTCTAGGAAATATAAACTTCCTCACATCGATCCTCCCACTTTAAATGGGTTCAGCTTGACTTTTACAGTTAAAGTGATGTTTCCGGGTTTCGTTTTGGATAGAAAATTATATTGGAAACCTAATATTCTGGAAAGGCTAAAGAAAGCTACGGTAGCGCTATACTCTTACAAAACTGCCATTGGGAAAGGATGGGGGCTGGAGCCCCGCATCGTACATTGGATTTATACCGCAGTAGTCAGACCCTTACTCTTGTATGGGGTAATATTCTGGTGGCCTGCTCTGGAAAAAACTGTCAACCAAAAGCTGTTGACAAAAGTTCAGAGAACAATCTCTCTGTGGATCAGTGGTGCACTGAGGAGCGCATCCACTCGGGCACTAGAGACTCTGCTATTTTTGACTCCTCTAGATATCTTGGAGAAACAGTTGGCAGCTTATACTGTCATATACGGCTGAAATCCATCTTTTTGTGGACCTGCAACAATACAGGGCACTCATCTATTTTGTGCAACAAACAAATTCCCAAGACCACCGACTATACTGTCCCGTCACTATCTTTTGACACAAAGTTCCGGACTAGGATCACATCCAGGGAGGACTGGATGATGGGTGCAGTTTTGGAACCATGAGTTATTAACTTCTTCACTGCTGGTTTAAAACGGGACGGGAAAGTCGGGGCTGGAGTGTTCTGCGAGGAACTTCTGTTAAATCTCTCCTTCCGTCTCATCAGTTTGTGATATTCGCATATATACGGACAGTCAAGCTGCCATTAAAGCGCTTCAATCACACCTCCTCACGTCGAAAGTAGTCCAGAACTGTCTCTCATCTCTTAACGAGATGACAGATCAGTTCAGTCCACATTTTATGGGTGCCAGGACATTTCATAAGTACAGGGAATATAAACGCCGATGAACTGGCTCGACGTGGTACAATGGACCACTTCTCAGGAAGCAGAAAGGATATTGAAATGCCTCTTCCGGTATGCAAACTGCTGCTTCAGGAAGAAGCTAGCAAGCTGACGGATAACAGATGGTCAAGTGTCACCTCTTGCGTAATAACTCGGCAGGTCTGGCCAAAGTTGGGCTTGGCGAGATCCAAACAGCTGATCTCACTTCAGCGAAGTCAGATCAGTGTGGTTGTTGGAGTGATTACGGGGCACTGTCTCATAGGGAGGCATGCGAGTGGACTCGGTGTCTTCTCACATGACTACTGTCGTAGTTGCGAGGATGAAGAGGAGGAAGCGACAGTACTTCATCTCCTTTGCACCTGCCCTCGTCTGGCACGAAACAGACTAAAGTTTCTAGAGGCACTCCTCTTCAAAGACCTTACGGACCTCTGTAGGATGGACGTCACTAGTATCCAGCCCTTTGTTAACAGCTCAAAATGGTTCCAATGAGTTGAAGAAAACAATTATTCGTGGTATGGCTACGGACCATTTTTGTGTCTATGCCTGGTCCTAATGGACCGCCACCCAAACCTAACCTAACCTAGGGTTTGAGCCAGAGTTTAAAATGGGATTTCATTTTGCTCTTCGCTCTTCATTTTTGTTCAAGAGCGATAATAAAAACTATTAAAAAGCTCTTTATAAAGAGCGATATGTAAAAAAAAAATATCGCTCTGAAGAACTGGAGCAATATTTTTATTATAAGGCTCTTGCTCTTCCACTATTGCGTTTGTGTTATCATATTTTCGCTCTTTGTTATTGCGCTATATTGAGAAAATAAATACGCTCTGCTCTGATGAATAAAAACGTCATTATTATATTGCTCTTGCTCTTGTTATTACGGCAAACGGTTACATTCAAAACCTTCTAAATTTCTTTAGAAAGCCAGACTGTTTTATTAGCGAACAGATGCACGGGCATGGGATTCTAAAATGATTTTTGGGTAAAGTTCTGGAATATGGCCAACTAGGATGGAGCTTGGCTATTTCTTAACCGATTGTGATGCAATTCAACATGTGCGTTGAAAATGGGATATGGCCGGCATATGGCAGTTCTGGAATATGGCCAATTAGGATGGAAATTGGCCATTCCTTAACCGATATTAGTGAAATTTAAAATGCGCAATGGACGTGGAATTCTAATATGATTTTTGGATGAAGTTCTGGAATATGGCCAATTATGGTGGAACTTGGCAAATTTCTTAACCGATTTGAGTGAAATTTGACATGTGCATTGGAAATGGGATTCTAAATGATTTTTAGATGAAGTTATGGATTATGGCCAGTTGTGATGCAACTTGGCTATTCCTTAACCGATTTTAGAGGAATTTAACATGCGCGTTGGAAATGGGATTCTACAATGATTATTAGTAGAAGTTCTGGAATATGACCAATGGGGATGGAACTTGGATATTCCTTAACCGAGTTTAGTGAAATTTGACATGCGTGATGAAAACGGGATGCTACAATGATTTTTAGGTGAAGGTCTGAAATATGGCCAACTAGGATGGAACTTGGCTATTCCTTAAACGATTTTAGAGAAATTTAAATGCTTGAGTTGAAGGTTGAGTTAGGGTTGAGTTATAGTTAAATTTAGGATTGGGGTCGAGTTAGGGTTGAATAGAGTGGTCCAGTATTAGGTTTGAGTGAGTGGTTCAGCCTTAGTGTTTAATTTGGGGTCGACTTTAGGTTTTAGTGGGAGGTTAGATTGGGTTGATTTTAGTTTAGTTCATACACGTATGTAGATTTCGTATCGAGTTGATTTTGGGATTGAGTTGGCCGCTAAGTGTGGAATTGAATAGAGGGTTGAGATTTGGTTCAAGCTAAGTTCAATTGAAGTTGAGTTAAGGGTTGATTGGTTGGGTTGATTGGGTTGATTTAGGGTTAATTCGAGTTGATTTGAAAGTCGATTTGACGTTGATTTGGTGATTGTGTTGAGGTTTGGGTTGGCGGTTAATTTGGTGATTGCGTGATAAATTACTTCCTTCTTGTAATATAAATGAAAAACGTTTCAAAATCCAACCAGAAAACGTGGAATTTTTTAACGTCAAGAACGTGTCGTTTGAGTGTCATAGGAAATAACGATAGTTTTGCGATTCTTTAACTGTCATAAAAACGTCAATCACAAAGTTACGTTTTTTTAAGAATATAGCTGCAGGAATGTTTTTGCCTTCGATCTAATGAGAGTGGACGAATATTACAACAGTTATCAGGTAATTCACAAAAATATTCTATAGTTGTTGCTACTTCACCAAGAACATTAGATTTGTTTATTAGTAATATTTCGTAATCTATATTTTTGTACTCAATGAGCTGAGTGTCCGATCATTTACTAAAAATTTGAAAGGTTGATTTAGCTTATACTGCAAATTTATTGGTAAATAAAAAATATTCGTATAAGAACGCTAACTGGTTATTGTATCAACATACCATTGATTCGCATTTGCTTAATGATAATTTGATATCACAATTGAATTCAATTTCTGAAATTGATGTTAATATTGATAAATTTACTAAAGTATTAAAGTATGCGCGTGATGAAGCAATTCCATTAAAATCAATTTCCCATAATGATCATTTAATTTTCGACGATTTTACAAAATGTTTAATAAGATTGCGAAACGTAAGAAGACATCAATGGCGTAGTTACAGGTACCCATTTCTTAAAATTATTGTGGGTACAAATAAGTTTTGAAGGTTATTTTTATAACTTCGAAGCTTTATTCAGAGAAATCGCTACAATGTATTACTTTCTTTTACTCTAGTAAAATAAAGTATAGTAATCATGAAAATTTTGGACCTTGAGATTTTTAGAGATTTATTTGTTTTGAGGTCCCCTAAGTCCGAAAAAGTGGGTTTCGAAATGGTGTCTGTCTGTCTGTCAGTCTGTCTGGGCTGTCATTAAAAGCTAAATACTTTGGGTAACCAGCGAATCAGTAAGAACGTTACTTTATAAACTTGATCTATTGGCCACCGAAGCCGTAACAACAACTGACAAATACAGTATTAAAAATGGAATGGGAGTATCAAAATTTATTATTTTTAAGAAGAGTGTGCTGTAAAAATGTTGATGTATTCTGGCATACCCTTCAGTTTGCGCGTTAATTTTCTCTCTGTTAAGTGGCAGCTGAACTGAACGAAAAGTTCTTAAAGATTCGCTGGTCATAAATTAAAAAATAAATTTCCTTACACAGGAATAGCGCTGTGTGAATGTGACGAAGAAAAAATTGGAAGAGAATTTGGCTGTGTTAGTATAATTCGCTTATACAACCTGCACAGTTCATTCTGTATATATAGAATGAAAATCTTGATACAATCAGCCCAGTCGCCGCGGCCTGATAGAACACTGATTTTTTCATAAAGCTCATCAGTTCGAAACTGGATTAAATTTTCTTACAATTATCGGAAATATTAACTTCAAAATAAATTAATTAAAGAATTTTTTTTTTTTTAATTTATTACGACTCATTTAGCAATTTTTCTTTCTTATTTTAATTCTCTGTTAGTTGGGCTATAACACAGTAGTTATTCCCCGTGGGCCCAGATCTTCCGGTTACATCAGCAACTTTCAGTCCTGAGGAACTAAATCAAGCGGCTTCATTCTCTTTTGCCGTCTTGTCACTGCGCTGTCGACGTCGTTGACAATATGTTGAATATCCGTGTTTTCATGGAGTTGTAAACGCTGGATATATTTTTTTGTGATTTCTTCGTTTTTTCATCTTTAGATCCCTATGTAGATTATCATTTCTAATATACCAAGGTGCATTGACAATGCATCGCAGTACTTTGTTCTGGAACGTTCGTATAATTTTATCGTTCGTTTTCTTTGTGCATCCCCAGAGCTGGATGCCATAGGTCCACACAGGCTTAAGTATTTGCCTGTATAAAAGCAGCTTATTGTGAATGGTAAGCTCACTATTTCTTTCAATGAGCCAATACATTTTTCTGAACTTTATATCCAATTCTTGCCTTTTTTTCTTGACATGCCATTTTAACTTGGCGTCGAGCGTCATACCTAGGTATTTTGCCGTGTTCGCATGTGGTATTTCCTGCCTATTTATGTATATAGATAAGTGATCAACTTTTAGATAGGTGAATGTTGTGTGAATTGATTTTAGCTCATTCAATTGTAATCTCTATATTTTTGTCCAGTGAACAATCTCAATCACAGTGCGCTGTAATTTGCTGATTGTTTCTTCGATTGTACGTCCAACCGCCAAGATTGCTGTATCATCCGCAAAGGTTGCAATATCTGTTTCTCCAGTAATAGGTATGTATCTCGTATAAAGCAAATACAAGACTGGTCCGAGCACGCTCCCTTGTGGTATGCCTGCTTTAATTCTCTTGAGTGATGAGAACTCTCCTTCATATTTCACTCTGAAATATCTCCCTTCATTGTATGATTTTAATATCTCATAGAACTGCTTAGGAAGGTCGCGATGTAATTTATATTCCAGTCCTCGATGCCAGACTCGGTCAATGGCCTGGGCAACATCAAGGAAAACTCCAGAACATACCTTTTTGCCTCAGTTAAATCTAGAAAAATAAAATTAATAAAATCTAAATCAACAATTACATCAAAAATTTAATTGGGTTTGACATTTGTTCCTTAAGTTTGGACGCAACATCGCGCATTCTTAATTTTTTTAAGGTGACGATCTAATTTAACGAAACTCCGTTAAATGTCTTAAGTGATGTCAATTTTTAGCTGGACGGGAATTCAAAAATGCTATCTATCGCATTTTGAAGTTTTGTTAATTTTTTCTCATACACTTTCTGTATATCGCGTTCTTACTTAAAGTTGTTACAGACTCACTGGTTCCCCCATTAGTAATTTGGAATTTTTTGGAATTTAAACTCCTAATGTGTAATTTTATTAATTTTTGATAAGTATTAATTATCTTTTGATGTTATATTTTAGGTGTAGATTGTAGTTTTACGCAAAGTAAATAATAATTTTCTTTTGTTATCTTATATAATTTAGTTTTAGGTTCTTCATTTTTCGTTGCCTTTAATCTGAAGTAATGCTACTGATTAAAAAGAAGCAACAAACAAACTGTATTTTATCAACTTCTGTTATTGATATTCGGTGGCTGATAAGTCAGATATTCGTTCGATGGTTAGCCCTTTATAATTTAAAAACTTTTAGAATTTAATTTCAGACCTTCGATAAAAATATAAAATTTGATATAGGCATTCAAAATTTTATCTCAAAAATTTATTTGGATTTGACATTTATTTCTTAAGTTTGGGCGCAAAATCGCGCATTCTTAATTTTTCTTAAGTGACAGATCTAATTTAACGAAGCTTCGTTAAATTTCTTAAGTGACGTTAATTTTTCGTTAAGCGAGAATACAAAAATGCTATCTACCGCATTTTTATGTTTTTTTAATTCTTAATTTGTAAGTTTATAATTTTTCGCTAGTCATCACTTCACTTTGAATTCTAAAAAAAACAGCAAACTATTTGATTCAATGCATTTTAAGAAATCCAGCAAACTATTTCAATAAAATTGTGTTATTTTTATATTTGCAGGATATTTATGCCGTTAACTTATTTAAAACTCATAATTATCTACAAACAGCTTATTTTCACGTGAACTATTTTTATTTTTTTTCGTTTCTCCTTAATGTTTTTGTTAATCAACACAACAAAACAATTGAGCCTGGAAAAATAGAAAAGCCAAATAACTTTGTCATAAAATTTAATTAATGGGTCACACCTCTAATGTAATTAATCCGAGTACAGTAGGTCCATAATAATTACACGAAAATGTATCACAATTACTTGACATGTTTATAGTAATATGAGTATATGGCTATTTAAAATTCGAATAATAGAAATCGATAACAACAGGCGACAGATTAAATTTGTTTATCAATTGTACATTTTGATAAAAGAGACTATTTAATTCTATTGTTGTTCTATTTTATATATTAGATTATTAGCCTAACTAGATTTTAGATATATTATGTAGATATAATCGGTATTTAAATTTTTTATTTTATTTTATTCCAGCATTCAGAAATAGAATTTGGAAGCGATTAGGCTTTCCATTGAAAGTACTTCTAATAGTTTGGTATAAGCAGCACGCAACAACCGGCAAAATATGTCTGGTGGCAAAGATCGTAAATCAAAGAGTTCAAATAAGACTCAAGGATGGGAACAGGCTGGCGATGAATTTTATCAAGAATCCTATCCAGGTGATTTGGAAAATTTTCAACGTGATCCAGCCGCAATAGCAACACTGTTGCCATCAAAACAAAATCGATATGGTAAGTGTTTATATTTATAGTTTTGTATTGTATATATATGTAGGTAGTTTTAAAGTTATTCTTATCAGCGTTTATAGTTTTATAGTATGACAGCTGCGGGAATTACATGTATTTCTCGTTGCTTTATAGGGGTTTTTGTAAAAAAGCAAAAAAACAATCTAACAAACGATTAGCTTATTGATTAAAATCATTATCTGGATACTTTCAGTTCAATAATATTTACAAGGAATTACACTTGGCCATACTTAATTGTATCAGATAAAACGTAATTGCGTTCACCTATAAACCAATTTATAGTTTAGGTTTTTATGGTATGTGTTTTTAATATTCTTAAAGATAAACAAATCAATTTGGCTGCTATTCCGATTAGGCTATCGCAATTACCTGCAGGCTATTTCAGTTGGAAATTGATCACTGGTTGAATCGTATCGCTATCGGCTTTAGTTTTTTTTCTTTTTTGTTTTATTTGTCTTAATAAATATTGTGATTATTGACGCGAAGTGAATTTGATATAATAAAATGGATCTTCGTAAGTTTTGCTAGTGAATTAATTTAAATTATAAATTAGTATAAATTAGTGAAAATAAAACGCCATTACAATAATTTATTGATTTTGTAGTTTAAAAAATTAGTATTGATTATCATGTATAGCTATTGCAAAAGTAAATATATCGTTGAACTTCAATCGGATATAAAACAAAAATTGGATTACATACTTTAATCCGACGAGTCGTTTGTGACGATTCGTCAATGTGATTTGTTTGTACTGCAAATTTTATTGTCGTGCAAATATGTAATGTATCAACATAATATGATGAGATGAATAATAAAATTATATCAAAAGCTTTAATAATAGTTTTAAGCTGCATAAACTAAAGACACATTTTAATTAATTAGAAAGGATTTTTATTTCGAAACTAAATGAGGTGACTTCATTATTATTTTTTTAACCGTCACTGTTTAACTTCACGTCAATATTTAGTCAAATATATTTTTTACGAATTTCTTCAAATTCAGGGCCGCTTGAATTCTCTTTTAAATATTTTTTACTTGTGTGTTTGAATTTTTCTCTCTTGAAAAATTGTGTTTACGTAGTTTTTTTGTAAAAATAATATTCTTTGATAATATGTAATTATGTTTTAGAAAAATAACTGGAGATTGCATGGAACTAAACAATTCAGCTGTTACAAACAATACTAGCAGCTTCCACTTATGTATTTTAATTTTCAGGAGCTCATTTATTTAGTCGACATTTATTTTGCTCAGATTGGATTCTAAGCTCTCTATTCTTATATCCCATAAATTCCGAAATAATCGGACATTTAAAAAAAGAAGTGTTCTTAACAGATCAAATATATGTGTAAGTGATATCAGAAAGAATTTTACCGAAAACATATGATTGAATAAATCCCAGGATTTTGTTCCCTCTCGTCATTTTAAACAACGCCATTTAAAATTATCGGCGTTTTTTATTTGCTTTAAAATATTGAGTGTAAAGAATCAATCGAAAATTTCCGAAAGTTTACATTCAAACAAGATTATAAATTCCTCACGCAAATTTAGAATTTTCAGTCAATTCTATAAAAATTCCATTTAGGCAGGGTATTTCATTTATTCCAAAATTTTATATAGTTGAAGTTTTCACATAAAATATTTATTACCGAAACTAGTTACAAAAATTTATATAAATTAATATTTTGTCCAAAATCGATCAACCTTCGTGGCATTAAATTTATTAGTCGGGGACAAAATCGTAATCTTCGTTGTGCCTCAATCCTACTTCTCAAAAAATTGTTAAATTAGAATATTTTTGTTTCGACGTGTAGTTCCTAATTCCGCACTGTAAGTCTTGCATGGTGCCCACTCCAAGAATTCAATATCGGGATGATTAGTGAACCATTTCATTGTATGATTCTTGTTCTTTATTACAAGATTCTCATATCTATTATTAAATAAAACACTTATCATGAATTTATTACTTTTTATTTATATGACCACATTACTTCAACACAGTAACACACGAACGAGACTGCTTGTCTTTGCTGTGTATATTTTTTACATTGTATTTTTATGTCAGCAACACAATGCTAACTTGCCCATATAACCATATGGCCTATGCTAACATACACTGCGCCAATTAAAAAACGGAACAGAAATTTTCTTCGAAAAAATACCCAGATTTGAACGCTTGTATCTTGGTGAAATAACACCTTTCAAAAAAAAATTTTTGTTTCTAGTTGAAGGAAATTTTGTTTTCTTTTCGATACTGGAAACCGTTTTATTTTATTTTGTTTTTTTATGACGTTTTTCAGTAAAACAAAAGGTGTTTAAAAAAAATAAAAATTTGCTGCTGTTTGAAACTGTAAACGAACTTGCTCGATATTTCATTCAAAACTCCAAATCGGCCATTTTATAGAGAATTTAGAAATCTTGCAAAATGATACTAGGAAAATTTCTGTGCGGCCACTCCTTGTCGAATTATTGAAGTTTTAGAGAAAACGTATCAAAAAGCGTATACACGTTAACAAGGCCTTTTTTATTTTGTAAACTGAGCACTCTACGATAAAATTTTGAGCCACATTTTGATATCAGGCGTAATTTTGCTGATCCAAAATCAAGGAGAAAATATGTTTTTACAGTGAAAAATATGATTTATTTCATAAGGTTAATTGCAAACAAAATCCTTTTAAACTTTATTCAAACGTAATAAAACTAAAATCTACGAACAAACTGGAATTTTCAATAACACGTGCTACCTCCTCTAGCAAGCATTACTTCATAAATACGCCGTGACATATTTAAAATATTGCGTATTTGTTGCATGGTGATTTGCTGCTATTCTTCTTGTAAAGCGTCGCGAAGTTCCTGCAAATTTGTTGGTTGCCTTGTCCGTTTTTTTACACGCCGTTGTAACATATCCCAGACATGTTCTATGGGGTTTAAATCTGGACTTCGCGGAGGATGGCTTATTAAATTAATGCGGTGCTGTTGCAAAAATTGGCATGTGTTTAGAGCTGTGTGCAGCCGGGCATTATCATGCATAAAAAAATCCGCGCCCAATTTGCCTTTTCATGAAAAGCATATGAAGCCTTAAAATTTCTTCAACATACCGTGGTGATGTTAAAGCTGGATGTGATATTACTACCAAATCTGTCTTGCAATTCCAAGAAATATCCGCCCAAACCATCACCGAACCTCCGTGAAATAGTACGACTGGCATCACGCAATTAGGGTGTAATCGTTCCCATAGTGAACGCCAAACTCTGCATCGGCCATCTGATGCATACAAATTGAACGCGATTTATCCGAAAAAGGACCTTACACCAGTCCCTCTGAGTCCAGTTGCGATACTGCAACGCATAATTTCTTCTTTGTCGACGGTGATTATCAATCAGATACGGAACTCTGACAGGTCGACGTGATCTTAGTCGATAAACTTTGATCCGATTTAATATTAACTGTTTTGATGTCTGGTTTTGTATAGGTACAATACTTCTTATTGCTTGAGCACTGCTTGTCCTGTTTTTTCTAGCATAACGTGCGATACACGACATGGTCTACCAGACCCTTCGCGCCGACTCACACTGCCTGTTTCTGCGCCGACTCACACTGCAGAGTTCACAACAGACACTTTTTTTTTTTTTTTTTTTTTTTTTTTCGTCCCTGCCCAAAAGCGGCTAGCACTACGACCTAAAAGATCTTTTGTGCTATTGGGTACTGTTACTCCAGGAGCTTCTCCACCTCTCTAATAAAGGCGAGAATGCTGTTTATAGAGGCCAATTTACATTTCTCCGGGGTCAGATACCTCTCTTCAAAATGAATCCACCTCCGTGTGCACAGAGCAACACACTCACATAGTATGTGTTCTGCGGTTTCTGTCTCTTCCAAACAGAGTCGGCACTCCGTCTCTGTGGACAGGTTCATTTTGTTCAAATGATATCTCAGGTTACAGTGACCTGAGAGAAAACTCACAAGTTTCCTAATATTTCCTTTGCTGAAATTGATCGCCAAATTTTTGTGGTGAAATGGTCTGATCAAAGATTTGGCTTGTCTAAGGCCGGGAATACAGTTCCAATAAGTCAAGCACTGTATTTTTTCCCATTTACTGATTGTGTAGGTTGCAGAAGCCCACGGGATACCACAAAAAGGCTCAGGGCCAATGAGTGTAGTCGACGAGCCTGCCCGTGCAAGTTCGTCGGCTATCTCATTTCCAGTGATGCCCATGTGACCAGGCACCCACCACAACCTTACTTTGTTTTGACAAGAGAGAGATTGTAGCAGTTTATAACAACTTTGAACCGACTTGGAAACCAAGCAGTTAGAAGCCAATGCTTTCAGTGCTGCTTGGCTGTCAGACAAAATGTGGATGGATGCGCCTTTAAGACCTTTGGTCATAATAATAGAGGCGCAGATTTCGATGGCGTGAATTTCGGCTAGAAAAACACTGGGGTAAGTACCCAGTGATTTCGATATTTTGTGATTGGGTCCAAAGACACCAATGCCGACTCCACTATCCATTTTTGATCCATCAGTGTACCAGACTAGGCTGTTAGGTTCCATCTGCGGTAACCCAGTATCCCAGTCTGTTCTATCGGGGATTGTTACCACGAAATTCCTGCCAAAGCAGAGTTCTTTCGGCATAACGTCCGGGACACTAAAGAACATATTCAGGTCTGGAAGTTCATTCAAAATGTCCAGGTGACCCATATGGTCATCATGACTGTATTGATTCGCGAGCTTCAATCTAGCTGCAATCTAGCAGCTGATTTTTTGACGTGGATATGAAGTGGAGTGAGCCCGATGAGAGCTTCCATTGCCGCCGTAGGGCAGGTGCGCATAGCACCTGTAATTCCGAGACATGCTAGTCTCTGTAATGAGGTCAGCTTGTTCATAATAACTTTTTGCTGTACCTTAGGCCACCAAACTATTGCCCCATATGTTACAATTGGCCTCACTATCATGATGTACATCCAGTAAATCATTTTTGAGTTCAGGCCCCAGGTCCTGCCGAACATACGCCGGCAGGCCCACATGGCCCTGGCCGCGCGTTCGGTAGTTGAAGTAATATGAGAGTTCCAAGTTAGTTTCTTATCTAGGACAACACCCAGATATTTGACTTCATTGGAGTATCCGATATTTATATTATTAAGACTAATTGAACCAAGGTTCAAATTACGTCTTTTGGTGAAGGGCACCAGGACTGTTTTGCTAGGGTTAATCGAAAGGCCCTCCCCAGTGCACCAATTCGAAATAACAAGCAAAGCCTGTTGCATGCTGGCGGACATCGTACGTTCATGCCCTTCAGAGACTATGATAACCAAATCGTCCGCATAACCAATGGCATCGTACCCAAGTAGATGTAAATTATCAAGCAACTCGTCGATCACGAGTGACCACAGCAAAGGGGACAGGACACCGCCCTGCGGACACCCTCTTGCTGCCGTAATCGTGACTGACTCATTACCTAATTTAGATGTAATCTTCCTACTAACCAACATGGAACTAATCCAGTGGTTAGTCGGATCGTCAATACCTCTACGCTTGATTGCCCTAGCAATTGAGTCGTATCCAGTATTGTCAAAAGCTCCCTCAATATCCAGAAATGCACACAGAGCAATTTCTTTCGAGCGATAGGCTGCTTCAATCTTGGTGACAAGTAGATGCAGCGCACCCTCTGTGGATTTGCCTTTCCTATAGGCGAATTGATTTGGATTTAGAGGTCTGGTTGCCGTTAACCAGTCTCTGATATGAAGATCTATAAGTCGTTCCATGGTTTTAAGAATAAACGATGTAAGACTGATAGGTCGAAAGGACTTAGGAAGTTCACATGGCCGATTGCCAGGCTTTGGGATAAAAACCACGTTTACTTGACTCCAAGCCTGTGGTATGTGACCCCAATTGAAGCTAGTTCTAAACAAGGCCACCAGAGCAGGGGTAATCAAGTCCAGGCCCCTTTGAAGGAGGGCTGGGAAGATTCCATCCCCTCCTGGAGCCTTGAAAGGCTGAAAAGAGTTAATGGCCCATTTGACTTTATCCGGAGTAAAAAGCTTACCGGATAAACTATTAACCCAACCCATATTTACACCCATGTGTGTACCAGATATGGAGTTAGTGATTGTATTTGTGTCGCAAACAGTGCAGCCCGGAAAGTGCACTTGAAGCAGGGTTTCGAGCGACTCTTTGCGACCTGATGTATAACTACCATCGGATTTCAGAAGAAGCCCAATCCCGTTGGACTGATCTTTAGCTAGAACTTTATGGAGTCGAGCAGCTGTAGGTATATCCTCGATATTTCCACAGTTTTTCCTCCACGTGAGGCGTTTGGAACGCCTTAGTTCTGTGTTGTAACTGGTTAGGGCTTGCCTATATTCATTCCACTCATTGGAATGCTTTGCCCTATTAAATAATTTCCTAACCTTCTTACGAAGTTTAGCCAGCTGTTCGTTCCACCATGGAACTTTGCGATTAACCACAACGTTACGCACCACACAGCTGCTTTCGTAGGAAGATAGGAGCACGTCATTAAGCAGACCAGCTGCGGTTTCTAGGTCACTAATTGAACTCAAAGATGTTGGCAGCATGTCTGCTTTGATAAATAAAATATCCCTATATGTTTTCCAATTTGTAAAACAAGGGATACGACGCTCTGTTGCCTGTATGATCACTCCCGGTATATCGAACCTGATGTGCATGTGGTCCGACAGAGAAGCTTCGCTTGAAACATGCCAGTTTGCAACAGAGTTGGAAATAAACTGACTTGACAAAGTGAGGTCCAACACCTCTCGCCGAGTCGAGTTTATGAAAGTGGGGTTCGAACCTTTATTTAAAATGTCTATGTGACTACTCATAAGATAATTTAAAAGGGACTCACCTCTGCCATTTGTATCACTGCTGCCCCAAATGATATGGTGTGCATTAGCATCGCAGCCTATGATGAAATGCTTGTTTTTTAGGTTGCAGTAATCCACCAGATCCTGTACAACTACAGGTGGAGCACTAACCGACTCACCAGGGAAGTACGCAGAGGCACATATTGTCTCCTGCATTCCCCTGCTAGTCGGAACCTCCAGGATTACTGCAACCAAATCCTTAGTGGTGAACTCTGGAATTGGAAGAACGTTAATATTAGATGAAACAAATATTGCTGCTCGGGGAACTTCCTCCCTTCGATCGTAAATCAACTTACATGACTTGAGGTGGAGGCCTCTGATTTTTCCTCCATTAACCCAAGGTTCCTGGATAAGGCCAAGGGTTAAGTGTTGTTTCGCGAACCTGTTGCAAAAGGTATCCGAAGCTCCTTTTGCGTGATGCAGATTCGCTTGTAGTACCCTAATAGTACCAGCCATACTGGATGATTAGGGTAAAGGAGCTCTACGCTCCTGGCTGCTTGCCAGCCGTCTGCTTTGCGGGATTTGGCCTGTTTCTGCCACTTTTCCCAGTAACACCCCGAGCGCCCATATGCTTAATTTTCGGGGTGAGTGCTGATTTACTCGATGCCACAGTAGGAGTTGCGGAGAGATCCGTTGATCGTGCTGCCGACGAAGAGGCAGCAGGAACAGAATGCTCAATAGCGCTGCTGTTCCTGGATGCCTCCTCGTCTGTGATTGTGCCTACTACTGGGGCTGGTAAAGTACCCTCCTTACTGGAGCTGACTCCAGTGGTTGGGTTGGTAGAGGGGGAATCCTTCTTGAGAAGGAGTTTTATCCTACCAAAGCGGTATGCGATGTTCCCGTTGGATTCGCGTAGTTTCTTCATGGAAGACTCGCCTATGGCCATAACCAAATGGACGAGTACGCCAGTTGTCGTCCGTTGCAGTATCTTCCATGAGTTGGCCGCGAGACCATCGTTCTGCGCGGCCATGGTAGCGAGAATCTTCTCGCTAGTTAAGCTAAGGCTCTGTGGAAAGAACCCCCTAACGATGTTTGGCCGAGGAAAATCATCCTCTTCCACCAAAGTTATGTTCAGACCAATTTTTTCCCTTAGGCTTACAAAACTGTTCCTCATCCATTCCGCTGTGGAATGATCGGAACATATAAAAAATAGCCAACCTGTTCTCCGGAAACAGCCAAGGAATTGCGGCTTGTGGTTTGAGCCTTGCATCCCAATAATGAGGTCAATGACACACTCCTGTATGTTTGCCATTTGCTCCATACTAAGAGGATTGCCACTGAGATCACCTGGTACGATGCCCAGCTTAACACTGCCTGCTACCTGGCTGAAAGAGGGCTTTACCAGAGAAGGCCCTTCTTTTGCTTTTTTGGCAGGTGGTTTATTTGGTTCCGGAGCAACCTCGAAAGACCTCTCACGCTTACCACCAGACCTCTTGTCTAGGGTAGGAGCAACAGGCCCCGAGGATGCTTTCAGAGGGGTCGCGGACTTAGCAGCAGCTAGAGCCTCTTCTCTAGTTTTGCCTTCCTTGAGCCCCTTTTTAAAACGCCTTCTTTCGAAGGAGTTGAGCTTAACCCATTCCCCGGCGTTGAGGGACATGTTCCCAATATCAACACCAATGGTTGAGGTGCCCGATAACTGTGAGATTACACTTATGTTGTCGTCACAGAAGGTGTCCGTAGTAGAAGAGGTGGACTGTTCCACCTTTTCCTTGGTCCGGACGTTAAGATAATCAAGAGTGGTGGCCCTTGTGGCATCTACCATTCCATCATAGCTTAGGAGACCCAACTCAATAGCTGGTGAAGTTGATGCTTTTAAAGAGGCATCACCCTCTATGTTTTTTTTAAATTCGGTTTCCATTTGAATCCCACGAGTATCCGAGAAATGAAGGTCACCCACAGCAGAGATCGGTATACTGTGGGAAGGCTACTTTAAACCGGGGGTCGCCTGGTACCCGGAGTTCACATACTAAAGACTAAGCTCCCCCTTAGCCACGCAGCTCTCAGCGTATGTTGTCCCACCAAAGCTTGGGGCAATGGATTTACCGCCATTGCACGGTCGTGTAAGTTACTTGGCTACATTCTAGGATGCATTGCCCGGTTGTCGCCACGAGGAGGCGTAACTACACTAGGAAGAAGTCTTATGAGAATCGCATATCCTAGAAAGCTTTGACTCCTAAAACTACTCCCCCAACAACCAAACACAACAGACACACTAATATCACAGATTCGCCCAATTTCCCGATAAGTTTCACCGGCTTCAACTAGAACCACAATTTTTGTAGCGCGAACGAATGATTGTTCTTTTCGATTCATCTCGCTTGACTCTTCTAATAACTATGCGATAAATTAAATTAATCTTTTCCATAAAATAACGTAAAATTTAAAGTGGCTCAAAATTTTATCGTAGTGTGCTCAGTTTACAAGATAAAAAAATGTCCTTGTTAACGTGTATACGCTTTTTGATACGTTTTCTCTAAAACTTCAATAATTCGACAAGGAGCGCACAGAAATTTTCCTAGTATCATTTTGCAAGATTTCCAAATTCTCTATAAAATGGCCGATTTGGATTTTTGAATGAAATATCGAGCAAGTTCGTTTACAGTTTCAGACAGCAGCAAATTTTTATTTTTTTTAGACACCTTTTGTTTTACTGAAAAACGTCATAAAAAAACAAAATAAAATAAAACGGTTTCCAGTATCGAAAAGAAAACAAAATTTCCTTCAACTAGAAACAAAAATTTTTTTTTTGAAAGGTGTTATTTCACCAAGATACAGCGTTCAAATCTGGGTATTTTTTCGAAGAAAATTTCTGTTCCGTTTTTTAATTGGCGCAGTGTATATCTTACACGCTAACATTTTTTTTTTTTTTTTTAATTTTTTATTTTATTTAATCAAACGAGTACAATCATAATCGCCCAAGTAAGCAGGTCGATTATATTTTCTTCCCCAACTACTAAGCTGTTTCTCAACATTTTCATTGTCCACAGTCTGATTGATTTCATTCTGACTGTTTACATTATTATTATTTACGTTTTCATAAATTAACTTATCATCATTAACAGTTTGATTAATAACATTTCCATTGTTTACATTTTCATTGAGAGTACCAAACGATCTACCAACATTCAATCGATCTTTAAATTTATAAGTATCAATTATGATGCTATTCCTCAAACACGATTCATCACTTTCTTTGTATGGTATTACAGTTTCGCTCAAGAAGATTCTATTCCTTCTGTAACTATTTCCCTCGTTATCTTTAACTAAGTACGAGTTATCATTGAAACTTTTTAATACTATGGCTGGTCCTGGTACCCAAATTCTATTTTTCTTTAATAGTATATTTTGATTTTTGTGAAGATCCGGCAATTTTTTCGAACTTTGATTGTAGTACCTAGCGTGTTCGTTCTGACGAAACTTAAGCTTTTTTCTGACGTTGTCATGATTTACCATTTGCGGTTTTTAGGTTACCATAATTACAAGGCAACTTAGTTTTTATCCTACGAGACATGATTAATTCGGCAGGGGAATATCCGATAAATTTTAATGGAGTATTCCTGTATTCCATTAGTCCTAGTCTAATTTCATCTAACGTACCACATTTCCTTACAACAGCATTCTGATAGGCTAACTCGAATTCTTTCCAGGAGGCGAAGCAATTTTTGACATGGAAATTTCAAGTGAAACTTGGTTTGATTGCTTCGGAAATTTATGATGTTGTGGATGGGACAAGTAAAAGGCCAAGTGATGCAGGCGATTCATTGAGTGCATGGTTGAAAAAGGATGCACGTGCACAGCGAATGATCGGAACAACCGTGGCGAGTAACATAGTTACACACATCAGAAATTGTACAAGTGCGAAGGCAATGTGGGACAAATTAAATTCAGTGTTCGAGCAAAAGAATGAAACAAGCATGTTAATGCTTAATCAGAAATGTTTCTCAATTACAAAGGATGCAACAGAAAATATGGTGACATTCATAGCAAAGGTGGAAGACATGGTGCAACAGTTGAACGATTTGGGTCAAAATATTTCTGATGAAATGATAATTGCGCGTATTATCATGGCATTACCGGATGAATACAATTCTTTTAGCAGCGCTTGGGAATCGACAAGCAAAGCGGATCGAACATTAGACACATTGCGTGCACGCTTAGTCATGGAAGAAAATCGCAGGATAGCAAAAGGTGTGACAGAATCGAGTGAGGCTTTGTTTGCAAAACAAAAAATAAAGCACGGAACTCAAAAGCACAAACAAGGCAAAAGTCAAGAAAAGAATAAACAGGTAACTGAAAAAGCGAAAACATTGAAATGTTTTAAGTGCCACAAAATTGGACATTTTCGTCGGTTTTGTCCCGAGAAAGGAAATAAAAGTTTTTTCTCTTCAGCAAATACTTCAGACAAAGAAGGTGAAGCTTTTGTGTGTACGTCAGAGGGCATACGATCAGATAGTTGGCTTTTGGATACAGGTGCGAGTGATCACATGTGTGACAACAGGGCTTGGTTCAGAACTTTTCGGGAACTGAAGCCAGAACGAATAATCAAAATTGCAGACGGTGGAAAACTTGAAGCACCGGGCTGTGACATGATTGAAATCTTGTCATTCGACGGAAAACGATGGAACAAGAAACAGTTATCAGATGTTTTGTACGTTCCGAAATTGCACAGCAATTTGTTTTCTGGTACGCACGCAATGGATAAAGGATTCACATTGGAATCGAACAAAGATAGATGTGAATTAAAGCGAAATGGAGATGTCGTGGCAGTGGGAGTTCGTGATGGAAATCTATTTAGAATGCAGTTCAAGGCATTGGCAACAGAGGGCACGGCAAACGTGGCGATAAAGCAGAATGGATGAAAAATACTCCTTCGGTTGTTCAATAAACTAATTGCAACACAATAATCCTACCGCTTTCTCATAAATAAACTCTTGGGTTTGCCACCCATGAACTTCATCTAAAAATCTTAATAAAGATTTCCAACGCACGCTCTGGATTCCATAAAAATCGGTTAAGAAACACCCAAGTCTCATCCCAATTGGCCAAATTCTAGAACTTGATCCAAAAATCATTCTAAAATTCCATAACCAGGGCCTAGAGATCGACTCGATTTTCGTTTGAAATTCGAAACAAAAAGCCAAAAATTGTTCTGAAGGTATTAAGCCGATAAGTTTCAAAGCAATATTCGTTCCTTCTTATTCAATTGAACTGATTCTATATTTTGTACAAATAAACTTATAGGTATTCATAAACCTAAAAACAATGCAAATCGACATGATGCCAGTTCCATTTTATGTCGGTTATAACAACATTTTTTTTTAGGGTCACATTGAAATATTATAAAATGGCTTTCTCCACTTACTCCAATTTTATATAAAGAATTAGCTATTGTCTGAAATATTTATGCAATAGGCGCTGTAGGAATTATAATACATAAGGCCTAATCAGTGAGAAACCCTACAGAATGTAACGAAATTATTTATTTAAAGATTATGTTATAAATTACCCGCGCAAGAATCATTATTGCTAAAAACTGGTATAGACTCTAACAAAATTGGAATTAATCCCGGGCTAATAATTGGAATTATACTTGGAAATTCAGACAATGGGGTTCCGCGGTTTATTCTTTGGTCGGATTTTGAGGTTCCGTAGTTTATTCTGCGGTTTATTGTTTTTTATTCAAAATTAAATTTCCTATTTTCCTGAATTACATACTAGCATAAAAATTTAGGGGTTAACAGAACGGAACTAAACTCGGAAAAATTATGGAGTTTAACTCCATTTTTTCGAGTATCGTTCCTGCCACCTTTTTTCGCGGAGCCGTCAAATTATAAAACTTAACAAAAAGTTCAAGATTCGCTGACAAGCAGTAATCTGCAAATTAAAATTAAATAATAAAATGATGAAGGCCCCGGATTTAAACTTTATATACAGCTAAACCTGTTTTTACACGGTAGATACGTTCCCATCGTACAAAGAAAATCGTGTAATAAATACCGTGTATAAACATTTCTCTGTACACGTTTATTAGCACCTGAAACAATGAAAAAAGTCCGTAATTACTTAAAACGTTTGTTATTTGCAATGCAAATGTGATCATTTAAAATCAAAAAAACCAAAATATGCCAAATATACCAAAGGGTTTTACCAAATTGTGACAAAAATGTCTGTCTTTTGTCACACACAAAATAATTTAGACAAATTTGTCACAAGAATTGTTGAAAATTGGTCAAAACATAATTTTTGTTTGGTAAAAATTGTTTAAATTTTGTTGAGAATTCGACCGCAGTCTTAGTAGTAATTTTCTCTTGTTAGGCTTTTTGGCCAGGGGGCCATTATTATATAGGAGGCCATAGTTAAGTTATAAAACACTATATATAAATTTGTAAACAATTGTTTTATTTAACTAAATTTATTAATCGCTCGATTTAATTGAACTGATTTAAATTAGACAAACCCTGTCCGTTACCTTCACACTTGTAGAACTTCATCTCAACTTGCCAAAGAACTTCATCAAAAAATAATTTTAGAAGCCCATTCCCATCCCACATCTATATAGTGAATTTCTTCAAAATAGTGCATGTGTAAGTGCACTTAACATAAATATTCATTGCTGTAATAACTAGCAATAAATAATTACAAATATAGCTGATTTTTTAGTTACACTTGATACACCCAAGAATTGTTTACACTCGAAAAATTCATGGGTTTATCAAGTGTAACTAAACAATAAGCTATAATTGTAATTATTTATTGCTAGTTGTTACAGCATTTTATATTTATGTTAAATACACTACACATTCGTGCTTTATGCATTTTTTTCGGTTTACATAGAATAAAAGAATTTAAAGTTACGACGCTTACTATTCGGTAAATCTTCCTTTTTAAACCTTATTAAGAAAATCGTTCCTCGATTTCTCTCTTCAGCGCGCAAATGTAACAAAGTTCTACAAGTAAAACGAAATTGTCACAAAATTTTACAAAACAGAATTAATTTTTTTTCAAAAACATTCAATTAAATTAGTTTTCTCGGCACAGAGCTTCGATTTAAACTTGAGGGGTTTAAATTAAAACCAACCATCGAAATTCAAAGAAAAAGCAAGTGATCAAATAATTTAAATAGCCAACGATTATTTTTAATTTAACTGAGTGACCGTTTTTTTTTAATTGTTTCAAGTTGCAGAAATAATTTTGAAACCGAAAATGAGCGCACAAATAATTTTGAAATTAACTTAATTTAATTTTTCTTTATGTAATTTGAAGTACTCCTTTTGTTATAATTAGTAAAATTTAACTCATTAAACAATAAGGTCTCCATTTTATTTATGAAGTAATATAACGTTAAAGACAATTTTCGAGTTACATATTTTTATTTATTTATATAAAAATACAATCTTTGGATAGTCACAATCCAGTGGTGATTAGTAAATGAATAAAATTAAAAATTTAAACAATATACAAAACAATAATGCGTCAATACATTAAAATTAAACTTCACTTGAAAATGCATCAAACCATTCACACCTTGAGTCACTAAATAAAAATATTTTGAAGCCAGATGAAAATTTATTAAGTTTCCGACAATCTCTCAATTCAACCGATTCACCGTTATTAAAAATTTTCGGAGCAACAATTAAAAATGAATTTTGAAAGTTGGTCGTTGTAAATCTCTGAAGACGAATAAACTGAACATTTCTCAAATAGTAACTAGTAGTGGCATTTGATTGATTGACATTAATAATGAAAAAAGCTCAAATAAACGCCGAGAGCATTAAGAATAATTCTTATGATATGTTTTTGTATTATAATTAGTGGATTAGAATAGTAAGTACCACCCCAACGGGTCCCCAACACACTAATCCACACGACAACTTCGACTCCACAAGAGAAAAATAAATAGTTTTTAAAACGGTTACTAGACACACTTGTCGTAATATATACATTTTCCTAATCACTGATGCCAGATAAATATGAAGTCACAAATAATTTTGAAATTCATACTTAGTATTCTATGACCAAACCATTTGTTTCAGATTTGTTACTGATTCTATGATAAAACCATTTGTTTCTGAAGAAGAGTAGAACAGTCATTGGTTGAAAATAAAATTGAAAAATTCATAGGTACCGATGATAAATTCATTCCGATACCTAGACTATCGAAATGCTAGTACGGGCTCAAAAATTGCCATTTTTTGTCTGGTAACGCACACTTGGCAGACAAACTGTTTTTTAGTCTTTAAGTTTTTCAAATGCTAAATATTGCTCCCAGGTTTTACTTCATGCGTCTGTTGAAATAACGGATTTGTTGCTAACAGTTGGCAATTGGATTTGAAAGCGCCTATTAGCGAAAATAATTTAACAATAGTTATCTTGGAAATATTTGTTGATGGAAGTATCTACGCATCAGATCCAATTTTAAAATGATCGTGGTAGTGAGATTGTGACAATCAGTTCTTGTTCTGGAAACTATCAGAAGTTTTTGAAAAGGTGTATTCTCTTCTTTTATCTGTATCAGTTTTTTTAACTTTTACCTGTTTAGCCGCCGAACTACAGATTTCCAGTTTTATTTTCGGTATTTTTAGCAGAATGATAAGGTATGATATAGCATGTAGTCTCATTTTAGTAGGCTTGAAAATAAAATTCTCTGAAAATCTCAAAATGTCTAATCTTGTTATTCCTTAGGCTCAATATTTTAAATCATAACTTCAAATTGTCAGTCAATTTACTAGCCTTCCAAATACGAAAAAACGGCAGAACAGTCAAGCTGCTTTAGCTGCTGCCTGCATTTTAATACGATCTAGTAGTTTACATAAACTAAAATTAATGCTCAACTTATTTTGTCCGTAAATATGGAAATTATTATTCAAAATGAAGGTGAAATGAACAATAGCAAAATTTCGCTTGCATGACTGCAAAAATTGCTTAACTGAATCCTTAAATCCACCAATGATCGTTTTACTTTTCATTTCTTCTGTGAAGAGCTCTTTCATCAAACCCCACGCAATAATAACGCATTTTTCCAAATTTTACTTGCTGATCTGGAACTCGAGGCATTCCAAAACTTTCGGGTGTGTTGTGTTAGTAACAAAATCTGTACGCTTTACCAAATTTTATTAAAATGCAAAGAAGGTTGGAATTCTTTGTTTCTCCTTCCGAATTGAAAAGAAAATTATTTTTGTCTTCTCGCGACGAATATTCAAACCCCCTCTCAAGTCTAAACTATTTTTGATTGTATCAATTCCTATTCTTACACAGTCATACAAAAACTGCGTTTTTCTCGGCATATTTGCCGAGTGCTTTAAACAGTGACACAACTTTGATAGCGAGTTGTGTGATTTGTTTTTGTTTGTCAATCGATTATTCATCAAATTCGATTGGCATTTGATATTTTTTTTATCAGCGATTTAACCAAAAAGAATGCAAACTTTGCGTTTTATCAAATAATTTATTTACAATACCTACACAAATATAATAAGCCTCTGTATAAAAATGATTGCCTCGACAATCGACATATCAATCACCTAGTCATCATAAAATTATTATGACTAATTACTAAACATTATTATGATTTAATTAAATTAGAAAAAAAAATGCACGGCTACATGACAAAAGCATAGATGTTAACAATTTGATAAACACTTGCCAATTTGGCAAATATCCGATCAAATATTTACCTTGTTCTACATAATTAACAAAATCGCAATTGACACAAAGCACTTTTATTATTTTTTTTTTAGTTGATTTGATATCAAATTTGGTTTTAATTCTATATCATCATTTTTATCAGTCTGATGACTTATCGCTCGTATCGCTAGGTTTGTTGTTTCCCAAAACACACTTGAATAAAATTAATATCAGCACAATCAAAAAAACCACATTTCCTCTACAAAATTTTACAATTTATTGAAAATGCAATGAGTGGGCTTCACAATTTGAATGTGGTATATAAAAGATTAATGGCGCCTTTTTATTTTGTTGGTATGGTCTCGACGCAAAAAAAAAAAACGAATGGTCGCACATATGTAATTAATTAGATTAAGTATTTCGCTAATATAAATCTCATGAGAGCTATAAACTGACATGTGAGTTTATTCATTTTTTAATATTCTGATTTATTACTGAAAAGTATGAAAAAGTTCAAAAACCTCTTTACCAATGTGGATTATTCGCCAAACTTCCGGTTTGAAACAATTTTGCACAATTTTAATATGTACTTTTCTATAAATACAATTAACCCCTTCGGGGAGGTGAACTAGTTTTTATTCATAACTTGGACTAAGTACTTGGACGGTGATTCAATGTCAAGATAGTATCTATATAGTAAAATATAGTCAAATGCTGCGTGTAACCCCTATAGTGAACGAAGATCAATGACGTTGGATCTTTTTAATTACAGTTGACACGAAATATACAAACATGCATGCAATATACTTTAATATATTTTCATTTATTTATTTTAGAATCACGTTACAACAATAATTGTAATGTTGGTTTAATTTTAATTGTATTTTTTTTTTGTCTCGGTAATTAAAAAGATAAGCATAGACGTAGTTCGATTATAGTCATTCACTTGGGTTGTCAATTTTTCCTCTAAGCTGTTGAAATTTTAAAGTGTATTCGCCGGAATATTGGAAATTAAAAGTGAAAATCACATAAGTAATTTATGTAAGTTGTTGTTTTTCTTTTTTTTTACCAAAAAAGCAAAAAAAAAAACGAAAGAACTAATTATTTAAGGGAGAATTTAAATGAGCAATCAAGAAAAATTTTGTGGCAGCAAAACATCAAAAATTATAAATTGGCAATACAAATAATAATTTGGAACAAACATATCAAAATACAACAAAAATATTTTTAAATTACATAATTACATACTGTGGCGACAAACATTAGCATCAAAATTAATGAATTGGCAACAAATATAAAATTTTGGAACAAACCTAGTAAACACAAACAAATTTTAGTAACAAAATAAGCGAAAAGCGAGTGATAAATTAAATTTGATTTGTGTCTGCAAGGTTGACGAAGCAAGTTTAAAATTGAATCTCCATTTTCCAGAATATTTGAAAACTAATTTTAATTTTTTAATTTTAATTGAATTTAAAATTTGTTGCCAATTTATTGTTATTGTTTCCAATAGCTTTCTCCCAAAATTGTTATTTCGATGCTGAAATTCTTTCCTTCCAAAGTTCCATTAAATTATAAATGTTACCAATTTATTATATTTTAGTTCTAAAAAATTGTTTTTTATGATGGCAAGAAATTTTATTTGGTGCTCGTTAAATTGCTGTTTTATTATTTTTTTTTTAATCTCAAATATTAATTGTTTTGATGCCGGATTATCGTCAGCCCAAATTTACTATTTTTACAAGCTCCTGTTAAAAATTCAAATAATTGAAATAGAGATACTTCTGTAAATCCTCGGTAAACAATGTTTTCGAGGGGCGGCAGACCATTCTTTGAGATACAACAGAAATTAAAAACAGCAATTTAAACTTTTCGATCTGTGTATGTTCGATCTTCAAGGTTGACGAAGCACTTTTAATTTTAATTTTTTTATTTTAATTTAGTTTTGCATAGCTAAATTTATCCCAAATATTAAATTTAAAATAGTATTTTTTTTCTAAAATTATGTGCTATAAACGGTTTGGTCTCAAAAAATTATTTTTTATGATGCCAAGAAATTTTTGTTTAGTGCTCGTAAATTTGGGAGGGAACCAAAGTCCCGAGAATGAAAATTCCGAGGGTTTGAAAAAATCGCGAGAATACAAAATCCCGATATTACATACATAATCCCGAGGATACAATTATTATTATTAAAAATTGGTTGGAACCACCCGAGGTTCCGCACTCAATGCCACGAAGGGCCCATGGTGCAAACCAGTGATTCTATTCTAAAATGTGATACCGTGCTGCAGCCTTAGTAAACTGAACAGTTTAGACATTTTCAGCAATCACTAGAGTCAAATAATTGCAACCTAACTCCATTGAAAGCAGGGTAACTGCACACGAAGTGAATGCAGTCATCATCATCTTCAAGGCAATCCTCGCATAGATCATCATGATTTAGCTCCATGCGCTGAAGATGTACTTTAAAATGGCCGTGACCAGTGAGAGTCGCAATCAAGACTCTCAACTGGTTTTTGTTGAGAGATAAAGCAAGTCCTCAAGTTAGGTTCACTAATAAAAAGTTCGCAATGTGGCAGCTACTAGTAGCAAGCTATTGCTGTTTTAATTCGCTTATAGCGCAATTTTTGACCGCCTTCTTAACAAAGTTAAATGGTAAGGAAGCAACTGGTTCGGACCGATAAATTTAAACCCAGCCCTGCTTTTGCACAATGGGCAGGAACCCACATGATCGTCGCTCTATTACTTGAACAGAGAAGATATATAAATTATTTACCGTCCTTAACAAATTTTGACACAGTCAAGGGATTATCCAGCGAATTCAGCATAGAAAAGCTGTCTGTACAAAAAACAAAGTTTTTATCTGTAACAGCGAGATTCAATGCCTCAATAAAACAGAGCGTAACAGCCAATGCTTCACCGAATTAAGTTAGTGAAATTGAATTCAGACATCAGTCTATCATTAACCATATAAATTTCTGGAACTAATGATGCGTAATAATTTAAAATTGTTCTTTGGCGCACGTCTGATCCAAGAATGTTCCACATCTCTATGCTCTTTAGCCTTAACGCAGCATAACAAGTTGAGCAAAGAATGAAGGAATGTAGCTATGGAAAGAAAAGAATTGATTCCATGGCAAGAAGGGGAGTTGATGTCATAGCTCCTGTAATGGCCCTACAAGCGATAATTTATAGACTATTAAGTTTAATAATTGTAGCCTTTAATTTAACCAGAGGCCACCAAACTAAGGAAGCATAAGATAACATTGGTAGAACCAATGATTTAAGGATGAAACACAGCATTTTGGGATTTAAATTTGAACACCAGGTTTTCCCCAGAAGGCATTCTGCGTTAAGGCGGATAACACATTCAGTTGCTTTCCAGCGACAGTAATAACAAGATCGTCAGCGTAGCTTTGAGCAAGCAACAAAGCCCGACTGCTGAAGTTTCACAAGTAGATCGTTAATTACCAAAATCCATAGCATTATCCAAGTCAACCTCAACAATGCGAGATTTGAGCATAGAATAAATCCATCTTACAATGGTGGAATCAATTCCGAAATTGGAGCAGGCGTTAGTAATCGACGAAAACGATGTACTATCGGGATACAAAATCGCAAGGGTATAAAATCCCGAGGATACAAAATCCCGAGGCTATAGATCCCAAAGATACAAAACCGTAGGGTATAGAATCCCGAAACCCTATAAAAATTACAAAATCTAGTTGTTACACAATTGGTGCAATTTTCCTTTGATTTAAAGATGTTTACACACGAAAAATCGAACATCGAAATTATGGGGATTTTGTACCCTCGGGATTATGTATCCTTGGGACTTTGTACCCTCGGGATTTTATTCCTTCGGGATTTTGATTTGCGGTATTTTGTCCCTCGGGATAATGTCCCGCGAGATTTTGTCCCTCGAGAAAATGTCACCAACCCCTTAAATTGCCGTTTTATTAATTTTTTTTATCTCAAATATTAATAGTTTTGGTGCCGGATTATTGCCAGCTCAAATTTAATAATTTTTACACTCTCGAAATATTGTTGAAAGAATTATTATATTTTAACGAAAATAATTCAACATTTGTGGTACTATCAGAAGGAGCAATAAGCGATAAAAACTGTTCGATCTGTGTCCTGGCATGGTTGACGAAGCAATTGTAAAATTTAAAATTCTTAGTTAATTTTTGTTAGCAGCTAGTAAATTTTCCGGAAATATTAAATTGGTTAATATTTTACTATTTTTATATTTAAAGGTGGTCCGCTAAAAATTTTATTTCGATGTTCACGAATAATTTTTTGTCTTCGCTTTCCAATAGTTCTATTAAATTATAAATGTTGCCAATATGTTTTATTTTGTTCCAAAAAGTTATTTTTTATGATGCCAAAACATTTTTGTTTGACACTTATTAAATTGCACTATTTGATTAATTTTTTGTATCACAAATATTAATTGTTTTAGTGCTGATTTATTGACAGCCTTTATTTAATACATAAAATAAAAAATTGCTGCACGTGGTGATTTGAAATGTTCGTCGAAAGGCAATGAAAAACAAGCTTTTAATTCTAAAAATAACTTTATTCTTCAGTATATTCTTCGCTAAGCTCAATACATTTTGTCCATCAATTTTCTAATTTATTTATTCCATCTCTGAAGTGATTTTCTGAAAGTCCTTCGGAATACTCCTTTGCGGCAGCTATAACCTCGTAACATTTTTTACACAGAAATCTTTTGAGCTTTAGGAACAGATGGAAGTCGGAGGGAGCCAGATCTCGAAACATCTTTGTAAGCCGATTCATTGTCTTGATGAAAGATGATTTTTTTTTATGTTTTAAACCGCATCTAGTCTCACGAAATTTTTCATCCAGTTCATCTAAAAGTTTTGAATAATACTCTCCGGTTATTGGTTTGCTGATTTCAAGGTAATACATTAACAAAATTCCTTTTACATCCCAAAAAGCTATTTTGGATGTTTCGGAGCAGAAGTACCGGGCTCAGTCCACTATTAAAATATGAAACACCCATTCAGTTAAGATGTCCCTAGCCTTAGCAGTTTCAGAATTAGTCAGTCGTCTGTCTTCTAAAACCAAATCATACACAGAATCAATCATTTCATCGGTAGCTTTTAGACGTCCAGAACGAGAATATTTTCAAGGCTTGTACGACCACGTTGAAATTCGGAAGCCCATTGATTTTGAAGGAGCAGCATCAGCTAACACATTTTCTATTTCATTATAAATTTCCTTAGTCTTTAAACATTTTTTTACAAAAAATTTAATGACAGCATGATGTTAAATTTTTTCCATTTAAAAATAAATACAAAACTATTTGACAGATCGACTTGAAATTTCATATGCTTTTATATGAAGAGTGAATGTGTTCAATGTGGTTATACATGTATTTCTACTAGTAGAACATATGTATGTGGCGCTCCACGAAATTTTCAAATCACCTAGTATATGAATTACGTTAGCACACAGACCCCAATAAGAAATTCAGGGGACTGGGAAGACGTGCTCTAACTTCAGACACATATTATCTTTTTTTAAAGTTTAATACTTTCATAGTCTCTTCGAAAATTCCCTTATTATCTTTTAGACCCTATTCTGGTTTTCATAGGGAATTTTGAAGTGAAATTTGATTTATTGTGACTTGTTTTAGCAGCCTGCTATTATTTTTTCCCAAAGGGTTCTGTGGTAATTGATATTTTTTAAATAGGGGAATGGTACATACAGGTAATAGCTTTCAAAAGAAAATTAATTTCATTGGACCACATAAGAAATAGTAGAAATTAGGAGGTTATTATATGAGACATTTTTATAACTTCCAAATGAATATCAACGAAGAAACAATCAGTAACAATAAGTTAGTTACTGATCCCAACGAAAGTCAACAACCTCCATTCCATTAACCAACATGATGCCTAATTCTATTCTTGACTATTTGCCGTCATGCGCCTTAATAGGGTTATCTGTTTATATTAGCACGACCCTCAGCGAGTGAGTTTTCGATGTTATAAAAATTACTTCTAACAAAAAGAGAAGAATGATTTCGAGGAGCAATGTTGCAGGAAATCGCAGAGATGACCATCGAACACAGCCACCTAGATTTTTTGTAAAATTAAGACTCCGAAGTTAATAAAAGGCTCGCTTATTTTTTGTTATATTTCTTATTACCAAATAAAAAGACAAAATTTACAATTCTCCCCATAATTAATATTAAGCAATGAAACTCGTTACCCAGTGGTTTTTTGGGTCGCTGATTAAAAATTGATGGCCCAAATGACAGTTAAGAACTTTTTTATAATTATTCAAAAAATTTATAAAACTGTACAGAAAAATATTTTTAAAGTTGCTGATTATGAACATGAGGTAAAAAAAAAATCAAAATGGCCAGTCCAATACAACCGCTTTAAAGTGAAAAATAACTGATTTATTACAATTTTTTGAAATTTAGAGGTTAATTATATTCAAATAAGCATTTTGACCTCAAATTCATAATTTGCGACCCTAAAACCCTTTTAAAAGTCAAAAAATAGCAAGAAATATCTTTTTTATAGTATTTTATAGCGGCCATATTGGATCTGCAATTTGACCATAAATTCATAATTAGCGCCTCAATAAAAAATACTTCAAGAAACATCTAATTTGATGAATTTCACATCGACCATATTTCCTAATCTAAATTAAATTTTTGCTCCGAACTTCATAAGCAAAGCTTTTTGGAGTAGCTGATTACGAATTTATGGAAAAATTGCTTATTATATAGGGTTTTTCAATAAGAGGTTTCATTTTGAATAGCCTGCTATTTGGGCAGCTGTCAATTTTGAAGTTGCCATCTTTTGACATTTGACAAGTAAAAACTACGCCATTACTAAAAATGGTACGATACCTTGGGTATATTGGGTCCTTCAAATGCATCAAAATGATCCGGATTTTCATGAGGCCCATTTTCACCTCGGAGGCTACGTTAATAAGCAGAATTGTCGCATTTGAGCCTCTCCATCCTCAACGTGTAACTGTTTGGTGCGGTTTTTGGGCTGGCGGTGTGTTTGGACCTTACTTTTTCGAAAATGAGGCTGGTGCAACTGTTACGGTGAATGGATTGCTACCGAGCTATGATTAATTATTTTTTATGGTCGGAATTGGAAGATATTGATGTGGACGACGTTTATTTTCAGCAATACGGCGCTACGTGCCACACAAGCGACGAAACAATCGCAATTTTGCAAGAAAAGTTTCAAAATGAAACCTCTTATTGGAAAACCCTATACAATTGACCTCAAAATTACAGAAAATTATAATAAATCAGCTGTTTTTACTTAACAGCGGCCATGTTTTATTCGCCATTTTGAATTTAATTGTTTTGACCTCAGAATTGTAATCAGCGATCCCAAAAATAATTTTGTTAAGAATTTAATTTGTCTGTCTGTAATAAGTTGATTTTTCGGCATTTTTTATAGACAAACATATTAATTGTTCATGGCAATCCCAATATTTTCGATTTGGTAAATCAGAAAAATACAGAGGCCAAGAAAAATAATTTTCTATATGGTTTTGTAAATGTTTTGAATAATTATGAAAACGTTCTTTATGGATGGTTGGAGCCGCCATATTGGATCCTCCATCTTGAACTAGTTTTTCGATATTATTTCTGAATTGTTGTAAGGCATTCGCACTACTCATGCGAAAAGCACAGACAATTCACATCTTTGAAGCTTTTGCTGTGATTGTAGTTTTCACAGAAACGTTAGATATTTGGTTAAATTTGCGGTTTTCCATTTTTGGTTTATTCGTTTTCGTTTTATACCCCTGTCGCGTATTTTTTAATTGCTGTTTTCGTAGAAAAGTTATTGTTTAGTCGTTGCCATTATAAGTCCTTTCATTTCCAGCTGTTGTAGCTAAGTGTGTATTTAACATCCGTAATCTATTGTGTTAACTTAATGTTAGCATGACAAAAACCGCAATAGCTGTTCAGTTTATAGTTTCAGGACTGCTTTTAGGGGAGGAAAAAATCTAATGATGACTAAAGCGCAAGGCAGACTATATAGCACCACTCAATCAAAAGTCCACCGCATTCGGTCGATTGTCGTTTGCTTTATGATTCAAAATAGTAAATCTGTGTTACGTCATGTCACTGCTGGTTACATTTTTTGAGCATTTTCTATCACCTGTCAGTACATTTCCTTTTTTTAGGGGTTCAAGCAAATTGGGTGGTGCGTATCCAGACAATATCTCCTTGACGTCAGATATTCTTCACTAGCAAATTTCGAAAGCATTTATGGTTTCCGGACTGTCGATAGCCTCATGCTGTTTACTACCTTCGTCAATATTCGAGTTGCCATCTTTTTTGTCAACCTTTCTTAATTTCTTAATTTCTTATCTCTCTTCATAGATTCTCTAGGTTTTCTAACAAAATTGCGTTCCATTTATAGAGCTCCCTAATTGCGTTTAATTTTTCTCAAACAATATTAATTTGTATTTTATTCTTAACCTAGATTTGCTAAAGAAAGCGAAAGGATGATGCTGAACCCAATTAAAGGGAGGCAATTATAAACATTAATGCTGAAATCTTACCATAGGGTATTTGCACAAGAGTATCGACATTTTTGGAGACTCTGCTATTTTTGACTCCTCTAGATATCTTGGGGAAACAGTTGGCAGCTTGCACTGCCATACGGCTGAAATCGATCTTAATGTGAACCTGCAGCAATACAGGGCACTCATCTATTTTGTGCAACAAACAAATTCCCAAGACCACCGACTATACTGTCCCGTCACTATCTTTTGACACAAAGTTCTGGACTAGGATCCCATCCAGGGAGGACTGGATGATGGGTGCAGTTTTGGAACCAGGAGTTATAAACTTCTTCACTGATGGTTCAAAACGGGACAGGAAAGTCGGGGCTGGAGTGTTCTGCGAGGAAATTCTGTTAAATCCCTTCTTCCTTCTCCCCGACTACTGTAGCATTTTTCAAGCTGAAGTAACTACCATAAAGGAAGTCGTAGACTGGTTGAGGTATAATGTAATATCAATTTGTGATATTCGCATACATACGGACAGTCAGGCTGCCATTAAAGCGCTTCAATCACACCTCCTCACGTCGAAAGTAGTCCAGAACTGTCTCTCATCTCTTAACTGGATGGCAGATCAGTTCAACATCCACATTTTATGAGTGTCAGGACATTTCATAAGACAGGGAATATAAACGCCAATGAACTGGCTCGACGTGGTACAATGGACCACTTCTCAGAAAGCAGAAAAGATATTGAAATGCCTCTTCCGGTATGCAAACTGCTGCTTCAGGAAGAACCTAGCAAGCTGACGAATGACAGATGGTCAAGTATCACTTCTTGCGTAATAACTCGGTAGGTCTGGCCAAAGTTGGACTTGGCGAGATTCAAACAGCTGATCTCATTTCAGCGAAGTCAGATCAGTGTGGTTGGTGGAGTGATTACGGGGCACTGTCTCGTAGGGAGGCATGCGAGTAGACTTGGTGTCTTCTCACATGACTACTGTCTTAGTTGCGAGGACGAAGAGGAGGAAGAGTCAGTACTTCATCTTCTTTGCACCTGCCCTCGTCTGGCACGAAACAGACTAAAGTTTCTAGGGGCACCCCTCTTCAAAGACCTGACGGACCTCTTAGGATGGGCGTCAGGAGTATCCAGCGCTTTGTTAACAGCTCAAAATGGTTCCAATGAGTTGGAGGAAATAATTATTGTGGTATGGCTACGGACCATTTTTGTGTCTATGCCTGGTCCTAGTGGACCGCCACCCAAACCTAACCTAACCTATCAACATTTTTTATCTCAGATACATGTAATTAAATATGTAGGTAATCGGTGGACTTACTTTTGGCTAATCCATATTTTGAATTGCCGGATCGCTTAAATAATTTTGAGAAATAAATTTCGGGTAATAAACTAATGTGAAAAGAGAAGCCAGCTAATTACTTATGAAGCTTTTTTTTGGTATAACCAAAGGTGGTATTGAATATAGAGTTATTTCGTGCCCGATCCTATGTCAAAAGGCAAATTACGTTTGAAACATGTTTAGTAGTTTCGCTTATAGGTAAGTGATTTTTCCATTTAGAGAAATTTGTAAAATACAATTTTGCCCCATCTTTACCCCAGGAGGAGGAGCAATGACCATAGAATGGTAGATTTTTTTATACAGGTTTCCAATACCTTATTGAACATATCTGCAAAATTTGGAATCTGGAAATTTTTCGTTTTCGTTTGTCTATTTTTACTGAGCTTATTGGCGACCCGCATTCTATAGAGTTGACGTGACACCATTTTGAGCTTGGTAATGATTGTTAAAAGCTTATTGTATCAATATTCCAACCAATTAATGCACCATTAGTAAATTTTTTTTATACATGTATTGTACAATTTGAAATATTAGCCCCCCTCCTCCCCTCCCCCTCCTCCCCCCCCCCCTCCCCACCCCCAAGCAATTTTACAGGATTTACATTTATTTAATACAAAAATGAAATTTAAGTCTTGAAAGAGAACTTTAACATCAAGAAAGCAATTTAACATTTTCTAATTTTTAATTCGTTGTTCATGCGATTTTTCAATTTTTAAGATTGTACCCAATGAATCAGGGGAATCATTAAAATTTCAATTTTTGAAATGAGTAAGAATTGATTTGTTTTTTGTTTCAAATTTGAAAATTCAATCATCAAAGCTGGAAATTCTAAATTTGTCAGGGAAAAATTTAAATTTAACCTCGTAAGCATTTTGGTAGTACCTAGATACCTACCTGGGTTTGAGAATGTCTGAATTTTCATCAATTTGACGATACCTAATTCTTAGCTACCTGTTTTTTATTCAATTTACTCAAAAGATAAAAAGTTAGTCACTTTAAATTTTCCCAATTCTTTTAGATAAAAGGGGTTCTAATAATGGAGGTCGATTCAATGCAAATCTTCTATTTTTCTTTTCTTCTATTATTTCAAGGAAAACTCGATACAATTTTTAAAAAAACCTACACAAGTTTATGGATTGTTTGAAAATCGTATCTAGTTCTCGTAGAAATAGTAGCAGAATAGAAGAAAAGACAAATGGAAGGTTTGCATTGAATAGAACCCATTGGGTTATTCCAAATATTCCAAAAATTTAGAAGACGTAAAGTCCAAAACAACATTTATTGTATTGTCATTCAATTTCATTTCATTTTTACTTTAGAAACGCTTTATACTAAAATGTCGAAGGGCCTACTAAAGTTTTAGAAAGTTTGCAGGGTACTATACCCCAAAAAGGAGTACGTTTTTCTCGACTGTAACGTTTTTGGTAATTTTGCAACAGAAGCACATGACGCCGAAAAATTGTATAGAAATTTTTGTAAAAATTAATTCCGTCAATTTCTTCTGTTGCAAAATTAATAAAAAGTTGTTGACAGTTTTCAAATATGCGGTTAAGTAATAGGTTCTCTTTTTTGAATCTAGCAAACCTAAACGTCGCTAAATTTTACCAATAAGTAATTTTACCAATTTTTTTAATATTATGGTTTTTGCATGAATTTGAACTATTTTTTAATAATTTTGTCATTATAGGCATAACAGTTTTCTTAAAAATCGGTACTCATTTGATACTGCGGTATTGCCGGTTTTAAAATTCGCAAGTGTCAGTACTTAACCGAAATAAACTGACTGCTTCCAATAATAAGTTCTGGAAGGAAACAATGCAGCATTGAGCGCATTTCTTGTAAGTTCTTTAAAGGAACTATCCAATTTGTGTCACATCTTTGCGCCGATGCAAAACGAACTTACAAAAATTATTTACAGGTGCCATGTGACATAGACGCTTACAGAGGTTTATTTTTCCGTTTCTTGAATTTTACTTTCAATTAAGTTCAGGTCTAGTGTGAATATGGTGATTGCGATCTTAATTAAGGCATATTCTCCATAAAACGACGGCAGGATATATTAACCGTATGGTCCTGATGATTAAACCTATATGGTCCTGATGATTTGAAAGAGGAGTGTGTTCTTATCTATAAGTGAATTTTTGATTGGCTAAAATGATAGTAAAATATTTGAATAACCTTGGAATGATTAATCAAGGTCATATGAAGATTAACTTAATAAAAATTCATCGAAACTTCTTACTTTTGGTACCCCTTAATATTTTTTCTGGTTTCGTTTCTAATTGTATACAGTATCTAAGGGATTATCCCCAAGATTTAATAATAATGGCAGTCATTGCTGTCATTTTAATTTTTATTATTTACATTACACAAAAATTGTAGAAATATTCGCACTTTATTTTTTTTAGGTAACGAATGTTGTAACTTCTGGTTTCGTATTGAATTTTAATAATTTCCCACGATGATCGCGTTATCGCCATTCAAATCTTCTTCTTATTTTTATTTTCTCTTTTTTTAACACTTTAAAAATAACGTCACTTCCCACGGAATTTTACGTAGCAGCACAACAATAAGTATTTGTAGGTAATCTGGTTATATTTTGCACTTCCAAATCCCATCCTCGTCGCCAGTTGATCTAAATTTAAGTATTACACATTTTTAAGACATGTCGTTGCGTGCAAAGATCGAATTACACTGAAAGTAAAAAAATCACCTTCACCATTGACATCAGAAATCTGTTAACCAAGATACTTTCGAAGTTTGTTGACATTCCCTTAAAAAATCTAATTGCCACTCACGTTTTGATATGACATTACCAAGACTCTTAGTGTTTCAAGACCAGGGTTCTTTTTCTATTTGAGATTTAATAGTACTTTCTAACAATCAGGATTATTTTACGTTATTTTCCCAGCTTCGTTTATACGTCAAATTTTACTCTGACATTTTCCTCTCTTAATTGCTAACATTGCATAATCACAAGAATTGTTCGTTAAATTCTACCTCTACATGTTAGGGAGCGGAAGCTATCCAAACTGTGTAATTTTGGAGTTCGATCCCGCAATTCGAAACACTCGTCGAAGACATAATCGGAGCGGAAAAAATAATACTCTTAACGTCTTAACATTATCTGTTCAGCAATAAACGCTAATAATTTCACCTCGCCAGTTTGTTTGTTTGTTTTTCATATGTATACGTACATTAAAATAAATTTATATTTGAGACACTTTAATAGAGATCACACAAACTATTAATCAGTTGTTAAAAATTAAAAAAAAAAACGCAAAAAAAATCTTTTTGTTTTAAAACCAAACAGTTTACTGTCGTTATTTAGATTGTGTGCATATACATAAAATTTTCATTTGGATTACGTTTTAAAATTAAAATTTCAAACAAAATGTGAACTATTATAATTATCTGGATGTTATTATTATTTAAAAAAACTTTTGCGCTAATGTTTATTTACATAAATTTAATAAATATTGTGAAAAGTAAATTACGCGCGCTTGAAATCTATAGCGAGGAATCGCAAAACAAAATGATTCAATTTACTTTTTTAAATTAACAAAACGGATATTTCAAATTAAAATATTTTGTGAAATAAAATAATATTATTAATTTAAATATTTTATGTATGTAATAGTTTTTTGTATTTACAAAATTAGTTATTTTTAAGATTAAAGTAAAAAAAAAAAATATTTATAAATTTGAAGGGCAAATTAATAGTGTAATTATAACTAAAATGTGTTTTTGTTTTTTATTTTTTTTATTTGTGTAATTATTTAGCATCAACGAGGAGAATTAGATCTGGTCAAACTGACACGAAAACAGTGAAAAAACGTACAAATACAATGACCAGACGGAGAAATTCAAGTTCAACAGTACGCCGCGGTTCACAGTATCAAGAAGTTCAGGTGGCTATGCTACCGGATTTATCTGGTAAGCGTTTATTTGGTTCCTTTATGATTTTGTTGCTTTATATTATTATGTATTTGTGTGGTCTGTTTATATTAACCCTGTATGGCATAGTGATGATATATAAGATTTGTCGACTATACCATTTTGATCAAAAGAACCAACCGATTTAAGACTAAGATCATCGATCGTGGTTTTTAGCAGTATTTAGAGAAGTTGTAAAATTATAGGAGCTAAACTTTGTTGCAAAATTCTAAATATTAATCGTCCTCACAAATTTTAATCAGTTTTGCAGAATTTTGTAGTTTTTTTAATTTTTTAAAAGTTTTTAATAATTTCTAAATGTTCAAAGTGTGGAATATGTATCACCAAAATATAGATATTTTATCTATTGGTCTAAAATGTTAGATCAGTGGTGTCCAAGCCAACTCAGTATTTTTGACAAATTTTTAAAATAAATAGAGCAATAAAACTGTAATTAACAAAAAAAGTCAACTGGACAACGCGGTAATTATTTATGTATCCAGGGCCGCAGAATTTATGACTCCGAAATGGATGTGAGGATCACCGCAATAGTTATTACATATCGAGGCATGCGGCCTGCGGCCCACGGTGGCCTTCGCACTCACTCCAGAATGATAAATTCTGCGGCTCTCGATACATAAATAATTACCGCGTTCTCTAGTTTACTTTTCTTTTCTAATTGGAATTTTAATGCTCTATTCATTTTGAAAACTTGTCAAAAATACTCATTTTGCCTTGGACACCTCTGTGTTAGATGTTGAAAATCTTGAAAGACCTTGAAAATATAATTTGGGAAACAGAGTTAAATTTCGAAAATTTGTAATTACACTTGTAAATGGAAATTTAATATACACTCCTGGACAAAATTAACCCTTTTTTTTGAAATAAAAAAAAATCGCGCTGGTCAATTTCAGTGGAATTGGTATCAAATGATCCCAAATTTATATTTTTCTCAAAAGAGGCACAAATATGGCGTTATGGAATTATAGCGGCTATTTTTCATTGCAAAATGTTAAAATGTGTCGAACTATTTTTTTTTTTTAATTTTCAAAAGCGGTTTATAAACATTAAAATTAGCTTTATTACAATTTAGTTTGATTAATTTAGTAATGAGTATTTTCTCCCCGTGCACTTATTACAGCTTCCATCCTTCTGGGCATACTAAGTAGAAGGCTTTGTATCATTTCTTGCGGGATGATATTCCACTCTTCTTCCGCTGCAACTTTCAGCTGTACTAACGAATCTGGTGCGGGATTTCTAGCTCTAATGCGGCGTTTTAGAATGTCCCATACGTGTTCGATCTGATTAAGATCGGGACCCATTGCCACTTAATATCGATATCTTGGATATATTGTCGTACCGTTGCAGCTACGTAGACTGGAGCGTTATCATGCATTAACCCAAAACTGTCATAACATATGAAGCCCACATAATAATGTTCCGAATATACCAGTCTGCATTCATCCTCAAACCAATCTCCACCAGCTCCGTACGGCCATCCTAACTGGTGCGTAGCGTTCTCCAGGTTTTCTGTATACAAGGTTACGTCCATCTGGTTTCTATAATTGGATTCTGGTCTCATCTGAAAAGAGAATAGTGGCTAATAATACCGACTCCAGCTCTCCGGAGAGTTAGGAGTTACAAATTACGGCAGATAAAACGAGCGTAAAAAACCCATCCCAGAATTTTTTGTTGCACATTTAGTTGGTTGATTTAATAATCCTATGCCTATATAGTTTTTATCATCAATAGGTACCGCTGGGTTAATTTTGTAAATGCTACATAAACAAATGTATGTGTTCCGGGTGATCCGGCGCTTGAAAAAAAAAACGAAATAAAATTGTTCTTTCTGACCTAATTTCGTTACGCTGGAACGGGTTGATTTTTATGGACGACTTTTTATGTGACATTTTTTATTAGTACAGAAGAAACTCCCTGGAAATTTAAATTTTTAGTGATAATGTTTTTAATTATAAAAATGGTTAATTTATCAAAATCTGCCATTAGAATCGCTTTCTAGCACCCATACCTAGAAAATTGTTATAAGATGTCACAAAAAAAGTCGTTTGTCACTTGATCAGAATCTAACCGCTGGATAATTGTTAAGTCCGTCTGGACCGTACTAATTTGTTGGTAAAACAGCGACATTTTTTTATGTCACTTCGTTATAAACTTTATCGGCTTGTGAGTTTTACGTCAAATTAACCAGATAACATGAAAGGGCGTGAAATGTGCCATCTTCTAATTGAACCGGGCTAGGCGGTATTTTTGATGTAGAAATAGTTTGATTTTTAAACAAGAATCTTGATGAATCAATAAGTCAAATATCTCCCTAAAATAATTCGTCCGATTTCAATTTCGTTAGGAGCTTCAAAACGAAGAATTTAGGAAACGGTTCGTTCAATCACCGTTTCGGAATACTCAATTGATTTCAGTCAGGATAACTCTTCAGGTGTTAACACGATGATTTTTCTTCAGGAAGAATTAGCCATTACTAAGCCTTTTGAAGGTGGTTTGGCGTCTATTGGGAGGAGGGGGGGACCAAAGTTGAGTGGATTAATCTACCAGCTCCGTAACCTTCCAGTAGGGTGCGCATCACGTGAGCTGTTCTGGTCTTGTAATTAGGCAGCTGCGTGATGGGTACAGTTGTGTAAGGGGTAACCTGTTCACAATTCGCATGTGTACGTGCTGCCTCCTCGTGGCAACCACTGGTAACTAAGGCCATTTGGCACATTTTTGGCCATTTGGCACAGACTAAAGTACGGCGCTAAAGGAGAAAACCTTGACAAAAACCCTAATCTAAGGTGGAGCAGCATATGCCGATGTATGAATGGCTGATAGATTAATCAGTCCAAAATATGCGGACTCTGGATACCAGGCACACTCCAGTTTTATTTAGACTTCCTGTAGTAAAGCTGGGTGACCTACAGGCGATTTGCAAATCCCAGCAACTCGTAAAAGTAAAATCAAACGGAATACGGGGGAGTCGAAGTCCTTGGGCTCCAATGCTACCGTCTTTCTAGCGGAACCACATGCTGCAGTTAACATCTAGGAGGGAGAGCAATAAGCCCAGATAGTATGTATCACGTACCGGGAGGCAGTATTGCCAGGTTCATTAAGAACCTCCAAGGCATGGCCCTCCAAGAATAATAATAATAATAAGCCTTTTGAAGTAAGAAAATTTCTTCTGCTTACTTTCAGCTAAATCACACAATGCTGGTTTGACTGGACCATTTTATGCTTCACTGGAAAAATTATTTCCATATCTATCTTCCATTCCTTAATAATTTTCCTTTTAGATAAGGAAATAATTTTTACAGTGAAGCATAAAATGGTCCAGTCAAACCAGCTTTGTAGTGGTTTAGCTGAAAGTTTAGTACATACCTTGTTCTGTTGCACATATTATATACGAATTTTGTTAAGTAAAGTGTGGTTAAGTTAGTAAGATTTGTATATGGGATATTTAAAACATATTTTAATACCTATTGTGCCGCCAGTCACCAGATGTCGGAACTATTTATCGGAAACTCACTCATTAAAAAAAAAATTAAAATTAAAATGTTTATCATAATTTGTTGAACAAAACTAAAGAAACTTTAAAATGAGTCCGGTGAGTTTATTTTCTACAATTTTCTTAAAGCTGTCATCAGACTCATGTTTCGATATAGTTTATAGCATACTCTTCGTTTTAGAATCCGGCAAATATTTGCAACGAGATTCAAGTCGGGTAATTGTGCCAACCAGACTTGAATTACAGCAGCTGAAATCTAGTCTTTTACCGGTTTCGAAGTACGCTGCAGGCCGTTATCGTGTTGAAACTTCCATCGAAATGGTATTTCGCATTCTATATGAGGAAGCTTCCATGTTTCGAAATGTTCTTGAAATCGATCCAATTCAGTGATCTCGTACTCACATGACATACTACCTTGATCAACAAGTTATCGGAATAACCACCGTGTGGCGCTCCCATCGTTCCGATTTGAGTTTTGTTTTTTTGTTAAGTTGGTACATCTGTTGTTGATATTCCCTCTTAATCTTAGCGTCATAGCTTGACATTTGCAAAAGTTACGTAGTCAAGAGTACGTCTATCTCTGTGTGTGTTGGCGATTATTTACAATTTTAGAAATAATTTACAATTTTAGACATGATTTGCGAGGGTGAATCCAATCCCACATTCATCAAAAGGATCATTACTGGAGACGAGACGTGGGTTTATGAGTACGACACGCAATCCAGACATCAGCCAAGTGAATTGCGTTCATAAAAAAAAACCACGTCGTTTTCAGTCAAAAAAGAAGGCAATGCTCACGGTTTTCATGGATTATAACGGTGTAGTGCATCATGAATTTTTGCCAGAAGGCCAGACCGTGATCAAAGAGTATTATTTTGGCGTTATGAGACGTTTGCGTGAAGCAATTCGCCGAAAGAGACCAGAATTGTGGGCAGAAAACTCGTGGATTTTGCACCATGATAACGCACCGTCGCACAGTGCCATCATTATTCGTAATTTTTTGACGAAAAATGCAACAAATACCATCCAACAGCCACCGAATTCACCTGATTTGGCTCCCTGTGACTTCTTTCTGTTCAATCGAGTTAAAAAAACATTACGGGGAACGCGTTTCAGCAGCCGAGAGGAAATAATGGAAAAATCGCCAACACACACAGAATAGATGTACTCTTGACTAAGTAACTTTTGCAAATGTCCAGCTATGACGCTAAGATTTAGAGGGAATATCAACAACAGATGTACCAACTTAACAAAAAAACAAAACTCAAATCGGAACGATGGGAGCGCCACACGGTGGTTATACCGAGAACTTGTTGATCAAGGTAGTATTTTCGTCAAAAATCAGTGCAATGCGATATTTTTTATAGCAGCCGTCTAGGGTTTATAAAAGGAATATTACAACTTGACTGTTATTTGGCGTGACAAGCGATATGACTAAGCGAAAGAGTCCTTATTGGCTCCAATTCTTCATACCAAAATCACCATTTTTAATTCATTTTTGATGAACATTTTTAATTCAGCCTTTTAATTCGTGTAGCCTTATAAAAGTTATCCAAATTTAAGTTTAGGAAGTAATTTGTCAATAAAAGGCACTTTTTGAAATAAAAATGTATCTTTTTTGGTGCCAATGTAAAGTAGCTGGTTGCGAAATATTAATGGAATTTGATATTACCCATATGGCCCGCTCAAGCACGATTGCAGATATTTATTTTTTTGCTGCATTTTATTTCAGCTATAGCTGCACGAATTCCATGTTTGAGATTACGAATCGGCGGTGGTTTGCTAGCATAAAACTTTCCTTCCATCTAACCCCACAGGAAGAAGTCCGTCATTGTTAGACTAAATTGTCGCTGTTGTCGTTATTTTCAAGCTACGGCCGTGATCGTTGATAAACTGATGTTGATGTCTCTGCTCAATACTTTTACGTACAATAGCAATATTTTCATCTAAACGAACGTACGATGTTGGTCTAATATCAACAACAATCAATTAGAATATGAATTACTAATAGATATCGCTACGTAAGAGAACTAGGTATGGATTTTCATTCGCGTAATAGCGCTATTCGAAACGAATCCGTTATATTAAAGATGAACACTAAAACCATCACCGAAGTGTGGCGGAATTATTTCTTCTCGCTTCTATAAAGAGAGGTACCACTTTCCGAGGACACCGCGAAATAAGGTCGCAGGAATTAAACTCGTAAAAAAAATGGAATTAAGCCGAAAAATTAGTATGGAGTTTCCGACTTTAATTCGCACAACAAAAATGGATTTAAAATCGTAAAAAAGATTAGCTTCTGAATTTAATTTGGGAAACATAAAAGGTGTTCCATCTGTTACCTTTTTTATTAATATGTATGTTGGAAATTCAAAAATATTTATTGAAAATGAAAGTTGGTTTTATGCCATTTATGTATGAAATACAATATCGTTCCATTTTGGAATACAGAAAATATCCTAGAAGTGCGGAAGACGGCTGTTATATGTCCACTTCATAAAAACGGAGATCGTTAAATTACTACCGAGGTACAGCTTTGCTGAAATCATGCTACAAGGTTTCGGCGATCGTATATAACAGATCAACTACCGTTCAAACTTCTACTCTGAGGATTGTGCTAGAGAGGGACGAGAAGGACATCTCTGTAAGCGGTCTATTCATAGACTTTATAGGACGTCTTCTCCTATCTGGGCTTACCGCCAAAATTGATATCCTATATGTAAGCTTCTAATGAACGCCTCTGATATGCAAGGTGCTAATTGAAGGCAAAATTGCATTTTCGATTACTACATTATTTCAAAATAGGCCAAAAATAGCATTTTTCAGGGCATTTTTGTATTATTTTTGGAGTACTTTTGCATTGCAATGTGCAACCCCTTAATAATGCCACAAACATGCACCAAAAAATTCCACAAACATGCACCAAAAAATTCTACATATATTTTCTGTGTGCTGATTATATTTAAATTATATCTCAAATAAACTCGAATAATTTTAATTAATACTAGATACGTTATACAAATTATCAATCATCAGTCAATGCTGTCAATTTGATTTGATAATTACTACATACTTGCCACTATTTTTTGATTATTTGTTTTTATGTAGAAATTGGTATAAAATTATCTATTATTTATTTCAATGAGCCACAAACAGCAGTTGTTTTCGCTGATAAATATCATGAGCGACTTGATGTATGCACAATATTATACGAATGACTCAATATTTTAATCATATCTGACAGTCCTGATGTGATATTATTAATTCCCATATCCTTTGGCTTATCATCGAAAGACCGTATGCCTGAAAGAGTATACACATTGTTTTCAATTCGATTAGATTATTGAGATTATTTTAAAGTTATTATTACTTTTCCAAGTATTTCAAAATTGCCTTAAACACAATTTGCGCTAACGATTGATCCGAATGCGCTGACGAGGAGTATATTGTGATACAAATCTCCTGGTTTCGACATGATATCCCTGAATATATAGGATCGAGTGAATATTTAGATCCATACAGTTATTTTATCTACGATAAATCATGGAAGTAGGGTTTTAACCTTTTCCATGGATAAATAAAGTGGTTCGAAATAAATAATTATCACCTTTCAAAAATGTTTGTAACATTGTGAAATTCGGAAACACAAAAATGCATAAAATTGTGCGTACATTTCAAGAAATGGCGACCTTAAAATTACCTTTTTAAACAATCCATAAAACTTATAATTTCGAAATTTACGCGTTCAGAAAAACAGGGCGATTTTGATCAAAAATAGCAATGCAAATAGTAAAATGTCACAGTTTTGGGATCAACATTCTAAACGAAACTGTTTATATATTATTCCATTTAATACGATGCAGATGCAGCTACTTGGTCAAGTGATTTACTAATTTCTGTAAGCGGTCTTCAAATTAGGAAGTTTCATCTGCAGTCACATATCAACACAAAAAGTCCTTCGGATTACAAGAAATATTGAATTAAAATGTTCTTGTGAGTTGGTTGAGGTGCCCACAGCCTCAGCAATCTCACTTCGGTATACACAAATGTAAATTCAAATTTTAATTTTTGTCCCCTTCCCTAGTCATTTCCAGATTAAATTGAATATTATACTACTCGCACGTATATGAAACTCTCATTTCTCAATTCCTATTTTTCGACCAAAATTCGGGCAGGGGACAACAATTTTTCACGTTTTGATTCGGTAATTATATCAAAGCTTGAATGTCAGTTGACTTAGCTTGTGGGATTGATAAAAGGGCACATTCGATTTATTTTTTGTTTAGAATTTTACTATATTCGAACAAAAGCGACCTAGTTAAAGTCTTATACCCTAGACACTGATTTAGCTAAACTAGTTTAAGTTTCTATGCAAAAACAAAGGAATTAGCTAAATCGAGGTTGACACACTGCAGCTAATCTCGAAAAATTCACTAAATCGGTTTTATTAAATCGCAGTGTGTCTCGGGTATTAGACTCAGGACACAACACAATTTCTGTGTGTTTTTAAAATTCAAGACCACCTAAATTTGAGATACCTGCGGAATTCTTCGGTCCACAAGTGAAAGGTTAAAAGGGAATTTGATTGGAACCTTCGCGGACCTCCAATCTTGTTTCGTTTAAAATGTATAAACTAAACAAGGTGAGCCAATAAAAAGTGCACCAGACTTTTTAAAGCCATTTTCCTCAGACACTATTAATCTTTTAATTTATTGACCTGAAAGAAAGTGAGAAAGATAATTCAATCAATTCCCTATTCTATGGAATGCGGATGAAAGGTCATATAATGACAGAGGTTTTTTAGTCGAGCCACTTCTTTTGAAGATAGATTTTTTTCAAATGGCCATGGAATTTATTGAATTTAAGTTTGTATATTACCTACGTCAGAGGAAAAGTGCGTTAAAAACATAGGTTCGCTTTTTATTGGCCCACCCTGAATATTATATAGAGACTACGAAAACAATCAGAAGCTAACCTTGGTATATATTTTACCGATCACAATTACAAATTACAATTTTTTTGTTTACTTTTCCATTTCAAATTAAATTCGATACACGTATTACGAATGGTGGTGATAGCACTATTGCAAGCCAAGCGCTATTGCGTTTTAAACATAATTTTTTAACATGAAAACTTTGAAAATGTTCTTTTTAAACTTGAATAAAGCGTTAAACCTCCTGAAAAACGAAAAGGGAAACTGCATTTCATTTTTTTTGCAATAATTCCCAAATTTTTCCATTATTTTACCTAAAACTTTCTGGACTAGTATGTACTCGTACTACATAATACTATTTTTAATTTACAAAATCAAAAAAAAAATTTTAATACCTAGGCTCAGAAAATTTAGTACACACAAATTAAATTCCTTTTTTCAAAGGAATTACAATTTTTGATAAAATTCTGTCCAAAAATTCATTGGAGTTTATGTTTCCCATTTTTTTTTACAATTTTAAATCTAAAAATTTTTAGAATTCGTCTTTTCAAAAGATTTAATTTTTTAAAGTAATTTTTAAAAATTTTAAAAGAAGTAAAATTTTTTAATTCTTGAAACTTTTTAAATTCAACCAAATAAAAATCTAGAAACATATTTGTATAATCGAAAAAGATCTAAAAGTTTTAAATTTCTTAGAAACGTTCAACAGTCTTAAGCTCTTAAATATTAAATAATATTTGAATTATTTAAAATCATTATAAAACAATTTGTTAATTTTCTTGAAGTTCGCAAAAATTCTTTAAATTCTAAAACTCTATTTTCAAAAGCTTCAAATTTTAAAATTATTATTTTCTTTAGAGCCTTAAAAAATTGTAAATTATTGAAATTTTTCATTTAAATTTCCGGAAATTCTTGAAATTCATTAAGCATTTTTTAATTCTTCAATTTTTTTGTGTTTTTAGAAATTGGTATTTCTTGAACTTGTAAGTTTCTTTTTAAAATGTTTGGATAAATCCCTAAGTTATTGAAATTTTTCGAAATTCTTTGAACATTTCAAATGATTAAAAAAAATATATTTCTTAAATTTCTAAAATTTGTTAAAATCCTGTAAATTCTTAAAAAACACACTAACTATCCCACGCTACCCTTATCCCAAGATTATAATTGCTTCGATTACAATTAAAATATCAATTAGCCAAATCGCACTGATTCAATTTAATTTGGTTAGTTAACAACTGAGAAAGATTTGGTTAGTTAACAACTGAGAGATTTGGTTAATTTAGAAGCTCTATGTTTTTTTATTTATTTATTCTATACTTACTAAAAGCAAAAGTCGCCTATGTGACTTGAAGCGTCGGCTAAAATAATTAAACTTGTCCACTATTCAGATTGTATCAAATTTTGGTGAAAATCGCTTAAAAAATAAAGAAGTTATGAGGTAATACATGTGGGGTAAGTAATGCCACTGTCGCATTTAACCCATACTAAATTACGCCGCCACTGCGAAAAATAGAGATGCCATATAAAAAGGAGAACAAACGGGAGTCGAAAGAAAAACGTCTAAGTAATAAGAATTAAAAATAAAGAGATTATTTTCGGTATAAACGTGTTTTTATTGTGATCAGTTTGAATATAACAAAACCAAGTATAGCGATCCTACAATTTGGGGGCTCAACCTAACGATTAATAAAAAGTTAATAAGTTTTATTGGTTAAATTCATTTTTTTTAGTAAGTGTGGTTATTTGCTCCGAAGGGTTGACCTGGCGGTATAATCACATGTTAACAGTGAGACGGGTTTAGAAATAAACATTTATTCAATGAAAAGTCCAATTGTGGAAAAGTGAAGTGCATATTTGTGAAGTTCGAAAAGATAAGTTTTGGAAAGTAAAGCCAAGTATCTTTATAAAGAAAAGTAAGGTTAAGTTCTGTACAGCCACGCTTACTTAAGCTATTGAAAAGAAAAGGAAAAGAACGCAACATTTTTGATAAGGTAAAGTGAAATCAGAATACGAATTTATTTTGTATGGATGATTCCTTAAAGGTACTAACGCTAAACAAATACAAACGATTTTGAAGAAGCATAATTTACCATTTGATTTTAAAAGAAAATCAGAGTTAGTGAAACGATTGTCAGATTTCATAGAAGATGACGGGAGAAAATGCAAACGGAGAGAGTGGTTCTGGAAGTACTGAGGTTACAAACAGTAATGGACAAGAAGGTCGTAGTGTGTATAATACCCTACCACTTCGCGAAGTTGAAGAATCGATGGTGACATTTGATGGGGAATCAGGCCAAGATGTTGATAAGTGGATAGCGGTTTTTGAAGCTAGTGCGACGGCATTTAAATGGAGTGACATACAAAAATATGTTTATTTGCGTAAAATTTTGGGAGGTGCGGCAAAGCTTGCGGTAGAAGCATCCCCAGAGATAAATAACTGGGAAACACTGAAAGAATTATTACAAGATGAATTCGCAGCTCAACTATCTAGTATGGACATACACAGAAAATTATCATCTAGAAAAAAGCAAAGCCAAGAAACGTACTTGGAATATATTTTTACCATAAAAAAAGTAGCGAACAATTTAATAGATAAAAAGTTCCTTGTGTCATATATTATTGCAGGAATACCAGATTCAAGCTCAAATAAAATTGTGTTATACGATGCAAAAAACATACGTGAGTTAAGAGGAAAGCTAGATGTGTATAAAGAATTTATTGAGGCCAAAAGACTGGAAAATAAACTCGATTTCCAAAGAACAAAAAATTTCAATTTTGTAAAACCTTGACTTTGGGTTTTCGGGGGAACTCGTTGCCTTAATTGCGGAGCTATTGGCCATATTACGCAAAGCTGTCCTAATAAAAGTAAAGGAACCAGGTGCTTCAAGTGTAATAGCTTTGGGCATATTACCAAGAATTGTTTAGACTTAGCTCCCACTACTTCTAAAGACGTAGGTCATGTTGCAGTAACTAGTATGCAGGTCAGTGTTGAAATGTTTGGCATTTCTATCATAGGGCTAATTGATACTGGTAGCGATGTAAACCTAATCAGAAAATCAATCTTAGGTAAATTAAATAATTTTCGTAAATTGGATATATCCAATATAACATTAACCAGATTGGGTAAGAAAATTACACACACGTATGGCTGTTTAAGTTTACCGATAAAAATCGACCGCGAGTCATTCGACCTGTAATTGCTATGTTGTGGATGATTTTGTTATGAACCACGATTTAATTATTGGTAAGTATTTACTAAACACAGTTGAAGTAAACATAATCAATGGAGAAGTCACATTACGGAAAGTTAAAAAAAGTCATGACATTCCAGAGAACGATATTAATGTCGTTGAGGCGTCAGTTTTTACCATTGAAAATGAAATGGAATGCATAGCAGATATTCAAAATCCTAGCATTAAACAAAGAATTTCAACTTTAATAAATAATTATACACCGAAAAAAACAGCAAAGTCGTGCGTACAACTTGAAATTACGCTCAAAGACGAAGCACCAGTATATCAAAATCCGAGAAGGTTGCCTCAAGTAGAAAAGTATGAGGTTAACAAGCAAATAAATCAGTGGCTGGAAGAAGGTATAATTATACATTCAAATTCCGAGTATGCAAGCCCTATTGTTTTAGTGCGAAAGAAGGATGGTTCGAAAAGGATATGCATCGATTACCGCAAGATTAATTCAAAAATAATTAAAGATAGATATCCATTGCCATTAATAGAGGATATAATTGAAAATCTATACGACGCGAATATATTTTCTACATTAGACTTAAAAAACGGATTTTTTCATGTAGATGTTAAGAATAGTAGCCAAAAATATACAGCATTTGTTACGCCGGACGGGCATTATGAATTTTTAAAAGTACCTTTTGGGCTCTGTAATGCTCCGTCAGTTTTCCAAAGGTACATAAACACAATATTTCAACCATTGATAAGAGATAAGATTTACTTCTATATATGGATGATATCATGATTGCGGCTAACAGTGAAGCTGAAAATTTAAAAAAATTAGAAATAATATTTAAGAATGCAGAAGACAATGGCTTAGAAATAAATTTTGGAAAATCAAAATTTCTTCGATCTTCGATTGATTTCTTGGGCCATATCATTTCAAATGGGTCAATCAAGCCGTCAGTTGAAAAAACCAAAAGCATTAGAAATTTTCCAGAGCCAAAAACGTGCAAACAAGTTCAAAGTTTTCTCGGTTTAGCTGGATATTTCAGAAATTTTATAGGAAACTTTTCTGCTATCGCGAAGCCTTTAAGTGATTTAACACGAAAGCATACTAAATTTGAATTTCGTATCTGTCAAAAGCACGCGTTTGAAACATTGAAGTTAAGGTTATGTGATGAACCAATTTTAAAGATGTACCACCCAAAACTGGAAACTGAATTGCATTCGGATGCAAGCAAAGAAAGATATGGAGGTGTACTTCTACAAAAACACCCAGACGATCGGAAATTTCATCCGGTGTACTATGTAAGTTTCAAAACCACAGAAGCAGAGGCGAAACGGTGCAGTTACGAATTGGAAGTTCTGGCAATTATAAAATGTTTGGAGAAACTACGGGTTTATTTGTTTGGACTGAAATTTAAAATTTATACAGATTGTAAAGCTTTTCAGTTAACGATGAAAAAGAAAGATTTATGTGCCAAAATAGCCAGGTGGGCAATGAACTTAGAAGAGTACGACTGTAAAGTTCTACATAGGTCTGGGAGTGCAATGCGTCACGTCAATGCACTGAGTAGGAATCCGAGCATCTTTATAATTGAGGAAGGGATTTTACAAAAAATCAGAAATGCCCAAAGCCAAGACAAGGAATGCCAGTTAATTGCAGAAATCCTGAAAGAACGGGAATATAATGGATATTTATTGAGAAACGGGATCGTGTTTAAATTTGTCAACGGAAGTCATGTAGTCACAGTGCCTAGAATTATGCAACATGAAATACTAAAAAACATTCATGAAAACGGGCATATCAGTAGACGGAAAGTGGAAGCTGTAGCGAAGCAGGACTATGACATACCAAAGTTGAGTAAGAGAATCAATGAAACAATTTCTAATTGTGTACATTGCATATTAGCAACAAAAAAATACGGAAAATAGGAACATTACCTTAATCCCATCGAGAAATTTGATGTTCCACTTCACACATACCATGTGGATCATCTAGAGCCATTACCATCCTCCGCAAAGAATTACAAATATTTGTTTGTCGTTGTTGATGGATTTGCAAAGTTCACGTGGATATATCCAGTTAAAACGACGTCAACAAAAGAAGTGTTAAAAAAACTTGATCAGCAACAAGCCATATTTGGAAATCCAAAAAGAATTATTTCGGATAGGGGAACGGCTTTTACCTCGCATAATTTTGAGGAGTATTGCACTCAACAAAAGATACAGCATGTAAAAATCACAACAGGTGTTCCCAGGGGAAATGGACAGGTCGAACGTATTAATGGAATAATTATACCAATCTTGACCAAATTGTCTTTGGCGGAACCTTTACAATGGTATAAGCAAATCACAACTCTACAGAAGCAGATAAATTCCACTGTTAGCCGAAGTACCAACAACACACCTTTTAAGCTTATGTTTGGAGTTGATATGTTTAGGTCAGAAAATTATGATTTGACCAAAATAATCGAGGAAGAGCTGATTAATAAGTTCAGTGACAAGAGGGTAGAGTTACGTGAAAACGCTAGACAGCAGATAAAAAATCTACAGGACGAGAACAGAAAATCTTTTAACCAGAAAAGGAAGATGGCTACACAGTATAATATAGGTGATTTAGTAGCAATAAGTCGTTCGCAGTTTGGGACAGGATTGAAAATTCGAGCGAAGTATTTGGGACCATACGAAGTAACAGCCCTTGGTGGGAACGATAGATACGATGTTAGGAAGGTAGGCGATGGCGAAGGACCAATAAAAACTTTGGCATCTGCCGATTTAATGAAGCCTTGGGTATCATATGATAGTGGAGGTACCGAATCTTCCGGGGCGGAAGATTTTGAAGGATGGCCGAGTGTGGGGTAAGTAATGCCACTGTCGCATTTAACCCATACTAAATTACGCCGCCACTGCGGAAAAACAGAGATGCCATATAAAAAGTAGAACAAAAGGGAGTCGAAAGAAAAACATGGAAGTAAGAAGAATTAAAAATAAAGAGATTATTTTCGGCAAAAACGTGTTTTTATTGTGATCAGTTTGAATATAACAAAACCAAGTATAGCGATCCTACATACATTTAATCCTCTCTCTGTTTTCACATTTGATTTTAAAACTTTAACCTTCATTTTCTCAAAACTACTAAAACGCATATAAGCGACTTTGACTTTTTAGTACAGTATTTTTATTTATCTATTTATTTTCCGCTAGATTTCCAGAATTTAATACTCAAAATTTTTTCCGATTTGATTAAAACAAATATTCCAATCCCTCGATAAAATATTTTGCGTTATTTACTAAATACTCAGATTGTCGATGAATAATCTCACAAATAAATAATTAAAACATTTAGCAAATAAATACCGCTTCAAATATTATTTGATAGAAAAACAAACTCTATTAAAACTAGATAATAAAATAATGACAGATAAGAATTTTGATAAGTCGGCTAAATTGTTGGTGAAAACCCGGCTTTATTATATTTGATTAATTATATTCTTATATACATATATGTATCTAGGCATTCATAATTTTATTATTTTTTATTTTTATTTTTTTTTGTTTCCAGAAAATCTAACCGATGAAGAACGAATATGGGAAGAAATTCACGATATCAAAATGATGCCAGTTCCAATGTCCGAGAAAAAAGATATCAAATCACAGTTACAAAATGCAACCAAACTTCGTCTGCAAGGGTTCGATCAAATAAAATGGCAGCGACGCAAAGTATGGCAACAGTTTGAATCGAAATGGACGGAGTACATATCGAAAATGGAATTGTGGCGAAATTCGTTAAAAAAAATTGAAGGCAATTTTGGTACCGGTGTTGTTGCCTATTTTTTATTTTTGCGTTGGCTCATGTTTTTAAATTTATTTATATTTCTACTCGTATTTTTGTTTGTTGTGCTGCCGCAATTTGTACTGAACGAGCCGAACGATGCCGAATGTAATGTTTTACCAGCTAATTCGACGCAGTGCTGTTCCGATGATTATTTCAATAAAATAACACAAAATAATTTTTCGATATTAGACATAATTCAGGGTACCGGATTTATGGAAAAAACGTTTATGTTCTACGGAATGTATACGAATAAAATATTTGGTTATACGTATTCATTTAATTTCGGTTCGAATAGTACGGATTCGAGTTCAAATTCAACCGAATTCTTATACGATCTTCCACTAGCGTACATTCTAATTACACTTATATATTTTTTATTATCGCTGGCGGCGATCGTTAAAGCGGCCGCACGCGAATTCAAAGACCGTTTGGTCGAGGGCGAGGGGCAATTTTATCAGTACTGCAATTTAATATTTGGCGGATGGGATTTTTGTATACATAATGAGAAATCCGCCCTAATCAAACACAAAGCGTTGTACAATGAAATTAAAGGGTTGCTGCATAGTCGAAAAATTGAAGTGGAAAGGAGTAATCGATCACGTGAGGTGATGATAAAGTTGATCGGGATTAGAATTGTAATAAATTTATTGGTTATCATAATATTACTCGGCGCCGGTGTACTAATATATTTTCTATTTAGTATATCGATTGATTTTCTCGAACCCAATTTCACGGATAGTAGTTCAAAATTTCTATTCAAGGGGAACGAGAAAATTTTTAATTTATTCAACGATAACGATAGCGGCAGTAATAATAATGGGGGATACCATGATAACGGAAATGTGGTGATCAATTCAAAGAAAACCGAAGATGGTTTTGGTGAAATCGAAGAGATAATTATACAAAAATCGAGCGGCTTGTCCGGCGACCAATCGTTTAACGATCAATTAGAAAATTTATTTTATGAATTTTTACCATACTTAGGCATTGTTTTATTAAATGTATTTATTCCATTAATATTTAATTATTTAGTTACATTTGAAAAATATTCACCGATGTTTGTTATAAAATTAAAATTAAGTCGTACAGTATTATTACGTTTAAGTTCACTTGTTGTAATATTATCACGTTTTTATATACTTATATCGCCCGACATTGGCAATAGTGTATGTTATAATGATAGGAAAACGCCACAGTGTTGGGAAACATTTGTTGGCCAACAATTTTACAAATTATTCATCACCGATTTTGTAACGCATATTTTTATAACGTTTTTTGTTAATTTTCCGCGTGCTCTACTCGCGCGACATGTTAAAACAAAATTTGCTAAATTTATCGGTGAACAGGAATTTGAACTATCGAAACATGTGCTCGACGTTGTCTACTCGCAAACTTTATGCTGGTTGGGCAGTTTTTATGCTCCATTCCTGCCGGCAATCGCAACGATACTAAATTTCCTAATGTTTTATATAAAAAAATTTGCTTGTCTAGTCAATTCTAAGCCATCGTCGATTCTATACCGGGCATCACGTTCTAATTCCCTATTCATGTTTGTCCTTCTTGTATCGTATGTATTTGCGGTGGTGCCGATCGTTTATGCGATTGCCGAAATATTACCGTCACGATCTTGCGGTCCGTACCGTGGCCTCGAAAATGTCTGGGAATGTGCAATTAATTCGTTTACAAAATTACCGTCGCTGTTAAAAAGTATTATATTTTATTTTGGTACAGCCGGTTTTGCGATTCCATGTTTCATAGTTCTAATACTATTGCTGTATTACTATTATGCCGTATCGGCGGCCAATAAACATATGGTCGATGTGCTTAAAAATCAATTGATACTCGAAGGCCACGATAAACAATTTTTACTTAATCGATTAAGTTCGCTGCTAAAACATCAGCAAGAGTATCAAAGGCGGGTGAAACAACAGGAAAATATAGCACAGCAGCAGCAGCAACGAGAGCACAGAGTTAGTAAAGAACGCAACCATGAACGGGATAAAAAAGGTGATGAATAGAAGATATTAGCATAATTATTTCAATTTTACAGTAATTTATATACATATTATATAATTTCAATGTGATTTTTATTATTTTTAATTAATTAAATAATTTATTAAAAAAAAAATATTTAAGGTTTATACAAAAAAAAAAGCGTTTTCGATCAAATCAATCAAACAATTTTTTTTTTTTGTGTTTTTTCAATTTTCTATATAGATTGATATGACTGATTTATTGCAATCAATTTAATTACGATATTCTTACTGCCATACCTACCTAACTAACACTTTATTTAATTTTTTTATTTTTTTATAAATAATTTTTGTTTTCAAAAATCTAGAAATTTAAAATCAAAATTTAATAAACAAATTAACGTTGAACAAGTGAGGGTGGGTGATTTTTGGATTTAGTACGATCGCAAAAACAAATGTTTAAATTAAAATAGTTTTCTTTGACGTTGTGACAGATGCTTAGCTAATTCAACACTCATAATTCGAGAACTCGAATTTTCTTTACGAACGTCGTATGGAGAGCAACAAAATATTTTGTAATTTAGTTGAGCTAATTTCGACAACTAAATGATTGTGATTTTTTTTAAAATCATTCCTTCACAGTCAAAATGCTCCATTTGATTTGCAAATATTCTGTAAAAACAATCAAGCCCTTTCTTCATGTTCATGAACTTCACCCGTTAACCAGTTAACTAATAACTATGAACTGCGAAATACTTCAAGGAACTATCACCAAAAGCGCTATAGAATTGTTTGAAAATCTCATATTAATGCATTTCGCTACGTTTGTAAGTAGATGAATCTTACAAAAGTAATAAGGGCGATAGTCGTATCGTTTAACACGCCAATTAATGGTCGAGGTTTAATATTCCTTCTATAAACCTTAGACGGTTGCTACGAAAATTTTAACATTTTAAATTTAACATTGATTTTTTACGACAATAGTAATTTCAAATGACTACTAGCACAACTAACATATATCGTGATAAGAAAAGTCGTTTGAAATAACTTCAGTCGTAAATAACCAATGTACTTCATAGTATATCGTCAAGGCTTTATAAGAATGAAGATTAAAACTTGACTGTTATTTGGTGTGACAAACGATACGACTAAGGTAATTAGGCGCTGTAGAACTTCTACCCATAAATACATCCAATATGCTGCATGAGTGTGAATTAGTAATGCTAAATACAAGATCGTCATTTATAGCTTGAGATTTTAATAAACTTTAACTGGTTAACGAGTGACGTTCATATTTCCGTTAGAATCTTGCGTCTCTTCTTTGGTAATACCAGGAAGCATATCCCGAAACTTGAAGTCTGTTTTGGTGCTTTAGTTGTCTTAAAAGTGAGAGTCTTGATATTGTTCAATTTAAGGGAAATTTTTTGACTAAGTATATTGGTTTCATTTTATCGTTGCGTGGCCCAACACCCTATCTACAGACTACCATAAAATATTACTTCAGAAACAGTTATCTTTAACAGTTAATCTTTATATCTTTGTTATCTTAAACCAATCACTTCTCTCGGAGAAGAATACATTTAGTCAATCTTTCTAGTTTACTTTTAAAACTCCGTTGTCTTTGCCTATTTCGATTTTTATGGCTAACTTTGTTCATCTGTTGTTCCCCTAATGGGTACTTCGATGTTCATTTCCACATCTTTTGCGAATAGCCCAGAAGCTCCATAAATAATTAATTTCGAGTGTTTATAACATGTATTCACAAATTAAATCGATTGCGAAATCGTACATTGGTTCAGCTTTCCGCTGAATTATACAAGATAAACTTTTTTGTACGCAAGCTACTACTAATAATACATATTCCCCTTTTTAATTCACAATTAAACTATTATTTGTTTAGGTTTGCACCCTGTTAACTGAGTTCGGTTTGCCTTACCTTATTCGCTTATTTATTATATGATGATTATTAAGCTTTAGAATTTTACCTTTTTTAAATTACCATTAATTAAATTCATAATTGTAAAGAATTTAGTACTCGCTCAGACGTATTTATCCACAAATAGTTCGCTTATTCCCTTAAATGTGGTTATCTGTAAGAAAATTAAATTCGAAACCAACGCAATAAATAGTAATCTTTTAAAAAAAAATTTATTGAAAAAATAGGGCATCATCCTATAGCTTCTTCATATTCTGAGGAGTTGACTTTTTGTTCCAAATCATTGAATAATATTAGGTATTCTGTTTCTCTAGTCAGTTGTTCCGTTACTAATACACAGGTATTATACTTCTTTGATTAGTGAGTTTAATAAAATAAGGTTTTGCTGGCAGATTGTATGGTGTGGATTTGTCTGGCAACTAATTTCTTTTGTATATTTTGGTTTGATTTTCCTGACTGTAGATCGGCATGGACCATTGATATTGTAATTACAGATAAATTTCTTTTTATAAAGATTTTCCGTACTGTTTAATATAAGGATTTATTTTTAAAAAAATGCTGGGGCAGAATTTTCTTAAGAATTTTACTTACGAAAAAACGGATATGTACTATCGGAGGATTTAAAATTCTATTTACCAACTAATATCTAATTTCAATATTTGATGCCATTGCTATCTGTTTGCCGAAATGTTGAAAAAATGTTGTGATTACAAATGTTGTAACAAAATTATGAACAGTTTGTTAACGACCGGGTGAATTAGATATGCTTCTTTTTCAAACATCAAACATCGTTTTTATGCTTTGCTTCTAGTTTTCGAGCTCATAAGTGTCTAAGTGTCCGAAAATCCTTACGTCATCAGCCAAGCGTAATAAACCATGTACGCTATAAGACATATTTTGCATTCCATGTGAGTGATTGCAATTGATTAACAGACTCTGTAATTAGTTAGGAAGCTCATTCAGTATTTTTGTGACCATTCTCTAATTTACCTATCATTGTAGATAATAAGATTGTCTTCAAAATCTTTAATTTTCGTAACTAGCGGTTGCCAAAAATGATTGGCACATGGTTTTTTGTAGATAGAAAGTGCTGATCAAGAAAACTTCTTTGAAAGGAATAATGTTTCCCAGATATTATGAGATGCAAACAATCCCTTCGTCAACTAAAAATATACTTTTTCCGAATGAATTGTTTCTTAGAAATTTGTCTAATCTCTTGCGAAGTCCGATATGGGAATAAAACCATTTACCTAATGGCACAATATTATGTGCTGTAGGATCTAGCGTCTTCTTCAAACTCTTAAATTGTTAGGAAGAATTTGGTGTTAGGTATTTATGGTTGTTTCAGTTTCTTGAACTAATTAGCGATTTCGTTAAAAATATTTACAGCAGAAAATTTAGCAAAAATTGTCTAATCATTACAATATCCGTTATCTCGAAAATATTATTATTTCCGATAGAATCTGATGAAATATTTTCATCGGATTCAAAGCAATCATTATTGATAAAAAACAACACCTTTTCTGATAATAAGCGCAAATTTTCCGCAATTGAAACACCAAAACGGTTAGAAAGTAGTAAAATTTCTTGTAATTGGTACCACAAAAATATTTCGCCTGGTAGATATCTAAATTATTCTTAGCTTCTCACCAATTACAAAATTAACAACACCATTAAAATTTTGACTCAAAAAATTTTTGAACTTTCCGATACTAAATTTCACAATATAAATTTATTTTAAAAGATAAGTTATTTCGCAACCAAGAAGTGAAACCACTAAATATTTAGCCATTCCATATGTTAAACATTTTTAAGACACAATAGAAAATCTTTTCAAAAATTATATCTTTAAAATTTTAGAACATGCAGCCACAAATTTAAACAATAATTTGTTTTCTAAAATTAAAGATAGCATACCTTTAAAGAAATAATCAAATGTTGTTTACCAAGTCCAAGGTAAGACATGGTACAGTAAAATTTGCAAATTCTAAAACTGAAATATTTCATAAACTAGCACGAATTTTTTAATTTTTTTATTCCACTATGTTCTTACATATTTGTTATTAATGAAAAACCATTTACCCTATTTATTAATTAACTGCCGGTTGAAAAGTCGAACTTTGGAGCGGATGGCCACCATCAAGGCACGCACACATGAATTTGGCAAATAGTCTGCCAAACCAAGTAATTTTTCGGAAACTTTTTATGTTTGGTAATTTTAAATTTCATGTCGACACTCAGCTTATCCTTTCCAGAATAATATTGATTACCTCGTCATCGATTATCAAACAATCATTTTTTTTGTCCATCAAAAGTTTGTACAGCATTCGTCTTCGTCGGTTTGCCGTAGCTTGTTGTTTATCTTCTCGCCGTGGTAATTTGAATTTACTGAATGATCGAGAATCACACCTCTTTTTAATACTAAGAATTCGCACATGATTTGTGCTAGTTTTTTTTCGCCAAATCCCTCAGAAATTGGTTTGAATTGTTTTTCAGAGCACGCATCACTTTAGTTTCCAATTTTGTATAAATACGGCTCGATATGTATGTTTCAAATTTTCTATTTGCGCTCCGAGTCTCTTTAAATCGAATTATAGTCCTCCTAACGGTAGAATATGTAGAATTAGCTTTTTTTGCGATCAATTTACGCTACTTAAATAGGACAGACAAAACAATTTTTAGAAAAAAAATTTATCAACACAAAAGTGACGTTCAGCATAGTTCACTTACACGACGCTTGAAAGCTACAAACCACCAAATTAGGTAGTGTAGCTAACATCAAAGTACTCGATAAACAAAAAAAAAGTTAGATAAAGATCGATTTTAGAAATGCTACAATTTCAGTCAATGTTGTTGAAGAACTCATTTGAATTGGTAACTCATTTGTTCATCTAAATTGTTTTTTTCGTCTTCAGTTTCTATTTTTATTCAAATGCACAAACTTGTTTTACGTGAAAACGCCTTAGTATAAATTTTTTTCTAAAAGCTATGCAAAACCAACACAAATGTTTATACAAGCCGTATTGTACCTAATACCATTGACACACTGCGATTTAATAAATCGGATTTATTTTTTGCTAATCTCGTTTTGTTTCATAGAGTACCTGATCCAGTTTAGCTAAGTCGGATTTATTAAACCGAAGTATGGCAACGTAATAAGACGCACTCATACTATTAAATCCTAATCCTTCTATTTCTGTAAAATCGAAGTATGTAAAGTTTATACTGGGTCACAACAGAAATAGTAGGTTTTTTTGTGTTTGTATCGCCATAGTACGGCTTGTATAAACATTTTTTGGTTTTGGCTATGCGTTTCCATGAAAAATCGGTATTAGTAAATTTTTGATTTGTGTAGAAAAAAAACATTTTCATTACCCTTTTAAAAATGAACCGGAAGAGAGTTCGAAAGATAAGGTTTTAATTAAAAAAAACTAAAAATAAATTCCAATAATATATTTCAAAATGCTACCAATCTCTAAAACCCAATGGAATTCCCAACAAGAATTGTTTGGCTATTTTATTTGTCGAAAATTGAATTTCATTTCCAAATGCAACTCCTTGGCAAATTAAAAACGCCTTTGTGTTAAATTAATTTGTTTAGTTTGAATAAAGCAAAGGTGAATCCTGAGCTTAAATTTAAATATTTTAGGATAGAAAGTTGCTTAATACCATTGTGGAATTATACACAAAATTACAAATTTTGTAGTAGTCCATAATTCAAGAATTGAGAAAATTTTATTTGGATTATTTGTTAAGATAAAGAAGGTATCCTAACAGTCGGAATCCTTTAATGCTTTGAAGGGCGTTTCTTTGAAATTACGCTTTACAGCATTGATTTTTTCGTGTAGTTTGGGTAGGTGGTAAAAAATTAAAAAAATTTGATTATTAAATAATAGTTATATTAAGATTTAAATCGAGTTTATATTCGAGCTTTATTCAACAACAATCGAAACCTGTCAATAAAATACTACTTTCGCAAACGGTGCCATCTGTTAGAAAACATGACCTTCCAGATGATGCCACTAGCTGTCACTACTAATACAAAACAGTCTTGAATCTAGATGTCCCCAAGACTGATAATTTTTCTTATTCTTTCCTTGGGCCGTATTCTTGAAATTCACCGAAAAAAGTCGCCAGCGACTTTGGTATGAAACAATTTAAATTTTCGACTGAAATGATGTATTTCACTAGAAAATAATGGGCGACTTTTTTTGATCGAATTTCAAGAATACGGGCCCTTGTCCTGCAAAATGCGATACCTATCGGAAATAATATAAACCCTACCCTCTGCATGAAATGACATTTCTCTCCATATAAACATATGGAGAGTGAAACTACCGGAATTAAATTAAACCCTACGCTCTGCCTGCAAAATCATGATAGTCCAATCGTCAATAAATTATTAATGATCGTAGTAAATGTTTTGTTCCGACTACACGAATTAAACAAAGGTGAATTAAAAATGTTCGTCAAAAATGAATTAAAAATATTCATTAATGAAATTAAAAAAGCGAAAATTGTATGTAAAAGGAAAACCATTTTTATTTCAGAAAATTTGTTAAAAAAGTGAATTAATAAAGTCGCAGGTGTTCATACAAAAATAACAATTTTTAATTCATTTTTGATGAGCATTTTTATTTCAGCCTGTTTTAATTCGTGTAGCGTTTTGTTCCAGTTGTTTTCGCCCCTCTTGCTTTTAATTCCTTTTTAATATTTTCGAAAATAATTTATATAAATAATTATGTATAAACGAGCAAAGGGTTTACCATTGGTGTCGTATAGTGCTGCCACCTTTTGGAAAACGTGAAGTATTTCGTTCTACTTTAGTAGTGACAGCTAGCGGCGAATGTATTTACCATTATACTACTTTCGCTCGATCTGCCTCCTTCCGGAAAACATCCAAGAGACTATTTTGAGATGATCCCGGATTTCAGTGTGAATTTTCGACTTTATTTTCAACAGCATATCGACAATATTCATGCCTCCCAATTGGAAACTAAAATCATTTGAAGACTCCGGTTGGAAAATTCTGATAAGTTCACTTTCCATTGTTATCCTCTGAAAGCTTTTTATCGAGAACACGGCCAACCTAGATACTTGTCCGCTTCCGGCTTGACAAAATTTGGTTTGGGAAGCACCAGCTAATTTGCAAACATATTTCCAGTCATATGGGAGAAATTCAACTTTTATTTTTTGTGTTTCAGCATTTACGGCTTTAAACATGTCTCCAAACTCTTTTCTAGTACGGAAGACCTTGCCTGTCATAGTCTTTAAAATTCCTAGATCCTCTCTGAATGTCTCCCAACACGCATGTGTAAGGAGTTCGGGTGCAAAATCTCTTGCAGTTTCATCTCTTGCACTTATTCTCCATTTGGATTTACATATGGTTCTCCAAAAGTGATAAGCACCTTTGCCCGAAAAATCAATACTCGTAACGCTTATAGGTAGTTTGGCCAAAGGTATATGCACATTCTCAGATCCTGTGGCATTTATTTCTGCAAATACTCCAGAGGTTATCCCTAATTGGATGAAAAATGTGGCTGGAAAACATGCCTTCTGTTTGATGATTTAACGACTCCTATCAAACATAGATCTGCAAGTTGTCGCATTATGGGATTCACTCTCTCGTTGTTTGGAACCAATTCCTTTGATATTATTTGAATGTTTGGAATGTTGGCAAATACCGCATGGAAAGCATCCAACCACTTTTGTCTATACTTGCCCTCAGCGGTGCGACACAAATTGATTGCTATTGTCATTGGACCCAAGCAATTGGCAAGTGAGGACTGTATTGAAGGATTGTAAGAGAGGCCTTCTAACAAAATATGGTGAGAGTTTGTTAACCCATATTCAGTAATGGCTGTTTTGTATATATTGTCTTTACTAGACCCAGTTTGAACTACTGAATTTACATAAAGTGTTTCTTTCAATCTTAACTTATACCTATACATGTACATCAAAAAAGTTGATAAAGTTCCAACAGTTGCTTCTGCATCAGGTCCTTTCTCATGAAATATTGTAAAGCTTTGCAATTGTGACCAGATTCTCTAATTGAATCTTAGTGCTGTATTCCTTGTTATTCAACGATATTTTGGAGTCATCATTATACAAATCCTTAACAGAGCCCTTCTGATTTCTTCTTTGCCTTAAAATAGTGTGGTAAGTAAACAATTGAGCTGTAATATGTTGTTTTAGTCCAAAATTATTATTAATTAAATTCAATTTATTATTATTAAATGATTTAAACATAAAATGATTTTTTATTTATTTGATTGTTATAGTTCATAAGACTTTGTTCAACTGACTAAAAAAAATGACAACATGGATTCTATTACATTTCAATTTCTTTTCTTCCCTTGCCCTACACACCGTACACTCCGTACAGATTACTTATTTCATATTAACTAAATTAATGTCATCTAAACATATTGTTTATTTTAACACTCCCTCCTGTTTAGATTTGTGTTGTTTTTGATATGTTGAAACTGGCTTCGATCGAGAGCTTTTGTGAAAATATCAGCTAATTGCTCTTTGGTTTGGACGTAGGTTACATTAAAATCCTTGCCTAATGCGTTTTTGATAAAATGATACCGCACATCAATGTGTTTTGTTCTTTTGTGAGCCGTCTCATCTTCTATCATCTTTATAGCACTTTGATTGTCCAGCTTTAAGATAAACGGTTTCTTTCCCAATTTCAATTCTTCACAAAGTTTTCCCATGATTATTATTTCTTTGACTGCTTGGGATGCAGCTATATATTCAGCTTCAGCTGTTGATAACGCTACTACTGACTGTCGCCTAGTATACCAATCTATTGCTGTTCCATTTATTATCATTAAATATCCTGACGTTGATTTTCTTGTTTTTACATCTCCAGCAAAATCTGCATCACAATAAAACTGTATGTCTGCTCCCTCCGACCCTGATTTAAATTTTAAACCGTAGTCTTTTGTACCATTTAAATATCGGAATATCCGTTTTACTGCTTCCCAGTGGGATAAGTTTGGAGTTTCTACACATCGGCTTAATTTATTTACAGGAAATGTGATGTCTGGTCTGGACACAGATGATAAAAATAATAGGCTCCCAATTGCTTCGCGAAATGGACCATTGAAAGATTCACTTTCCTCATTATCCATATCCTTAGTTGGTCCAGGAGTATTAACTGATTTACAATCCTTCATATTGAACTTTTCTAAAAGTTTAATAATGTATGCCTCTTGTTTAACAAATATATCACCAGATGATTCCTTAATGATTTGCATTCCCAAGAATTGACTTAGGTTTTCTCTTGTTACTTGGAAATTATTCTCCAAATGTTTAAGAAAATTATTTATTGCTGTAAGATTTGATGATATAATTAAACCATCATCTACATAAATTATTAGATATAGTTTTTCAGAACCACTTCCCATAAAAATACAGAGATCATTTTCAGATTGCTTTAGGTTAAATTCTTTTATAACTTCAATGAATTTTTGATTCCAATTTCTCGGTGCTTGTTTTAATCCATAAATACATTTGTTCAAACGACATACCATCTTCAAATCCTGCAGGTTGATCCATGTATATCTCCTCATCCAAATTTCCGTTTAAAAATGCAGTCTTTATATCGAATTGAACCAAATGAAGGTTACACTGTGCAGCAATACTCAGAAGTAATCTGATACTTTTATATTGTGCTACTGGACTAAAAGTTTCTAAATAATCCCTGCCATACTTTTGACTACATCCTTTTGCAACTAGTCGTGCTCGATATTTATTATTTGATTTTATGCGAAATACCCATTTATTACTTATTGCTTTCTTTCCTTCTGGTAAATTAGTCAATTTCCATGTATGATTTATATTGAGAGCATTTATTTCTTCATTCATAGCTGTCTTCCACTTTTGATTTTTAATTGCGTCTGTGTATTCAATATCTTCGCATACTAACATACTCACATAATCATTATATCGAACTGGTGGCTTCAGAGTACTTCTTCTTCTCAACACTTGACCTTCCTCTTCTTCTTGTTGTTTTTCTTCACTTTCATCCGTTATAACATTTTGATCAGTTTTATTTTCAATTTTACTGATTTCTTGGGTTGTTTCAGGTTGCGTTAAATCTTGTGAGTTTTTCTCGATACTTATTATATTCTGTTGAGAAATATTTTCTTTGAAGATAACATCTCTACAAATGTCAATTTTATTTTTATCAGGAAAATATATACGGTATCCCTTCGTTTCTTCAGAGTATCCGATAAATATTCCTTTTTCACTTTTAAAATCCCATTTTCTTCGTTTATTTTTAGGTATATGTACAAATACCTCATTTCCAAAAATTTTAAAATTTTCAATACATGGCTTCTTTTTATGAATCAATTCGTAAGGTGTTTTATTGGGTATTGAGCTCTTACCCGTTCTGTTTAATACATAAACCACAGTATTTATTGCTTCTGCCCAGAATTGCTTTCCCAATTCTGTGTTATAAAGTATAGTTCGTGCAGCTTCAACCAATGTTCGCATTTCCCTCTCAGCTGCTCCATTCTGTTCAGGTGTATATGCTACCGTGAATTGATTTTTAATACCATATCGTTTTAACAAATTTTCTGTATTTTTGTTTTTAAATTCTGAACCATTATCAGATCTGATGATTTTAATATTTTCCCCAAATTGTACTTTAAATTTTTGTATGTATTCTACCAATTTTTCATAAACCTCTAATTTTTGTTTAAGATAATAAATTGTTTTATAATGACTAAAACCATCCTTCAGAAGTAGAAAATATCTAGAACCACCAATTGATAAATTTTCCATTGGCCCACAAACATCAGCATATATTATGTCACCTGGTTTTGTTAATATTGTACTTGATGTTTTGAAAGGTTGTCTGCATTGCTTTCCAAAAATACATGCTTGGCATTGGAAATTTTGATCACCAAATAAATTTAAACCATTAGCTTCCAATATTTGCTTGCAATATTGTTTATTTTGATGCACAAACATTTGATGCCATTGTTCTAATGATTTGCTTTTCTCATTTGTGTAATATACAGCAGAAGTTTTCCGAAATTTTAATAATAACTTAAATAAGTTTCCATCTCTGACACAGGATACTATTGTCTCATTTTTAAGTTTTATTTCACTTTTATTTTGTTTGGTAATCACCTCATATCCTTTATCTAACGCAGCACTTACTGAATATAGATTACACTTTAACTGTGGCACATAATATACATCCTGAATACTACCACTTATCCATTCATTATTTTTGAATATATTAACTGGAATTATTCCCATACCGATTGCTTCAAGTTTTGTTCCATCGCCTATTATGAACTGCTTTGAACTTTCAAATTTTTGATAATTACTAAACCAATTTTTATTTGAAGTCATGTGATGGCTGGCACCAGAATCCAAAATCCAATTAAAATCCACATCATCTTCCACACTCGACACCAACGCATAATCGTTTGTTTTCTTTCTGACTTCACTGCTTCTGTCATTTTTTTTTTTTAAACCAGCAATCCCGTTGCCAATGACCTCGCTTTTTGCAATAATGGCACACGTCATTTTTCTTGAAATTAGTTTTCCGATTATTTCTATTGTTTTGATATTTATTCACTTGCTTAGCTGTGAGCGCACCTTCCACTTCATGACTTTGCTGTCGATTGTATAGCCTCTCTTCTTCCGCAATCAATCTCGCTGTTAATGTATTTAACGTTTTATTATTTGTACTGTCCCAAGCTGAGTGAAAATGTTTGAAATCTTCCGGGAGGGTCATTAGAATTTTATTGATTAGCATATTCTCGCTAATTTCTTCCCCACACGTTCGAAGTTCATGACTAAGATTCTCAAGATCAGCCACATGACGAGCTACACCATCATTTTTATATATATAGGCATAAAATTTTTGTTGAAGGGAATGTACACTGGCTTCAGTTGATTTAGCATATAAGGCTTGAATGCGCAACCACATGTCAGAGGATGATTTACAGGCTATTAAGTGATTAATTACTTTTTCCATTACTGATGTAATTAATATATTTTGTGCTTTCATATCATCTTCATCCCATTTTGAAATTTCTTCCGGGGTTTTTCCTCGAACACGTGTTTTTTCTACCACATCATAAACTCCTTTTGATTTGAGTATGATAGTTATTTGGAATTTCCATGCTTGATAGTTTGCCCCATTTCCATCCAAGCTTATTGACCGTTTATATTCAAACAAATCCATCGTTTATTTATTTAAAAAAAATAATCAACCACATGTAATTACTTATCACAAAAAAAAATCGTTTATTATTAAATTTTTTTTTTTTTTTTATTTATTATATAACCTCAAAATCAACCATGTGTTTTTAATAAAATTTTTTTTAATGTTCTTTCTCACTTTATTTTAAATATATTATTTTAATAATAATATTTACAATTCTGGGCCCATAACCTGTTGTTTTAGTCCAAAATTATTATTAATTAAATTCAATTTATTATTATTAAATGATTTAAACATAAAATGATTTTTTATTTATTTGATTGTTATAGTTCATAAGACTTTGTTCAACTGACTAAAAAAAATGACAACATGGATTCTATTACATTTCAATTTCTTTTCTTCCCTTGCCCTACACACCGTACACTCCTACAGATTACTTATTTCATATTAACTAAATTAATGTCATCTAAACATATTGTTTATTTTAACATAATATTTGCTCCTTCATCTAAATCAGTGAAGCTAGTTCTATCATATTGGAAGCATCTTAACATGTAAAAGTACCAATGCATCAAACAAGCTAAAGCGCTATTCTTTTCATCTCTATTTGGTGGAGCTTTTGATCTTTTATTGTCTCCTATTGGCTCCCCTGTTATATCTACCATGGTAATCTTCCGTTTTTTGTCTGTTGCTTTCGTTTGTGCTGGAGCCGGATTGGACTTAGATGATGTGCTTTGACCCCTACTATCTTGAGCTTCTCCCATCTCGGTGTCTCCTTCTTTGCCGTCTAAAGCGCTCATTTTTGCTGTTTGGTTTCTTGTTTCCAGATCAAGCTGGATCCAGATCATTCCAATCAGCTAAATTCAAAAATCATCTACACTTCGGCTTTAAGATCATCGTCTAATTAAAATAAATTGTAAAATAATTTAGTTAGATAAAATAAATTAAATAAAAATAAAAAATTTAACCCTTACATAATAATATAACATAAATATAATAATTAATTATAATATTGATATACATATATAATAAGATCTAATTCTAAAACAAAAGAAAATAACGTGATATTTCTTTATAAATATAAATAATTAAATAATAAATATATTTTATATACTTTCTAACTAAATTATAATTAAAGAAAATAATATTTATGAATTATATTAATATACCATTATTACTATTAATTAATTAAGGTTGTGTTTGTGACATTTAATTTAATTATTTTTAAATTATTGAACAAATAATTTTTTAGCCAATGATTTTTTTTTTTACCAAGTATTAGTAGCTACATATTTGCAATTTAACTTTTCACTTTTGATGAACATGCAAAATTTTAATTTGACTGTATTTTTGCTCTAGTCCGTTCTATTAAATTATTAAATTATATTAGTTTTTTATGTTATTTTATCGAGTACTGAATTTTTAGGTTTGTTTTTAGTTTTTATTGTAGTTAGTCCTCGCAATTTTGGTTTTAATTTTTTAATGGCTGTTATTATTATTTGTGATTATAATCGATAATTACTTAGCGCTAAACAAATATTTTAAAAAAATATACACATTAAATAAATTAATAAATTTTTATTTTTTCAGAAGCAATTATTTTTAATACACTATGAGATTATTTAATTATTATTATTTTTTTGTTTTTACTTTGGTTTGATTAGATTTGCCAGTCGATAGTCGATTAATTATATGAATTCAGACAAAAAAAATATTGTTTTCTTACATAAATTCTTTTTCAATTTTATTATTTTTCTTTTATTTATTATTATTTTACATTTCTAAAATAGCTTATTATAAATTCAATTTAGTTGGAATTTTAATTTTTCTTTTCGACAGAGTTCTTTTATCAACATAATTTTTATTTGGTTGAAAAAAAAGCTCAAGGATTTGTACGATAGATGACAATATCATTAGATAATATTAAATACGATCGCGAAATAAATTTTAGTACCTCTTTTACTATACGCTTCATCCAAGAGGAATATTCTTAAAATAAACCATCTGGCCAGCGATCAAATCTGACAATGAGTTCACAGCATTTCTATTGAGATTTAATTTCATTTTTTCTTGCAGGCTTTACTACAATTTTCTTCCGAACTGACGTTTTGGTTTTAATCTCTCTGAATGAGTTGTTATTGTTATTCCTTAACAGCCTTGACATCAACAATTCTGATGGTGAAAAGAAGTTACTTTTAGAAGCAGTACAGAAATATTTAAATAAGTGTCTGTATCCTCTTTGAGGATCGGACGTAATGCTTTTCATCATTGAAAAAATTTATAAATTCTGTAATATTAATCCAAAAATATCACATAACTTTTCGTTTTATAAGTAAATAAATCGACAGCGACTTAATCATAAATCCGTTAAATTATGAGGAATGAGAGGGTGATTTTTGTTATTTTTCGGAAACTTCATACAAATATTACTATCGGTAATTTAATTACTATCGGAATTTTTACTATCTAAATTAACAAATGATTTAATTTCTTTATTTATTGTAAAGTTCAGTGTGAAAGAAAAACACATGGCTCTTTCTTGAGCAGTGTTCCAATTCGGACTCTCGTATATTCTTTATTTCGTGTTTCATTTTGCATTTATTGGTGTTAAACGATAACATTTTATATGTGTAACCCTATAAATATAATATTACAAGTTAACATACTTCACATCAAAACTTAACATACCGTTTCCATATGTTACATAAGTTACTGTGTCTGCCTTTTTATCTGACCAACCTGGCACTACGTTTTTAATAATTTCTCGACTACCTAGTGACTTCCTTAAGTTTCTCTAGTTTTGACTCTGTCAGTGATACATTTTGATAAATCAAGTTCATATGTATTTGTACTTTGCTATCTAAGTCATTATAATTTTCAGTATACCGACCAAATGGCGCAGTGGTCAAAGCTGCGGCGCTTGGATCGAGAGGTACCGGGTTCGAATCCCTATAGGGGCGGGGGGCATTCTGATTATGATTGGTGATGAAGATGAACACATCTATGATCCCCTATTGAGAGTGCAGAATCCATGGGCCGGACCTACCTACCTTTCACGTCAGCACTATCTATAGGTTGGCATGAAGCAATGTAATTTGCAGGTGGTTTATACAGAACGGCTCTACAGCCTTACGTCCCCGATTTTGTTACTACTGTTAATGGGTTAAACACGATACTAAATTAAAACACTTTTTATTTACTTTGTTTGACTAACACTGTATTCTTCTTCAAAATCTATTCTCTACTCCCCCCGTTTTCTTCTGTTTTACGTTTTTATACATTCTTTGCTATAAACCGCGCTCATGTGTTACAATCATGAACGCGTCTGCATGATTATTATAATGAGTGCGTTTAATACAATTCAACGACAAAATGATACTTATATAATTCAAATATTCAAATACAAAATAACCGTTTGTTACAAAATTCAAATTAGCTTAATTCGTTATAAATAATAATATTTAACGTAATATTTATACAATACAAAATATTCAAATATTCAAATACAAAATAAACTTGTCCGTTACAAAATACAAATTAGCTTAATTCATTACGATGGTCGTAACAACGTGGCCACCTTGAGTAACTCCGTTACTCAAAATATAACAATGGCGGCCGCTCCAACATCTCGGATAAGCTCCTGCCTTATTCAACTTCCTTGCTTCGTACTCCCTTGCTGACAAAGACTCTCCGTTACATCCAGCATTTGCTCGAGGACACTGGGAAAACCTCAGGAAAAAGACAAAAAAACCTAAGGAAAACCAGCATCGGATGCAGGAAGCCCCGACTCGTCTACTGGCAACAGGCACAACTGCGTGATCGGCCGCACTAATTCGCCCCTCTGAGTCTTAACTCGGCAGGTCCTCACCTTACCATCCCCTCCAGTGAAAGCTTCAATAATCCTAGCCATTAACCATTGACTAGGTGGTGTTATCTCATTCTTGATAAATACTAAGTCCCCAACTTCCAATGACCGTGTCTCATCCGCCCATTTATTACGACGTTGCTGTTCGGTGATATACTCCTGTGACCATCTTACCCAGAATTCCTGCTGTAATTTTTGTATTTTCTGCCATGAAGACAATCGATTTGGTGGTATCTCGGCTAATAATGTCTCGTACGGTGTGATGATTGGTTGACCGCACAAAAAATGACCAGGTGACAACGTTGACAAATCTGTGGGATCACCACTCATCGGCGTCAAGGGTCTCGAATTCAAACAAGCTGCTATCTTGGCCAACAGAGTGGCCAGCTCCTCGAACGTATACAATTGTGCTCCTCCCACTCTTTTTAGGTGATGCTTTACTGATTTGACAGCCGCCTCCCACAGACCGCCATGATGCGGTGCATGTGGAGGGTTATAGTGTCACTGTGTTCAATTCTTGAAAATTTTCAGCCGTGAACTGCGTTCCATTGTCCGATACCAATTTATCCGGTATACCGTAACGAGAAAATAAGTATGATAAACACTTAATCGCAAAATCTGAAGTTGGGCTTCGAGTATAGTTTACTTCGACCCACTTACTGTATGCATCCACCATAATAAAAAAATAGGTATTTCTTATGGGCCCCGCAAAATCTACGTGAACACGTTTAAATGGACCTTCCGGTATCGCCCATGGTATTACTGTCGTTTTTGGTGGATTAGGTAATGTTGCAATGCAGCCTCACAACCTTTAAATAACTGTTCAATTTGGCTATCCAACTTTGGCCACCAAATATATGATCTTAATTAATAAGGACTTGGTCTTTACTATGCCTAAATGTGTGACATGCACCTGTTGCAGTAATTCATTTCGCAACGATGTCGGTATAACCACTCTATAACCCCACATTCAAATTTCGCTCTCAACCCCCAATTCTTCTTTCTTAATCATAAACGGTCTAAACTTTTCCTTATCTAATTCGTGGAGTTTGCCTTCATTTACTGCCTTAATAACTGCCAATAAAGTTTCATCTTTAGCTGTCTCTTCTCTTACCCTATTTACATCTATCGGAATATTTTTATTTTTTCCTGCTAACGCTAAATACTTAATATTTAATGATTCGTCCCCCTCAGATTTACACGGAGGACGTGAAATACAATCGGCCCAATTTTTTTCTGAATTCACATGTCGTATTGTATAATTGAAACAAGAGAGATGAAACGCCCATCTTTGTAGTCTTCCTGAAGACATTTGCGGTATCCCTCGTTTCTCTCCGAAAATTGCCAGTAAAGGCTTATGGTCCGTGACCAAAACGAAATGTTTTCCGATCAAATATTGAAAAAGCTATTTTGTTCCGAAAATTATGGCCAAACCTTCTTTCTCGATTACACTGTACTTTTTTCGGTTTCCGATAATGTTCGCGAAGCGAATTCTATAGGTCTTTCATCCCCATTGGGAAACTTATGTGCTAATACAGCACCTAGACCTACGTTTGAGGCATCACACGTCAATATTAACGGAAGCTCAGGATCAAATTTAACTAAAACTTTGTCCGAAACTATTTCCTTTTTTATCAGATCGAACGCTTTCTGGCATTCTTCTGATCATACAAGTTGGCCCCCTTCTTAATTAATCCATATATGGGTGACATCATTGTTGCACAATCTTTTATAAGCTTTCCAAAATAATTTACCAGGCCCGCGAAAGCCCTTACTTCCGTAATATTTTTTGGAATTTCGAAACTTAAAATTGCCTCGTTTTTATTATTTCTAAAAATATCCTCATTTGAAATTGTATACCCCAAATAGGTTATTTTATCTTTCGCAAATTCACATTTCCTATAATTTAATTTTAAACCTGAATCTTCTAATCGCTCTAGAACTAATCTCAATCTCTGATTGTGAACTTTCATATTAGGTGCTGATATCAAGAAATCATCTAAAAAATTAGTTACCCCTGGTATGTCCCCTATAACAAATCAATCTCTCGCTGGCATATTCCCGTAGCCGGTTTTACCCCGTATGGTAACCTATTTACTCTAAAATTCCCGACATGTGTACTCCACGTTACTATTGGGTGTATGCATTAAAAACCGGAATTTGATACTAGATGTCATTACTTGTTTATGCGTTATAGTACATCATGGACATATATGTCATTTGAAAGCCTTATTCAATACCTATCAAAATCAGCTAAAAGTTTTTGTTTTGATTGTGCACATCCAACCGATTTCAACGATGGAAAATTTATCAAATTTGCGAAAAAACAGCATTTGCGGGAAGTTTTGTTGAGTCACTTTTTCGCAAACAAAACTGCAGCTGAAAGTCATCGTTTGCTCTTGGATTTGTATGGTGAGCATGCTCTTGCAAAAACACAGTGCTTTGAGTGGTTTAGTCGCTTCAAAAGTGGTGATTTTGACATCAAGGACAAAGAGTGTCCTGGTCAGCCGAAAAAATTTGAGAATGAAGAATTGGAGGCATTACTCGATCAAGATTCATGCCAAACGCAAGAAGAACTTGTAGAATCATTGGAAGTTGATCAAGTAACAATTTCCAGACGTTTGAAAGCCTTGGGATTCATCCAAAAGATGGGAAATTGGGTGCCATACGAGTTGAAGCCCAGAGACGTGGAAAGACGATTTTGCATGTCCGAAATGCTGCTCGAGCGCCACAAAAAGAAGTCGTTTTTGCATCGTATTGTCACTGGCGATGAAAAATGGATCTGTTACGATAATCCCAAGTGCAAAAAAGCGTATGTCAAGAAAGGCGAGGCCGGCCCATCGACACCAAAGCCGAATATTCACGGGGCCAAGGTCATGCTGTGCATTTGGTGGGACCAGCTAGATGTGATCCACTATGAGCTTCTGCCAAGTGGCCAAACCATTAATGCCCAACTCTATCGTCAATAATTGATCTGATTGAAGCAGAAAATCCAGGCAGAGCGGCCAACGTATGCGACCAGACACGAGTCAATCATTTTCCACCACGATAACGCTCGGCCATATATTGCGGCGCCGGTCAAAAATTACCTGGAGAATAACGGATGGGAAATTCTGCCTCACCCGCCTTATAGCCCAGATCTTGCTCCTTCCGACTACCACCTATTTCGATCCATGCAGAATGCCCTATCAGGAATACGCTTCACGCCTTCAGTTCAAGGTATCGAAAATTGGCTCGATTTGTTGTTGGCCACCAAGCCGGCGCAGTTTTTCTGGGATGGAATCCATAAATTGCCAGAAAGATGGGAAAAAGTAGTGGGTAGCGATGGGCAATACTTTGAATAAAAAATCTTGTAACATTTTTCCATAATAAAGGCTCAAATTTCATAAAAAATTCCGGTTTTTAATGCGTATACCCAATAAATCTTTTGATACCTCATCTAATTCTAACTGGTTATATGCCCTTGACAAATCTAACTTCGAAAAAATGTTGCCCTCTCGATGCTTGAATAACACATCTTCAATTCTCGGCAATGGATAATTCGTTTCCCTTAAAAATTTATTCACATTTATTCACTGTCACCTTATAGTCGGCACATATCCTAACACTTCCATCCTCTTTTAAAATCGGCACAAGCGGTGTACCACAATCTGTGGTTTCCACCTTTTCTATAATCCCTTCTTGGACTAAACTCTCTAATTGCCTTTCTATGTCTTTTAGAAAAGCAAATGGTACTTTTTTCTCGCTTTCACAAATACCGGTCCTACCTCCTTTGCCATATCTAAACCTACCTTCACATTTTTTAATTTACCGATATTCTCGCTGACAAACCTTTATGCCTCACCAGAATCTGATTTACACTATCTTTATCGCTTGACAATTGGTTAATATTTATTTGTTTAATCGCGAATTCATGAAAAAAAATCTCGTCCGATTATCGCCCCTTCTGCCCCTTCAATTACTAAAAAGTTAAATTTTTTTTGTTATATTATTATAACAAAAAAGGGGGGGGGCTACACGAACCTAACACCACTAAAGTATTACCACCATATCCTTTTACTGATATATTTTCCACTTTCCACCACTCCAATTTAATATTTTTAAAATAAACACAAAATATTTTTGCCGGAATGGCTGAAACTGATGCACCTGAATCAATTTGAAATTTTAAACCTTTATCATAAATATTTAAAGTTATTTCCATCGCATTACTACAATATTATTGGAAAAATTAGCAAAAATCTCATTAGGTTCATTACTAAAACTATTATTACTATTATCTACGTTATCTGACACTTCGTCATAAATTTGACCATCTACTGTATTGATACTATTTGCTTTTATGTTCATCCCTTCTTTTACACTATTTAATTCCGTATTAAACGCTTTATGCTGCGATTGCACTTTATTTTGACATGCCCTATTTATATGACCTCGATTACCACACATACTACAATAACTATCTCTAAATTTACAATTATTGCCTAAATGATTAGTGTATCCACAATGAATACAAGGGTTAAATGTTACAGCGTTTGAAGATTTATTATAACTAGGATAATTAAAATTATTATACCTTTTAAAACTGCTCGTCTCCGGTTTGGTGTTGTTCCCGTATCGATTTGGGTTCTCTCTCATAGCATTTTCTTGCTGCCTCCTTCCCGCGACCACATTAATACAGTCACTTTCCATGGCCACTTTATTTTGTCTCAGCTCGTATTTTTTTGTAATTTCCAGGGCCTTCTTTAAATCCAGGGCCGCATTTTCTTCACACAGGCGGTCGAATACTTTGCCTTCCATTCCTGTTACAAATTTGTCTTTCAACAGCTCATCTAAACGTTCACCAAACTCGCAATTTGTTGCTATCCCTCTTAATCGCAATATAAAATCCTGGCCACTTTCACTCGATAATTTTACCGCTTCGTAAGACTTTTTTTTCTCTTGGAACAAAATTACTGGTGGGATGAAATGAGTCTCTAACATTGTACATAACTCCGTGTACGTCAAATCACCTGGGTCTTTTGGACTACATAACCTATATAACAAGTTGTACGTGCGACCCCCACAATAACTCGACAATGCATTTTTCTTTTTTTCCACATCTTCCATCCCAAAAGTATTAAAAAATTGCTCCAACCTGCCCTTGTATATTCTCCAATTATCCTTTTCATGGTCAAAAGGCGGCATACTGCCCCATAAACATTTTTCACATGCTATATTTTTTTTATTTGGTTGAAATTCTTCCACTTAGTTTCTTTTTTTTTTTATTTAAACACAATTATTTCACACAAGTATTTTTAATTTTGTTTTAACAATCGGATCCTATCCTATTCTCGTCGCCAATGTTGTGTTTTTGGTTTAATAAAACTCGATGATTTAAGATTAGTTAACCTTTATGTTGTGTCTTTGATTAACAACATACAATATATTTTATTAATAAATCAAACTTTATTACATATTTCTGTACTTGCTACGTTAATACAATGTTGTTCTCTCTGGAATCCTCGAACAATAATCCATGATAATTAAACTAGAGAGAGACAGATAACTGACTGAGATGACAATAGTTGCAGGGTTTGCCAACATCTCCCTCTAATTTAATTCAAATCCTTCCAGTCGTCGAGGAATTCTTCGTTCTCTAAATGGTCGGCGAACTGGAGTAGCTGAATGTTGCTCATTGTCTTGTTGCACGTCAACCGCGCCTTCATGTAAATGTTCACTCTGAAAATCTGGAACTGTATCCGCTGGAAACTCAGCTAGAAGCGTGTCAAGTGGTAATTCATATCCTGACTCAGATGAGGCTGACGGTTTTTGAACCGGTCGATATCGCATTTGATTTGCGTGTGAACGAACAATTCTGTTAGAGTTTTTTAACTGGACGCGATACATCACGTTTCCCAATCGTTCCTTGATAATTGCGGATTGCCAGCGATACTTGTTGTTGTAGTACACTTTGACATCGACTGAGTCATCAACATTGAACTGTCGATTCTTAGCGCTATGTTGCTTGTTGAATTGTTCATTTTGTTTCTGCTTACGATCATCGTGATTAATCCTTGGATGTTCAGATGGTTTTAACAGATCGAACGTTGTTCGCATTGTCCGTCCGAGCATGATCTCGGCTGGTGATTTTTGTAATGGTGTGTTAGGATTCAACGTTGAGCGATATGTAACCAAGAATATTTGTAGAGCTTCCTCGATACCTCCTTCCCTTTGATTTTTTTTTAGCGATCTCTTGAGTGTATCGACGAAACGTTCCGCCTGTCCATTTGATTGTGGGTGGAATGGTGCGGTACGCATGTGTCCAATGCCGTTTGACTCACAAAACTCTTTAAATTGTCGTGAAACAAACTGAGTCCCGTTGTCCGACACGATGGTTTTTGGAATACCAAAACGAGAAAATGTTTCCTCCAACATTTGTATAGTTTTTGTTGAAGTTGTTGTTTGCGACAGAAAAACTTCCGGCCACTTTGAATATGCATCGATTATTACGAGGAAGAAATACCCGTTAATGGGTCCGGCGTAGTCCATGTGAATTCGCTGCCAAGGACCATCAGGCACTTCCCATGTGAAATGATATATTTATTTTTAGATATTGGTTATTTGTAGTTAATTATTATTATAGCCAAGGGTGAAGAGTGGCCTACGCTTCTTAACGCAATTTCTTGCGTCGACTAAAGCGCCTATTTGGCCCTCGCCATTTACCCACCTTATATTGCAAAGTTAATTGCAACTTGGTTTCAGCGGGGTGGCTCCTTGTTTTTAGAAGAAACTAATTAATTTAGTTGATCACTCAACTAGATCCAAATATATTCTTTTTTTTGTTTACAAAATTTTACAGTTTATATACTTAAATTTAATGTGTAATTTATTCTCTGATCGAAATTTACTTTACTTATTAATTTGTTTAATTGACAAAATTATATTCAATATTAAAATATTCGATCAGCGCATTTATAATTTATTACACTAACAATTGTATTTGCACGCGTTTAATTTTATTACATTGATTACAACAATAACATCTTTGTACACCCGCTTATTGAAATAAAAATGTATGATTATATTTCAACATTGCTGATTCAAATTTTACTATCACTAATTACACTAACAAATAATATACTACTTATATTTCCCATTTACAAACGATTGGAATGCGTTTGTTTGTTTACTATATGAAATGAGAAATGTAATATGTCATTACACATGATTCGAGAAAGGTTTTCGGTGGTGATTTAGCTGCACTCGCGCATTGATTACAGGCGCGAACCATCTCTTCGATCTGCTGATCAAGACCATGCCAGTATACATAGCTTCGAGAGATCGACTTCATCCGCTGCATTCCCTGATGTCCTTTGTGACGTTGTTGAAGAATACGTCGCTGAAAATTTTCTGGGATAACAAGGCGATCACCGTACATGAGACAACCATTCGCTATTGAAAGTGCTTCTCGACGATGATAAAATTGTTTCACCTCAGTATCTTGAATTTGCTTGAATGAAGCAGGCCAGCCATTGTTGACGTGTTGAATAACTGTTTGGAGAACTGCTGACTTTTCCGTTGATTGCTGTATCATGTTGTGTGTTACGGGCAAATGATGAAAAATTTCGTGTTGTACTGATTGAAAATCATCGTCCGCTTGAATTGACGCTATCACAAATTCTTCGTCTGGTTTGACGTGAGAGTTGATCAGTCGTGAAAGAACATCTGCGTATCCGAAACTGTTTGTGGACACGTACTCGATGTTGAAATCGTACATGAGTAGTGTGAGTGCCCATCTCTGAAGTCTATTCGCTGTGTATACCGGGATACCTTTCTTCGATCCGAAAATTGACAACAATGGTTTGTGATCCGTTTGAAGTAAGAACTTTCGACCAAATACCAATTTGTGAAATTTAGTCACAGCAAAAACCAAAGCATAGGCTTCTTTTTCGATCTGACTATAATTTTGTTCGGCTTTGTTCAAGGTCTTTGAAACGTGGTAAACTGCTTTGACGGATTTGTTAGGAAACCGATGATAAATACAACCTCCGATGCCAGTGCTGGATGCGTCAGCTGCTACTATGATCTCAAGGCTTGGATCAAATTGAGTAAGCAGCAGATCGGACTTTAAAATGTTTTTGAAACTATCAAATGCCCTCTGACAATCTGGTGTCCAATTCCATGAAACATTTTGTTCCAGCAGCATGTCGAGTGGCCGACGCAGTTGATGCATTTCTCTCACGAATTTACCGTAATAATTTATAGCACCCAAATATGAACGTAGGGTTGCTACATCTGTCGGTGGTGGCATGTTCGTAACTGCTTCCACTTTACCTGGATCTGGGCGCAGACCATCCTTGTCAATGACGTGACCCAGGTAGCGAATCGATCTCATTGCGAATTTGCATTTTTCGAGTTTTAGGCTGAATCCGAAATCTTGTATTCGCTTGAGTGCGCGTGTCAGATTCTGATTGTGATTCAACTTGTCTGTGCCGGAGACGATAATGTCGTCCATGTAGGCAGCAACTCCCTCCAAATCATCAACCATATTTGCCATAATTTGTTGAAATGCACCCGGTGCCGACTTCACGCCGGGGGGCAAGCGGTTAAATCGAAAAAGTCCTCGATGAGTTGTGATTGTGAGTAACTTTCGAGATTCTTCTTCGATCTCCACTTGAAGAAACGCGTCGGAGAGGTCTATGTGACTGAAGACTGTTCCGTTCACGATTTTTGCGAAGATCTCTTGAGGAATTGGTAATGGATATAGATTTGGTTCCAAACTGTTGTTTAGACCGGTTGAATAATCTGCACATATCCTGACGTTTCCTTCTTTTTTCTTCACAACGACTATCGGCGCGGCCCAATCAGAGTATACGACTGGAGTAATGATGCTCAAATTCTGAAGACGTGTGAGTTCCTCATCAATGAGTAGCAGTGCCGCAAAAGCCACTGGTCGTTTTGCACGAAAAACTGGTTTCACATCAGGCTTTAGATGTAATGTGACTTTCGTCTTTGTACAGAGACCCAGCTTACCCGAAAACAAATCAGGGAACAATGATTTTACATCTAAACTTGGTGCGTCTTCGGCGGTAATGTGATTGCATACCACGCTAAGTGGCACGTCCCACAGATTGAATTTGTCCATGAAATCAATCCCGAAGATGTTGATGTCTGACGCGACGTAAATTAGTCCTGATTTTACGACATTTTTAAAGCTGATGTCGCCTTCAAATTGTGCTGTGATCTTGAGTTTGCTTTTGTCTGCGGTCCGTGCTCCGAAATTTGGTTTTGACAAACGGGGCTTCCCGATGCGTTCCCACATCGACTCGGAAATGATTGTGATGTCTGATCCACTGTCCATTTGAAGGTTAATTTCGACGCCGTTAATGAGTACCGCGATAAATTTGCGCTTATTGGCAAATCCACCCATGCTGTTAACAATTGAAATTTCTTTAACACTTGGATTATCTTTTGGAATGTATTTTGTTTTGGAACTTATCTGTTTTTGTTGTGCTTTTTCAGGAAAGCACCCGCAGTAACCCTCCTTGTGTCTAGTTCTCCTACAATTTTGACATTTGTGACTTTTGAATGAGCAGTCTGCCGAAAAATGCATGCCTCCGCATGACCAACAAGGTGTTCTTGGAGTTTTTGCTGGATTATTGTTGGATAGATTGTTGTCTCCTGCGTACTGCGTTTTGTTGTACGTTTCTTCACTTTTTCTGTGTGCTAGACCAAATTGACGGCTGGTGACTTCTCTTGCTGGTGTTTCTCAACCAACCTAACATCAGACCTGAGATTAATGAGAGTCTGACATTCTGCAATCATTTTGTCGATACCATTGATTTGTTCGTCTTTTGTGTTCATTTTTGATAGGAGCCGTGTACGCACTTCCTTATCGCGACTCGAGCGAAGACCAATGATGAATATCAAGCTTTTGAACTGATCACTTGAAAGATTGGACAATTCGAAACTTTCACATAACTTGTTGACTTTACTCCCGTATGACACAAAATCCTCACCGTCATTTTTTTCGAACTGTAGACACTCATATCGTCGGTGAAATAGAGATTTCTGTGGCCCGAACAGCTCTGTAAGTTTTTGAACCGTCTCGGCAAATGAAAAATCTTTTGGTGTCTTGGGCAGAATCAGATTCGAATATTTTTCATAGTTCGACGTGTGCAGTTTCATGAGAAGAAGTCTCACTTTCGCTGAGTCGTCGAGATTCTTGGCATCTTCTTTGAATAATTCTGCGAATCTACTGTACCACGCCTCGAAGAAAACACGCGAATCAGCATCGTAACAAAACTCTGTGATTTGTGATGAAAGCATAGACAAATTACTTTAGAAGATAAACAACTTTGGTATTAACCTCTTACCTATAAATTAAAGTATTATATTTTTTCGAACAGTTTGGAGGAAGATTGAACGAAAGGAATATATGTTTTATCTCTTTTCGTCATAAACTTTCCTACTGATCAATGAACGTGAATGACGAAAAGAAATAAACATATTCTCTATACTCCTTTTATTAAGCAATTAGTTTTGATAGCTGTAGTTTTTTACTTTCCTATATCAAAATAACATAGTCTCTCTCCCTTTACATTATGTTACAACCATATTCAAATGTGGAACAGATATATGTACTTCGATATTTTTATTGTTTAAAAAATATGTAAACAGAAAATATTAAAACTCAACACACATACATATACATATTTCAAAACAAAATTTACAGAAAAACCTAAACCTAAAAAAGAATGAAAAATAAAGGAATTACATTTACCTTTAAGAACAAACTAATTTCTCTGCCTAGTGCAATTGTTGTTGTAAATTTCTCAACAAAATACGCTAAATATTTGTTCTTCATTCGTGATATTCGAGATAAATATTTGAAAACAATGAACCGCCTGGGCTTTACATAAACAAGTCAGTGTAATGTAATTAATAATTTAATTTATTTAGTTTTAATGTTATAATTTAATTAATTTTAAATAATTATAATAAAACAAAAATTTAATTCAAAATTAATATTTAATTACTCAAAAGGTTTAATTTTCTTGAAGCTGCTGGTGTATTTTTACGTATCCCTTTAGAAACAACTAGCCATTTGCAATTTTTGCGAAGCAAAACCAATAAAAGAAAATAAACTAATTTATGAAAATGCTCATAGCAAAGGTAGTTTTGATCTGGCATAAATGACACAAATTTTGAATTTAGTTTTTCGAAATTAAATTTTGTCACTTCTTCCAATATATTATTCACATGACTTTTTTTATTAAAAATTTTTTCAAATATTTGTACCAAAAATGTAGCTATTTCAAACCACTCATCCGTTGGCGCTTTTAGAAATCCGAAGTTGGAGCTATCTTTCCTGAAATTTTTTTCATGAATATACACTTCATTCGCATAAATTACTGTGTCAGGTTTCAATAATTTTGCGATAAATTTGTCGCAATCAATTTCTTCGCGTATACAATAGCCAGCAAAATACGCTATTTCATTGGAAGTTAATTGGGTGAATTTCGTTGTGGTGTTAGGCAGTAGAACAATCGCCTCTGATGAATGAATGATGATAATTTTATTTGTCAAAGACACTTCTTAAAAGAACACGTCGGTGTACATAAATTAACAAGAAACGCAGTACCTGTTTTAAATCTAACTAAAAGTTGTAAAAATAGTGAAGAGGAATGTAACGTGCAAATATCCAAATTTGGTGAACAAATGGATGATACTTCCATATGTACAACGAAAAATCAGGTATCGATTGACCAGGACCTTAACTTACAAAATTCTGAAGCTGCTGAGAAAATGGATATACATTCTTTAGCCCACGCTTCCATAATTTCAACCGATTGTACATCAAAACATGTTCAAACTGATCCAGTGGACGAAGAAGTGGAATTTTTAAATCTTATAAATACTGTGAACTGTTTTCATTGTGAAGTGGCGAATGAGGAAAAACAATTCTGCAATAAGTGTAAATAACATCGGAAAGACACTTTTTTGTATAAAAAAAAATATGAAGAAGCAAAAAAGAAAATCAATAAATTGAAGGCAACTTACCGTAAGTTGAAAAGGAATTTTAGTAATTTAAAATCAAAATGTGATAAAATTAAAAATATTACTATTGATGAAACAATCGACCAACTAATTTCTGTAAATGTCGCAAGTAAAAATGTCTGCAAACTTCTGTTGAAAGAAGACTACTATTATACAGATAGTGAAAAAGCGTTTGCACAATGTTTATTTTATAAGTCAGCCTCAACTTATAAATATTTAAAAAATACGTTTGAGTTGAAACTACCATCGGTTTCATCAATCTACAATTGGTCGCCAATTAACTATATTTCACCCGGAACAAACGACGTTTTGTTGCATCAGCTGAAACATTTATTTCAAAATATGCCAGATTCATCCCGGTTATGAGTATAAAGTTTCGACGAAATTCAAATTAAGAAAGACTTAACGGTATACCTCGTAACTGATAAAGTCGAGGGCTATTGTGATAACGGCAGTCAGAGGTCGAATCAACTAGCTACTTCAGCTATGTTTTTTATTTTACGTGGTTTGGTAGGCAGTTGGAAGCACATAATAAATTACGTTCTAATTAATAACTCCATCAACGTTAAGGAGCTAGGACAATTAATTGTAAATAACATCAAATTATGTCAAGAGGTTCTAAATTTACAAGTCGTGATGCTGACGTGTGATCAAGCTGCAACAAACGTGGCCGTTTACAAATATTTTGAGGTAGGACCAGAAAAACCGTATATTACTGCTAATGAAAGACAAATTTATGTGCAATATGATCCACCGCATTTACTTAAATCATTTAGAAATGCATTATTCAACACAAATTTATGCATTCTGATTTTGGTACAAGTGATTTTAATATTGTTTATACGACCATGACAAAAATCAAAATGTGAAACTGTTGCCGAAATTAACAAAAAACCACATGGAACCCAAGAGTTTTCAGAAAATGAGTGTGTAATTGGCCGTACAAGTTTTGAGTAACACCGTTTCATGTGCAATACGTACACAGCGCTGAAAACAATGCCATCCATTTTTGACAATTACTCGTATATGGAGCACGTGATACCGACAGCAAACATCATAGAACGATTCAACAACATTTTCGATTGTCTGAACTGTCGCAATTTTTCATCAAAAAATCCATTTGAGAAGCCGCTTAGTATAAAAACCATATAGAACACAGCTTGGTATTTTTAAAAAAATTAAAAATTTTATCAAAAAACGAAAATTATTTTAAGTTAATAAAAGGGCTTGAATTAACGATAAGTGCCCAATTAGCGCTGATAAATCATTTAAATTCTACCTTTAATGTAGAATTTATACTTACCGAAAAAACCAATCAGGACGCTCTGGAGAATTTTTTCGGCATTAAGAGGCAAAGATGGCTTTAATTATGTGCCGTCGAGCTACCAGATCGGGGTACATTTTGACAACATTGTGGTTGCGAAAGTTTTGTTTCATTCCATACATTCTAACTGTTTACCTGACGATGAATTAAATTTAAAGCTAAATTGGAAACAATTCAAGGATGAATATAAAAAAAGCATCAAATATCAGGATTCGCAAGAAATTGATTCATCAGAGGCGAATGTTCTACTGCCTAACACCACAACGAAATTCACCCAATTAACTTCCAATGCAATAGCGACAAATGTATCGCAAAATTATTGAAATCTGACACAGTAATTTATGCGAATGAAGTGTATATTCATGAAAAAAATTTCAGGAAAGATAGCTCCAACTTCGGATTTCTAAAAGCGCCAACGGATGAGTGGTTTGAAATAGCTACATTTTTGGTACAAATATTTGAAAAAATTTTTAATAAAAAAAGTCATGTGAATAATATATTGGAAGAAGTGACAAAATTTAATTTCGAAAAACTAAATTCAAAATTTGTGTCATTTATGCCAGATCAAAACTACCTTTGCTATGAGCATTTTCATAAATTAGTTTATTTTCTTTTATTGGTTTTGCTTCGCAAAAATTGCAAATGGCTAGTTGTTTCTAAAGGGATACGTAAAAATACACCAGCAGCTTCAAGAAAATTAAACCTTTTGAGTAATTAAATATTAATTTTGAATTAAATTTTTGTTTTATTATAATTATTTAAAATTAATTAAATTATAACATTAAAACTAAATAAATTAAATTATTAATTACATTACACTGACTTGTTTATGTAAAGCCCAGGCGGTTCATTGTTTTCAAATATTTATCTCGAATATCACGAATGAAGAACAAATATTTAGCGTATTTTGTTGAGAAATTTACAACAACAATTGCACTAGGCAGAGAAATTAGTTTGTTCTTAAAGGTAAATGTAATTCCTTTATTTTTCATTCTTTTTTAGGTTTAGGTTTTTCTGTAAATTTTGTTTTGAAATATGTATATGTATGTGTGTTGAGTTTTAATATTTTCTGTTTACATATTTTTTAAACAATAAAAATATCGAAGTACATATATCTGTACCACATTTGAATATGGTTGTAACATAATGTAAAGGGAGAGAGACTATGTTATTTTGATATAGGAAAGTAAAAACTACAGCTATCAAAACTAATTGCTTAATAAAAGGAGTATAGAGAATATGTTTATTTCTTTTCGTCATTCACGTTCATTGATCAGTAGGAAAGTTTATGACGAAAAGAGATAAAACATATATTCCTTTCGTTCAATCTTCCTCCAAACTGTTCGAAAAAATATAATACTTTAATTTATAGGTAACAGGTTAATACCAAAGTTGTTTATCTTCTAAAGTAATTTGTCTATGATGAAAGGTTGAATGCCGAATTTGAGGTTATGTTGGCTGCTGTATTTTCATCACCAATTAACTGTGTCAAATGATTGATAGCAGCACTCTGGTTTTGCAAAATCTTGTTTAATGCTTCCAAATACTTTGGATCCATCGCTGATTCTTTTTTCGTTTCTTTTTGGTGTCACAATAGATTTTTTCTTTGCCGCCACGTTGAGCAAAAAAAAATGCGTTTTCCTTTTTTTTTTTTTTTATTTATTTATTTCGCACTTTGAAATGTTGTTCACGAAAAAAAAAAATTCTTTATCCTCGTCGCCACATATATGTTGTGTCTTTGATTAACAACATACAATATATTTTATTAATAAATCAAACTTTATTACATATTTCTGTACTTGCTACGTTAATACAATGTTGTTCTCTCTGGAATCCTCGAACAATAATCCATGATAATTAAACTAGAGAGAGACAGATAACTGACTGAGATGACAATAGTTGCAGGGTTTGCCAACACTTTACATGTTTCTTTATTATTAATTTTATTTATACATGTGACGTTGTACATGTAGTCAACGAAACGTATGAAAAGGAAGTGCTTGTGGTGTCGCTACAGTCGCTTTTCCAATCCCTCATTGGTGTTACCGACATAGAAATATATTATATTATATAGAATGAGTATAACCAAACGTGAAGCGTGACAATTTTTGAGAAAAAAAGAGAAAGAAAGAGAAATGCCATAGGCGTAGATAAAATTCTAAAAAAGGTATTGGAATGAAGTTGCCGATTTAAACGTGTATCAAACTCGTATTTAAAGCCGATGATTACAACTCGTTATTAATTTATTTTAATGATTGATTTTAAAATCTCCTGAAATTTTCGATAAAATGAAATATTTTCCAGGATTTAAATTTTTTTTACATTATAATGGCAAAATCATTTACATAAATATTTGCCGTTACTTACATACAATAGAAAAAAAATGCAATACAAATCTTTTTAGTTTTTATCTTTTATTTACTTTGTCATGCTAATAAACTAGGTGTACTCATTTCCACACCTCCCAAGAGGAAGAGTACGTGGTGCGTTTTTTTTAAAGTGGTATCCCCAGTAGGCCTAATCCACAAGCTACAGAGTTCAATTAAGTTACATTCCTTGAAAATGTAATAAGGAAACAAATCTGTTACGTTTAGTAAGCTTTTTAGACTTTTCGTTACAAAAATAATTCAATCGAATATCATAATATTTTTCTATAATAGACTGAGATAATAAATGTAAATGTTCTTGAGAATGATTGTATTGATCCTGATCGTTATCAATAAATAAGTTTTCATCTAAAAGGTTCTGTAGAACATTGTAACATACCTTTTTATAGAACTTAATGTTAGATTGCAATTGTGTCATGTTCCTATAATCGGCAATGGCCAGTTCTCGTTTTAATACTGCCTCAGTATATTTGCAAATTTTCTATACCGAGGGCGAAGGCGTGATAAGACCACCTTTATTTTTTAAATTTATAAGGGAAGCGCGGATATTTGTTTGTTGTAATAATTTACAACAATCCTCACAATTCAATTTTTTAAATAAATAACGAACTATAAATCCCCCAATGTATTCAATAACATTAAATGAAAACTCACTTAAGATAATAGGATATCCAAGAAAAAGATCGTCGTCATATAAAGTGGGGTCTTTTTTATCGGAATATGCTGAAACTGGTTCCATATCCATTGATGAAGAACAATCGAGCATAGCAGACCGATTTATAGAACTATTAATAAGACTATCGGAATTACCATTTGAAACATTTAAGATTGAAATCTCGGTTTGCGGAATGCAATTGCCTATAGACGCGTTGCTTAGTTGAACATGGGTTAAAATGCGCTTGTATGATGTCATGAACTGCTTTAGAGTTGGATTCGAATTTCTTCCTAATCTTGATCGAATTATAGAAAAGAATAGTTCAACATGGTCTTGGCTTAACTTATAAAAGGAAATGTATTTTAATCTCTTAGTGAGCAAATAATCATCATGGAGAACTTGTATATTATTAAGACATCCTATTATACCAACAAATCCTGTTTTAGACTTTGAATAAATTATTTTATTGCCATCGGATAAAATTTTTAATTCGGAAAGATATTCTATTGCAGTTTTAATATTATTTTGAACAAAGGTAAAATTACTAGTAGTAATTGGTTTTTTAAATCCGTAATCTTTAAATGTCTTACTATTTAAAATATCAAATGAATTATTTAAAGTTCTAATAAATTTTATAGTGGCACCTCACCCTTCAAATTTCTTCAATTTTAATATGCTATCACAATATTCTAAGGCATTTGCAACGGAATTGCTTAAAGTTTGAACCGCTAAATTTACTTTCATTTTCTGGTTGATAAAATAAATATGGGCTTTACGTAATTTATTTCCTAGGTGGAAACCTTCCTCTTCTTGAATTTTATGTAATTCCTCCAAGTATCTCCATGATATCATATTGCCTTCACTATCGATAAATGGGCCTTTACTGAACAATATATTCCTAAAAATCAATTTAAACATGTGACATGGGTCAAAGAAAACAAGAAATTTGTGAGGAACTTGTTGTAATTGAAAAGTCAGGTTCATATTCGGAATAGAAACATCACAACCTAGTTCACGAACTAAAGTAAAATTGGTAGACAAACCATCGAAGGTTACTCCAATTGTTATAATACCGATATCGTATAACAAGCGCAGGCAACATTCGATCATGTTTCGTTTTTGATGTGATGTTAGGCTGCGAATAGGGAAATAACCAATTGGCATTTTCCAACTACCATTACAGCAAACAAACATAAATACAATTACTTGGGTTGCTAAGGTGTTATCATTTGGATCACTCCCTGGGAACTCGACGTATCCCCATATTTTTTTTTTACTAAAATCATATTCATATTTTGGATGAATGTACATCTCGTCCAATCACAAATTCCCTATGACAGATTCACTTTTTTCTTTTTTTGAGCGGACTAATGCTTCTAACGTACGAAATGCTTCTAAAGTGAAACCGGGATTTCCATCAACTACCTTATACCAATTTGCTATGGTTCGTGAGTGTGGTAAACAATTATTAAAGTGTTTGCGAACATATTCATATGCCTTCGGAGAGTAGAAATTTAAATTTAAAGCAAATTTTTTAATTTCCTCGGGATATTGCCTCGTTAACTTTCTATTCGATATTTTATCTATATATCTATTTATGAAATAAAAGTTAGGGTTAGTGAAATCTAAAAATTTATCTTTCTGACAAGATGTTATCAAATTTTTGTCTTCTAGCTCATCTAATAAATGCCCCAAATTTTGAATTTTTTTTTTTTGCCTGTAAACTTTTTGACGCAAACTATGATTTTTTCTATTTAAATTGCTATATTTTCTTCTTAAAAACCTTAGCTTTTGAATTCTTAATTCTTGTCTTGGGCTTGTAGAAAGATCTGTCCCTGATGTTTCCTTTGCTCTATTTATAGTAATTTTATTCCATTTTTTATTGCTGTAAGAACTTCTAATAATCTTACTGACAAAAGAAGACCCACTACTACCGATACTACTACCACTACCAAAAGTTGTTGCCGTGACATTGGGAGTATTTTGTGTCGGGCTTTTATCTAAATCTGATAAGTTGTATTGCAAAATTTGCGATGATTGAAGATTTTGAAATGCTACGGGTTGAGAAATATTGTTTGTGGACAATAACAGCTCAGGACGTTCGTCTATTTGTGGTAATGAACCTGCCTTGAAACTAGAACTATTAAAAACTGAGTAACCTAAATTTTGAGCAGATATGGTGAAATCGGATGAAATTGGTGACCCATAGGTGTGATCATTACTGATTGAAAAAATTGCATCAGACAGGTTGTTAATGACAATATTAGTAGAATTGTCATTCATATTATCCTCAACTTCTAGAGCAAATGGAACCTCGCAATAAGTGCCAATTTCTTGGAAATTGTTACCCGTGTAGGGATCTATTTTTTCTACATAAATATCTGAGGCACCGTTAAGAAGAGGAACTTCCTTTATTTCTGACAGAATTTCACTGTCGTTTGAAATGTAATTAATATTTTCACCGTTAGGGTTAATATTCTCACAATTGCTTTCATTTGAAATACTTACTTGACCATCAAATTCAACATTTGTGATGTCCAAAAATATGGTGGGAACGGCTGAAACCTTCAAAATTCTTCGTTTATTTTCATTCTTCCGTGGTAAGAAACAGGTTTCAGCAAAATGTGTTGAACACACAACCCACCGTGGGTTTGGCATCTTCATCTCGTCGACACCTAAAATGGTCAACCATTTTTGTAGCATACTTTTGCATTTTGGTAATCTAAAAAAAATTAAACAATCAATAAAAAATAAATTATTTATATTATGCATTAATTAAATTTAATTTCAATGAAATGTCAAAATTATTTATTAAAAACCAGCGGAGCACAAAAATAATATAATTACTGTTTGACTTTACATCTAAAAGTCACGAATTATTAAATTTTATTGATTTAATTGAAAATTAACTTAAAAAAAATTTAAATTTGAAACAACACTAAATAAATCGTATACGCGCGGCATATTATGTACCTACATTCGTAGTATTGAATCTACTGCACTGGTAAAAATAATTGTTTGTATTCACGAAACACCAAACAAAGCAACTGTAATTTTTACGTACAGATTTTATTAATTTATAAATTAAATGTGTGTATTTTTTGTAATTAACTAATATGTTTGCACCACACGAGCTAGTTTTAACTCAAAATCTAAACATAAAACTTACTGATGAAACGAAATTCCCTTTTTTTTTTGCCAGGATAGTTTTGGCATTTTTTTGCTAAGCACTTCATTATTATATATAAAAATATTATTAAAAATTATATTGTTATTATTTATAGATTTTTTAATTAAATCTAATTCAGAACACTTATTATTTATGCTTTTTTAATAGTTTTTTATTCACTGAAACAACTAGTTACAAACAATGCTTTGTCACAATGGAAAAATTGACATAAGTTTGTTTGGTGTTTCGATGAAAAGAAAAACCCACCATATTGAATTTTTATATACACCTTTCGCTCTAACTCATAACGCTTGAAACAAAAGATTTTGTATGGGAAAACAACAACAATTTTCATTATACTCATTCTATATAATATAATATATTTCTATGGTTACCGAATGCAAATATTAGTACCTTATTTATCATCATTTTAGCACACCCAGTTAGCACTTTATTTATTAGTATCAGTACACCACAATGATCCATCGGGCTTTTTCACCATGTGAAGCGCTCTTGCGGTAGAAACGGTAGAAATTTCTCTTCCTGGCAGTAGAAGTATCGTAATTTGCTTGAACTATTCCAGTAGACCAGCGTAATTCAAATCCATCTGGTACGTTGTGTATTCGTTCTATCCAAATCGATTAGCAATCCGTAGTTTGTAATGAAGTCTGCACCGATGATTGGGTTGTTACGTTTGCGATTAAAAACGTCCACGTGAAGTCACGTCGTAATCTGAGGTTTACCTTCAGTGTTGTAGTTCCAAACGTGTTGATTTCGGTGCTGTTTGCTGCGAACAATTTAATTTTCAATGGTTTACAATAGCCTGCTGACCAACGGCATGGCATGACTGATACGTCGGCACCTGTATCAATAAAAAATACGATGTTCATAGTACTGTCTTAAATTTTCAGTCGGTTAATTAATTTGGATCTAGGCTGTTCGATACCTGAATCCGGTGCGGCCTGTTGGCTTCATTTTCTATTTGAATGTTGAGGCAACGGTTTGCTTTAGCGCCAAACTTCCAATCGAACCAACTATTTGGTTGCTCAAAAAGGGAATTGGAACGCGCACGTGGTCTAATAGCGTTCGCCGAATTACTGCTCAGCCACTTGAATGGACAGCTTTTGTAGTACATTGATTTCGGACGATGCTGCCGGAGTCAATTTCGAATTACACGAAGCTGTGGGTTGCTGTGAGGTTGTTTGGCGAATATTGCGATCGCCGATTGTACGTAAACGAATTGATTCAACCAATGCGTTGGCTGTTATGAATCGATCCTTGATTAGTGAACTTTTCATTTGAATAACTGCAGCGTGCGTCATTTCGGGTAGTAGCCCGGGCCAGAGATCGATGAGTGCAGTTTTCGTTAACGAATCGGATGCCAAATGTTTCAATTTTTAGTATAACTGGGTCGGTTTGGCATCGTCAAGTTCTACATCGTTAATCGCTTCTCGGAATCTTTTTTGCTGCGACTCCGAGCAAAATGCCATTATCACTGACTTTATGTGCTCGTACTTTCGCTTTTCTGGGACTTGACTGATTTCCGTTTGGATAGCTCCCATATCGCTGAGTGGAATTTGTGCCATTACTGAACAATACATTTTATTATCCGTGGTAACGTTGCTGGCTTGGAACCAGAATTCCAGGCTTATAAAATATAGTTGCGTGTTGCGTAGCATTTGCGTGTATGGAGACGGTGGGCGCCTCTTTGTTATCTTCGTCATCGACACCCAAAACGTGTTGTTTTCTGATTTTTGATTTTTCTTTTTTAACATGGCGTCGCTTGTTTAACATTGTTGATTTTTTATTGTAGGTTGCACAATTTTTCGATAATTTGAAATTGTAACGGCTAACGTATATTGGCTACATATGTTCGAATACCGGTGCTGCCCGATCGACATAAGAAATGAAGTTGCTACCAATTCAGTCGGACGTACACAACCGAAATCGTTATTTGTTGGCTGGCGAATTGCCTCTTGGTGGTTTTTCATCCCCAGCAATTCTTTCGACTTCATTTTTGTTTTCATCAGCCGTTTTTTCTCCTCGTCGCAAATTGAAGAAAATGAAACACAAAATCTTTAAATTTTGCTTTACTTTTGTTTTTAATTTTTATTTCACAAAATTATTTAGTTATTTTTATTGTTTGTTTGTTTGTATATCACCGAACCGTACGACGACACACGGAAGAATGAATTATCTTTTTTATATTTCTCTATGGATGTGTCTGTATAAGCTATGTTTATAACGCCTTCACACGTTGAAAGCCGTAAGTTCAAAATCAGTTTTATCGAAACTGATTATCGTTACCAAAAATTCTAGACTACTTCGATGGTAAATTCAGAATGAACTATACTTTGTCGATAGCACCAATTTTGATTTAGGAAGAGCAATAAAACTATGTAATTCATTTTTTTAGTTTCAAGCCATAATCTGTAAGAAAAATGTAGATCCTATTTAAAAAAACACATCTTACCTCCAAATGACCTTGAACTTGACCTCAAATTAAAAAAATTATTTTATTGCTCTTTCTAATCAAGCAATTTTTGTTTTAAGCGATTTTTATTAAAATGCTTATTTTACGATATAATTCAGTTGATCCAACTTAAACGACTCCTGTATTCCAATGCCTATCAATGCAGCCTTTGGTTAGTTCGACGCCTTCCGTAAGCTTCGTCCAATTAATTTGATTACAAAAATTTTATCAGAATTCTTAACACTATATATGGCGCTAATTTAATTATCGAAATGTTTGAATTTGACTGCTTAATTTGTATGAATTCTTACTTTAATATAATACGTTTACTATACCTAATTATATTACTTATGCAATATCTTAATGGCTTTTAATTTAATATCTATATCGATTTATTTTTGTAAATGTACAATTTATAAAAATAAATGTATAACACAACCAATATTAATATAAAACTAAGCCCTTCCATTCCTTTCCATTAATTTCAACCCTTACAAGTCGCTCGAACAATAAATTTCCTTTCTTATTTTAAATAAATAACACACATAAGTTTATATTTCTATAAATAATACAAAATAAACAAATAATATATAAAGACTGTTCAATCAAATAATAATAAATTAACTACCATACATCAATTTTTTCATTCAAACCCAACTACTCGTATATTAAAAACTTACCTTATTTTAAATACTACAATTAATATTCAATTACATATCCTTCCTGTATTTCAATTTTCTAATTATGTATTAATTATTTTGAATTATTTTGTTTAATGTAAAATATGTTATTAAATTGTATAAATAAAGAAAACTACTTATTGTAAATAAAAAAACCAAAGTATATATACATTTGTATAAAGAAGTAAAACATAAATTTATTAATAAATTATGATTAATATATTTCTAATTTTATATAAATGAACACAACAAAACATAAAATAATTTAATTATTAATTAAAAAAATATTAATAATAATAATTAAAGAAATGAGAAATTAATGTCACGCTTTATAAAAAAATTATGTATATGAGAAAAAAAAAAATAAACAAATAAATTATAGTTGTATTCTAAATTAAAACAAGAAAATGAAAGAAAAAATTAAAAATACATAATTACAGAAGAAATTTGTACGAGTTTTATTTGTTGTGCATATATAGGTTGTTAACAACGGTAAACATGCCACCACATAAATCCAACAACAACAATGGGTTCAACAATTCAACATACAAACGTTAAAATTACATTGTTTTTTCCGGCTTTTGATAGACAAATGTAAAAGAGGCCAATGGCCAATCACAATACATCTACTAACCAAAGTAGAAATATCATCCCCCCGTGCTTGTACTTTACCCCAAAAGTTATACCAATGTATCTACTCTTCAAAAATGAGAACCCTCCTTGAAGCTTGAGCTCCTATGTTGGTAATTTGGTTTCGAACTGAAACGTTGATCTACTCATCAGGTAGCTACACGACCAAACTACAAAAATACAATTCTTGCTTAACACATTCAAGTATCTAGCCAGAACATACTCTCAGAGAAAATACGTGTTTGACATTGGTTGTACATGTGCAAATTTTATTTGGTCCGTATTTAATTAATAAATTTAATGTTTTAATACATTATTTAAGGCTGCTTAAAGTTGTGGAAGCTTATAATAAATAATTAATTAATCTATAAGTAAAGGTGGATTTAACTAAAATTTTAATTTTAATACTTATAATATAACATAACTTCAATTAACTATGGGCGAGAAATGTGCAGTTTGTAATAAAAAAGAAGTTGAGCCTAAGTCTTCTATGCATAGGCAAAATTGGCTAAATTGTAATGGCTGTTTGAAGTGGTTTCATTCGGAATGTGTCGATGTCAAAATGGATGTGGAATTTGAACATCTTAAATCAAAAGCTAAATGGTTTTGTCCACTGGCTGGCTTGATTAAAGCTAAAGATGCTGAGGTTAAGAAGGATAAACTAGGGAATAAGGATGATATTGAGGATTGGGTGTCAAAGCAATTGAATGCGATGTGGCCGAAAATTACTAGTTACTGTGATAATGCCATAGCTGATGTGAAGGCGAGTTTGTCATCTGAAACATCGAAATTGGTGGAAAGGATTGTTTTTCTTGAGAAGCAACTCGAGCTTTATAAAAGGCGGGATGAACGGAAAAATCAAAGGGTGTTGATGCTTTACGGTATTCCAGATACGGTCAACAATTATGATCACCTATTTTTGACAAATATTGCTGTTGAGGTGGGTGTACATAACTTTAATGCTGACGATATTAAGGATGTTTTTAGGATACATAGAAAGAATGGTGGAGGTCCGTCAGGTATAAAGGTTAGCTTCTTCTAGCAGTTGAAGAGGAATCAATTAAATATTAATAGAGGTATTAGTTAAATATTAATTGCAAAAATATTAAAATTAAATTATTTTTAAAATATATTTTATTAATTAAATATTAATTGCAAAAATATTAAAATTAAATTATTTTTAAAATATATTTTTTCGAACTTTCATTTGAAAAATACATCAAAGTTAGCTCTGACAAATTAAAATAATACTTGCTAAATTTATCTTTAGTTTTACTAGTGTACGTAAGATGTCTAAAATGGTTACAGAAAAATACGAAAAAAAATTATTTAATCGCAAAATTATCAGACGTTCCTATATTTTGTGAATTGGTTTTGCTTTTCCTACAATTTTTGAACTTGAAATTTCCCCAGGTGGTAATTTTTGGTACGATTTTTCCAAATTTTTACGGCCATCACTGCCATCTATGTAATGTATATTGACTTAATGACCAAACGAATCGTAGTAAGCTTTTATTTCAATTTGACCAGAATGCTGTTGTTATGAATTTTTTTTAATATTTTGGTTTATAAATAAATCGATTATTACAAGAACATGAAAACGATTTACTTAAACGATATTCATATATGTTGAAATTCAAACATTTATAAAAATATCTCAACAATCATAATTAAGAATTTGTAAGATTTTCATTTAAAAATTTGTCTTGGGAAAAAAAGTGATTTCCCATATGTTTTGTGTGTTTTACTATGAAAAGTTTCGTTTTTTCCTCGTTTCTAATTCCCTTATAAAAGCTCAGATTTTTTGATTGTGGCTCTATAAAATACAGGGTGCTCTGATTGTATCCTGGCTTGTCATTGTGGTTGTGATTATGAGCTTTTTTAATAGTTTACCTAGCATTTCCCCGTTAGTGATAAATTGTTTGAAAGTATCTCATATTAATGCGCGTAGTGTTTCGGCGAATATTGATAAATTGAGAATGGAATTTAAGCACATTTCCCATCATATTATTGGAGTATCTGAATCAAATCTTAAATCATCGCATACTTTTAAAAGTGTTGAAATAGATGGGTATAAGTTGATCAGGAATGATAGAGTGGGAAGAAGAGGTGGTGGAGTTGCGTTCTATGTACGTAGTGACTTTTTTTTAAATATTATCATGTGAAGATACATTCAAAGGGTTCTTCTGAGACTTTAGAGTATCTAACAATTGAATTTAGTATTAATTCTTTAAAAATAGTTGTTTTTGTTGCTTATACATATGCATGTTCGGGACCTTCCTCTTAATGAATTGAGTGAGCTGTTGTCTAATTTAGTTGTGGATTTTGATATGGTTATTTTGGTGGGTGACCTTAATATTGATTTTTTAGACAGGGTTGAAGCCGTGAATTAAGAAATATCTTTGATTCAATTAATTTGCATACAACGCAAACTCAACCAACAAGAGTTTATGATTCTACTGAAAGACTTCTGGATTACATTGTTTCTAACATCCAATTAGAAACATCTAATTTTCATTAGTCACCCTTCACTGATCAAGATCTTATATCAATTGACTTTAACATACCGGTTCAACTCAATGATGAAATTCAGTTTGTGCGCAACTTTGATAATATGGATGTTCCCAGCCTTCATTGTGATATACTTAATGTTGATTGGACTGAATTGAGTAGAATTGATACAATTGATGGGAAGTTTGAGTTTTTAATATGATAAAATCTCGACATGGCTGCATCAGTATGCTCCCTTTAAAATGATTAAGAAAAAACTCAAGCCTATCCCATGGTTTAGCTATGCTATTAAAAATAAAAAACAACTTGTTGATATGGCTAAAAATGTATGGAAACGATCTCGTTGTGAGGAAGACAAACGAACCTATAAATGTTATGAAAAAGAACGTAATAAGATGGTGAGATCGGATAAGAGAAAGTTTTTGCGTGATAAGTTGGATCCCAAACTTGACACTAAATTATTGTGGAGGAATTTGGACAAATATGGGTTTAAAACCAAGGATTCAGCTGAGGTTGTTTCTAAATTTTCTCCTTATGAACTTAATGAGGAGTTTGTTAAAGTGCCAATAATGAATCTGGTGCAGCATTCGGAGACTGGGACCTCTTTTAATAACTCTAATTGTTTCAATTTTAATATTATGTCTGATGATGATGTTCTTAAGACAATAGGTTCTCTAACGTCTAATGCAATGGGTGCTGACAATTTACCACTACGATTTTTAAAAATTATAGCTCCTGTGATCGTACCTCATTTAAATTATTTGTTTAATAGTATTGTGGAACATAAATATTATCCTAAAGTGTGGAAAGTTAGTAAAGTTATTGGGCTACCTAAAGTTAAGGAGTTCTCAACTCTCAATTCTTTCAAAAGTGTTCGAAAGAATTATTTCTGATCAGATTAAACAATACCTTAATACAAGTAATTTATTATCTTCTCAGCAGTCAGGGTTTAGGGAAAGACATAGTACTGCAACGGTGTTAGTGGATTTGATGGAATTTGTTAGGAGCTGCTTGGACAGGGGCAATTATATCCTGCTATGTCTACTTGATTTCAGTAAAGCTTTTAACTGTATATCATTCGTTAAATTTTGTTATTAATTGAGAAACTGCTTCAGTTTTTCATCTAATGCGTCAGAATTAATGTTACCTTATTTAACTGATCGCTTTCAATTTGTTGAAGTTAATGGAGTTAAATCTAGTTATTTGCCTCTGCCTACTGGTGTCCCCCAGGGATCTATTATGGGGCCCTTAATATTTGCAATGTATATAAACGATAGAATGGTAGCTACTAATGAAGTAATTGTATATATGAACAGGGATATTAGTAATATTATAGAGTGGTCGGCGGAGAATCAATTGTTATTAAATTCGAAAAAGTCCCAGGTGATTATGTTTTCCCAGAAGCGTAATCCTTTTACTTATGACGTGGACTTAACTTGTGTTAGAGTTGGTATAATGACAATATACCTTTTAGTGAATCAGTAAGGAATTTGGGTGTGACCTTGGATAAACACTTGGATTGGAATGTGCATATGAATTCTATTATGCAGAAAATGTTCAATGGGCTGCGAATGCTTTTGCGTAACTCTGCATTTACTCCAATCAAGGTCAGGATGCTGTTAGCTAGATCTTTAATTCTTAGTAATCTGTTTTATTGTGATGTAGTGTTTTCCGAATTAAGTTTTTGCTTACTTACCAAAATTAAAAGAGTGTATAATTCATGCCTGAGATACATTTTTGGATTAAAACGCAGGGATCGATTGACACCTTACTATAATAATATTTTTGGATGCTCTTTGGATAATTATTTTGATCTTAGAATTCTAGTTTTTATGTACAAAATTATTACAACTCGTCAACCTCAATATCTGTATGATAAGCTTGTATTTGCAGTCATTACGGACACAAAACATAATATTGCCAAACACTCGTACTAATTATATGATAGGGTCATTTATAAGGAGAGGTGCTAGGCTATGGAATACTATTCCAACACATATTAAATGTTTAACACGTTTGGACAGGTTTTGGGTGGAATGCGTGAATTATCTTAGTAATCTATAGCTGTATGTAATTATTGGTTTACAGTTACTTATAATTATTTATAAATCTGAAGACTTAGTTTTAGTTTTAGTTTTATTTTATTTTTATCTCCATATTTTTTATATAATTTTTCTTCTTTTACTGATCTGTGGTACAAACTAATGTAGATTAAGTGGATTTGTTGCTGTTTATACAATGTAATTACAGAGTAATTGCGTAAGATGACCTAGCTAGTTGTCATGTTGTAATAAAAACGGAATTAAATAAATAAATAAATAAACATACTGATCTAGTGAATTACATTCACTAAATCAAAAACCCAAGGAGAAATCTCATTTTTGTGTGTATTATGCCCACACGAATAATTAAGAAGTTAAAATTATCTGTTAATCAATTGAATTTTTCGGATTTTTATAGACAAATATATTAATTGTAATGAATGACATTCACAATATTTTCGATTTTTATTTTCTTCAAAGCCCTTCAGGATTTCTGAGGATTTACAGTAACACCCAAATGCTTTAAAAATTTGGGTTTATTTTTTATTTCATTAAAAAGCAATTCGAGGACATGATTTTGGCAAAATTGCCACGAAAATGCAAAACATTTTAAAAAATACGTGTTTCCCTCCAGACCAGGTGTATCATAAACGTACGGTTTACGAAGACTTTGCTGTACTAAGTTGTTCGTAAACGTTACACTAAAACAGTACGAATATAGTATGTAATGTGTACTTTTGTCACATGAGAAGTGAAACAAATTTGCGAAGACTTGTGTATGTATTAGTATGTATAAAAGTGTTCATAATGTGTACGCTTAAACGTAATGTTTACGAACTGCTTAAGCGTAACATTGACGAACGGTTTAGTGCGAATTGACTATTTAACTAGAATAAAATCATTTTTTTTAAATCAAACTTATCTTTTATTTGTATTTTTCTTCAAATAAGCCGCAATACAAGACACAACGTGCCAAATTTGTTATCTTTTTATGAAATGAAATAAAATGTTTCAATCGAAGTAGATGAAGTACTTCGAGTATTACTTAAATACCTTTCAAAATATTCATTATAATGATTTTTATATGATATTATGGATATAGTGCTGCTCTTGAATGCCACGAAAAACTAACAATAATTATCGGAAGTTTTTATATTTTCACAATACGATAACTTTAATTTAATTTGTATAAAATAAATGAAAATAAAACAAAGCCGCAAGATAAAATTGACAGCACTGGGTATATAGAATGTAAATGTAGTAGTGTGTTATAATAAGAACCTTTCGTAAACTGTTCGTAAACGAAATACTTTTGATGTATACATTTTTGCGCCGGGAGGGTTTTTATGTACATGTGCGCTTTTTTCATACACGATTTATTCTGTAGGACCAGTTTGCTTTGTGGGCCTTTTTCCGTGTGATCTTTTCATTTATATACATAGTTAGACGCATGTTGAACTAATTGAATTTATCGCTCTTTAATTGATAAAATAAATTATTGTCAAAGAACACAATATTTTGCATATGCTTGAACGCAGCAAGTACATGTATCCGAACACAATGGCTAATAGATCCAGTCGCAATTTTGAAATCTAGTTTAATTAAAATATAATTACCTATATTGATCATTTATTGATTAATAAGCAATTTACTTCATTACGAAATAATGATAAACGTAATTAAACAGTCAATACATTCAGCTTACTCGCTAGATATAAATAATCGGGTCATTTTATAACCTTTTCCGTCTCAAGACATAGGTACATATTTTCACCACATAATGATTATGATACACATGACAAAAGATTGGAAAGTGGTGGAAAGCTGGACTGGATATTTCATCCCGGCGCAAAAATGTACAGCATACGAACAGTTTATGAACGCTTTTTTTTATAGCACACTACTACACGTACATTCCATACACAGCGATGTCAATTACAGATTGTAGAATTCTAGTCCACCATTCTACTAAGTATAAAGTTGACAAATTAAAAGATAAACTATGGTGCATGTTTTATGTGGATTTATTTAAATAATAATGATAAGTGATGAAACAGCTTGTGGTTTTTATTGGCATGGCCAGCACGACAACATTCCCGTAAAGTCATTTACGACGATGCTTATTTTAAAAGGTATTTTGAGTTATAGTTGTATTATTTTATAAATGATTGAATAATTTTATTTCATTTTGGAAGATTTATGATATAGAATACATCATAAAAAAATAGTTCCAGTATGCCAAAGACCGTCAACATTTCAAACATTTTTATATACTCCTAATATTTTTTATTGAATTTTTATATATAGCTATGTGTATACTTATTTTAATAAGGCAGAATATCAAGTCCTTAGTATTAATTAATTTAATATGTATGCATGTAAAAAAAACAAAACTGTGTTTTTAAATTATTTTATTCATTTTTTGATTAACAAAATAAAAAATCTGAATTATAAAAATTTGTTTTATTAAAATTAAATGGGGCAATTCGCACGATTCCTTTCTTTTTTTTTTTGTTTAAAAGGGTGGGTGTATGCAGCCCAGAGCACTGCGACCATTGAGGCCTATGTGCATCCCTAGAGATTCCTACGTGAACTGTAGATCTATATCCTTGATAAACGCCGCTACCTGATGCATATCCAGTGGGTCGGCGTTAGGCCACTGGATTATATACGCATTGAGGAACTTTAATCTTTTTAGGATGATAGCATCGCATGTGAATAGTAGGTGTTCCGATGTCTCCTTACCGCAGTCGCAGAATCTGCACTGGTCCATAAGGTACCTTCCCATTTTGTGTAGATGGCCGTTAAAAGGTCCGTGCCCTGTTAAAACCAGGTAAGGGATCTTAGGGATTGGCGGTCCATCCTCGGTGCCTCTCCCAGACGTATAATATTATAACTGAATAATTTCTTGGCCTGTCTCATCCCACTGAGGACTGGGACCCAGGAAATCTCGGCTTGCTCCCATTTTTGCACATCGGTCTGCTGCCTCGTTTCCTATAATGGTGGAGTGGCCAGGAGACTACAAAAGGGTGACTTTATTTACTTTACCCAGTTCTAATAAATTACAGTAGCAGCTCCAGATCAATTTCGAATTGAACACTGATGCTCCTAAGGCTAGCAGAGCTGCCTGGCTGTCCGAGATTATATAGATCTCGGTCTTCTTATATTTCTTTTTGAGATATTGAAGCACACATACCTCAATAGCAAAGGTCTCTGCCTGAAAAACTGTGGGGGTGCTACCCAGTGGTATGCATAGCTCTAGGTTGGGCCCGACTATCCCTGCACCGGTACCCCGTCTGTTTTCGACCCATCCGTATACCATACAGATGCATGGCGGGGAAGGGGGGAGATAATATTCTCTACCAGTGCCCTATCCGGCAAACTAATAGTAAAGTTCCTCCGACAGTCTATTGTCCTTAACATCAAATCCGATAGTTGGATCAACACCTCCTTAAAGTTTAATTTATGTAGGATACTGTTGGTTCCTGGTCTTACCGTTTTAATTTTGGCTATTATTTTTAGGCTCAGACCTCTTGAACCGGCTACTTTTTAATGTGTAGGTGTAGTGGTGAGCCCAGCCCAGTATTCTGTCAAGGGCAGCTGTTGGACAAGTCCTCATTGCGCCAGTTGCACCCACACAGATTAACCTCTGGATTTTATCCAGTATTCTTCGTGCACCAGTCTGCTTCGTCTTTGGCCACCACACAAACGCCGCGTAAGAGACCATAGGTCTTATGACGGCCCGGTAGAGCCAAACCAACATTTGTGGGCTCAGTCCCCACGTTTTGCCAAACATTATATGGCAGGTGAAGTAGGTCTTATTCGCCTTGTTTGTGATATGATTTAAGTGGGGATTCCATGTCAATTTCTGATCAAGTACGACACCCAGATATTTAACCTCCGTTGACAGTTGGAGAGTTATCCTCCCCAGGGCTATCGGCGGGAGGCCAATTTTCCTCCGGTTAGTAAAAAGAGTGCAGTTGACCTTGTTGGGATTTACCGTAAGGCCCACCTCCGTGCACCAATCATTTACTACCTCTAGGGCTTGTTCCATCCTTTCTCCTACTGTATTTGCGAATCTTCCCCTAACCATCTAGACTAGGTCATCCGCATAGGTAATGTTCGAGAAGTCTAAATTTCTCAGTCTGATAAGTAATTGATCCATCACGATCAGCCATAATAAGGGAGAGAGAACACCTCCCTTGGGGCAACCCCTGGTGGCCGCTATGGTGATGGTTTTGTCTCAAAAAGAGGCCGTAATCCTCCTATTTTCCAACATGTTTATAATCCACCTTACGGTGGTGGGGTCTATACCCCTTTGCTAGTGATTGCTCCTGAATTACCTCGAAACAAGTGTTATCAAAATCTCCCTGGATATCAATGAAGGAGCATAATAATAACTCTTTATTCCGAAGCGTATCTTCGATTTCCGATGTCAGCTCGTGTAGGGCCGTTTCAGTTGATTTCCCTGCTTGGTAGGCATGCTGCCTAGAGTCCAGAGGGTATCTTTGGAGAGTGTTGGATCTGATACAAAGTCCCAGAATTTTATCCATGGTTTTCAGTAAAAAAGATTTAAGGCTAATCGGTCTATAAGACCTAATATCCTCTGGGGATCGTTTTCACGCTTTTGGGATAAAAATCACCCGACCTCCCTTCAGCATTTTGGAACATATTCCAAGCTGTAGCTGGCTCTGAAGAATGTAGTAAGATAAGGCAGTAAAGTCTGCAGTCCTTGCTGTAGAAAGGCGGGGTATACGCAGTCCCCTCCCGGTGATTTGAAAGGGCTAAAAGATTTGACTGCCCAGCCTATCCGTTCCGGCGTAAAAAACTGTCTCGAGAGCTCGTGAGCCCCCTTTGGGACCAGATACGGATGTACGCTACTTGCGTTGGATCTTTCCTGATCCCTCAGTACTACACAATTTGCGAAGTGACCTCTCACTAGACATTCCAGAGTCTCCTCCCTAGTTGTGGTTGTCTCTCCACTTGGTTTCTTAACAGATCCCAAGGGATTCCTGTGCTCCAAGGAGAGTGCCTTCTGAAGTCGACACGCTATAGGTAGTTTGTCTATTTTCTTACAGAAGTCTCTCCAGCTGAGTATTTTGCTCTGCCTAAGAGCTATGTTGTATTGGGTAAGGGAATTCCGATAGGTAGTCCAATCGTTCGTCCTCTTAGCCCTATTGAAAAGTTACGGACATTCCGTCTCATGTTTTCCAAGTTTTGGTTCCACCAATGAACATCCCTTGTGCCTTTAATACGCACCAGGGGTGAGCTTGAGTGGTAGGCATTAATTATTGCCTCTGTAACGTCAGTTGCAACTCTGTCGAGGTCATCGACAGAGTTTATCGTGGTCTGTAGACCAGCTAAGTTATCCGAAAGTCTGTCGTTATAGACTGGCCAGTTGGTGCGTTTTGGCATCCTTACCATCAACTCTTGTCTCAAAGAGATATTGATATCAAACCTGATGTACATATGATCTGAGAAGGACGCTTCCTTGGACACATGCCAGTCGAGAATTGCACTGGAGGTACCCATGTCAGACAGGGTAAGATCCAGTACCTCTCTCCTAACCGCAATCACAAAGGTCGCATCACTCCCTTTATTGTTAACTGCTAATTTGTTACTAAGACAGAATTCAATAAGTTGCTCACCTCTTAAATTTGTGTTGCTCCTTCCCCAGACTACGTGGTATGCATTAGCGTCGCAACCAATGACGAATTTTTGGTGATGTATCGTGCAAAAATGCACGAAGTTCTGTATCAATTCTGGAGGGGGTCATTTTCATCCCCGGGAAAGTATGCAGAAGCGATGTTAATCACCCTCCTGCCTTCTTTTGGTAAGGGCATTTCTATTGAAATAGCCGTGATATCCCTAGAAATAAATTGGTTAATAGAGAAGATATTGTGCCTTGAGCGACAAAGAATTGCTGCCCTCGGCCTGTCTGCTGCCGTGTCGTAGACTAGCTTACCTGTGTTGGCTGCAAAACCTTTAATCTTCCCCTTGTAGGTCCAAGGCTCCTGTATGAGCGCTATATCCCAGTCCTTAATTATAAAAAACAGTTGAAGTTGTTTGTAGCCGTCTTCGATCGATGCAGATTAATCAGCACGACTCAGTTTCGCTACGGTTGCAGGTTTGGTGTGTATCACCATGATGTGTATATATACCATATATATATATTTATATATATATATATATATATATATATATATATATATATATATATATATATATATATATTTATGTCTTAGGCTCCAGAGAGCCCGGCTTACTAGGTTGCTATGCCACCCTTCCTCTAGGGATCAGCCCATGGCTCTTCCTGCTCTTGCCTCGGCCCGGTTTGGCCGGTCTACCTGTTCCGGAGGTGCCAGGTCTCCTGGCTTCCCTCGTCCCAGCAACCTCATCACCGCGGCTTGCGTTCTCAGCGAAAGCTGCCCTTGATGAACTGAGATTCGGCTCCGCCACTCTTCCCTTGACTGTATTCACCGCCTCCTCCTTCTTTGGGCGGAAGTGTACAGAGCCAAACATCCAATTGCACCTGTAGTTGGAGCCCTTCAGTATCTCCGCCGTTTTATGCGACACTGACATTGTGAGTTGAAGGAGCAGCGTTGAAGTCTGCATCTCTAAGGTCCTTGTTCTGGATTGCCAGATGACGCAGTATTTTGTCGTTTGTCTCCTTACCTCCTCGTGGCAGGTAAACAAACATAATCCTTGGGCGAGGCAACTCCTCCACCCCGACTGCCTTCAGGGATGCCCCGTCCCATGGCTTAAGTGAGGGCACTGTGGCCCTGAGCCACTCTGCCGTATCTTCGTCGGCACAGTTGACCGTGAGCCAACCGTTTCTGGTGCGACATCCCAGGAAATTAGGGCTGACACCATCTAACGGCAGCTCCGCCACTGTCTCCATTATGGCATCTTGTACTACCAGAATCTGGGCAATACCCAGTTTTGTTTCTGGGTAGCCTTGGTCGGTAATTTCCAACCTGATAGCCTTCACTGCGGCACTATATGTTGTGACCGTGTCGGTCCTGTTCTCGGGGCAACTCTCCATATTGTCGCCTTCCGTTGCAGGTTTTGGGGCGGCTTCCAATGCCTTCGGTGAAGGACTGGAAACTTTCCCTCTTTTAGCCGCGATGCCTTTAGGGGTCGAGTCGTCATCCGATCTATTCCTCTTGTTAGTTGAGACAATTCTGTCCTTGATTTTATCCTTACAATGCTGCAAGGCAGCGTCGCGGTGGACCCCTGGCCGAATTAAATGGGACAGATGTCTCCTCGCGGCCCCACTGAGGCGTGCTCTCCTCTTTGATTTTCCCTCGAGGTCCTTATTTATTTCGGCCATAGTCGACGTGGATTGGGTATCCATTTCAGGCAATAGAGTTCCATGTACAGGAGAGCCCACCACTACGTCCGTACTGGAGTTATCCATTACGATCTCAGAAGCAGGGCCTGAATGGTCCATGTCATCTTCTGAGACTGGTGCGTTTAAAGGAGCACTGCCCTTATTATTTTTGTTTTTAATTAAATCCATAAATTGTCGATTTGGTTGAGGAATGGAAAGTCTACGACGGAAGCGCCTCTTGCCGTGGTAAGGCTGATTGAAACCAGGGGTCGCCTAGTATCCGGAGTTCCGTGCTAGCGACCAACTAACCCATGATCATACATCCCTCGGCGCACGTGTCTCACCTTAGATTTTGTTTTTTTTCCAAGGTTTATACCATCCTTTAGCGTCGTACTTTAGCCTGTTGTGCGGTAAACGAGCCAACAGATACCGGAGGTTACCACGAGGAGGTAGTACGTACACTTCCGAATCACGCTCAGGTTACCCTTCGCGCAGATCGTGGGCCCACAGACAGGACTGCCTAAAACATGACCAGAACAGCCTGCTGAAGCCCACCCTAAAGGAAGGTTACGGAGCCGGTATTACTACACAGCTTTATTCCCCCCTTCCAGAAGGCGCCAGACCCCCGCTTTAGGTATTACAATTCGATGTCCTCTCATCAATATTTTCTTTTCAACTGTTAATTCCGTTCGATTCCTTAACAATCTTTTATATTCTCCGCCGTTTGGAATATCTATAAAATTGTCGTCTCTAACGGCTTTCATAACCGATATCAAAACCTTGTCTTTAACTGTTTCGCTATATACCGTTTCGTACTGGATTGGAATATCCTTATTTTGACTTACAAAGTACAAATAACTTATTGTGTCCTTGTCCAATTCTTTTGGTATCGGGTCTATTGGTATTCTAGACAAAAGGTCCGCTTGATTTTTATCCGAATGCACATGTTTTATCGTAAAATTAAAAGCCGCCAAATGAACTGCGCAACATTGTAGTCTGCTCGCAGACATTTGAGGGATTCCTTTCATTTCCCCGAAAATACTCAAAAGTGGTTTATGGTCCGTTACTAGGGTAAAATGCGTTCCGATTAAATACTGGAAAAATTTCTTGGTTCCATATACTATAGCCAATGCTTCCTTTTGTATAACGCCATAATTTTTCTCTGCCTGCGTTAACATTCGTGAAGCAAATTCTATCGGTCGTTCCGTTCCATCTGGATACAAGCGTGAGATTAGCGTCGAAAATACCTATCATGAAATTTTCGATAGAACTTTTTTCCGATAATCTCGCGAGTTTCGATGACATCGAAAATATCTATTATGAAATAATCGATATCGAAATCACTTCAATTTGAATGTGACATTATAGAGATACATATGTATACATAAGACATTTACTTGGCAGATATGTAAATATAAGACATTTGTTTGGAACTTGGCCATTTCTTATCCGATTTTGATGAAATTCAGCATGCACTATAGAAATGGGATTCTAAAATGATTTTTAGATAAAATTCTGGAATATGGCCAATTAGGATGGAACTTGGAGATTTGTTATCCGATTTTGGTAAAATACAGCATGCACGATGGAAATGGGATTCTAAAATGATTTTTAGAGAAAGTTCTGGAATATGGCCAATTAGGAAGAAACTTAATAATATTCCAGAACTTCCTCTAAAAATCATTTTAGAATCCCATTTCCATCGAGTATGCTGAATTTCACCAAAATCGGATAAGAAATGGCCAAGTTCCTTCCTAATAGGCCATATTCCAGAACTTTATCTAAAAATGATTTTAGAATCCCATTTCTATAGTGCGTGCTGAATTTCACCAAAATCGGAGGAAATAAAGGGTGTTATTTTAAGCCTGATAGAACTTGAAATTGTAAAAAATAAAACAAAAAATTAAATTTTTATGAAAAATATACTCTGGCAGATCTCAGTATACTCTGGCAAATCATCATGAATAGACTCACGCTTGAAGAACGCTACGAAATTATTAAAATTTACTTTGAAAATCAGTCGTCGATTCTCGCAACTTATAGACGACTTTGTGATTTTTATGGCGCACATAATCGTCCATCTGAGCAAGCTGTCCATTGAACTGTGGATAGATTTCGTACCACATATTCTCTAGAGGATGCAATAACATCAACACGTGGAAGGAATGTGCATACTGAAGAGAATATCGCCGCTGTAAACGAAAGTGTGGAAGAAGATCCAAATTTAGCGATTCATCGTCATTCGCATAAATTGGGACTGTGTCCGTCCACTACAAATATGGATGACATTAATTCGAACGAGATTTGGTTTCAACAGTATGGCGCTACATGCCATACGGCGACCGCAACCATCGACTTATTAAAATCAAAATTTGGCGATAAGTTGATTTCGTGAAATGGACCTGTCAATTGGCCTCCAAGGTCGTGCGATTAGACGCCTCTCGATTATTTCCTGTGGGGCTACGTGAAGTCACTGGTTTATGTTGATAAACCAGCAACTATTGACGCCTTGGAGGCCAGCATTGTTCGTGTTATTCGTGACATACTGCCAGCAGTGCTCGAAAAAGTGGCCCAAAATTGGACGTCCAGAATGCATTTTCGTCAAGAACAGCCGCGGTGCCCATATGCCCGAAATCATTTTCAAATATTAATGCCATGTACATATTGATCTTTCGAATAAAAAAAAATTTTTGATTACAATTTAATTTTTTGTGTTATTTTTTACAATTTCAAGTTCTATCGGGCTTAAAAAAACACTCTTTAGAATACCAAGAAAATTTTAATAAAAAAAATCATAAATCCTCAGTTCAACACCCCATTACAATGGACAACCTTTTTGGTCCCACCGATGTCCGTTGTAGAGAAGTTTCTCTGTAATATAATATTAATATAAATAAAATAAAAATTTATTTGCAACTCACATTTTTGAAAAAAATATTTTTATTTATTAAATATTGCAATTTAATTCTATTAAACTACGTTGATGAAATAATATGGTCGTCACCTCAAGAGCAGTCGAAAATTTTCAATATTATCGAAAAAAAACACTATCGAAAATTTTCGTGATAGCTCATTTTCGATATTATCGAAAAAAAAACAAAATCGAAAAATTTTGTAATATGTCATTTTCGATACTATCGAAAAAAAAACGCTATCAAAAATTTCATAATAGGACCCATATTGTTTTGTCGTTTTCAGTAGTTGTTGTTGTTTTTTACCACAGAAACCCACCAGCTCCTTACAAATTTATCATCGACATTAGATGCAAGTTTCCTTTCCTACAATGCAATGTATATTTCGTAAATTTGTAAAGCTACTGTAGTGCAAAAAACAACCAAAATATGTCTGCGGTAGAATTTTTTGCTGTCTTTTTGATTTGGAATTCAAAACTTATCGACTTATATCAACATTGAAATGTAAACATTAGAAACGATTTAACACCGTATTTTTGAATTATTTAATGCTTGCAAATAAAATTGTTTCACTTATAATATTTAGATATTATGATTTAATTAAATTTTTTCGAAATATTTATACGTAAATAAAATATTTATCAAATCATAAATTTCAAAAAACGATGAAATACAAAACGTTCAGTTTGCAATAAATCAGAAATTTAATTTTTGTTGTTGTTTCACGATATTTGAAAACAACAAGAAAAAACCATTCATGTAAATGAAGCATTACAATAATTAATGACGTTTTCGATTGTCCAAAAAAACTAAACTCAGTCCAAAAAAAAACTAAATTCGATTAATTTTTACTATGACGAGTTTAGTTTTTTTGATTGGTCTAAAACCACATTTCTCCCAACTATTAACACTGCCATCTATGATCAAATCCATTCGATGATACAAAAAATTAAACATTTTTTTACTCCACTGTTAATAAAAAAAAATTGACATTACTTTTATAGCACATTTACGCAATTTTCTGTCTTTGTCATTTTTTCTATTTATTATTATTTATATTTTCGTTCTTGTTGTGAGCTGTCGCCTGTCGCCGTTTCTGTTTTTGTGTGTGAAGAACGATGCAATTTCAGAAGTTTATTTCACATTGCTGCTACATCCAATTTAATAGAAGAATTGTTTTGTGAAAAACTAAATTAAACCTATAAGTACAGTTATAGTGTGCAAATAAAACTAATCTTCTAAATGTAATTCGCGTTGGTGTTTTGTCGTGAGCTTATAGTGAAATAGAAAAAGTGATTGGAAGTGTGATTGGAACCTCTTAAAAAAAAATTTTTTTTTTACAAATTTCGAGGTTTTTAGTGTGCTTTTCAATAGTTTTGGCGTGTGTTACAAAAAATATAATAGGTTTTGTGTTTGGTTTGTGTGAAAATTTGCAAACCGTGGTGTAAAATTGTACAAAAAAAGAAAAACGAAAAGGCGATACAATTGTTGTACATAAATCATCAAAAACAACTACAACAGTGATTCAAAGATTTTCCTATTACATTGGAGTTTTATTGCGTTATGAGCTCAGCAGCTGTTAAATTGAAATTCCAGAAGCCTGGTAAGATCACAACACATCAATAATAATAAGGTCACTTTGATTTTGGTTCTGATGTGTTGCTTACCCAAAACATAACAATAAAATTGTGAAATATTTTACAACTTCGATTATTAATACACGAAATGTACAAATTTAGTAACATGACGGAATACGTAGGCAATATTGACTAAAACTAAAATGAAAAAGTAAAAAAAAAAAAAAATCGAAATGAAAATGAAAAATAATTGTGTGTTTCAGTCATAATAGTTGTGGGGTCATTTTAGTTTTGTTGGGAATCGTAATCAGATGGTGATGACATGATAAACAAACAAAATACATAATACACAATTCTATCGATTCTCAATTTATTAATTAGATGATTCGCGCAAATTAGAACAAAACGGTTTGTAATTTACATTCTCCAGCGTAGTGTGACTGTTGTGTATTGAGCTAATCACTTTACCACAGAGAACATCATTCATACTGGGAAATGTTTAGTTAGGACTGATTTGGTTTTGATTTTTATATCGAGATAAATTTATTTTCAATCATCACACAAAATTAAACGAAACAACCGGAAATGTGATTATAACACAGAATGTTTTATTGTTGCTTACATGCAGTATTTGGCTGTAGTCGAACGCGACTCTTAGATAAGAATATATTGTATGTTGATCTCTATTCTTGAATGATGACCTGAACAGGTCACTGTCAAGGCATTTGAAATACATACTTAATTACCGAATCCGTAAAGCGCAATAATATCTTTCTAAGGAAGTTAAGGATATTCTGGTCAAAGCCAAGTCGATGAAAACAGCGGGAATTATATCTAAGGTGATGATACGAAGAGGTATGGTGGCTATTATTGCTGCTTGGCCCGTCTTATGTGTTGTGATTGTGAGTTATAATAGTACTTATCCTAGCATTTCAGTTATGGATCGCTTAAAAATATGTCAATTTAATGCGCACAGTATTTCGGCTAATATTGATATAGTTATTGAGAATGGAATTTAAGGATATTTCCCACCATTCCATACTTATAAAAGCGTTAAAATAAATGGTTCTAAAATGATAGTGTAGGAAGAAGAGGTGGTGAAGTTGCGTTCTATGTACGTAGTAACTTTTCTAAATATTATCATGTGATGATACTTTCCAAGGGCTCCTCTGAGACTTTGGAGTATCTTACTATAGAATGTATTATAAATTCTTTAAAAATTGTTGTTTGTGTTGCTTATATGTGTATATATGTTCGAGATCTTAATGAATTAAGTGAACTGTTATGATATGGTTATTTTAGTGGGTGACCTTAATATTGATTTTTTAGACATGGTTGAAAGCCATGAGTTAATAAACATCTTTGGGTCACTTAATCTACGTACAACGCAAACTTAACCAACAAGAGTTTGTGATACAACTGAAAGACTTCTAGATTACATTTATTTATTTATTTATTTATTCGCTTAAATCATACAAAATTACAAAACTAAAAATACAAATGATTGCACGCAAAACAGAACCCAATTGACTTTTTAATTGCTGAATATGCAACTTCCAATTGGGCCAACATCCAGATGTAGACCGAGGTATCTGAAGGACTTTTTTTTTATATTTAAGGCTTAACTCCATTCAGATAGGAGCCATCTTGCCAACAAAAATTTTTTTACAAAATTCCAGTTATAATAATACTAACTTTAGCGATTTACCTCTTTATCCCAATAACTCATTCATACATCCACTCGTTTAATTGTTATAAATTCATATATTTCCTTGTACACAATCCCCCTGCATCATACAATCAGTCAAACTGGTGGCATTCCTGAGGATACTGAAATTTTCACTACTCCTGCTGTATTTGGTACAGTGCAGCAGGATGTGTTCAATATCCTCGGTTACACCACGCGTTTCACATTCATTACTTTCAACCAAATGACGTTTAAACAAATACTCTTTCCAGTTACCATGATTCAATCTGACTCTTTCAATCGTCCTTATCATTCTGGTACTCCCTCGAAGCTCCTTATAAAAAGGAGCTTTTCTGGGAGTTATACACAATTCACGGTACTTCTTTCCTTTTATTCTACTCAAATTCTCATATTCATTCATCCATTCATTCCACACATTCACCTGAAACATTCGAAGTACATCTCTTGCATCCATCCTGTCATACCTTTTAATATTATCACATTCAAGTACCCCTTTTGCAAGCATATCGGCTCTTTCATTCCTCTCGATATTTTTATGGGCTGGAACCCCACATCCTCCACATTAAAATATCGAAGCCATTCAAAAATTTTGTCCACGTACACGTTGCCGTCTCTGCCACCACCATTATTTAATATCAATATACTACTCTGGGAGTCGGTCAATACAATTATTTTCCTCCTCCCTTCCTTCGTAACCAACTTAATACCTTCATACATTGCTATTATTTCAGCATTCATTATACAGGTGCCTTCATCGATTCGAAACGATTGTTCCACATTCATTCTTGGCACATATATTCTAACACCTACTCTATTATCACATACGCTAGCATCTGTATAACCGATTTCCTGTTCTCCGTACTGGCTTTTCACTCTCTCAAATATCCTTTTAGTCATAGTTTCATTCATTCCCTTGGTGTATTCCTCCAATTCCATACACAGAGTCAGATTATGAGGTAAGGGGTTCGGACCATTGTTTCCGATGCTCGAAAAAGCATCGATGTTTTCCGATATTACACTGAGTCTATATGTTGATTTATATACCCTAAGTACCTCTTTGCAATCCTCTCTTCATTTCTTTCAACAAATCATTCTTTCTAATCACCATTCGTACAGTTTCTTTCATTGTGATCCACTGTCTCTTAAAATTAAGAGGTAGCTCACCCATATCAGAATATATGGTGTGTATTGGGGTTGAGTTAATCGCATCCAATACCACCCTCGCACATGCATTCTCAACTCTCATCAATTGGCCAAAGGCCCCTTTCGCTCCATCGCCATACACACTAATGCCATACGCTATTTTGGAGGATACCAACGCCTTCCGCAACATATTAGTCACTCCAGGGTGAGTGCCCCATTTCGGTTTACTCACCCTTTTGATACATTTAAACGTTCCTTACAATTATCTGCCAAGTACTTCATATGCCTACTAAAATTCAACCGTCGATCAATCCATACTCCCAAATACCTATACACATTAACTTGCTCAATACGTCGTTCATTTATTCTTATATCAATCTCTCCGTTATTCATTCTGAAACCCATTATGGCACATTTCACCGGATTCAACTTAAGATTCAAACTGGTCAGATATTCAATAATTTCATTTACTCCTATTTGTGCATTCTGCGCTGCTCGATCAATTGTAAGACAACTTTGTCTGTCGCATTGATCCGGTGAACAGCAGCGGTATACAAGTTAAAGAGAGTAGGAGATATTTTGCTCCCTTGGAGTAATCCAAGTTTTACTACTCCCTCCAACCTGTAATTTTGTCCTTTTAAGATAACCTTCCTTTCACACATGAAATCTTTCAACCAATCACAAACTTTCATTGGAAATTTCAAATTGCTCAGAATTTGATGCAATTTCCACGGAACCACATAATCATATTCTCTTTCAACATCCAAAAATACCGCAACTACCTTTTTATTCTCCTTTCTCACTTCCCACACAAACTTCTCAATACATTCAATAGCAGAGTGGCCCTTACGGAAACCGTAGGTTGTTTTTGGCAACGAATTATTCTCATTCATAAAAATTTCAATCCGCTCTTTCAACATTCCATTCAACAACTTAATAAATACATTTAACATACATATACCTCGATAATTCGTTGCCATATTCCTATCTCTATCCCTTTTAGGTATAGGCACCACTCTGCATTCCTTCCATTCGTTTGGTATTCTGGACCCCATCCATACCTTGTTGAGTACTTTTAGCAGACTCCTTTTGGATTCTGTATTCAACATCTGAATCATTCCATAACTTACTCGATTCATTCCTGGGGTGGTTGATTTGGAACCTTCCAGCACTCTCAGGAACTCATCCCATTCAAACATTTTATTCATTTTCCAATTTACCCTCTTATCACTCGCAACATATCCATTTTCAAGAAGGTTATCTTCTATATTTAAAAACATATTCAAAAAATCACTCCCTTTCGCGCGACAATCATTCACCATATTATGGGTTTCTCCACTTTTGCCTTTCACTCGGTTAAATTTATCCCATACATTCTTTATTGTGGTCCAATGTGTCATTTCTGATACATATTACCTCCAAATTATCCTTTTAGCCTTGCGAATAGCTTTTTTCAATCGTCCATTCATTCTGCCATACATAATTCTATTCTCTGCATTCATATTCCTGTTAAACTCACGCAAAGCTATTCGTTTTTTTTGTACCAATGTTCAATCTCCTTGTTCCACCATCCATTTATGCGTATCTCTTTCATATCGACAGTTCTCACACACCTTTCATTCACTCTTTGAATTTTAGTATTAAGTTGGCTTTCATTCAGTTCAATTTCTCCGAGAATCTCATTCATTTCTCTTACCCATTTACCTTGATTCATAATCTCGCGCTTTCTTTTAAACACTCGATTGTCACCCATGATCAAATGAATCATGAAGTGATCCGAACCCAAATTTTCTTCCTCCACATTCCATGTGACTTGGTAAGCCAACGCGGCAGATACTAAAGATAGATCCAATGCGTTGGGTATACCTCTCAAGTTCGCTAATCTAGTTGGCCTTCCATCATTAAGCATTACCAGGTCGGAATTCAAAATGCAGTCGGCCAACAGATTCCCTCTCACACAGTTTCCCATACACCCCCACATTCGCTCGTGTGCATTCCAATCTCCACATACAATTAATTGACTTTTTCCATTTACCCAGTCAAATAACTTGACAATGTCGGCAGACACCCGGCCTCTTTCATCAGCATCCAAAGCTTGAGGTATATACACACTCACAAGTACTAGATTTCTGCCCAAATTGGCTGTTTTACCAGCTGCTACAGCTTCCAAAAGAGTGGAATCTGGTAAAGTTATTTGTTGGAGTATGATATTATTGCGAAATGCTATCGATACCCCACCATAACCGTCCGTTCTAGCTTTGTACAGAAATCCATACCCTTTCAAATTAAACGTCTTGCCCATTTTTTCTCATGTTTCACTCACACATAATATATCTACATTTACTCGGCTCAAATAATTCACAAGCCTATCCTTTTTTGCGTATAGGCTTTGTGCATTTATTTGGCCTATAACAATCTGCTCATTCGGTACATTCATTCTACTATTTAACGATCTACTCATACTTACATTCAATTTTGGGATAAATCGGTCTCTACTATATATTGCTGTATCTTTTTTACTTTTTATTTAATTGTTCGTGCTCCAATATAGCTAATTCCGCCTGATCTAAAAGTGGTCGCTTCTTTTGTTGAGAATCGCCGCTGGTTGCATCGACCTCCATTGATGGTGTAACTGTATTTGATTGTTGTGTTAAATGTTGTTGTTGCGATTGTTGTTTTTGTAATTGTTCTATTTGTTGTTTTAAATATACTGGTTGTAAATTTTGAATTTGTAGTAAGTTTTTAATATGTTGTAGTGGTTGTTGTGTTACTAACAGCACTTGTTTATGTTGTGTTTATGTTTGTTGTGGCTTGTCTTGTTGTACTCTCATTTGGAGTTGTGGTTGTAGTTCCTGTTCTGTTGTTTGTTTGGTTTCGGTGTTTAGTACTGCATGTTGTTCCTTTGGTAGTTGTGTCCTAGTATTACCTTTTAAGACATCAGCGAAGGATGTTGTCTTGGTTGAGGCTGGTGTTGTATTTGCATACAGTCTGTAGTATTTAGTTTTGGCCTCGTGGAATGTTAAACGATCAACTGTTTTTATTTTTACAATTTCCGCTTCTCTTTGGTAGACTGGGCAGCTTTTGCTGTTACTGAGGTGTCCTTGCCCGCAATTTGTACATTTTATTGTTGTGCATTCCTCTTGGTGAGGCAGTGGATCGCTGCATTTTATACATGTTGAAAAATTGTTTTGGCATCGTTTTTTGGTGTGTCCAAATTTGAGGCATGTCGTGCATTTCATTGGGTTTGGAATGTACAATCTGACATTTAATATCAGAAATCCCGCTTTGATATGTTCCGGGATCGCCGGCGTGTTGAATGTTAAAATTATTGAGGGTGTGTCTCGTAACTCATTATTTACCCATCTTTTCATTTTCCTAACTTCCACTACACCTTGTTCCTTTAGTCCTTCGGCAATGTCCTGTTCACTTACATCTTCTAAGTTTCTTGAGAAAATTATTCCCCTCGAGCTGTTCAATGTTGGATGCTTATGCCAAATTCGATTTACCAGAAAACAGCAAAAAAAGTTGATTTAAATCAAAAAATAGCATGGTATTGTTGTTGTTTTTTTGCCACTTTTTGGCAAATCGAATTTGGCATTAATTACTTTTATTTCAACTAAATTCCCAATTTGGTCGCCTTGAGCAATGCGTTTGTAGTTGTCCCGTTTTTGACCAACAATAACAGTTCGCCGGCTCTAGTCCGTTGCGTTTTTACAATGCCTGTTGCTGTTATCATGTCTAAGGCTTTTTGGATGTAAAACGGCGATAGCTTGGATAGATTTTGTTTTTCATCCGCATGCTTCATAATTAAAAATTTTTCGTTTGAGTTGACTTCGCTTTCTCCAGCTTGGAAACCTACTCGTCTGACACGATAATCTTCGGCCCTTTTTCGTTTGTTCATTGGCTGAGTATTGTTTCCAATTTTCATTAGTGGCGAAAACGGATTCTGAGATGCCGCCATCGTTATCGCAGTCTCCTCCAGGGCCGTAGCCCTCACCTTATTATAGATAAATCTACTACTTTTTGATTTTTTTTTTTACAAAAACAAAAAATAATTTCAATACAAAATGTTTAAATGCCTTGTGTATATATCACTTTATACTGTCCCACACTTGGTATATAAATTATTTATCACACTTATAGTCACTAACTAATTATATTTCCACTAAAAAATGAAAAAATTGTAAAAACTCAAAAAAAAAAATTTAAAATTTGACAGCTCAATAACACGACTTTTGTCTGCGACGCAAAAATCATGTCTTGTTCTGAAGGACTTAACAATTTCAATTCTAATACAATCATTATTACAATTCAGGAAATTACAGTTAGAATGGTGATAGATAAATTCAGGCATATAATTCAACAAAGGATCCCCAGATAACATGAAAAACATAATCTTAGGCTGGAAACACACCGAATTAGACAAAACGCTTTTGCTTCGAGTAGGCAAGACGATTTCTCTAAACATAGTGCACATTCAATCAGACAAATTGTTTTTAGTCAAATTGTCTTGTGTTGCTTTATAGGTTGGTGTGAATTGATTTCATAGAATACAAAATGTCGTCGGAGTCAGAGGATTGATTTTGTATTATATGGTTATTATTTTATATATAAATATGATAAACTAACCCTAAAGATTCGGCAGTATGTATAATGTAGGTATATATATATTGTAAGTAGGTATATTGTATTTTAATACAAATTTTTTTGAACCACAAAAATCCTTATTAATTTGATTTTTAAAACAGCAATCATGAAACGACTTCAAACACTTTCTTTTTTTGATTCAATCAGTTTTGTGTTGTGTTGCTTTGATTTGTGTCAGTGTGAATTAACACATTGATTTATGGAGTATGAACACCTTCAATCATGTTTCATTAGTCAAATTTGACTTAACACAATTTTGCTTTATTATGTGTGAATGAACTCATAAAGCACAGTACAATGTTTGCCGTTCTATGTTTTATGAAACAAAATGTTTGACGTAAAATTGTTTTGCCTGATTCAGTGTGCATAGCGCTATACAATCGTATGCATTTTGGCCGCAAGTCGCTTTAAGACAAGAAAAAAACGTTTTGTCTAATTCGGTGTGTTTCCAGCCTTAGTCTTCTCACTTAGAATCTTACCATGTCGATCAAACCAAACACGAAGCAATTTTAAATCATAATTGATATCGATAGAGATATTATCCAAATATGACCCCGAATAACTTAAAGCCATATTGTCCGTAAAGGCTATTATTTTTCCACGTAGACCCAGGCTAAAAATATCATTTATATAAATTAAGAAAAGTAATGGACCCAAGACAGAACCCTGAGGAACACCACAATTCAATGTAAAAGGAACACTAAAGGAATTTTGAATTTTAACCTTATAATAACTATTACTCAGATAAGAAGCAAACCATTTTTGTGAAATACCTCTAAAACCGATAGAATCTAGCTTATTGTGAAGCAAGTTATGATCAACCATATCAAACGCTCGTTTAATGTCAATGAAAACAGCTCCAGTCTCAAGCTTGAACATCATTCAGAAATTGAACCAAGGCAGACTCTGTACTTCTTCCAGATCTAATGCCGTACTGATTGTCACTTGAAAAATTATGTTTAGCAAGGTATTTATCTAGGTTTCATGGCTTTTTCAATTATTTTTAAGATAATAGGTTGAAGAGCAATAGGACGAAAGTTCTCTTTGAGCAAGCGATTACCTTTTTTGTGCAGTGGAATAACAATTGAAATTTTCAAAATATCCGGGACAAGACCGACAGATAAACTGTCATTTATAAGAACAGAAAGAGCCGGAGAAATAAATTCGCCAACAGACTTCAACATAAGTATCGGAACTAAAACCCAATAAATCAGTACTTTTTCGAGATTTTAGACTCTATAATGGTTAAAATTTCATCACTGTCAACTGGCGTAGTAAAAAACGAATCAACAAAATCACAATTACCACTCGAATTACAAGCATATACGGTAATGAAAAATTCAACTTCAACTCACTAACAATTCTTGCAAAATAATTAGAAAATTCATTGGCAATTAAAACAGAATCAGAAACAATAATACCATCACCATTTAAGATTCTATCAATAGAAACTGGTCGATTATTTGATAAAATATCATTGACCACTGACCAAATACGCTTACTATCCCCAGCACAATCATCAATCTTGCGGTTATAGTAACTAAATTTCTCAGCTTAAACGCAAGAACTAACCTTATCCGACAACTTCAAAAAATATTCTTTGAGTCTAATGTTATTAGGATGTTTGCTACGATTTTTATACTAATTCTCCTCTTATTTTTTCATTAAATTAAGCAAGTAGCAAGAAATCTAAGGTTTAAGCTTGTTATTTGATTTTCGAATGACAGAAATGTAACAAGACGATGCAATATTGTTAAAGCAACTTACGAAATTGTTAAGGCTAGCGGACGGATCACCATCTAGAGAGTTAAAAAAATTGTACGATAAAACCAACGAATAAAATTTAGTAAGATCAAAATTGTATTACGAATACGAGCAAGACGGTGATCAATACAAGAAATACTAGAGTTAAAAACATGTGTAGGAGAATCAACCAGAGACAGCAAACTGCTATTAGGCCAAATTTAAAATGTTAATGTTAAAATCACCTAAAACAAATAAATTTTTAGTTTTAATTACACTTAAGAAGGACGAAACCTCCGAAATAAAATTGGCTACAGAAACAGACTGAAGGTGGTAAACACCAACAATAATGAAAGTATCATTATTAATTTGTACAGTTAACTTAACGATATCAGCAGAATCTAAATTGATTGACTCAAAGGAACAGTTAATAAGATGATAATTATAAAAAATACCAACCCCGCCCGACCGATAATTATTATTGCAACAAGTAACAAAATTATAATTAGGAATGTGGAAAAAATCCATTTCATAATCTATTATATATTAAATGAGAAACTATTTATTTGTTATCAATACATATTTTATTACGTTTTATTATTAAAATACTTATATGCTGCTTATTTTCCGAATTCAATATGACTGCTCCTCCGTATAGGTATATAAGCATTTTAGATAGCAAAGTATTGCCCGATCTAAGATACAGTATGAGACTGGTAATGCAATACATAATAGTCTTCCCGGCGAGAAGAACTGAATACCTTATAAATTCATCCTATTTGGTGCTCGACGCATTCGGCCAGAACGTCGAACTGTAGAACCCTCTGGTTCATCCATTCGTATATGCCCCGCTGTAATTTCAGTTCCGTCCCCTTTTATTATACTCTCTCCGGGTTGCCCTGAGATAGCCGTTGAGGATGTACATCCTATTTGTTGCGACTCCGTTGATTTAGGATCAATTACTTCATCTGTTGATTCGATATTCTCCGTTCTAGTTATATTACCATCATCGTCATTCTTCGATGGGCATACTTCTGTATTTGGATACCTTTTTACCGAGTACGAGTAACCCTCTCTGTTTCCTTCAACCCCTGTGGCTCGAATCTGGTCAATATGTCGACGTTGCAATTTTCCCTCGACCTTAATCACATAGTGTAGCAAACCCTCTTTCTGAATAACTTTGCCGAATTTCCATTTGATCGCTTTGTTTTGATACCAACGGATCTGGACTGTATCGCCTATAAATAGCTCCCGTCTATACCTTAATGGGTTACTATTTGTGTAATCATTTATTCTATCTGTTGGTTTAATCAGGTCGATAGTTGATCATAAGTTAAATCTTAGCATTTGTTCTGCTGGGCTTCTCCCTGTTGTCGAATTTATTACTTTCCTGTATTGAAGTAAGAATCGCTGTAATTTTAGGTGTAAATCTCCTGGATCATTCATAGCGGCCCGCAATGCATATTTTAACGTCTGGACACTTCTTTCTGCCTGTCCATTGGTGGATGGGTGTGCTGGAGCAGTTCGCTTTTGTTTGATACCGTTACTTTGCAAAAAATCTTGGAATTCTTTGGACGTGAAATTTGTCCCATTATCCGTTACCACTATTTGTGGCAGACCAAACCGTGCAAACAGTTCGCGTAATGATCTGATGGTATAGAAACTGGTGATAGTTTTCATGGGTACCACCTCTAACCATCTTGTTCTGGCATCCACTACCACCAAAAAATAATGTTCCATAAAAGGCCCAGCGAAATCCATGTGTATTCGCTGCCATGGCATGGTCGGAAGTTCCCACGTGTGCACTGGAGCCTTCGCCGGTTCTTTTGCGACCCTCGCACATTCTCGACAACTTTTCACCATTGTCTCGATATCGTAGTCTATACCTTTCCAATAACAATAGCTTCGTACTAGAGCTTTCATTTTGACGATGCCGATATGTGCCATATGTAATTCCTTTAGGATTTGTTTTTGTAATATGCTTGGAATTAAGATCCGGATTCCTTTAAAAATACATCCGTTTTGTAACGTTAATTCAGCTTCTTGCCCCTTAAATGGTGTCCTTTCTAAACTGCTTCCTGTTTGTAGACGATTGTAAAGATCACATAGTACGTTATCACTTTTCATTGCCTTCGAAATTGTTCCACTCGTAATTGGTAGAACATCTTCCGCCAATTGATACACTGTAAGTTCTTCTTTATCTTCTGGTTGATCGATTTCCGCCACCGGATGCCGAGATAGGAAATCGACATTCATATGGTTTTTTGCCTCTCTATGTTCAATTTTGTATTTAAATCCGGATAAGAATTGCGCATAATTTAGTAATCGTTGTGATGTTAATGCCGGTAGGTTTTTATCTGGGTTCAAAATCATTGCCAAAGGTTTATTGTCCGTACTTATTATTAAAGTGAATTTACGTCCGTAACAATAATTGAAAAATTTTAGAAGTGCCCAGTAAATGGCTGTCGCTTCTTTATGAAGTTGGCTGTAATTCGACTCACTTTTTGATAACGCTCGAGACGCATACGCTATTGGTCCCAGTTGGTGTTTTATGTCACAATATTGCCGAAATTCCCACGGGCGATGCATCTGTCGCCAGAATCAATGGGAGTTTTTCTTCGTATGGCATTCGAAGAACCATCTCATTGTTATTTTTACCTTTAGCAGATGTAATTGGTGCCACACAATCAAGATCGCTTTCCAATAATGACACACCCAAGCAGGGTTTAAACATGCTTAAAATGGTGGTTGAGGCTATGTCGCCTTTATTATACGGAAGGCCAACAACATCGACGCAATTATCATACAGCGATTGTTCCACAGCAGTCAATCTGATTTTTAAATCCATATTTTCCTTGCGAAGAAATTTGTTCTCTTCGGTCAATTGATCGATTTTCTTAGAAAGTAATTCATGGTGCTCTGAAATATTAAGATTAACTTTATTAAATTCCACTTTAATTTCATTTTTCAAGGCAATTAGCTCATTGAAAATGTCGTATGAGCACTCAGGTGTATCATGTGGAGAAACACGTTGCAACGGCAAAATATTTCATATCGATGAATGCGTTAGCGGGCCGCAATCAGATAATGAACTAGCTGACACAGCATTAGCATTAGCAACATTATTTAACGGAGAAGTGTGCTCAATACCGTTAAGATTCACACTAACGGACTGAATACATCCAGAACAATTCTAGTTAATCTTTTCCTTAGCAATACGTTTAACGTCATCCGCATTGAGGTCAGTGCACTTAGGATGAAAATTTTTACCACAAATTCCACAATAAACATATTTTTCATTTTTAATATACTTAAGTTTACAAACTGCACACGACATTATGAATTAAGGATTAACAATAATTATGTCACAGTTATTATCAAAAAAACGAATAAAAATTTCAGAAAAAAACACAAACTAAACACAATAAAACTGTACACATTTTATAAATACACCAGACATGATGATTCACTGATTCAACAATAAACAGCAATTGCAAATTAAATGCAGTAATGTATCCAGATAAAAATAAAAATATTTATTATAAATTAAAATGTCTTATGTAAATTATATTTCGATTAAAATGCCTAGGTAAATTATTAATAATAATTATAATTTTTATTTTACTTAAAAATCGTTGTTGACCCCACGACAGACAACGATTGAATGATACATTGTTTCATATTTCGCTTTGGAAACATCTAATTTTTCTCAGCCACCTTTCACTGATGAAACCTGTTTATTTACCTGTTCAAATTAATGATGAAATCAGGTTTGTGCGCGACTGTTCCAATGTGGTTACTCCCAGCCTTCATGGTGATATACTTAATTGGACTGATTTTAGTAGAATTGATACGATTGACGGAAAAATTGAGTTCTTATATCATAATACTTATGTCGATATGGTTGAATCAGTATACTCCCTTTAAAATTATTAAGCAAAAATTCATAGCCAATCCTTTGGTTTAGTTATGCTATTAAAAATAAAAAACAACTTGTTGATATCGCTAAAAATGAATGGAAAAGATCAAGTTGTGAGGAGGTCAAACGACTCTATAAATTTTGGGTTGGGTTTGTTTGCCCAAAAAAAATTCCCCAAAAACGTTTGCCCAAAATTTTTTCCCAGAAAAAATTGCCCCAGTTACTGTTTTCCCAAACATGGTTTCGTGAAATATAGTTTAAGCAAAAATTTTTGACCCAACATTTTTTTTCCAGAAAGATCACCAAAAATCCCAAAATTTTGAATTGGATGTTTCGCGCAAAACATCAACGCATCGAGGTCCAGTACCCGTTACTGATATGTTCTGCTTTGCCCTCATGTTTGGCCACCACTACAATCGCAACGACATTTGCAAAAAGCCTACCGTTTTTGCTATTCCCTTTAAATTTGTATTTTAGTTTTGGCAACAACCAAGGGGTAGATTCTGATGGAATGATAATTTTTCGCGACAAGTTTTTATTGCCGCAGGATATGTCACTGAAAATTTACGATTCTGTTGGAATGTGCTCAAAAATTATTTCCAAATTAATTTTTACCGACACATATTTTATTTAAACAACCAATGTCACCGATACTAAAAACAATGACAATTTTTGTTCAATCTGTCACATTATTTTTTGTGACATTTTGAAAAAAATCGCTGGATCAGAATCGATTTTAAATTTTTACAATGTATTGCCATTTTAAAAAAACTTTAATACAAAATCATAAATGGATGTCATTTTTTATTTGTCGATCAGAGTCTACTAGCTACTAGCTAGATCCGCGGAGTAAGGTGCTGGCCGAATTTCATTGATCCTGGAGTGCACCAGAAAGTTGCTTAATTTTTCTACCGTGTGAGCAGGTTCATTATTGTGGGGGTAAAAGTAGCGACGAACTTCTGATTTTTGGTTTCTAGTTTCCCAACAAATATTTCAAAACTTGTGGTAAACAACTTTCAGTCTACCAATTGATAATTACCTCCTGACTATTTTCGCCCTGGTAAAGCAAGGTTCCTTTTTTCTAAGAAATATTGAGAAGAACAAACGCGTGCCTTTTTTTAGTCATCTTAGAGTAAATAAGGTGATGATTTAATATTCGTGACACAGCAATAGCATACAAGCCCCATTCATCTTCTATCGTTTGCTGCATTGTTCTGGGTCTTAGACAATTTTTGTCTTCACTTGGGCTACAATTGTGTCGTCGGTTAAGATTTGTGGCGACTTTCACGAGGTTCTTCCTCCACAGAAAAATACCCAATCTGGAATTTTTGAAATCACTTAGAAACAGTCCCAATGGATGGTGCATTAAATCTATATGCACCTTTAAATTTGTACCAAGCCTGTATGTTTACGTCGAAATAGATAAGTAAAGTTATACAAAAAAGTTTTTTATAAACCGAGGTTAAAATGACATCGTTTATAACAAACGCATTTTGCTAACTCCAAAATTTTTTTAGAAAATAAATTTTGATAAATTTTTGTAGTAAACTCGTATGCGAAAAATTTGCTAAAGTGTTATAAACGAAGTTTATTTTATCCGAAGCGATTTTTATTCGTTTCCAATATCAGGAATTTGCACAAGCAATTGCTGGCTTCGTCATTGTACAGTACTCGGCAAGTGCCATATTTGCCGTATTTTGGGCCAGATTACACGATTTTCCCTTGAATGCCATCAGTCGTCTTTCGTACTAATTCGGTAGCATCCAACTTTTCACACAAACGTGACAAGGTACACTATTCTCATCGCGCACTATTTTTTTGAGTAATAAGACATCGCAAGTATCGTATCAGTTTTTCAAATGTATAGTTAGAGAGATCGATAAGAACAAATTGAAATCCTTTATAAATAAATTTGAGTGAAAAACTCCGAAACTACAAATTAAATTATCTTGATTTCTTACAGTTAAATAGACGCAATCGAGAATAGCACATGAATGAAAAAATCGTGCATGAAAATAGTCATAGCACCGGGTTATGCGACCTCAAAATCAAGATGTTGCGTTACATCAATAAATTTTTCACCGTTAGCTTACATAGCATAATATACGTTTATGTAGAGCCAAGTTTCATTTTGTGAATACCGTTTTATTACTAATTGGAAATTCGACTGTAGGGCTGTATAATTAGGCAAACTTTGTCTAATTCAGGAACCGCACCTTCTTGACGGTACTGTCTCTTGCTTGAAATCAACTAATGGAAGAATCTTCTGTAAGCTTCCTACCATTGGAAGTCGAAAGTGCATTTTTATTGGTAATAATATTAATACTTCGCTTACTGAGGGGTGTAGTGTGGCTTATCTGACAGCTATGCTCTTTACTCTTGAAACTGTCAATTCTTTTACTAGATTGTCCCTTGCATCAGTTTATCGATTGCTAATGCTCAACCCTCAATATGGGTAGCTCAAACATTAACCATCGAAGGCTTCTCTATTCAATTTTTTAGGCTCTTCTGAGCTGGAAATTCTCAATAAAGGCTGTGAGCCAACTTTTCTTAATTCTGTTCGGCAGGAAGTGATTGATATCAGTTTGTGATCTGTGTCTATTATTGATTTAAATTTTAACTCGAAAGTGACGAACGAAATTCTCACTTCTGATCACAGGTGCATCTCTTTTTCAAGTAAACTTAAAAGACCACCGTTTAAAGCATAACGTAACAGGAAATTAAACCGATTGGGATTTTTTCTCTCTCGGGATCGTTCCTCTGCTTGTAACACTGAGGGTATTTCGGACTGCTAAGGAAATTGAGTTACAAGCATCTTTGTTTACAAAGGCAATTTCGACTGCTTTGGAAAATTCGGGTCCTCTTATCACTAACCACGAGTCTCGGAACAAACCTTTCTGAAGTTCTAAACTTAAAAGGTTCAGAAAATGCGTTAGGAAACTACAAAATAAAGCTAAACAATCTAAACTTCTCCTTTAGTTGTTCAAAAAGATTATAAAAGAAGTTTAAAGCAAGCTCACAGATCATCGTAGATTAATTTTTGTGAGGAAATTAACAGCCTGTCAGCTGTGACAATGATGTTTCTAAATTTAATGCTCTTCGTCTGCCGAACGGTCAGCTCATCTCTTCCAATATTGGGGTTGCTGAGTTGCTTATTTCTGTTTATTTCCCAGGTTGGAGCCTACTAACTTGTGTGTTGAAACCCAAATTTGGGCTTAGCTCACAAGCTGGTCAAGCACGACATTCTGCGTTGGAGTGTGTTCTCATTTGCACCTTACAAAGTTGGGAGTCTAGATGGGAATTTCACTGCTGAATTACGGTATGGCATTCCCTAAATTCGGGAGCATCTACTTCACTATTCCAAGGACAATTGCATTTAGCATTGTTCCACAGTGCTGGAGCAAGACTAATGTTCTTTTTATACTGAAGGCTAGCAAGTCTGATTATACGGACCCTATGTCATTTTAGCCTATTAGTCTGTTTCAAGTTTTCTTAAGACTTTAGAAAGGATCGTCGCTCTTCCCATTCAGTAACATGCAATATACTTGTAGAGTTGGTAAGGCCGGTGAAACTGCTCTACACCAATATAGCGGGACCTTTTGATAGTACTTCGTTTGTAACGATTACTAAAGTCTGTACAAATTTTCGATCAATCTACGCGTAAGCCTCGCATTGTTGAGGCTGAGCTGGATGGCTTATCCATTTCTATCAAGGTTGTTAAAGGCTGTCCACAGGATGAAGTGCTTTCTCCTCTTCTGTAGCTTTTGGTCTTTGACGAGTTAAACTACTGCGTCCAAGGCTTAATACAACAGGGTTTACTTATAGTGGAGGCATGGTGTATTGAAAAGGCCTTACACGTCAATCCGCCCAAAACTGATTTAATTGACATTGCTAGGCGTAGAAATATTGAAGTCTTCTCTGTTTCCTCTCTTTTTTGGAAGAACGATCACTCTACTTGGATAGTAAACTCTCATGGAATTTATTTATTTATCTGGTTATGTAATTTACAAAGTACTTATGATAATAATTCAATACAATATGTCAACCGCCACAAGATTTATTTAATGGAAATGAGCATATCAATATAACAAACAAAATTTTTAAAACTTTTAAAAGTGTGTAATACATTAACATAAAAATTAAATAAAAATAAATGAAATAGAAAAACTATTTAACAAAATTGAATGGTCATTTGCTTTAACCCTCTCTTACACAAGTTCCTCGACATGCTGAAATTAAAACTGCATTAAAACATTTATTAGTGGTTCCGTAGCATTAAAATTGCTCGAACTAAACGGAATACGTAACAAGTCTGATCACGATCTAAGTGCTCGCTGAGCATATTCTAGAACTGATCTAACTTAAGTAACGTAAAGTGATTTTAAAGTAAACGGGTCACAAAATTTTCTTCCATTACGCTTGATGAAACTCAATAAAGAGTATCCTTTACCTACTGTATAACCTATATGCTGATTGAAAGACAGGTTAGACGAAAAAACAACTCCTAGGTCACAAACATCGGAGACTCTACTGATCTGTGTATCAACGCCATAACTTTACACTTAATCGTACTTATTCAAGGGCAACTTATTCCTTACGTACCATTCACAAAAAACATCAAGTTCCCTTTGCATATGCTCAGAATCAACAATAGGTCTTCGGCATACATACACTTACAAAACTAACACTGGACAATATCATCAATAAATATCATAAACAGAAGTGGTCCAAGGTCCGCCCTGTGGAACACTGGAAGGTATTTGAAATACGAAAGATTTAGCTGTTGAGATCCCTACACATTGCCGTCGCATAGTTAGGTAGGACATCATCCACTTATAATTGGAATACAATGAGATCCAAAGTCATACAATTTCTGAATTACAGTACATGGCCATTGAATTAGCAATTTTTGATTTTCTAAAATTGCACTATTAATACAAGCAATTTCCGGGAATTTTTATCTTTATTTTATAGCACAAGTCTAGCGCCGTTTATGATGCACAAAATTATTTACCGTTATTTCTCTTGAATTTGTTATTGAACATTTTTCTAAATTTTGTACTTCGCCGAGCGAGCGATTGATGAACATTAGGTAACGGTAGTACTTAAATAGTGTAATAAATGAGGTACTTATCATAATTTTTTATTAAGTATTGTGTTAGTGGTTCTTTATTGGTGCGAAAGGTTATAATTTTCAATTGTGTTTAGTAAGTGATTTTTGAGAGTTTCGCGTTACTGTCATAATGCGACGAAAAGCTGACTTTATATTGATAAAAAAACAACGAATTACTGATTTATTGGAACATTCATCATGAAAACAACATGAAATTGCCAAAATACTTGGGACCAGTAAACATGTTGTATCTAGAATTAAGAAACCACTCCAAAATGGCGAGGTCGTGAGTCCACCTCACAGGAAAAATTGCAGAAAACAAAAGAAAACATCCGAAAGGGAAGACAGAATCATCTTAAAATTAACCTTACAGAATCGTAAACGACCAACGGCTTTAATAAATGACATTATAAAGAAATATGACATCAATATCTCGAATAGAACATTGCGACGCCGCTTGAAACAATTTGGACTAAAACAGTGTCGTCCGACTATTAAACAAAAATTACGTCCAATATGATAATTAAAGGAATTGCATCGGGACGGAAATATAAGCACTTCTCAGTGTCAGATTGGTGTAATGTAAGTAAAAATTCCTGTTTGCCGTTTCGAATTTACAAATTTTCTTAAACGACCAAATTTTCAGGTTTGTTTCTCGGATGAATCTTTGGTCCAAATTATTGCCGAGAGAAATATTTTTGTTAAACGCCGCTCACATGAGCATTTCAATGAAGGCTATGTTGTACAAAAGGTTAAACATCCAACATCTGTCATGGTTTGGGGATGTATCACCACAAAACGTCCTGGGCCTCTTCATTTAGAAGATGATGTTATGAATGCCGATAAATATATGCAGATGTTGGATAAAGTGTTTTTACCAAAGCTCCCCCAATTATTTCGCCGTCGGCAAAGGTACATCTTTCAGCAGGATGGAGCTCCTTCTCACAACAACAAGCCAGTTAAAAACTATTTGAGTTTAGTGGAACTCTCCGTACATGAACCCAATAGAAACTGTTTGGACGGTTCTAAAGACGCAGTTATTGAAAAAAACACATCGCAGACAAACAAACATTGATTGAGGAAATTAAAAACATACGAGGGCGGATTGAAAATGAAGCTAGCTAAGTAGGAAAACAAAATTTTTTTTTGCCAAAAACCATTTATTTCTCAACATAGTCTCCATTTAATTCGACACACTTAGTAAGACGATATTCCAACTTTTTTATACCATCTGAATAATACGATTTCGGGAACCCCTCAAAATACGCGTTAATTTCGATAATCACTTCTTCGTTTGAGATGAATCTTTGTCCTGCGAGCCATTTTTTCAAGTTTGGAAACAGAAAAAAGTCACTAGGAGCTAAATCTGAACTATAAGGTGGATGATCAACCAATTCGAAGTGTATTTCACGTAATTTTAGCATCGTATCTAATGCTGTGTGAACCGGTGCGTTGTCTTGAAGAAAGAGCACTTTTTTCTTCTTTAAATGTGGTCGTTTTTCCTTGATTGCATCAACCAATTGATCCAATAATGCAAGATAATACTTTCCTGTGATTGTGGATCCTTTTTCAAGATAATCGATGAGCAATATTCCGTGTGCATCCCAAAATATAGTGGCCATAACCTTGCCAGCCGATTTCACTGCCTTTGCCTTCTTCGGAGCACTTCCACCAGCTTCCACCCATTGTTTCGATTGATTTTTGGTTTCAGGTGTGTAGTGGTGGACCCACGTTTCATCAACAGTAATTAATCGACGCCAAAAATCAACAGGATTACGCTTTATCATGTCCAAACACCGCTGTGAAGTGGTCTGTCGAACTCGTTTTTGTTCGATCCTGAGCAAACGCGGCACCCATCTTGCCGATAGCTTTTTCATATGCAAATGTTCATGCAAAATGTTGAACACACGTTCATATGATATGTTTACCATTTCAACAATCTCACGCAACTTGACTCGGCGATCATTCATAACGATATCGAGGATTTTCTTGATATTTTCTTCAGTAACCACCTCTTTTGGCCTTCCTGTTGATGGTATTGTTGAAGTGCTTCTTCGGCCGCGTTTAAATTCAGCAATCCAATATTTTACCATGTAATCTGACGGAGCAGACTCACCGTAATGTTTATCGAGCTTTTCTTTTGTCTCTTTCGCCGTTTTCCCTTTCAAATAATAGTGTTTAATTACTGCACGAAATTCGTTTTTTTTCCATTTTTCAAGAAACACAAAAGTTGCTTACTTCAAACGACTACAACAAATAAACTAATCGATGAATTTGGGTGAAATTTTAACAGCTGACGTTTGACAGATCGCAATTTCTAAAAAACAAAAAAAATTTGTGTTTGTGCTGCCATCTAGCGCTATGTAGCTTCATTTTCAATCCGCCCTCGTATAGTTCAACGACCCACTTATTAAAAAAAACATAATAAACTCGTTCCAGACTATGCCACAAATTGTCGAAATGTTGTCAAGAAAAGAGGAATGTGGACTAAATATTAAATAATAGATCTATTAAACTTTTATTTAATTTTTTTATATTCATTAAATCTTAATTTAACAATTTTAATGAAATATTGATAATTAAATTGATGCTATGATATTGAATTCCCCGAAAAACTAAGTTTTTTTAAAGTTGCTAATTCAATGGCCATGTACTGTAGAAGTTTGTGATCCAGAACCTGTTGAAAGCTTTCGAACTCCATTCCAAAATGTTGAATGCATCATTCTTAAAAACCATGAGGTTAGTAATCGTAGATCTGCCCTGTATAAAGCCATGTTGATGCGAACTTATTCTGTGTTTTATGTGAAATTCTATTCTAGACTTAACCAAAGATTCGAAAAGCTTAGGAATCGCCGAGAGAATTGAAATCCCTTTAATACATGTAATATCACCCCTTCTACCTGATTTAAAAATTGGGAATAATAAACGAATTTTTTCAAATATCAGGAAATATTCCACTAGAAAGACTAATATTAAATAAATAACAGCGGTTCCCATAAAGAAGGCACACTTATTCAGGATCGAAGGTGCCACACCGTTTGGAGCCGTACTACCTTTAGTATTTAAACCGTTTAATCCATTTATAATTTCCGAGGCAGAAAGTTGGATTACGACATTTGATTTATGGATATAGTCATCATGAGCCCGAAACGGATTCGTTATTAAGTGTCATAACCCTTGGTTAACCTTGTGATTTTCTTCTTTTATTTATAAACGCGAAAACTCGTTTAGGGTTACAAGAAATTTCACTTTTGATTTGTATCAAATACTTATTATAAAGAAATTCATTGAGAACCTTAAATTCTTTACATACTATGCGATATTTTAATTTGTCGTTTACATTCCTAGACCACTTATATGTCTCAAACGCTCTTGCTTTCCTGTTGGCTATATTTTTGAAGCGACGATTGAACCATGGCTCAGCATAAACGGAACCCGCTAATTTCTTCGGAACAAATAAATGAAACCCGTATGACAAAATTTAAAAAAAATTCAGAGATTTAACATTATGAAAAATTTGTTTAATCAAGGAACACCTGTAGCCCTAAAATCATATTCAAAATCGTTGTTAACAAAATTTTCTAAATCCAAATTAGCAAAATAAAATTTAATTAGAAGTGGAATATACGAATTGACGAGTTCCAATATTCGCAAGCTATCTGACATAAGTATAGTTAGAAGTGATATCAACAGTAGAACCCATAAAACATTCGTTTATCCAGCACCAACAAATTTTTGGTAGATTAAAATCACCAAAAAATAATACCTACTCATTAGCATTAAGCAACGGGAAAACATCATTGTGAATAAATTCCATAAATCCTTGATATATATCAGCAGTGCTTCCTAAAGGTACCACCACAACAAATATCCAAATCAAGCCACATTTGACCTTTACGACAACCGACTCTCCAGAGATACAAACTAAATTTATTTGATCAAACTCCATGTTATTCTGTACCGGAATAATAACGCCACCCAACGCTGTTTATATTGTTGGGCTCACGATGAAACACCGAGTAGCAGGCTGGAAAATATTCCTCAGATTTGAAGTCAGCATTCAACCAGGTTTCGGGTGGGTGCGCATCCCACTGTTGCTGTTATAATAAATATGCAAGATATCCTTATTGAATTTATTGTTGTTTTGAATTATTATCAGTGTGTTGTTGAACTGGTCGACTGGTATATTTATGGCGCAGAAGCACGCGGAGGGACGTAGCTTTAGGTAATTCCCTGTTTTTATGATAATACGTATGTAAACTATTATTGATTTTTTTGGTAGTATCGGACGTTGATGATGAATGCGAATTACACGACAATGTTAGACGATGGGTAGAACCGCGGGAGTTAAGTTTTTCGATCGGCTAGTGAACTCTCTCACCAAAATACCTGCTGGCCACAGACTGGGTTGAAGTAACTGATGAAACAATGCAGGATCCACACCAATTTTGAAGGAAATGAAATTGAGCCTGGTGACATACATCTATAACATCTTCAAACACATTCAGTTTTTTTACTTAAAAACAAACGGAAAGACTCCTGAGACGTAGTACTAGCAAACCTGGACGCGCATTGCCACCTTGATTACAAAATTCAAAAACCAACTGCCATTTTTTGGCAGTGTAGAAGAACTTTTTGGAAATTTTATGTACGAATAGTAAAGCTGTGAAAAATCCTTTGACTATTTTCAAACTTGTTAAGAATTGTAAACATTTCATCAAACTTCTATGTTCTAACAATAGAGTAACTGTCTTATGGGCACTGGCTCATTGTGAAATTGAAGATAATAAGGTCGCCGATTCCTTAGCCAAGTGCAAAAACATATTTACGTGTAAGTTTCAAAATACAACTAATTTTAATCAAAGTAAATGGAATCAACTCCTAGAGGTCTATAGAATATAATAATACGTTTTAAAATATTAAAATTTTAAACAATAAATATTAAGCAAACAATGATTGTTTATTTTTTTTTAAACTTTATATTTGAAAAAGCGTAGATGGAGCAATTTTGATAAATAATTATTGAGGAAGTACCTCTTAATAATATAATTTTTAAAAAATGTGAGCTCTTTTAAAAAAAAATCTATTTGGACAATAATTACAGCCTAATTAGCTATTTACTGTGGCGGTTTTATATTTCTGACAATATTCCACTCGCCGAACTAATTGAAGATGGCGTTGCTGTTGGTGGAGGCGCTGTAAACGTTACAGCCGCCGTCTCGCTGTGCGGCCTTTAAATTTATTCAAATTACTAGTGATTTTTTATTATTCTCAAGAAAACATATTTTAGATATATGACAATCTTTTGAATCAGAACAGGAGAACAAAGAAGGAACAATTTTTTGAGGAGGAAAAAAACCGAACCGACAAAGGAGGAGATCTGGTCGGCTCAATTTAAACTAAATTAGTGATTTTCACCAGAGTCTAGTGAAGGATTAGAAAGTCAAAATATGAATATGATACGAATTCGGATTTGACATATTTACTACATAAATGATTTTGGTCATCATCAGTTGGATTGGCGGCACACTAGCGGGTTTAAAAGTCTTATATTATTCTCGTGTTATGATATAGAAACGTCATTGAATTTAACAGCAAAATGTTTACGTAAATTTTTTTTTTATAAATTGGGCGAATTTGATGTATAAGACTGTGAGGGCGAATTTGATGTATTCTCCTCATGAGCCACCTTGATGGAGGGCATTTCTCGTCTTTCCCCAGCACAAGTTGCCAGATAATCAAGTTGGCTTTCTTATTTAGAATGCCTGATAGGTACTCATTAGACCCGATTCTCCAAAAAATGTTGGTACGCTGAATTAGTTGATAGCATGTGAGGTTTCCGCAGATAAGCCATCATGAGCTGGGGGCATCATGAAGAGTTGTGCGATGAGCCTGTCTGATAATTAAATGCGTGAAGTGACGATTCTTTGGTAGTATGAGTGGATGCTTTCCTCTTTAATGGTAAATTTGAATTCTTTGAGCGTCTTCCTACACGTAGAATCCCATCTTCGTCAATGAACGGCTTGAGTGGACGAAGTGGACTCTTATTCAGAAGGATCGCTCCAGACTGACATCGTGAAATCTCATCGGTGAAGTGAACCCCTTGGGTCATTTTGACTCAAAATCCGAATAACCAATCCAGTACCGAGTGTTGAATATCGGGTTAGCAGCTGATGCTTTCCATTGTTACTCGACGGTGCTTTGGCTTGTGTGACTATCATTGATTTTACGTTACGTTTATCGAAGTTGGGGATGTGATTGTTGATTTTATCGGGTGTTTCTTGAAACTAGGGGGCTCCAGTCGGCGGTTCCAAATAATCGAACACTAGCGAGACCCGATTTGCTAAGAATGTCTTCCAGCGACTGGGTTATCTCTGGCTGATGTTGATCATCGGTGGGATATTGAACTCGGAACCTGATCATCCCAAGAAAGTCCAAGTATTCCCATCTCCTTGAACAGAATTTTGGCAACTATAATGCTGCGACGTAGCCAACCAAGTGGGCAGAAGATTCTTGATGATTCTGCTCAAATGACCCGTTTAGTTTGGACTTGAGTATTGGCTGCCAATGCGATTTGGAAACTGAAAGTGTCAGTCGAGCGGATTAATTCAACCCAAGTGCCGACTCATCCCAGTGTAGCTCCAATGTTGAGTGCGACTCACGAAATTCTTCTGGACCTTGTTCAAGGAGCGTTGTTTTATTCGATGACCATTTTCAAATTTCGAAGCCACCACATCTCAGAAGACCCACCGTTTGACGTTGAATCTCTAGCAGGGTGACGATATCATCGGCGAGGATGACCTTTGCAGCTATCGGAAATAATTTACATTCTTCTTTCACAACTAGTGCCATATGCCACAGTGAGCAGTCTGTAGTTTCTAATTGATTCATCGGGTGAGTTTCTCCATACGATTTGCTGAAAGTTCCAAAGTTCAGCTACCACCAGGATCTGACGACACATTTGTTTGATATCTGCAATCAAAACAAACACATTTACGGCTTAGATCGCGCTAGTCTTTCATGAATTTAATGTACTCAAGGCCTAATTGCGGATTTCTCATGCTCTCGCGAATTGCACCTCAAGAGGTGCTGAGTGGTCTGTGAATGGAAGGTAAACAGTGTATATATATTTCCTCGGTAGTACGGAACTGTGTTGTTTGAAGACGATATTCATTGAATTTCGTCAGAGGAGATTATCGACCACAGTGTGATTTTCGATGATAGTCGTTATACTTGAAAGTTGGCCAGTTGCCGGACGATCCAACTTCCCGTATAAGACATGCAATTTTGAAGAAACAAAAAACTATACAATCAATCACTTGGAGAGGCACAAGTGGTTAAACAAACGCTATTAAATAGATTATACGTTTCTGATAGTTCGACAAACATAAAATTGTTGATAGACACTGGAGCATACTTGTCAGTTATGCCTCCTAACTTTTATATGTTGCAAACAGTTCCCAAATTAATACTTATGGAGGAAAGAGAGTATATTATTAAATTTTGGTCTGCGCAGACAATTTATATGGAACTTAATCATTGCCGACGTAAGCAAACCGATCATCGGGTATTTATTGATTTCATCACACATTACAATTTACTAATCGACATGGCCGGTAACAAGTTAATAGATTGTGTAATGAAGTTGTCTATTAATGACTTCACTTGATCCGATCAAACGTTCAGTATCCTGAAATAAAATCTGACAGATCCTTTATTCTGCAACAACATCAAGATTTTACATTGTTTGATGAAAAGCGAGAGCCGATTGGGCCTTACCACGTGCGGCGACTATCGCCAGGTTAATCTAATCAACATACCTGACAGGTATCTCATACCGTTTATTCAGGATTTTGCACAGTAAAATGATTTTTTCAACTATTGATTTGCTTATTGGAGGTCTAGGTTTACGCAACGCTGCACAGATGCAACAACGTTTGATCAAAGTACTTCAAGGATTAAATTTTCTGTTCCTTTACATCTTTAAATGAGCACAAACAACACTTGCAAATCGTATTTCAAAGCTTTCGAGAATTTTGCAATGTTGAAATGTCGTGAAATGTAATTTCGGTAATACAGAATTAAAATTTCAGGGTCACCTTACCACAGTAAGAGAAATAGTACCGTTCCCAAAAAAGGTTGAAGCTATCCGAAAATATAATTAACCAAAAATGCTCAAGATTTAAAAAGATTCCACAAGCGGTAGAGAATGAAATGATCCACCAAAGAATACCAGCACCCGAATTCCGGTTCGATGATAAATTTCTCATATGGGTTTTAATTGTACAAAAAATTCTATTGGTCTAAAAACTCAGGAAACGCGATTCCCGTTTGATCACCGAGAAAATAAAACTCGTAAATAATGTCAAAAAAATCCATAGTTCTTTTTTTCATGAGAACGAGAACTTGTTGAAATTCAAATAGACAAAGAAGAGTTAGAGATAAGAAGACGCGAGTTGGTTTTAAAAGAAAAAAAATTCAACGCGCTGCATGGAGATTACTTGAGTGGGGACTAATTTATTATTTATTATTAAAACGAATTAAAAAATTGCTGCAATATATGATATAATTTATAAATAATAATTTATATGAATTTAATTTATTACAATATCATTTAATATAATTTTTTTAAACTATAAACGAATTCGCTACAGTCTCTCTTATTTGTCTTCCAACAACAAGAATTCTTGCGGGATCCTCTCTTTCTGGATTCGCTGGTTCATCGTCCATTTCTGCCAAAATATCCTCTTCTGGTGGAAGTGGAACACCATGCAGCATCATAATATTGTGCAAGATTGTACACGAATTTATGATTAACCTTGTCTTTTGTGGGAAATACATAAGCATTCGTTGTTTACTAAGACATCGGAACCTCGATTTTAGCAAACCCATGCATCTTTCCACTAGATGTCTTGTTTTTTTGTGGGCGACATTATATTTTTCATGTCGCGCATTAATTGGATCTGCAAACGGGGTCATCAGCCATGGTTGCTGACCATATTCGCTATCACCTAAAACTGTAAGAAATAGTTAAATAAAAACACTGTAAATATGAACATTTAATGTTTAATTAATTTACCAAGCAAATATGTATTTCTTCCACCATTTTCAAAATGGTCGGTCATTTTTTGTTTAATGAGAGAGTTGTTCCACACGAAACTATCATGCGCCGATCCTCTATACGCGTCACAAATTATTTGGACATTTTTGGTATGTGCAGCCTTCCTCGACGATTTTTATTATTAATTTATTGAATGTTCGCGTTAAAAAAATTTTAGTTTTGTCAAAATATTATTGTTTACTTTCTGTCAAAAACAAACAATTAACCAAAACGCGCTGCTATAAAATTTATAGTAAGCGAAAACTCATTTGTAGAATGGGAATCGGAAATTTTCTGATAATTGGAACCGACTGGTCGAAAAAAAAAGTCAACTCATTTATCATTCTCATTTGTCATCGAACCGGAATTCGGGTGCTGGTTTACCTTCACAATCTACTGTGATTCTTCGAATAATTGCATCGGACCCATGAGAAACTATACATAGTTTGACGCAACGTGGAACCACGAAGTTGGTTACGGAAACATTCGTTTGGCCAGCTGTTAATCGCGATTGTGAAAATTTCGCCCAAATGTCTTTACAATATCAACGGACAAAAATTCACCATTACAATGAAACATAAATTTCTACATATGTATATACATACGTCACCTCTACTGAACGTTTTCAACACATAAATATTGATTCGGAACACTGCCTCCATCTGAAATTAATCGCTATTCTTTAACTTGTCGAATTCGATTGAATAAAAATATTTCTAAGGGTCTCTAAAGGTAAAATAGTACGCTATACCCTCAAACTGTTCCATTGAAGAAAAAAAAGCACTGAGGTAATAATTTTTTGCACTAGTACGTTTTTTTGCTACTCTTGGTCGACTTTTTTGGTCGAGTAACCCCTCTTTTTATTTATTTATTTATCATCAACACGTTATTTTGAGCGTAGAAGCTCATTCATAATAGTGTGTGAACTCAAGAACATATGGAAAGCAATTGAAGCATCTTGATCGGTTCTCTACTTCAATCCAAAGTAGTAGTTACACACATCAATAAATATGATGTATATTATTGTGATGATATTTTGGTTTTGACGCTTTGAATTAAGTATTTCATCTGTAACTTATGTGTTTATACGAAAAAAAAATTGTGTTTTAAAATAAAAATAAAATTAGTAAGAATTTGTGTTTCAATATCGAGAATATGGAGGATATTTTGAAATATTTATTTGTCAACAAAAAATTTGTCAACATGACACACAAACACACCCAGAAAAAAAGCGCAATTTAATATTTTCATTCGATTGACGTAAAAAATTAGGGTGCTCCTTCAATGAGGTGTAAAAAAATCAAACGAATTCGACAACAAGCATATTTTGTTGTCCAAAATTTAAATCAAATTATTTGAGTTTATTTTTTTCCCAAGAAAATAGCCAATTTGATTTAATTGACAAAAGCCAACCTTTCGAAAGAAAATATAAGTTTAATATGTATTATAGTATGGCATTTGATGGCAGGAATTATAAACAGAATAGAATTATGTGTATGTTTAAATAAACCCAATTTTTTTTTTTGGGTTAATATTATTCTTGTGGCGATTTATCCTATGCAATCTCATAAATTGATAGATAGATTCACTCGACAGCCTACCAAAATTTCGGAGTACCAGAGAAAATTTCATGTGATCTCGGAAGACAGTTTGAGTCCCAAATGAATGAAGCTAATGAACTGACAGAGAGGTGGCATAGGAAACTTAACTCGCCAATAAAATCGCCAACAGAGAAACGATTGGGTGAAACTCTTACCAACAATTTTATTGGGCGTATAAGTTGCCTTCAAAGCGGATATTAGCGCTTCGCCTGCCGAGCTCTTATTCGGGACAACTCTTCGAATACCTGGAGAATTCTTTACTCTTGGAAAATCTAAAATAACCGAAACCGAGTTCATTAAGGATTTTTGTAATCAAATGAGTCGAGTACCAGTAATGTATTTATTCGAAAAGACTTGAATGTTTGTACACCAATATTCATCAGAGTGGACGGCATTCGAGCACCATTGCAAAGTCCGTTGACGAGTATTATGATCCGAAGATATAACGGCCAACACAAGCCAATTCTAGTCTTCTGTTTCAGAAACGGTCGATTCAAGCAAGTGACACAAGCAGCGACGGTAAAAGTTAACAGAGGTGGCAGAAAAGTGATGGTGGTGTACCAGCACGTTTTCTCTAGAGGCGGAGTGGTGTGACGGGCATTTAATTACTTCACAGTGGTTGTATTGTAGAATTTTAAAGCTAAACGAACGCTTACATTATACATTATACACGCCATTATACCATCAGAACATCATACCATCGTACCGTCATCAAAAATCAAGTTAATTTTTGAATTTTTAGAAATTCCTCTTCAGTAACTTTGGACCTGATTATCATCTGATATCACACTGAATCACATCTGAAATATCACACACTTATACTGTACATACATACAATACAAATACTTATTTTTAAATACAATGAAACCTCATTTCAATGGACACTCAAATTAGCGGAATCCTGACTTCAATGGACAAACGTTTAAGTCGCATGTAACCAAAGTTTTTCAATGAAAACCTCCCTTAGATAAGCTGACACTTTATTAGAGCGGACACGGACAGATATTTCTACGATGATACAGGTTTTACGTGGACACTTCAAATTGAATCTTTTACATTTCAATTTGTTCCTTTTACACTTAAAATTGAACCTTTAACATTTCAAATTGAATATTGAAGTTTTTACATTTCAAATTGAACCTTTAGCAAATTTTATGTATGGCCAATTAGGATGGAATTTGCCTATTTCTTAGCCGGTTTTAGTGAAACTTGACATATATACATAATTGAAATGGGATTCTTAAATGATTTTTGAATAAAATTCTGGAATATGGCCAAAAAAATAATTTAGTGAAATTTGACATGTTCGTTGAAAACGGAATTCTAAAATAATTTTTAGGTGAAGGTATGGAATATGGCAACAACTTTATCTAAAATTCATTTTAGAACCTCATTTCCATCGCACATGTCGAATTTCATCATTATCGGTTAAGAAATAGCCAAGTTCCATCTTACTTGGCAGATTCCAGAACTATCTAAAATTCATTTTGGAATCCCAATTTCTTTGCACATGGCAAATATCATGTTAATTGGTTGAGAAATAGGCAAGTTCCATCATACTTGGCCACTTTCCAGAACTTTTTAAAATTTATTTTGGAATCCCATTTTGATCGCACATGTCAAATTTCATCATAATCGGTTAAGGAATAGCCAAGTTTCATCATACTTAGTCATATTCTAGAACTTTATCTAAAAATCATTTTAGAATCCCATTTCCATCACCCACATCAAATTTCATCATAATCGGTTAAGAAATATCCAAGTTCCGTCCTCATTGGCCATATTCCAGAATTTTATCCAAAAATCATTTTAGAATCCGATTTCCAACGGACATGTCAAATTTCATCATAATCGATCGGTTGAGAAATAGCCAAGTTTCGTCCTAATCGGCCATTTTCCAGAACATCATCTACAAATCACTTTAAAATTCCATTTCCAACACACATGTCAAATTTCATCATAGCCAGTAAAGGAATAGCCAAGTTCCATCCCACTTGGCCATATTCCAGAACTTCATCTAAAAATCATTTTAGAATCCCATTTTCAACACAGATATCAAATTTAATCATCATCAGTTGAGAAATAGGCAGGTTCCATCCTACTTGGCCATATTTCAGAACTTTAAGCAAAAATCATTTTAGAGTCCCATTTCCATCTCACATGTCAAATTTCATCATAATTGGTTAAGGAATAGCCAAGTTCCATCCTACTTGGCTATATTCCTGAACTTTATCCAAAAATCATTTTAGAATCCCATTTCCATCACCTACATCAAATTTCATCATAATCGGTTAGGAAATATCCAAGTTCCGTCTTCATTGGCCATATTCCAGAGCTTTATCCAAAAATCATTTTAGAATCCCATTTCAAACGCATATGTCAAATTCGGATATTTTATTTATTTATTTAAATCCTGAAACAGAGTACAAAAACCTGAAAAGCCTTTTGGTATGATATTTACCAGTGACAGGCGCTTTTCCTTAACAATAGAAATAAAAAAAAAATAAGAAATACAGGTAAACCTCGTTTAACGAACCCTCGAATAACGAATCCTCGAATTTACGAACATCCAAAATTGTTGAAAAATCTCGTATTACGAACTTCAAACCTCGAATTTTATTGTAAGCACAGTTTATGTACATAAATGGTAAAATTTTAGAAACCATACAAATATTTTTTCGCCAAAAATAGCACATAAAATTATTTACCTCGCACAACGAAACCTCAACTAACGAACGGTTTTCAGGGACACAATACGTTCGTTAAACGAGGTTTGTCTGTATAATAATAAGGAAGTAATCGAAATAATGATTCTTAGATACAAAGCGACAATAACAAACCCAATATTATTAACTAAAGATGATATTGAATTAAAATTAAGTATACTATTTACACATATGAAACAAATTAAATAATAAAGCAGATTACTACGAAGGCAAAAGTGATAACCAAAATTGTACACATTAAACAATACGCTCAAAAATAAAATCAATCGTAGCGTGCTGGAACAGCCACAATTTCAATGATGACAAAAATTTAGATTTTCAATTTAAGCAACGTTTCTGGGAAGGTTGTTAAAAATTGTAGGAGCGGTAACTGAAAAGTAATTAAAATAGTGGGTTTTTAAAAATTTAGGAACCGTACGAAAATGCAATGTGTTTTTCGCAAAGTGTAACTTTGACAACTCAAGAAACGATTTTCACAGCTCTCAAAATATACCTTCATGACCTTGAAAACATAAAGATGTTTAAGTGGCGGAATATTACTCGTTTTAAATAACGGCAAAGATGAGCACAATTTATTCTTGAAATACATCAATCTGAGTATGAACTTTTGAGCAATAACCAAAGGCCGGACTGACTCGTAGTACGTACCGTCCCAGCAGCAAATACCATAGCGCAATCTGGACTCAATTAAGGCATGATAAAAATCTTTTAGAACCGAAAAAGAACAGTTAGAACGCAAAAGATACATTTTCCTAATACCAGAATGTAGTGAATTATTTAGATCAGATATATGACATTTCCAGTCCAAACAGCTATCTACGATTAACCCCAAATATTTAATGTCATTCGCGGAATCAATCGTCAAACAATTAGCCAGGCAATTACCACTCTTAGTGCAACAACAGTCGTGATAAATTAAGTCTCTGTTGAAAGCACGCAACTCATTTAAATTAAACAACATTGCTTTAGTTTTCGGACTTAATACCAGTTTATGTACAGCGAACCACTGACTTAATAAACCTAAGTCAAAATTAATATCAATTATAATTGTGGAATAATTAGAACTATTGTACACAAAAGCCATATCGTCAGCAAAAGCCACCACTTTGCCCTTAAAATTTTGAGTGAAAACCGAATTAATATAAATCAAAAATAAAATCGGGCCAAGTACTTACTGAACCTTGTGGGACACCGGCTTCCAGAACCAATGCTCCACTAACACAAAATCCACAACGAACACTTTGTGAACGATTAACAATAAAGGATTTCAGCCAATTATAAACAAAACCACGAAAACCGATATTCCACAATTTATTCAAAAGAACGTTATGATCCACCACATCAAATGATTTTGTAATATCGACAAATAAAGCAGCTACCATTTTAGAATTATTAAGACCCTCATGAAGTGGATTTAGCAGTTCGATCAGAGCATCTTCAGTCCCTAAATTACACCTAAAACCAAATTGACACTTACTAAAAAAGTTCGATCCATCCAGAAAATTAACTACCCTCGTTTTGAATGCTTTTTCAAAGATTTTTGAGATCACAGAAAGTAAAGAAATTGGTCTATAGTTCGCAATTTGCAAACTATCCTCCTGTTTAAATAGCGAGATTACTGCAGCAACTTTAAGTGACTCAGGGAAAATGCCTTCAGTGATACTTCGATTAAAAAGAATGCATAAAATATCAACAATGTTAAAGATAATTTTTTTTACAATAAATAATCAATTACTAAAACCAAAGATGTCAGCAGAGTGTTTATCTTCAAGTGAGTTTATAATGTGAAATATCTCTGTAGGTGAACAATGCCGGAAAAAAACTACTGCTAGATGATTCATCTAAACTTACAGTAACATCGTTTAGTCGCGAATTTCATCATAATCGGTTAAGGAATAGCCAAGTTTCGTCCTAATCGGCCATTTTCCAGAACATCATCTACAAATCACTTTAAAATTCCATTTCCAACACACATGTCAAATTTCATCATTGCCAAGAAAGGAATAGCCAAGTTCCATCCTACTTGGCCATATTGCAGAACTTTAAGCAAAAGAATTCCATTTCCATCTCACATGTCAAATTTCATCATAATTGGTTAAGGAATAGCCAAGTTCCATCCTACTTGGCTATATTCCTGAACTTTATCCAAAACTCATTTTTTTATTTTTTTATTTTTTTTTACTTTATTTATTTAATATTTCCATTTAAAAAGTTACAAAAAAGAACTATAACAAATAGAAAAGTACATGTATGAATATCTACGAGTATAAACGAAAGAGTAAAAAAAAAAATAATAATAATAATAATAAGTAATTTTATTTGTGTATTATGCTATAAAATAAATTTATTAAATGATTGATGTTTCAAGAATCCTTTTCATTTAGAATTTAAGCTTTCCAACTAAGCCAATTTTTAAATAGATAAAACTTGACAGCTTTCTTAAAGTAGCTTATACGTGTTTCTTGTTTAATTTCATCAGGTAATTTATTAAATAAAATCAAACCACTATAGAAAACATTTTTTGAGTCTCTATTGGTTCTAAGGGTTGAAATATAGTAGTTTTGATTAGATCGTGTGTTTTGACAATGAATATCACAAGCTCTTTGAAAACTGTAATTACATTTGGGTAGCTTGTGAAGTGCCTTAAATATGAATATCAGAAGGTCGTAATCACCTAAGAGAGCAATAGGTAGGATCTTTTCACTATACAATAAATATGAGCTAGTTAATTTTGGCAAGTGTTTAATAATTTTAATAATCCTGTTTTGCAGGATTTCTAAAGGACGTAATAAATAGCCAGGTGCAGTACTCCAGAACATGACCATATAATTGAGGTTAGACTTTACATGAGCGAAATAAATTAACCATGCAGTTTCATAATTAATATAATATGAAATACGCTTTATTACAAATAACATTGGGGAATGGTTTTGTACAATTTATCAATGTGATGGGACCAATTTAGTTTTGAATCAATGATCAATCCAACGTACTTGGAAACATGACACTTCTTCAATATTAATATTACCAAAACCAAAACAAGGTGAGAGTTGGTCCTTTGGTTTATTTTCAAAAATAATGTAATTTGTTTTGTTTAAATTCAAGGATAAATGATTCGCCGCAAGGTAATTGTTGATTAAATATATATCATGCTGCATATATTCTATAATAGTATTTGTTGTATTACTCATATAGACAAGGGCGTAGAGTTGTAATTTTCGCGTCATCAGCGTAGAGTTGTAATTTTCCGAAAAGTTTTAAATTAAAAATCTCATTTATGTAGAAAATGAATAATACCGGCCCTAAAATTGGCCCTTGTGGTACACCACAGTGAATGGATGTATAACCACTAGACATATTATTAACAATTGTACATTGAGATCGGTTACTTAGGTATTCTGTTAAGATTGAGACAAATTGTTCTGCGGGATTCAGTAATTTAAATGTTTCTATAAGTATGTGATGATCAACACAATCAAACGCCTTTCGTATGTACATATATCAATAAATAAGGCACCGACATATAATTGCGCATGAGTCCCTAAATAAATGTTATTCATGAGATTAGCTACAGCTGCTTGAGTATCAGAATTTTTGATGAATCCAAATTGATTGTCGTTAATAATCTGATGTTTGTCAAGAAAATCAAAAAAGTTATTGTAAATAACTTTCTCCAGAATTTTTGACATGGAATTGAGGACTGATATAGGCCGGTAATTTGAGCAGATTTGTTTGTTACCACATTTATGAATAGGAGTTACAACCGCTTTTTTTAATGAATTAGGAAATACTCCTTTATTCAAACAATCATTAATAACTTGCACAGTATCATTTACGAGTATTTGCTTGTGAATTTGTAAAAGTTTTACTGATATTGAGTCATAGCCATCGGCAGACTTAGCGTTTAATGAACAAATAATTGTGCTAATACTATGTAAATTCACATTTGATAAAGATAGAGAACCTGACGATTTGTACTTTACATAATGTCTAAAACTGTGGATAATTTTAAGATTAGTATAGCTAAAGGGTTGAGCCAGAGCCTACTCTATAAATAAGAGCCTCCACATTGACTGTATTTTTTACTAAGCTTAAAATAAAGTACATAAAATTTTTTCTTTACTATGAAACTATATGGGAAAACGATTGTTTTCATTTACATTTTTAGTCTATAAGAATTAAGAGCTTTTACATTATTTTTATACGAAAATGTTCATAAAACATGTAATTTGATTTGATTGAGAAATCGAATCATGAAAATGTTTATTTCTTAGTGAAAATCCTCTTGGAATATAAAGTATTGCTAAACTTTTGTGGAATGTTGTTGTTGTAAAATACGTCATAACATACAATTTATAAACAATTATAACCATCTCTTTTTAGTCTCCTTCTAAAAGCATCGCCACATGATAAAAATCTGCCCGAATACAGATTCATATCATGTGGCAATGCTTTATTAACGACATTTTGTTTTAACCATAGATGTCGCCTACAATTAAAAACATATAAAAAAATCAAATAGGTGATCGAACCGGTCGGATTCTAAAATCGGTCTGATTTTTGATTCGGTTAAACATATTTTTGGTGGATTCCCTCTATAGTAATAACTAAATTGTAATAATAATTAATTTAATACAATTTTTTTTATAAATTTACTAAAATTAAACCATTGCTGTGACAGAAATTAGGTTAATTTTACGTAAAAACTTTTCTTTCAAATCGTTTACTCAGCCCGAATCCCTGTTGTTTTTATTTGTGTGTTAAGTGACATCTAGGAATGGGAATAATAAGTAAGAGCTATTTTATTTTATACACCGCTCTCAAATGTTATGACAATTCAAATATTCTAAACAAAAACTTAGTTTGAATGGGTCATTAATTTTTGGGAATAAAAATCGATGCCAATTATTAATCATGTCGTATTTATTTTCAGCTGTGACTTAATTTAAATAATATTTCTAATACTTGAGAAATAAATAAGGCATTTATATTACAGTTAATGTTTGTTGGTTATATTGTGTATTTGTGATGCATAACAATCTGGGTTGATTTGATTTTTTTGATTTCTTCTCGCTCAATGCATATTATTATAATTTTTTCTCTTTGACTCTCTTTGATTTATTTTAATTTTGGCTGTTCAACGTATTGTCTTTTTTTTATCATTGATTTTAGTTGTTAATAAGTGATGACGTCATTAAATATAATATTCTCTTTTTAATACATATTGTTGTTGTTGTAGAACGTTTTTTAATTTAATTAGCTTATTTTCTTTAGATTATATCTGGAAAATGGGGAAGCTTGAGAATCTGTGCTTTATATGAGTTAGTCATAGAGTTGTTTATTAGTGATTTCAGAAAAAATTATTTATCTAGGTTTAATTTTTAATTCATATTTTTTCGTCAATCGAAATCTCGCTTTTTCATACAAACTATATGAAAATAAATTATTTTTTAGTGTTTCTATGTCCTTTATTTTAAGTTCATTTTTTACATGCCGGCTCTATTCATATCAAGATGGTTCTGGTTGAGCACTGCAAAACGATGACACATCAATGAAATGTTTATTAAAAATATTTGCAACTGTGAGTGGTTCTAATAAATTGCCCAAATTATCAGACATCAAAATTGGATTATAAGATTTTGTGCGATTAAAAATGATACGATTAAACAACTGCCAATTTTTTCGAGAGTCAGAATTATTCATTCTAAATTGGTTACTGTAATATTGCTTCTTAAGAAATTTATTTTTGTTCGTCACTAAATTTCTGAAATATAAAAATTGTGTTTTGAAAAACAAGTTCTCTGAAAATTTTTTTTGTAGTCGATAAAATTTATCCCTAATAGAAACCAAACGTAATAGTTCACGATTCACCCAAGGTTTACAATTTTTTTTAATTTTCATTATAATTGTATGCTTACGTATTAAGTAACTTAAATAGACCACAAGCCCGGACAGGTCATTAGCAAACGGAGCAATATGCTCACTCAATATTCTAGAAATAATCCACTATGGTTTTAATATGTGTTGGCGATGACATACAATGCGGTACTTGTGAATAAAAATCCAATATAAGCATTTAATGATCAGAATAAGCTACATCAATGCTATCAAGGTTATACTTAAAACAAATTTGATCCGTGATCACCTAGTCCAGGATAGAAGGTGAGCTTGAAAACCTAGTAGAGAATTTAGATAGACCACACATTTAGATTTTAGAATCCCATTTCCATTACCCACATCAAATTTCATCATAATCGGTTAGGAAATATCCAAGTTCCGTCTTCATTGGCCATATGCCAGAGCTTTATCCAAAAATCATTTTAGAATCCTATTTCCATCATACATGTCAAATTTCATCATAATCGGTTCAGGAATAGCCAAGTTCCATCCTATTTGGCCATATTCCAGAACTTTGTCTAAAAATCATTTGAGAATCCCATTTCCATTGAAAATGCTGGATTTTATCAAAATCGGATAAAACTTTTATAAAAAAAAAAAAAAATCACATCCTCAGTTTAACGGACACCTCACTACAACGGAGAACTATTTTGGTCCCGCCGATTTCCGCTGAAGTGAGGTTTCCCTGTATATAAATTGCTCAACTGCTCACTAAACCCTAATCTAACTCAACTAAACCGCAACTCAACACTAATTCAACTCGCAAACGGAACCCAACTTAACCCTTAACTCAACCGCAAACTCTACGCCAAACTCAATCCTCAAACTAGCATATATATAAAATTGGTCAACAACTCACTGTATCCTATCCAACTCCAATTCAATTCCAACTCACTTCAACTCAACCCGCAAATTGGCCACTAACGAAACCTTCAAATCAACCCCAAATTCAATGCCCAATTAAATAATCAAACCAGCATACGAGTATATAAAAAAATACGTAAATATTTTTAACAAATATAACCAGCTGTTTTGGTTCAATTCGTATGGCAGGTACCTCACCCACTTGACGTACAGTTTCCAAAAACTTTTTTCAAAACGTCGATAAAAGTGGTTTTGGACCAACCAAATTTTTGTTCATTTTTGACAGGATTTCAATACTTTGGTCTTTTTAGACCGAAGTAAAACTCCCCAAAACCGCTTAGCGTTGGTCCTTTCTGCGCAAGAATGAGAAGAAATTATGTAGCTTCCTTTTGTTTTCGTATTGTACTAGTTAATAAAAATTTAATGTGTCTTCCGTTTTAATGGACATTATTTTGATGGTATCCCCTTCAGCACGTATAACTGTCTTGAAACGGAAGATACTAAGTGTTTGCCTTTCACTGTTCCCTAATCCTAGGACTTCATCCCAAATATATACTTACAATCAAGCTAATAATTTTCAAAAGATCTCTTCTAAGCATGTATGATAGGAGTATAAAGTAATTTTGTTTCAATTTAATTTCAATTTCAATGTGTTTGCCAATTAGTTTTATAGTTTTAAGTGTTATACAGTGTAGTAGTAAAAAATAATTACTTAATTTTGTATTCTATAAAATATAGTTTTCATTACAAAACCACAAACGTACTCCAAATAGAAAAGAAAAGTTTTTATTTTTGGTACGATAGAAATGAACACATTTTCCGAATTTATGAAATACAAAATAAGTTTTCTACCCAAAAAAATGTATTGATAGCATCCGGTTTTTAATTTTTTTTATTTGGTTTTTAATGTGTGTGAGACAATTTGTATATTTTTAGGGTTAGCACAGCCTAAATGATTTTATCGAATTGTTGTATGTATTTATTAAAGTGGGTCTCTATGACATAAGATTTATTAAAATAGATAATAAAATGTTATAAATGAGTTTAATTAATTTTTATAAATTGGTGATGAAATATTAAAGGAATTTCTAATTTTTTTATTTTTATTTGTTTTTAATTTCAGATGACGATTCTTTTGCATCAGAAAGAGACGCTCAATCTATAGATGATAACATATCAACTTTCGTGTTTAACGCACATCATTCGTTAACGTTACAAAGTCAACGTGAACGTCTTCCAATAAAAAATTACCAAAGTCATATATTGTATTGTTTAGAGAATTACCAAACATTGGTTTTAGTTGGCGAAACTGGATGTGGTAAAAGTACTCAAGTTCCACAGGTAAATAAAATAGTTTTATGTAGATATTATTTAATAAATATAACAAAACATTTTGTTTGCTATTCAAAAGTATATTTAATCGACATATCGACATACACACAGTTTCTACTTTTATTATTGAATTTCATTTTGTTCGTTTTTTTATTTTATTCAAACACTATTTTACTAAACTAAAGCAAATAAGTATGTACTATTCGCGTGACTTTATAGTTTATATTAAACTCAATTTGTATATAAAGTTGGATTTGTGTCTTAACTTGGAGTAATGGAAGGAGGAAAATTTTTATAAGAACGAAATATATTACGAAATTAACTGATGTTGCAATATTTTAATGAAATCATTGTGTATTATCGAGTGTTTTCTTTTATTTTTTTTTGCAATCGTTTAACTTCTTAACCTTGAATTAAAATTTCTATAGATGCTTTTGTATTCTTATTGTTGAAGATTAGATTGAGGTTTTTTAGCCTTGCAATACATTTATTCGTTGGAATTTAAATTCCAGATGTGTAGGCTATATACTGAACGTTACATCAAACAAACTTGTATCATTTACCATGACCACCCATTTCATAAAGATTATTGATTTGAATAAAATGTATTGTTTTTATTTAAAGCGCTTATCTCTGGCTTATCTTATAAGTCCACGTAAAATAAGATACTAAACAGTAGTAGCAATTAAATACGTATTTAAAAATTCGTTCGCCTAGTCACTTTTTATAAAATAAATATGGAGAGAAAATCGATAAAATGTTTAAACATGCATTTAATTGTTTTGCTACTGCGATCTAGTATGGTTCTTATATGGGCATAAATTGAATTGAGTGTAATTTAAAAACTTTTTATAATAGTTGCGATCAAAATTTTATTTGTCGGTTTGAAGGTTTTTAAGGTTAATTAATTCAGATAGATCAAGGTTTAATGAGTAGTCTAATTAATTTGTATATATTTACATACATTGTATTTTCTGTCGATTCTAAAAGCAAATATTTGTCTATAATAATAAAATATTCTAAAACGAAAAATAACGGGTTGTATTTGTATGAGGGCCAATCCTAACAAATAGGTACTCTAGATCGTGGAATAGAATTCAATGGAGTATTTTTAAAATATTTATTTTTATTGTTCCATTCACTAAAATTGATTTGATCGATTTTTTTTGTTTACTTTTATCGATAAATTAAATTCGTTTGTTTGTTTACTATTAATCGAGCTGTTTTCGGGCTTTAGCACCCCATCTCTTTTACAGTTTACTTTTAACCAGACCTATGAAACCGAATCGGAACTCGTAGAATATCAGCTTAATGAGGATCCGAAGATCGAAACCGGAACCTGTTCATAAAATAAATGAAAAATTAGCTGAAAATCAATAATCGGTTCTTTTAATGACTGTTCCGATTCTTTCATATATGGTGCTTTGATAAATTTATATTGGTTATTTCAGCTTGAACACCCAAACGTCGAAGGTCTTTTACAAGTAACTACCTAAAGTCTAATCCTACTATAGACAATACATTTATTCTACATTTTATTATGCTGTCCGGTTGTTTTAACATAAAATATAAAAAATTACGAAATAACTAGAATTTGTATCACTGTTAATTCAACTATTAATTCTCGTACATGTAAATCAAATTTTTGTATCTGCGATTTCCAGTATTCTCCGGCGAAGATCAAATTAATTCTGCCGAAAATTATGTATGGCGAACTTAATTCGTTTTCATTATAAATTACTAGGGGTACCCATAAGTAATCAATTATTTCAAAGTAAAACACAAATATGAGCCAACATATTTTTTTATTTATTTTTCAATCAAATACATGTTCACCATCATTATCCAAAACCTTTTGCCATCTCACGGTAAATTTTCGATGCCTCTCAAAAATATGTTTCAAGGTATGTTTGGACATTTCGGAAATTTTTATTTTTAAGAGAATGTTCTATTGATCTAAATAAATGGTAATCCTATGGCACGAGGTCGGGCGAATATGGCGGATGCGGCAAAACTTCCCAGTCAAACTATTTAATTTTATTTTGTGTTTGTTTAGCTGCGTGAAGTCTAGCATTATCGTGTTGCAAAATGACACGTTTTCTATTGACAAGAGCCGGCCGTTTTTTTACTAATTCATTACGTAGACTTTCTAACTGTTGGCAATAAACATCAGCTGTAACTGTTTCGCCCGGTTTTAGTAGCTCAAAATGAATTATTCCAGTATAGTCCCACCAAATGCACAATATGACCTTTTTCGCTCGCTGTTTCGAAGAAAGCCACTGATTGGAGCATTTTAAACTGCTGTATAGCACCCATTTCTCATCATCGGTCACAATTCTGTTTAAAACGAAATAACGATGTGCAAATGGTTCGTCGCTGGTCTTTGTTTGAAGTTGACAATTAATGTGGAACCCAAATAGCTTGTAGGGACATTTTTCCAATTTCATGGAGCTGTCTTTGCACTGTCGACCAGGTGGCCCCAAGTGTATCAGCTATTTTTTGTATGCTCAGTTTTGGATCCGATTCAACCATTGATCTCAAAGCATCATTATCAAATGTGGAAGGTCTTCCACTTCGAACATTGTCCGATAATTCAAAATCACCACTAGTGAATTTCGTAGACCAATGCTGACACTTATCGACCTTCAAAACATCACCATAGATATCACAAATATTTGTTGTTGCATTATATCCCGATCGAAATTGAAATAGCATACAATGAGTATGTATTTTTCTGAAGGTTCATTAGCAGCCATTTTCTTTTTGCAAAACTGTAGTTTTTGTTATCGACGATTGGAGGATTTCGATTTGTATGTATTAGCGCTGATAACGCATTTACTATGGTTACGTCGCAATTTGTTCATAGCCGGTACATGTTTTCTATTTCTCGTGAGAGGCGCTTTACCTCCATACCTAGGTTGTAATAGAATAAGTTAAATTAATAGCTCAATGTTTTACTGTACTAAAATGGAATTTTCAATAAGGCAGCAACAAGGAGAGCAGTCAAACCAAATGATGGGACAAATGGAGGAAATTAAACAGTCAAATCTCGAAATGAAACAACAAAACGAGCGACAGTTGGAACACCAAAATCAGTCTAACCAAGAAATTAAACACGAAATGAAACAACAGTTGGGCGAAATTTAGCAGTCAAACCGGGAAATTGCTGAAGGCCAAAAGAAAATGGACGAGAAAATTCTAGAACTGTATACAAAAGTACATGGCGAAATAGAGAAACTGCAAACGGAAGTTCAATTTGTCCAAACGAAGGTTCAACAGGTTGAAGAGAAATTTCATCGTCTCGAAAAAGAATTAACTGATGTCAAGGCAAGCGGAGTAATGATGCAAGTGGTATAGATCGTTCAATCGATCAAGTTATAGCTACCAAACTTCGACGGAATAAGATCTTTCGGCATTTTTAAATTTCAATTTGAGACGGCGGCCAACCAAAATCATTGGAGCAATGAACATCATGTTGCTGCGTTAATAGTGGCCCTCAAAGGCGAAGCAGCGGAGTCTTTACAAACCATTCCATAACAAGAGCGCAGCAGTTATCTCGAAATAATGAAGGCGCTGGATCGGAAGTACGGCAGTGACCACAAGCGCGAAATTTATCGCATAGGAAAAGCCGCTACCAAAAAGGAGGAGAATCGCTACAGGAATTTTCATCTGCAATCGAGTGTTTAGTTCATCTAGCACATACAAGTACGTCGGCCGATTACTTGTAAAGTCTTAAAATTAACACATTCATTGACGGCATTAGAGATCCCGAGACACGCAAGGCGGTGATGTTGTCACCTAAACCCACCTTTGCGGAAACCATCGCTTGTGCGTTGACGAACGAGACTGCACAAGCCATCACTAAACCGTCAATGAAAATACGGCGAGTAGAAATTGACACCAACATAAATACCGAAAGGTCAGCACCAAGATATCGAGACGGAAACGACAAAATCAGATGTTGGGCATGTGATAAAATCGATCACATCTCCCGGGACTGCTGGGAAATAAGAAGAAAACGGGAAAGATCATCATCTCCTATGCAGCGATGACCAAGCGGAGCACAGTCAGTGGTCAACCAAGAGGGTCAAATGACGGTAGAGTCGTTAAACTTAAAAGAGTCAGCTTAAAGGGGCATAAGCTGACTCCCACAATCGATTGCCCCATAACCTCCATCCTCGTTTTGAAAGTAGCAAAAGTCGATGACAGCTTAACAATCAAAGGCGACATTGATGCACGATTGTCCGTAACGATCTGGGCCTAGATTCTGATCAAGTGACAAATGACAATTTTTTGTGACTTTGTACTAAAATTTTAACTGCTATAAAATGACAATATAGTTGTGAGTTCTAAAATGCGATTCTGATGAAGTGACTTTTTCAAAATGTCACAAGAAAAAAAATGACAAATTAAACAAAATTGTCATTGATTTGGTTTTCCGTGACAAAAGTCAGCTGCATTTTTAAATAAAATATATGTGAGTATATTTTGTTAATTTTTAATAATTCTTGTTATAAATTTTAATTGTTTATATTTTAATTAAAATAAAACAATATTTTATCTATTTTTAGATATACATATATAAAAATAGATAAAATATTGTTTTATTTTAATTAAAATATAAACAATTAAAATTTATAACAAGAATTATTAAAAATTAACAAAATATACTCACACATATTTATTTAAAAATGCAGCTGACTTTTGTCACGGAAAACCAAATTAATGACAATTTTGTACATGTACATATATGTATGTATATACAAAATAAACCTTAAATTATAACTGCGGTAAACTAGAAATGCAACTGCTGTAAACTGCTGTTAATGTCATAACTCATTTCATCAGAATCGCAAATTTTCCGTGACAATATATTGTACTAATAACAAAATGTCACGAAAAATTGTCATTTCATCAGAATCTACCCCCTGATCTGTGGACGTATACAACCAGCTAATGGATTGAAGTTACAAACGGCAACTGGAGATAGTTCAATAATAAAAGGCAAGAATATCGTGAAAATAAAGATCGGGAGAACTCTTTTCCAACACAAAGTACTTGATTGCAGATATTGTGGATATAGTCATTATGGGGATGAACTTCATGAGGGCAAATGGCTTGGTGGTGGATGTTGGACGAGGAGTTTTTACTTACGATCAAGGATTTCGACGAGCATCTAAGGAACTTGGCAGAAGTTTTGGATCGGATGCAAGCCGTCGGATTAAAGTTAAGTCCAAAGAAGTGTAAGCTGTTCAGAATTGAAGTAAAATATTTGGGTCATGTCCAAGACCTACAAATTTACACGACTTAAGAAGCTTTCTGGGATTGTGCACCTATTATAGACGCTTCGTGCCATGATTCGCCAACATTGCTAAGAGTTTACACGAGTTGACTAGGAAGAACAAGGCATTCGAATGGAAGGATGACCAGGAAGAAGCATCCGTGGAACTAAGGAGACGAAATGATCAGAAAAGAGCAATTGGATGATACGGATTTATCAGTTATGATAGGATGGAAGGAAAAGGAATACCGGCCGACTTGGAGCAAGATCGCTGACAAAACTCTCATTGTCAAGGCTTATTGTGCTCAATCCTCAATGGAATAGCCTGCGTCTTGAGAATAGGTGTTTAAAACGATTGTGGGAAAGCAGGAATGGCAAAGTGAAGCAATTGTTACTGATGATATCAAAGTGCTAGACTGCGGAAATCCTGAACGAATATCATGGAGGAGCAAGTGGGGGTAATCTAAGAATTAATAAAACACTGGCCAAGATACGTCAACGATTCTACTGGGCAGGATGTAGACAGTCTGTGATAGAGTGGGAACCCACACGTGAAAGTCGTGGAACCATGAAACAATACAGCGTCGTAGCACCATTCGAAAGAATTGAAATGGATGTAGCGGGACCATGTCCCACCACCGAGAGCGGTAATAAACATGTGCTAGTGAAATTGGATTATTTCAGCAAATGGCCGGAGGTGTACCCCATTCCCAATCAGAAACTGGATTAGCAGATTTGGAGCGCCGATGGAGATTCATACCGATCAAGGAAGGAATTTTGAATCGGTGGTATTTCAAGAAATACGCTAGATGCCGGTATAAATAAAACGAGAACAACGCATTTGCATCCACAGTCTGATGGCATGGTGGAAAGATTCAATGGCACATTGGAGGAATATTTAGCAAAAGTCGTTGAGAAATACCAACGCAATTGGGATCGACATAAACCGATGATTCTTATGGCCTATCGATTAGTAATAAATGACACAGAATGACACCAGCTACAACGTTATTTGGGGATAATTTACGATTACCAGGAGATTTAAAGTTTGGGGCTGTTCCATCAGCAGCTTTATTTGAACAGGACTGCGTAGACCGGATCAAAGTAGAACTTAATGAGATTCATAAATTTGTACGGGGGAAAATACGGATTTCAAGTGAACGGATGAAAGCTCGATATGACATACGAGCAAATAACCAAGGCTTCCAGGAAGGGCAATTAGTATGGCTTCACAACCCTCAACGGAAAAGGTATTACCAACGAAGCTGCTACCTAAGGCGAATGAAGTCGAATTGGATTATTAGTTTTTTGTAAGCGAAAGTATAAGCGGATTAAAAATTGATTTAAAAAGTGATTTAGTGCGAAATAAAAATTATAATTGATCAGTAAAATTGTGCGAATATTAAAGTAAAGTGATTTTGTGAATTTTCGTTAGTAAATTGTGTTGTAATAATTTTTGTGTGACATAAATAAATTCGTTGGTAATAAATTGAATTTCACAATATATTCACAATCCAGTGATTCGAACCTTGATTGACAAGGCAAAAACGTAACAATATATTTCATATAGGTATAAACCAATTTTAGGAAATTTAAAATCGCGAAAGTAAACCGATGCTTCCTTCCAAAATTTTATTGTTGTAACATGGATTTAGGTTTCCTTGCTCTTCTCTAGTTCAATTGGAATTTTTAACCAATTATTAAATTGTATGATTGACCGTTATTTGTATTAAAGCAACACTTTTTTGAGTAACTTTGGTTTATAAATTATAAAGTTATGAGTAAAATTAAAAATACTTAATTTCTACAGTAAATCCCTGATTGTTTCATTTTTGATTAGGTACACGTTACTGTCAACGTATGAAAGAAAAAGATTTCAAAAATCCAAAAATGGGAGTTTTTTCACGTTAGAATTCAAACCAATTACTCAAGTCTGAAAGTTTTTGCGGATTGCTATTGGATTTACTTGGTTATTTAGATAAACGTCATATCATGAAGGAGTATGGATCCAAATTCTCATCAGTAAACCTGGTAACATGTGTAACGGAGGTTTTGATCAGAATGTTGATGCCCTCTATCAAAATCTCAAGGGCATCCTTTATCATCTCGAAGAATGCCCTTAAGCTTTTGGAAGTTCCTGATCTCTAATTTAATACTTTTTTAAATAAAGAATCATTGTCAACGTATTATTCGAAAATCACAGAAATTTGTTGGAGTTTCATACTGCAAAAGTAAATCTTGTCAAGTATCTTTTAATTGAGACTTCTTAATTAAAGGGACACTCGATTAAATGTTAAGCCAACAATTTTCATATGAGCCAATTTTTTTTGGTTGGTATTTCTTGTCTTGACTTGCACACCTTATTTGCGGGCTGAAAAAATTATTATATCAACTATATTGTGTTTCTTTGTAACAACGACCAGAAAGTGAACTATATTTCAACATTAAAATTTGCTTGCTAAAATGCATCTATTAACTTTAGAAATATCGCAATGTAGGATTCAGAAAATATTTACAAGTAATCTATCACTTAGGTGACAACTGGAGCACTTCAAATCCGGTTCATGTCTTGGCTTCTTATTTTAATTAGATTTGAAATCAATGCAAAAAATTAGTTTCAATTTTCTTGTCCGTGATAAACTGGAAAAACTTTGCACAAATAAAATAAATTATGTCTATAAAAGAACACAAAAAAAAAAAATCTGCAGGTACATACATGGTACAATTCGGGTGAAGTTAGCTAAATGAGGTGAATTATATACGTAACCAAAATGGTTCACAGGACAAACATTTAACCCGCAGAGTTACGAACCTAGTAACCAATTGGTAGCTTATTCAACTCATATAGACAACTTCGTGGTGTATGTAGCATGAGCGACCAACGTAAGAATGATGCTTAAACTCTATTTTTACCGTAGTAATGGATTTACCCGAGAATTGATCCGCAGCTTGAGTCATTAATTTTTTCCAAATTTACCGTATTAGCTGAAAAATCAAAAATTATTGAAAAATCTGCAAGTTCATTATATCCTAAATTATAAAAATTGAACATTAAAAATTCAACAAAAATTGAAGACTTTAGAATTGATAGAATTTAGAATTTATTGAATCCAGTTTTCAGAAATTCTGTAACATTTAAATCTCGGAATTTGATTTTTATTTGTGGTAACTTTTAGTATTATGAGAAAGGTATAACGCTAAAAGTTACAAAAAGAAAAATGAATTCTGAGAATTAGGTTACAGAAATTAATTTTTTTTAAATTCGCCGAAATTTTGGAAATTTTAAAAGTTATAGAAATTCTAAGGTTGCATAAACCTAAATAAAAAAGATTTATTTTAAACATATTTGATTAAAATTCTAAAGTTTGTAAATATTTTCAAGATCTCAACCGCTGAAGAAATTCTGAAAATACTGTAAAATTTTAAGAAAAAAAAAATTCTTAAAGTAGTAGAAACTATACTACATTTTCAAAACGGGAAAATTTCAAAATTTCTTCGAAATTATAAAAATTTAAGATTCTGCGAAGATTCGACAAATTCTAAAATATTATAGATTTAAACTAAGTTTTGAAATATTCTATACACCTATTCAGGGGAAAAATACTTACACGTAAAATTCGGTTGCAAGCTGCACGATATCTTGATTTTCAACGAGGCTTTATCAAACACCTACTAAAAAAAATGCCGCATTGCTAAACAATTTTTTTTCAAAATTAAAATTCGCATTTTATAGAATACTCGTAGCTCACAATTTACAAACTTTGTACTCAAAGTAAGTTTTTTCCACTCAGAATTGCTAACCAACATTTAATGAATTTTGTGCAAAATTTTACTACAATTTTGTTCATACCTTTGATAAATTCTAAAAATTCCAACTGTTTTAGAAATTCCGAAAATTTAAGTTTCATTGAGATTATGAAGTTTTAAAATTTCAAGAAATGAGAATTTTTGAGCAATGAAGCTAAGTAGGTAGTATTTTTGAGATCTGAAAAATTAAAAATTCTAACCTCAAAATTTAAGTTGTGACAATAGTTGGGGAAATTCTTCGAGTTCTCGAATCTTAACAATTCTGAAAATAATGACTGATTTATATCCAACAATAGACGACGCTGGCAGCAAAGTTGAGATAGAACGTCAAAAAATCATTAAACTTTTTATTACAAATCAACCAAAAATGACCTGAAGAGCCCTATGCCGTTGACGCAGACTATTTCTGATAATGCCGCAAGTAAATAGAAATAAAAAGTTTAAAAATCCGTCAGGCCTTTCTGGTGAAAAGTAGAAAAATACTTTTAAAAAATTGATTTCATCTGAATTTACTGCCTGCACCCGAATTCCTGTTCGATGGCAAATTTCTCATATGGGTTTTGGTCGTATAAAAAAAACTAAAGGTATAAAAACGCAGAAAACGCGATTCCGGTTTGATGACCGAGAAATTAAAAGTCATAAAGAATGTCAAAAAACCCCATGAAATATTTCTCTGTGAGAAATGTTTTATTTAGATCGTAAGATAGATTTTATGAACAATGCATAAAAAATAGTTTCCAAAAATATAAGCACGTTGAGCAAAATTATTTAAATTTTAGTTATCTACAAATTTTCAAAAAATAATAAAACTTTTAAGATTTTTGAACTTTTAAGCAGCAAACTGATATAAATTTAAAATTGATATCCACAACTGTCGATAGTTTTTAAAATGGCATCTTATTTGAATTAAGTTTGGGCCCTGAGTATTGTTTTTAGTTAGGTTCTAAGCCACATAATTATTTTGTTGTCTTCAGCATCCTTTGTTTGAACAAAATCATATTGAAAGTATCAAAATGTGATCTAGAGAGCATGATTTCATACCAGTTTTTTCCCAATTTTGGTTCAAAAGGTTTTCTAATTTTTATTTCTGCACACAATAAGGAAGTTATACAACATGTTTTATTATAATCCAGATTGAACCTTGTCTGTCTTGCACAATTTTGTTGAAATGCTGTAAGGATTATTTAAAATTTGTTTTATTTTCTTTTAAAGACAGATCAAGTTAAGAGATAGGGCGACCAGACGTACTGATTTCTTCAAACCTCCAATCCTTCAAACCCAAAAATTTCTTCAGGGCACGATTTAATCTAACGTAGCTTAGGAACTATTTATGGAAGTGGCTTAACATCTCAGATATAAAATGTCACTAAAATATATCGACAAAGGTGGAGAAAATTATCTGGGTTGGCTGTGTAAAGAAAACCAGAATTAGTACGAGTAATGTTCCAGAATATTTCTTGCCGTTGGCCCATGATTTATTTTAAAAATTCTTATCCCAGTATGACCGAAAAATTATTCAGGCCATGGAATAAAAAGTTTTATATAAAGGACAATTTATATGATTTACAAAATATTTTAGATGTATAATTTTTCTTAAATTCGTTGAGATTGAGAAGGTAGTCTGATTTATACCTACCAAACGATCATTGGCAATGTTCCGCAATATTTCTTGAACTTGATTCATGATTTAATTAAGAAATCCGATCCCAGCTGATATGGCCGAAGCAATTCTCCAGAGCCGAAATTAATCAGTTTTATATTAGGAACTATCTAAAGTGTCGACTTCACATCTCAAATCTCAGAAATTCAATTTTATTAAAATATATCCATAAACACGCTACCTCTTTCCATTTGAGCTGGATACATAGTAAACTGTCTGTTTTGTCACATTTCTTTTTCGTAAAACGCATTACACAACACATTAATAATCCACAAAAAATATTTAATAAGTGTGCGTGGCGGCACGCGTTACAAATGTAAATTGTTGTCTAGAAAGCGTTACGTTTATTGCCACCTGCCACACGTCGTACGTCGCATATGTAAATCAAGCTTAATTCAATAAATTTTTTCAAGAAGAAAAATATCCATACATCTTACTGAGTCGAAAGTGAAAGTCTTAAGAAATCCGCCCCGACATGGTGGGACGCGAGAAAATTTTTAGAGCGTAAAAAAGTCGATTTTATATTAGGAACTACGTATAAAATCGGCTTAATAACTCAGATATAAATATTCAGTAAAATCCATTGACAAATATGCATGTTCCATTTGGTGCTGGGAAGTAGTAAAAGCCTGGATTGATTATGTATGTAAAAAAAAAAAAATTTCCTTTTAGCAAATGTAATTTTTTCACTAATGGTTTGTACTATATTTATGAACCAAAATAACATTAGTAGGTATCTGACTTAAGCAACACATTGAAATGATGATTCAAGGTAGCGAGCTTAACCTTTCCAGAAGTAACCAGTGGATGATCATCGCCATAAAGCCAATTTCATATAGCAATATTTTTTTAGTCAAATACAAACATATTTCGAAACTTTATAATTGTCCCAGTTTTTTTTAAAGACAAAATGTTCTGTTTTTTCAAACTTCTTCAGACTTCGTCGACATGAAGAACTGTAATTATAAATATTTGGTCTTTACCAGAAGATTTTAGAAGCACTATGCTGTTCGGTTGGACTGGGTTGACGACATTCAGCGCAGAATATCTATTAAAAGAAAGAAATAGACTCACTTCTGGTTCTGTATAACCTGAATAATTTTCTACAAGATCCTTTTTGGTACATCATGTTTTTGCCCATTTACTGCTGGTGATTTATTTGCGAGAACTACCGTTCAAGGTATTTTTCAAAGCCTAATGTGGCTAAACGACATTAGGTACAAACCAGGATATTTCAAAGCAGTACATTTCAATAAAACGAGTCATTTTCCTTCTTTGGAATTGGGATCTTAAAAATAATTCAAACACAAAATTTTGACACCTAAATTGTTTCGGATGTAGCTTTGAAATATTCTAAGTCGTTCGAACGGGATCTGTCCTCAAATACATACTACGAATTGGTTTGGCTTTAAGAGATACTTGTCATTTTAGGATTCAAAATTAATTTTGTAAATTTAATTGTTTTATAGAAATTGTACAATAACAACACCGTTGATTAACAAAGCGTTTCACTTCCTTACCACACTTTTAATATTCGCATGTCACTCTGAATTCATATAAAAAAATTCGATTTTCCAACAATGTTTCAATTTCTATATACATATGTGTGTACGTAATTTGAAAAAATGTTGATAAAATGTTTGAGCACGAATTGGGATGTATATAAATACCATGTTTTATGAATTGCATTTATTTGATTATAAAGTAATAAAAGTACATAATTAAAGTAGTTCAATGTACACTTTAAAATAGATCTAACAATATTCCAGAAATTCGCTAATAATGTTGGCCCACAAAAAAAAATCAATTTAGAGAATTGTTAGTATACAATTCTTTACAAATTGAATAGAGGAAGATTATGATGGACTGAAAAACGTTACACATGAAATTTATCAACGCATTATTAATAATCAATTATCAAACAAGCACGCACCTAACTTGAACATAATAACATGAATATTAAATTAAAAGTAAATAATTTAATTGACATACCTATATGTAAATAAATAATTAAATTTTGTTTTTTTTAATTAAATTTTAAAAATGGATTAAATATTGTCACGTTAACTTGAAATATTTTTTATTATCCTACTCAAACTCTCATTGCGCTTACGATGTGCGCCCATTTTCTTGATTGATCTATAATACTGGCCTCATTATAATTATGTCAATTACAAACATAATATAGAAATGTACAATATAATGTGTACAGGAAAAAATAAGAACGAATAATCGATCGAAGTACATATGTATTGTGACAGAAATATAAAGTGTTAAAAGGTTTAGTATTTTAATAAAGATATTGATATTTCCCGTACTGTAGTTTAGTATTTTATTTTTCTACAGGTAATAAAGCGTTTTTATAAAAAAAACATCACACATCCCCAAGTGCCACACATAGCAGTTAAATAAAGTATTATAATGTTTGTCAATTATTGGTAGCGTTGGCAATACTTTATGAACGTTACAAGTGTAATTTGGATTAGAAAATATTTAGATTTTATCACAAGATAGTGTTCAATTGCTAGGTAACTACCCCCCCGATTTCAATGCTAACGGCTCCTCTAAAACATATAATATCGATAAACAACCACCATACCATCAAAGTTCTATGTCATGTTCTTGCTATTGTGTGCACTTACGTCATTTCATTTTGGTAACACGCAATTTGTACTATTTCTGTTTATATAATTTCAAAGAATTCTATGCCATTAGTTACACGAATTTGGTTGGTGGATAATTTATTGTTTACAAATTTTATGATTTCTTCAATCAAAGTTTTAAGTCAATATCCCAGTATGGGCAAGGTAATTTCTTTGTCTAGACTCTAGACTTTTATCACTTCACCACTGGTAATTTGAAAGATTTTGTTTTTGTTTACAAGTAGAAATAAGCAAACAGAAATCAATCTGAAATTAGTAGAAAAGGTGTAAAAATCGTTGAAATATGCAGACAGCGAATTGGTATAGGTTTACAGTGACAAAAACAAAGATTATTGATTTTCAATATTTACAAAGGAGTTAAATACTGTTTGCTTCTTTTAAAATACTTTATCTAATACTGTACCTAAACTATCTAACGAATCTACCTATTTTTAATTGGCTTGAATGGAATGTGAATCATTAAAGATTACCTGATAAACAGAAGATTAAAATGGAGAGGGGAAACCGTGAAAAATTTATTTACATTTCAGTAAAATTTATTAATCTGCAAATACTTTTAAATTTGAAAAATTCTTAAGTTTCAATGCGAATTGGCATTCTGTGTTGGGGCGATATCCCAAAAAAAAAAAAAAAAAGAATCCCCAAAAATGAAGTTTTTTTTAATAACGCAAACTAAAACTACAAATATTTATTTTTGAATCAAATTGGGTAATTTATTTTGAAGGTTTATCGATGCCCATTTATACTATATATGAAAAATGATATCACTCAAATATTCACCACGGCTGGATTTACAGACGTCGATCTGATGGTCAAAATTTTTTATGACATTTTCCAATAGGGACGTTTCTATGACATTTATCTCGTCAATGATGTTGTTTTTTAGGTCTTGGATGGTGGCTAGACTATCAACGGACGCTTTGCTTTTCAAAAATTGACTTAAAAAGTAATCTAATGGCGTTAAATCGCATGATCTTGCAGGCCAATTCACATTTCCGCGACGCGAAATTATGCGATTTTCGAAGAACCTTTGCAATTCGTCCATATTCTCAATAAGTTTAACACGGTATTTATTCGAGTACGACTTCATATTAAAGCGATAAATGGCAAACATTCAATTAACAAAATGACATGAAATGACAGAAAACAAACATGGCATCTTTGCAAATTTATTGCATTATGGCAACCCTTTATAACAAAAATATTATTTTAATTCGTTTTATGCCTTAGAGGATGAGGGCTCCAAACTCCCGCTTTGACGATTTTTTGAGATTCTCACATTCATAGAAATTAGAACATTTTTCAAAAATCTTTCTTCTGTAATAATTCACCTACTAAAATCAAAGCTTACCTAAATATACAAGCCGTCAGGTTCAGACCAATTTTAAAAGAAGCTTAATTTAAGGGGAATACATTTTACGATTTCCCATAAGAACCCATGTAAAATTGAACATTTTTGATTAAAATTTTATGAATGAAAAATACTCGTAAGAGAAAATATTTTTAGGTTTATATTTAAATTAAACCAATAACTTAATTTTAGTAATTTGATTAAAATAATTAAAATAAAATTGTTCAAATTTACTTTTTCTTTGTATTTACTTGAATTAATTTTCGAGTTTTTAATTGAGCTGATGAATTCTTTTTGTTAAACCCATTTCCACCGTTAGTGATAGGAATATCATTATTCAAATTTATTTAAATCACCAAATGCCTGTTTCGATATTATTGCAATTTTTGAATTTGAAGACAAACGCATCGTCCGAATGATCGTCCGATGATTGTATAACGCATGCTCCTTAAATTTTTATTTACTAAATTATATTCCTAACTCGCTAAAACTTTATTTTGAATTGTTTTGCTGAAATGTCAATTTATTTCAATTTTTTATTACCGCAATTTCAAACACGAAAACTACACGTCCATTTTGTTTTTTTAAACATATTTAATTAGTCGAGTTTATAAGTGTCACTAATGACTTATTATAAAAAAAACATGCACGAAAGGTGTGAGGTCGTGACGTGTAAAGATGTGTTTGTAAATAAAGGGGTTTTAGTAAAACATTAATTAAATATCTATAAACAATATTTTATTGATTGATTTTCAAATCATATATTACGTAGAAATCAAGATTTTTCATTTAACAAAAACGATATTAAAAAAACATAACTTTTCATAAGATTTGTATGAAAAATCCATTTTTTTTTGTCTTTCTATCCCTCTTACATTAAGTTCAAATTTTATCCTGACGGCTTGTATATTTAGGAATGCTTTGCTAAAATGTCTAAATTTTGATGGCTTCGTCGATTTTACAGAAAAAATGTTTAAGATTCGTTGCATTTAGATTTGTTTAAACAACACAATCGTTCGTATTATCCTCTGAATCGGAAGAAATTTTATGCGTTAGCGTGGCTTGAATCCCTGATACTACTAATTAATCTTGAGTATCCTTTATAACGTTGGAAATCCCTTCTTCGTCAATTCCATCTATTCCTGCATCGTTTGCCATTGACACGAACATTTCTCTCACATTAATGATGTCTATTTCTGCAGTATCTTTTACAATTTCGGGCCAAATTTCCTCCTTACAGCATTCATTGTAGATTTTTCTATGTTTGTCCAAACTAACCCTATATTTTCTATAGATTTGTTTAAATCATATTTTTTCCACACCTCAATTAATGATAGATCGCTGTTTTTCTCGCTCTCATCTATAATAAACTTAACATTATATCGTATATAATTGGATTTAAATGCTGCTATCAAGCCTTGATCCATCGGTTGAATAAGGCTGGTTATGTATGGTGGCAAAAACACAATTTTTATGCTGTTACTAATTTCCTGAAGAGATTGTGGATGTCCTGGAGCTTATCAAGGAGCAGTAACGCTTTGTTATCAAAGTTCATCTGCCTGTTGTAATTTTCGATAGCAGAAAAAAAGGTCATCGAAGCTGATCATCCAAGCTTTAGAATTTGATTGATAATAAACTGGTAATACATAGTGATTTTGCAACGTTCTTTAGAGCTCTTGGATTTTTGGATCTTCCAATTAGACAACGCTTCAACAAGTCACCCGATGCATTACCTCCTAGCACAAGAATGATTCTTTCTTTCGATGCATGGTGAAATATAAGTTCGGTCCGGTAGCTTTTTCCAGTTCAAGGCAGTTTCGCCAAAATTATATATTTGTTCAGGACGATATCCACCTTCTTGAATTATTTTTTTAAGCTCTGGAGCTTCAGTATCCGCAGCTTCACCCGATTTTTTAATGGAATGCAAATGATACCGTTTTTGGAATTTCTCTAACCAACCGTTACTTGCCACAAACTTATTTTCCACGGTTTCTATAGCTTCTGTTGACGTTGACTGTTTTTCTAATTCTTGTTGTTTTAGCTCGTTCTAAATTCTTAAAGCTTTTTCTTTGTTGATTGAACCATATATTGGACAATTACGTTCATTTTGATAATTTATCCAATTTCACTCGATTGCTTGATGATAGTTGAAATCGTGGACTTTTTAATGCTTAGTGCATTAGCAATAAACGTTGTCTTTTCCCGCTCCAGAATTATTATTTTTTGAGACTTTTTTATCTATATTTGTCGACATTTTAAAATGACATTTTAATTACTATGCACAACAAGAATAAGCATTACCTATAGCAATAAACGTTGTATAATTCACATACTATTCGACACTAAGCTTAGCATGTAACTAAATTATTATTGTATCCAAATAAAAAGAAATTAAAAATAAATGAATGGTACTTTACCGTTTTATAGAAACACAAATTAAAAAAATGAGAAAATGTAGATAGAAAACTAAAAATTCTCTCTGAAAATATTTTAGGACGCTCATTTATTTTGTAATTTTTTTTGGTTGTTTTATGTATTTACTACAAAAAAGGTGAATTTAAAAAAATCGTTAATTCGAGGAATGAAGTTCGTAATACGAGGTTTTTCAACAATTTTGGATGTTCGTTAATTCGAGGATTCGTTATTCGAGGCCTCTATAACTTTCTATCTCTCTCTTTCGTCTAAGAAGGCACTTCAGTCAAAAAAAAAAAAAAAAATCCAACCAAAAGGTAGTTTTGTCCAAAAATTTGAAACCAAAATGTCTTTCAAGAAGGTTGTTCAGTCCAACTACACAAAGGGCATTTCAGTCAAACTGTTTTATGACTGAAACGCCTTTCGTTTTTTGACTAAAATGTTTTTAACTCTATTCCCGGAGAACAATTTTGCCTGAACTTTCTTTTTATTTGTTTGACTGAATTTCCTTTTCTAAAGGTATTTCAGTCAGAAATTCAAAAAGAACCCCAGTCAAAAAAGTTTTGACTTGAATGCCTATTTTGACTGGGTTGCCTTTTAATTTTTGACTGAAATATTTTTGACTGAAATTCCCGTAGCAGTTGCTTTTAATATTTGTGTTTTACGACATTTAAAATAAAAAAATAACTTTTCGTGGTAAATTCGTTTTATGAATAATAGATCAAATTAGGATATTAAATTTGACAGGCTACCGAGAAAGTCATAGCTAGTTTGTACAGATAATAAAAGCCAAGATAATAAGATTTATCATTTATGAAACCGCAAACATATCATAATACGAGAAAACCGCGCAATATTTGATAAACATGGGCAATTTAAAAGATTAAATTTAAGATTAAACAACATTAAGCACATACAATGTCTATAATCAAATTAGCAAATCTGGCATAAAAATCTCTGTGTGGCTAGTAATTATAAAATTTAATTTGTAAAAAATATTGTACGCTTTATGATTTCTCAGCGACAGATAGTAGGTAAACATATTTTTACATTATATAACACACATAATATCAATGTCAGTGCACTTAAGTGGCAAATCGTGTGTTTATAAGTAGTTTAGAATTATATAAATTGCGCGACCACCTAAACACAAATATAAGCATAAAAATAGAGTGCGCGCACGCACAAAATTCTAAATTTAAAATTGATTACGTGATACGTGTGCGCCGCAGCTGAATAATTGATAAATTTTTTTAATTTTATTTAATGTAATAATAATTGGAATTCCACACGACATTTGACATTTATGGTCATCCGTGCAATCATTTTAATTGACTTCCATTAATGTCTCTTATCAATTAATAGTATTTCAATTTTTTATATTATTTATTACAAATATTTTGATTTGTATTTTCTAAATATGTACATTTACTCTATAATAACTAATCACATTTCACTTTCGATTAGGGGTCTTTGAATCGACGTTTCTATAAATGAATTATAATCAGAATGTGTAGCCTAGATGTGTTTATAAGGAATTTTCTGTATTATACATACGTGTTTTCAATGACATTCATTTGAGAATATACAGTTCTTATAATTTTTTACTTTAATTGAAATGTTTGGTTTATTATATATATAGGGACAAAGGGGATTTGTCGACAAACGGTCACATTTTTACACGGCAATTTTGTTTGTCGACTTCTTGTGATTTCTTTTTTTTTTCAACTATAAATCCATATTCAAAAGATGACAAAATTTACAGTAAAAATGTTGAAGATTGTTTGATACTTTGCGGCCAAATTTGTGGAACAATTGTCAATAGATTGTGAAATATTTGTAATTTTTATATTTTTATAATAATAATAATAATAATTTAAAAAATAAAGAGAAAATAAAAAAAAGTAACCTAAACAAAACCATTATAAATCAAATGAATATTAGGAGGTTCAAATAGCCACAACTTAACAAGGTTCAAAAACGATTTGGAATTAATTTGGTGCCTAATACCAAGCGGGAGGTTGTTGAAAAATGATGGTGCACTAACCAGAAAATGCCTTCTGAAATATTCAAGGAAAAAATAAGGTACATCAAAATAAACGTAACACACGAAATACATACAAATGTTGCACAGATAAAACTCTCAAATTCGTAAATAAAGGCCAAGCTGAAACAAAAATAGATTTAAAACTAATAATACGAATTGCACGTTTCTGAGCAGTTATGAGAGTTTTTAAAGTTGACATAATATAACAACCGCCCCAACATAATAAACCATACTCCAACCTAGAATTGAAACAGCCCGCGGGTGCAACTTTTCGTAATAAATATAAAATTCTTAAAGAATTATTTAGAGATTGCTTAACATATTCAATATGAAGCTTCCAATTTAGATTGCTGTCCAGAGTTACACCAAGTTATGTGTAGCTCTCAATAGGCTCAATTAATAAACATGAGTTAGAACAATTTACAATATTGCATGAAGCACAATGATACATAATTACAGGTGGAATGGAAGAACCGAAACCAATTCTAAAAAACATAATTTTAGTTTTCTCATGGTGATCAACCATATCAAAGGCCTTTTTTATATCAATAAAAGTGACATATGAACTGAACTAAGGCATTCAATTAAAGCCGATTCAGTAGAAAATTTACGTCTGAAACCGTGCTGGCAATTACTTATAATATTATGTTTATCCAAGAATATAATCATCCTAAATTTCATGACTTTCTTAAGGATCTTGAATAAAACAGGTTGTAACGTAATTGGCCGATAGTTGTTCATATCAGATCGGGAACCCTTCTTAAAAAGTGGTAAGACTGCAGCAGTCTGAAAAATTTCCGGCACAACACCACTTTCGAAACTATACGATTAAAAATATGTTTTAAAACTGGGCTAACTGTATTTGCAACTTCCTTTAATAAATGGTTACTAATTACAAAAATATCTTGAGTGTAACTACATTTCAGAGAATGAAAAGCCAACACAATCTGATATTCATTAATTGGGTGGAAAAAAAAATGTTTCCTCTACATAAAAATTATCGAAAAACTCTAGATTACGCTTTGTATTAGGTACATCAGATTTGAGGTTTAACCCTTAAACGCTGTTGGGGTCCTATACGACCCCGAGGGGAATTTTAACTTATTATGACTTTTTTGTTAATTGACAATACAAAGTGATATTTCTTGATTTTTATTATTTTATATGATGCTATACATAATTGAGTATAACGGTTAATAATTATTGATATTATCTATACATCGCCATACTATTACACTAGGGACGTTTGGGGTCTTATAAGGCCCTAGACTAAATGTTGGTTATACACTTTATTTTCATGAATTTTTTTCTAGTGAAATAGTAAAAACTGTGGTTTTCGAAATTCAACGACATACGTAACACGAAAAAATTACGAATATTTCATATGTTACATGAGCAAATTACGAATAGTTTTGATTTTTGTAATTCAGTACATTGTGTGATTTTGGCAAGACATAACATTTTTCTGTGGTACTTACAAAAGTGTTTGATTTTTATTAGTGTTATTACTGTTTTATTATTATTATTATTATTTTGTTGGTAAGAAAAAATAAAACAAAAGTTTACTGTTACTAACAAATATTCATAAGTTACCGTTGTGCTGATTGTCAGATTTGAGCTATGGAGTTTGAAATCGAAACTGATTTTGAAGAAGATATTTCCGAAAGTGAGGACGATTTTGAATTGGTTATACCAGAAACTTCGTTTGATAGCAGTGAAGAAATTACTAATCAGAATCAAACTGAAAATGTAATCAATTTAGCTTGTAAGAATAATGATATTGTATGGAGTTCGATCGCGCCTACACTTATCGGTCATACTTCGACATCAAATATAATAAAAAAATGTACCAAATGGACCAACTTCATATGCCACCGCTCGAGCAACTACTTTATAATAAAAGTTTTTAGTTTATTTCCTGCCTCCTATTGAAAAAATTATTTTAGATATGACAAACAAGGAGGGTGCTAAAATTTATGGTGAAAAATGGATAAACATTGATTATGTGGACCTACATGGTTATATAGGACTCATGATTTTAGCTGGAGTATATCGCTCAAATCATGAATCTCTACTAAAATTATGGGATGATAAATTAGGAAGGCCTATATTTCGCGCTACTATGTCGTTGGAAAAATTTAAGCAGTTATCACGAGTTATATGTTTCGATGACAAAGATACAAGGCAAAATAGAAAAACTTATGATAAAATCGCTCCAATACGCGATATATGGAATCTATGGGTTGTGATTTTGCCTAAGCTCTATAATCCTGGGTATAATGTAACAGTAGATGAGCAATTAATATAATTTAGAGAAGGTGTCACTTCCGTCAATATATTCCATCCAAGCCAGCGAGATATGGAATAAAAACATTGGTCGTTTGTGACAGTAAATCGTCTTATGCCTGGAACATTCAAGTCTACATAGGAAAAATTGGAGACAAACCGGAAAAGAATCAAGGTTGCCGAGTTGTCCTTGATCTAAATTTCGCTTTGAAAGGTCAAAATATAACCTGCGATAATTTTTTTACCAGTTACAATTTAGGGCATATGTTATACTTAAAAGAAATTTAACGATGTTGGGCACTATTAGAAAAAAAAACGAAATTCCGACACTACTAACGCAGGTGAAAAACGTTCCAGTTCATACCTCTAGATTTGCGTTTTCTGATAATACAACAATTTTGTCTTATGTTCCTAAAAAATATAAAAATGTGTTGTTGATAAGCACTCTACATAAAACCGATGATATAAGTAATAGAGCAGATAAAAAACCTCTTATGATTCTTGCTTATAATAAAACTAAGGGAGCTGTTGATACATTAGACCAGATGGTCGCATCGTATTCATGCAAAAGAAGAACAGCTCGATGGCCTGTCGCGATATTTTCAAACATTGTTGACGTTTCAGCGTATAATTCATTCGTAATTTGGTGTGAAATTTTCCCGAATTATCATAAAAATAAGACCCACAAACGACGCATTTTCTTAGAGGATTTGGGTCTAAACCTTATAGAACCGCTAATACGTAGAAGAGAAACATTACCGCGAGGTCCTTCGGCAAAAAACATTGTTCTTTGGATACTCTATCAAACTGATACTGCGAGTTCAGAGACTGAAAGTCAACCATCTACTTCTTCGGCTGTTAGATCTAATCAGGCAAAGCGTAGACGGTGCAATATCTGTCCAAGAAAATCGGACACTAAATATGATATTCGATGTGAGAAATGCAATAATTTTGCTTGTAAGCATTAAAATATTTTTGTACTAAATATTCAACATAGGTCTTACATACAATATGTAACACATATTTTTGCGTAATAATTAAATAAATTGAATTTTGGAAATTAAATTAGTTTTTTTTATTAATAACAGGAAAGTAATATCTACGTATATTTAAAAATGTAATGGGGTCCTATGCGACCCCAAACATATTTAGTGTAAGGTAATTGTTAACATCATCTAAGGGTAAACCCACTTTGCCAAAAAAATTGCTAAGCTCATTAATAACATCTGAGGAATTTATGAACATATCACCACCCCTGGAGATAATGGACCTTATGTGGTTCCCAGACTTATTGCTTTGCAACGTATCGTTAATTGTACGCCACATTTGTTTCGGGTTATTACCGCAGATATCAAACTTTTTACTGTAGTAGGCCTCCCGAGCATCTTCTTCTTTTTGTTTCACTTGATTTTCATTTAATCGCTTAGCTTTTCTCAACAACTAGTTTTTACGATTGATTATGTTCAGCAAAGTTATAGAAATCCACGGCTTTTTACGGCTGTGCGATGTATTTAATTGCAAACAAGCTGATAAAACGTCGTTCCAAATATCTAAAAATAATTTAGTGGCAATAGCTGGATCAGCCATACTAAAGACGCTGGAAAAGTCAACAGCACCTAATACGAGGGCGGATTGAAAATGAAGCTACCTAAGTAGGAAAATAAAAATTTTTTTTGCCAAAAACCATTTATTTCTCAACATAGTCTCCATTTAATTCGACACACTTAGTAAGACGATATTCCAATTTTTTTATACCATCTGAATAATACGATTTCGGGAACCCCTCAAAATATGCGTTAGTTTCGATAATCACTTCTTCGTTGAGATGAATCTTTGTCCTGCGAGCCATTTTTTCAAGTTTGGAAACAGGAAAAAGTCACTAGGAGCTAAATCTGGACTATAAGGTGGATGATCAACCAATTCGAAGTGTATTTCACGTAATTTTAGCATCGTATCTAATGCTGTGTGAACCGGTGCGTTGTCTTGAAGAAAGAGCACTTTTTTCTTCTTTAAATGTGATCGTTTTTCCTTGATTGCATCAACCAATTGATCCAATAATGCACGATAATACTTTCCTGTGATTGTGGATCCTTTTTCAAGATAATCGATGAGCAATATTCCGTGTGCATCCCAAAATATAGTGGCCATAACCTTGCCAGCCGATTTCACTGCCTTTGCCTTCTTCGGAGCACTTCCACCAGCTTCCACCCATTGTTTCGATTGATTTTTGGTTTCAGGTGTGTAGTGGTGGACCCACGTTTCATCAACAGTAATTAATCGAAGCCAAAAATCAACAGGATTACGCTTTATCATGTCCAAACACCGCTGTGAAGTGGTCTGTCGAACTCGTTTTTGTTCGACACTGAGCAAACGCGGCACCCATCTTGCCGATAGCTTTTTCATATGCAAATGTTCATGGAAAATGTTGAACACACGTTCATATGATATGTTTACCATTTCAACAATCTCACGCAACTTGACTCGGCGATCATTCATAACGATATCGAGGATTTTCTTGATATTTTCTTCAGTAACCACCTCTTTTGGCCTTCCTGTTGATGGTATTGTTGCAGTGCTTCTTCGGCCGCGTTTAAATTCAGCAATCCAATATTTTACCATGTAATCTGACGGAGCTGACTCACTGTAATGTTTATCGAGCTTTTCTTTTGTCTCTTTCGCCGTTTTCCCTTTCAAATAATAGTGTTTAATCACTGCACGAAATTCGTTTTTTTTGCATTTTTCAAGAAACACAAAAGTTGCTTAATTCAAACGACTACAACAAATAAACTAATCGATGAATTTGGGTGAAATTTTACAGCTGACGATTGACAGATCGCAATTTCTAAAAAACAAAAATTTTTTGTGTTTGTGCTGCCATCTAGCGCTAGGTAGCTTCATTTTCAATCCGCCCTCGCAATTCAATAAATTTATGAACGTTGACTTTCGTTTATTAGGCTCATTACTGAACTTATTTAAATTGTTGATCTCTAAAGCAACATAAACCAGATGATGGTCACTTATTGAATAATCTAATAACTTAATTTTAAAACGAAATAAATTATTATCACCTAACCTACCGAAGCAATGATCGATGCAAGTTGATGATGTGGCTGTAATTCGAGTTGGTTCATTAATTAGAGAGGCGAGACCCTTAGAAGCCATCATGGTAAGGTAATCATTACAAACATAGGAGTTGGCAAGAATGTCATTATTAAAATCACCCAATATAATTAGGTTATAGTTATTACACTTAATGTGTCTTAAATATTCAAAGAATTCTTGAATAAAAACATTTTCAGAAACTGACTGAAGCCGATAAACATAAACCACATTACACACTGAAAGTTTTACCTTCACAACGTCGGCAGACAACATGTTCTGCGATTCCACAAAGCAATTTAATTCTATTTTATAAAACAATGCAAGAGCCTCCGCACGGTAACGATTATTACAGCAACAAACCAGATGGTACTCATTCAAATTATAAAAATTAATTTCATCATCATTGATCCAGATTTCATTCAGAAAAATTAATTCCAAGCCCGGAGCTTCTATCATTACATATTTACAACATCCTGACTTCTTAACAGCAATAGCAGGATTGTATAATTTCGGAAACACTAGTATTAGACATTGGTTGATGTATACTTTATTTTCACCAGCCAAACCCAAGTCTTTGACGCGCAGATCCTTCTTCACTTTTAAGACTCGAAAAATTGCGGTTTTAGTGGCGGCAGAACTTAATTTTATACGAATCAATTCACTATAATTACCAAAGTTTATTCTGTAAGCATCCTCCAATTCATTTACATCTAACTTAACATTAAGACCCTTCGTAAATAGTTTATTTATAATACTTGAGATATCCAAGTGATGAATGAAATGAACTTGAGATATCCAAGTGATCTTTGAAATGCCAACTATATCAATAAAGTTATTGATGTTTGCTGCTCAAGGTTGTTCAGCCTCATTAAGAGCTTATGATTTTCACACTTATTTTGTTTTCTTCGAACAGCGCACTATTTTTATGTGATAGATTGATATACAATGACTTGAAATCCGAACATAATTTATCCAATTTCTTGTTAAACTGTTCCCTTAGAAGCTTAATTTCATTGAAAATGTCGAGCTCATGTTGAATCGATGCTGAATTTTTACTCTGAACAGTTGTTTTAGGTTGCTGTTGGTTTTCCGAATATTAACACATATGTAACATCACCAGTGTTGCTTTTCTTTATCTATATAATTTATATCGGAAAGTTGGAGAGCCAAACAAGCACCATGAACATTTTTTTTACAATCGTCACACTGAATTTTCAGTTCATAAACCCGATCCACTAAAATAAAACAATTTACGATTTAGAAATTAAATATTTTTACATAAAACCATAAATTAAACCAGTGGGCAGAAAGTTCGTGGATTTTGCACCATGATAACGCACCGTCGCACATTGCCATCATTATTCGTAATTTTTTGACGAAAAATGCAAAAAATACCATCCAACAGCCACCGAATTCACCTGATTTGGCTCCCTGTGACTTCTTTCTGTTCAATCGAGTTAAAAAACCATCACGGGGAACGCGTTTCAGCAGCCGAGAGGAAATAATGGAAAAATCGCCAACACACACAGAGTAGATGTACTCTTGACTACGTAACTTTTGCAGATGTCAAGCTATGACGCTAAGATTTAGAAGGAATATCAACAACAGATGTACCAACTTAACAAAAAAAACAGAACTCAAATCGGAACGATGGGAGCACCACACGGTGGTTATTCCGAGAACTTGTTGATCAAGGTGGTATTCCTCTTCTTCACAACTTGCACTAGACTCATTGCACTCATATCATAAAAAATTTGTATTTGACGTAATTATCGACAAAATCTGAACAACTTGTCAATAAAAAGTTCTACAAAATTGGGAACCGGGCAAATGGCAAAAATAAAAATTCCTCAAAAAATACAAAGTAAAGGAAGACCGCATTAAATTTTTATTTAGTATACAATATGAAAACAAAAGGCTGGCTACATAATTTCTGGTCATCCTAGCGCAACGAGGACCAATCAATGGTAATCGGCTTTGAGGAGTTTTTTATTTTAGTATGGGAATATTAATGATTAAAAATGATGTTCTAATTTCTATGAATGTACGAATTTCAATAAATCGTCAATGCGGAAGTTTGGGACGGTAGCCCCCATTCTTTAAAGCATAAAACGAATTAAAATAATATTTCAAAAATTTGTTATATTTAAAACACTTGATTTTTGGGGATTTTTACTTTTTTGGGTTTTTTTTTATTACCCGTCAAGAATTTGTGGCTACGATTTTTAACCAAATAAACATTTTTTGCGACAAATTTTCAACAATTATTTATGTAAAATTTGTTAACATTTATGTGTAACAAAAAAAGTCGACATTTTTTCTCCAGAGAGGAGCACGTAAGGATTTTTTATGTCAGTGATTGCTTTGAAACATTTCAAAGGTTTAGTTAAAAACAATTCGGCAGAATTGTATTCTCTCACTAAATACAACTCGTGTTCTAATTAATAACTGATAATTTTAAACTTGTTGAAACCGACGCAGATAATTCAACTCGTACTACATGGTTTCAACACGTAAAAAATTATCGATAGTAACTAAGCACGTTATCCAGCAGCTGTATTCTGAAAAAAATGTAATAAAAACGTGATGGGTAACGTGATGTTCCTTATCGTGAACATTTTTGTTTTGTCAAATTCCTATTTCGATAAAAAAAACGTTCACGAACATCGAAAAAACATAGAATACTGGGAAACAGAAAAAATGGTCTGTCAAATTATGCCATTTGACAACGATTTTAATAATACACAAGTCTGTTTGCGAATAAAACAGAAACAAAATGTTTGTTTTGGCGAACAGGCGATAACAAGGAAGCCATCGAACTGAAATGTTTATTAATTTTAAATTATACACATGTGCACTATATATAGTAATGCTTTCAGTGGATTAATAATATATAACATCAATATATTCATAATAATTAATAAAACTGTCAGATTGGCCAAACCATGTCGAATTACTTGTGAATCTTTTAAATGAAATTTAACTGAAGTTTAAGTAACAAAAATTAAAATAAAAATATTTGGTAATAAGATATGACTGTTTGTTTTGTTTACTTCTCAAGTCATCTTAGCATATCCCCTATCCCGCTGTTTGCTTGTCACTGCAGTGCTCCGCTTATTATCTTACATGTCCTGTGTACTGAATGATTATTATTGTTAAGCTTTAACACTTAACACTAACCAAATTATTTTAGTTTTAATATTACAAAAAATAAGAAACGTTTCAAAAACCCAACCAAAAAACGTGGGTTTTTTTAACGTCGGAAACGTGCACCTCCTTGCAGCATGATTCTTGCAGCTCAGTCATCTAAATGAAATTGGCGTGGGTAAGGTACCACAAGTGTAAGATCTTGATTGCCACGTTTAGTTTGAATAAGAAATATTGTGAGCACATTACTCCATCGTAGTACGAATTCGGGATGGGAGCCAAAGGACCCAAAAACGTGAATTACTAATTGCAATTTGATATGAGGAACGATGGTGAAAACAGTATTTTTTGCTTAGAAATAACATGGTTACCCTAAGTTGAAGGTTAAGACTGATTCTTAGTTCTCGTGAAAGCAACCAAAAAAAAAAAGTTGCTCAGACTTGTCTGGCTGACACTCACTTTCTTCTCCACAACAGAAAATTGTCGAAGTTTTTATACAATTTTCGTAAAAAAAATTACATTATTCCGCCTCCAATATTTCTGTTGATTATATGTAATAAAAAGTGAATTATTGCAAAGTTGTCCACGTTGGATTACTTGTTAACCAATATTACAAAAAAAAAAAATGTTTTACGCTTATTCACCCCGGTATTCATTTGGTAAATGTTCCCAATTCTATGTTTATTTACGGAATTCTGAGTGTACAATTTTATTGTGTACAAATAGATTCGAAAATAAACTCAACTGAAATTGGAATTTATGGGTAGCGTAGGACGATTTACGTTAATTTATTTGTTGTGTATACAATTTAATGATGTTGTATATGCTCAGATAAATTTGATAACAACTGAATGATGTAAATGTAATTTTAACTGCACCCGGACATTGCCATTGAATTTTTGGTGAAGATAACATCTTCATTTGGCAACGGCGAATGACAACGGCCCTTTACAGTATAAAACAAAATAGCATATATGGGTAGATTCTCCATTCGGTCGCATGAACACGTCATATTGCACTTATTGGCGATGCAAATAAAATCAAGGGCAAGACAATCACGCAAAGTAATAAATGTAAATATATGAATTTTTCAAGTAGATCCATATCGAATTAGTAACTTAAATCGTTTAGCTCGAATAAAGCGCTTTGAGCGTACTATTTGTTAAAAGCGCTTACACGTTTTTTACTATTATTATTTCGTGTTGATTGTAAAAATGTAATTGTTAAATAAATTTTTATGACAACTAAATTTAGTACAGTCGGTCTAAATATAGTTAATGAGAAAATTTGCCAAAGAGAATATCGACGCAAGTGTAAACGGTTTTTGCAGTATAATTCAATAAAAAAAAAAAAAAAAAATTGAACGGCCTTAGGTGGGTACCGATAAATATTTTTTTTTAATGCTAACCATTTAATAAATTTACAGATTTTTAGCCCGAGCTGGTATGCTCTTCTCGGTCGCCTAAATTCTGGCTGCTTTAGAATATCCCTGGCTAATTCTTTCGAATGTGTCTCTAGGTCTTAATAGCTCGATTTAATTTCCATTTAAATAACGGTGATTTTGCATGTTGCCATTATCGGCGAATTTTCCGCTTTTGCTGGATTATTTTGCACGATGAGAAAGGCTTGTAAATCAGCTTTGTACTATGTAAGACATTTTTGGATTTTGACAATATTCTAATCAGAGCGTGTTCATATTTTGCGTCATCATGCTTATTTGTCTTTCCAATATGATCATGAAACTTTGGATCATTGTGGTTGCAAGAACAGTTAATTCGTTTTCAATAAAATTAACTTTTGTTTTTGAAACGGAACCTTTCAGAATGTTTACGTAGGGGAGTCCAGGTTGCACAAAACTGCTGGCAGTTGCCCCCAAATTTTCAGTTTGCATTAGTTTGCAATATTGAAATTCTTGGCGTCATAATTCTTTGGTTCTACCATAATTTGTCTTTTGCATTCTTTGCTGATATCGCAATTGTGGAATGGTTTTATGCTTCAAATTCAAGTACACTGGCCAACCTCCATAATTTGTGGTGTGATTTTCGCCACAGTTAATGCAGTTACTGGGCATGAAAGCCTTTTCACCGACAGCAGAGTGTATTTCGCTTTCATCTGTGGAGCGCTCAATTCTTTTTTCGATAGCAGTCAGTCTTTTTTTATTATTGAGATGGTTTATGTACCGTTTACCACATCGAAATAATTCACTAAGCCTCTGAACCCATCCATTTCGAATAACTGAATCTTCGTTGCCCCTCTTAAATAAATTTTCTCGTTTTTAACTTCGGGAGCTTCGACCTTTAAATTGGAATAATTGTTACTGAGGGGTTTTTGGTCCGCACTTTATTCCATCCTTGTCGCTTTGCTTTTGTTAATGAGCGCAGATCTCGGACTACGTTTTCAATTGGTCAGAGCAGTAAAATACCTGTCCAATCCCATTTGCACTAACCGATGTGCATTACACTGACCTAGGTTACTATCAGAATTCATTTTATCGGTCGACAATGAATTCGTCACATTCTGTTTATTTGTTTGGTTTTCATTTACATCAGAATTGATTAAATTTGCTGTTGAAGCAATTTTGTGTTGCATTAAACGGCGGTATAGCATTTGCCATTGACACAGTTTTTCCTCGTGCATTTTGGTTTTGCTCTACTTAGGCTGCGTTGCACTTTGTCCGTTTTAATTTTACCGTTTACATATGAGTTCCATGCATTACTCCCATTTAAGTCTAATGTAGTTTACGATCTTTGTTGCGTTACGTTATTTTTGGAATGAAGCAAATATTCCAAATTTAACAATTTAAAGATTGTTTAAAATTGTGAACCTTAATAAAAATTAAAAGATTTAGGAGTTTTTAAAATTTTATGTATTTCAGGGGATTTAAAACTCTGACGTTGCAAACAATTTCCTTTACCGAAAAAATCAAAGCTTAAAGAAATTTACCAAATACGTAGTTGAATTCCTACATATAAGGGAAAAATGATAAAACCTCGGACTCCGAAATTTCTAAATGGATTTTGATGAAATCTTTTCTATTCGGTTTTAAATACAGTTTTAACAAAGTTTACCACCTAAAAAGGTTTGCTAATTTTTGTTGTTAATTTTTTATTAGCAAATTACAATTTTTTAAATTGACAAAATTTCCAATTCACCCAATAATTAAAATTAAGCAATGAAACTCGGCACGCACGAGTTCTTTTGGTCCAAATGTTACAATTCATGACGGCGGATTCAACATGACCGCTGTAATCATCAGTTAAGAGCTGTTTCAAAATTATTCAATTAATTTGCAAAACCATAAAACCATGTTTTGGATCGCTGACTACAAATCTGAAGTCAAAAGAATTAAATTTGAAAATGGTGCATTCAATAAGGCCGGCTTAAAATGAAAACAAGCTGATTTAATAAAAATTTTCCAGCTCGACTTAAATGTATGGATTTTAAAAAATTAATTTTGTTTAAATTTTATAAATTTAAAGTTTTTGAAATATTTTAAATTTTGATAATTATTAAGTACTTAGAGTTTTAGAAGGAAAAAAAATTAATTTCTAGAATTCGAAAAATTAAAATTTTCAAAATTATATATTTTTTTAAAGTTTTTAACAATTTTTAAAAATTTTGAAATTTTAATAAGTTCTCTACTGATGAGATTTTACAGTTGTTTAGGTTATCATTTTTGAGCAAGCAATGATCAAAACTTGGATCCTACAAGAAGCATTCGCTTTCTACAAACCTTAGCTTGCCTTCAGAAGAAGAGGATCCATCCTGTAAAATTTCGAAAATCCTATCAATACCTTTAAATAGTTTCTGAGATGTGTCCCAATCGACAAGCAGAGGTTTTAAGTTTTTTTTTGGTAATAAAACGGGTATAGTGCAATTATTTTATATCACAAAGTTTCGACACAAAAAATATAGTAAAGGGCACTAAAATTATAGTAATAACGAAATTTACGAGTATATAGGAGGTTAAATAAGGAAATACCGGAATAATTTGTTACCTTATATAATTGTTTTGCTTAAATTTACTATCGACGAAATATTTCAAAACTGATTCAAAACATGCGATGTTGGCAATGAAAATTTGTTTATTCTTTGTTTAATAACAAACAATGTGCGCTAGTTTATTGCACTCAGTTTTAATGAAGCTTCAAATTTATATTTCTTAAGAATACAAATATATTATACAAATTATGTACTTACGCAATAATTGTTTGATTTACCCACTACAATTCTAGTTAGCAGACGTACGTGAATTTACTTTCATTATTGATGTATTTAACGTAAGATTAAAAAATTGGACTTATTGGTATTTTATTGGATTTTTATATTTGTTGACTGATGTTTAGTATTTCGAACACGCGAATTTTGATAATAAGCACACAAAAAAATCACTTGATTGGTTGTATTATACAATATTTATTCAGGGTTGCAAGGGTTTCAGTTCAAATTGTTGATCTGTTTCTTTGATGATCCTGGACAAGTATGTCCAGTTTGACGATCATTGGACCAAAGTAATCTACACCAACAAACGTAAACTAGTGCATCTGTGCCGCCATTCGTGATCTTTGAGACTCCTCGAAAGTTTTTCCGGTAACATCGCAATCGGAGTATGTGCGATGAGTATTTACGTAAATTTGTGTTTTCTTAGAATGAGATTTCGTTAGGCAAACGTAAGCTACTGCGCATTTTGCAGCCTGTAATTTTTGGCCTTAAGTGAATAATGGCTTGGGACATTAGAGAGAAGGGAGGTGCCACAAAAGACCGCTTGTTAGCTATTCTTTATTCTTTAGTTAAATATTTTTGTAAATCTAGATATAAGTATTCACAACAATATTTTTGTAAACCGGCATTAGTGTTTACAACAATTCGGCTTTTTTATCATTAGGTTTAGGGGGGTGATTCACGTTTATTTTTTAGTTTAAATTGAAAGTTAGCAAAGATACGGGAGGGGTATTGTTGCATTTGGTGTGGGGGCTCAAAAAACCGTGCGATTTCGCTCTATGGTTAATACCACTACCGTGTTTCAGGATAAACTTGCTTGTTTTTGAGGGGAAAACTAAATTATTTTGAATGACCTTGAAAAGACTTATCAAGGTCACCTTCATTTGTTTAGCACCCATCTTTCTTTGAAAACAGAGGACTGCGGCGGCAGGACGCGGCAGCAATAAAAATAAAAATATTCTGGGAACTTTAGGTACCAATTAATATTTTGACTGAAACTGACTAATGGACCTTAACATCCTTGCCAGGAATTTGAATTTAGTTTCCGATAGTAGACTTAGTAGAGACTAACTTCTGCGTCCATCGAGCCCATAAACTTGGGAGCTTTAGAAACTTATAAATGGGCCTTAGCACCTCTTGCTAGAGCTTTGCATCCAGTTTCCGATAGTACACGCAGCAGCTGACCTACCTCTCCGTTAAAAACTACCCCCTATCCAGGAAATAAATAAGTATGGGAAATTTACGTAGCAACTGAGATTTTCACTGAAACTGATAAATGTGTCTTAGCACCCCTTATCAGAGATTTGAACTCAGGTTCCGATAGTACACATATGTAGTATCTGGCGTACTCTTCATCATGTTGCAATGGCCGTTATACATTTTTAACCCTTTAAGCTGATCAATTACCCCTAAACACAGGAACAACTTAAACTGGAAATTTTTTCTGGCACTAAATCTTTTCTGGCATCTTTACTAAATTCCACTTACATTCCCCTTATAGTTCCATTTTCCCAGCGAAACACTTTTATTTTTATTAGAAAATTTTTGTAAAGTAATCCAGTTTTTAGTACTAAATATTTCAATATGAATCGTAATTTTTTCAAATGAAATTTATTTTAGCAGTGTGAAACTATTCCATATATAGAATCTGTAGATTTGTAGAAAATTTCACATCCGTATTTCTACATTAACGCAAAACATTTAGACTATATACGTATAACGTATTAGACAGAAGCTACGCGTGGACTTCCATGTAGAGGAAGCTGAGTAAGACGCTCATATATATATATACTGTAATTTAAAATATAAAATAAATCTCTCGTAAGATGAACCAGTCACATTAACCCAACATTATTTTTCTTACCTTAATATGTACAAAGAATCAATGAAATCGAGGAACAAACGCAGAAAGCATTGGACCTTAGAGCTAGAACAATTTTGATCAACTTAGCTTTTTAAATCGACCCCAAAGAAATATTTAGCACCAACATTTTCGATAAAGGTTGGTGGTGCTGAGAGAAAGACTACAACACTAGCTGCATTTTCATACATTTAATCTAATCCTCTCTCTCTCTTTCCTCTCTCTCTGTCTCTCTCTCTTTCCTTTTTTCTCTTCTCATAGTAAAATACTAAACCAAATTATATTAGTGTTGGTTCAATTTTTTACTTTAAGACATGTTTCTATAATTGTAGTTAAATTGTGTGTAGTAGGCAAAATCTGCGAGATTCTCTTTTGAAAGCCGGCATGTTTTGCAGACAAGCAGATACACATTTTTTTAAACCATTAAAAAAAATTTCAATATATTCGTTTCTTACTTCCACGACTTAATAATAATATCGCACAATACAACGTCGATTGACGTTTAAGCGTTTTTACTCTCTGTTCTCTCTGCACATGATTTTTTGTTGGTCAAATTTATAGTCATTTATAGATGTCAGTAGGTTCAGTGCGAAATGCTGTGCCTGATTTTTCATTTTTCTAAATTGCAACTTTTTGGACGTCAACAGAATATTAAAGAATGTTATTGATAACTATTTGAATAAAATAACAAACCCTACTCATAAAATTTCGCTTATGTGTTTTTCTTTTTCTTCGATTTTGTGTGAAGCCGTCTAAACATTTGCTTCTGAAAGAAGAGTAAAGCCCAGTTTGTTCCAGTTCGTTTCATTTTCAAAAATTGTGTTTTCAAGATAACGAAGGTTATGTTTTCCGGTAAAAACGTCGAAACATAAAAAAATAAGTATGATATGGTTACAAAACATGAAAACCAATTAATTATTACGTTTTATGGCATTTTTTATTTAAATTTATTTATTATGTAAAAAAAATGAAAATTGGAAAGATAGAATATTGTCTAACATTCCCAATCCTTAATTAAGTGCTTTGGTAAGTTTGGATTGCTATATTCGTGCGAAGTGTTCGGAGGATTATATATGTATGTTGTTGTTACATAATATTGAACTAAAATCTGGAAGGACCAATGAGTTCCTATCTCTTTCTCCCCTTCCTTCCACTCAAATTCAAAATCAAAAAAAGGGTTCTTAAAGACTGAACTTCCAATCCCGTTCAATCCTCTCCTGCCATTCTCCCGTATTCCTCTCCTCTCTTAATTGTTTGTAACTTGTTTCGGTAATTCTGTCTTGCCGTTGTGTAAACGCGTAATGACATGTAAAGTAAGCAATTCCTAAACGGAACCTGACCATTTCCTTGAATAATACAAACATATTAAGAGATTTGAGATAATTGGCTTAGTGCAACACTTTTTCGATTCAGTTCTAGATATATTTTTGAAGAAGTTTTTCCGTTTTACAATTTAAATTGAAATTATTAAATATTTTTGCAATTTTTTCATTTTCTATCTTTAATTTTTTCAATAATTTTTTAATCTGTCACTTTTTTGTGTAAACGAAATAACCATACAATTATTAATGTAGCCTACTATGCGTTTCGAATAATAGGAAAAGCTGGTTCGTTATCGAAATCTGGCGGCCAACAAATAAAGAGGAAATTACAGGAAGGAAATCAGACAAGGAATTGTCGAAAAAAACTGCCTGAGAACGATTAGAAAGATAGTTAAAAATCAGTTTGACAGCAGAAACCGAAAATCTAAACTGAGATAAAAGCTTATTAAAAAGAATTCTGTGATTAATAGAATCAAAGGCCTTAGAAAAATCTAACAAAGTTAAAGAAGTTAATTCTCTATTATTCATATTACGCCTAATATCGTATACATTTAACAACGCAGTAGAAGTGCTATGACCTTTTCTAAACCTAAATGCTATGTAAATGCGATTGAATTTGATTTTTAACAACTATCTCGAAAGCTTTAGAGAGAGAACTTAAAATGCTAATTGACCAAAAATGGGATAGCTCTAAAGGATTACTGATCTTTGGGATGGGGATTATTTTACTTAGCTTCCACTGATCTGGATAGGAAGAGAACGTGAGAATAAAATTGAAGATATGTAACAAGTATTTTGAATCGAAAGGGAAAACTCGTTTAATGAATTTTAAATTGACGTTATCCAGACCAGAAGATTTCGATTTAACTTTCCAAATAGCAGATTGTAAATCCTCGAGACAAATACTTGAAAACGAAAACGAATTAGAGGACGCGTTAGAGAATAAATCGACGGTACTACTGCTCGAGTTTAGACTAGAGCAAAAATAACTATTAATGTCATTGGGTTTGAAAACCCCACCAGAACTACTCTTGCATCTGCCTAGCCCTAATTTACGAATATTACGCCAGAAAACCTTGGGAGGAAGAGAGAGTCTAACTTGTCCAATTCTGTTACGAGCCTGCTTGTAATCTAAATGAGACTGACTATTAGGACACCTTTACAATAAATTATATTTACTAACTCCAATATTTGTGGCATTCTTCTTCCAAGGCAGAGATTTTGCTTTGCAAGTAACCTTTTTAAGCTGAACACAACTATCAAACACCAAACTAATATACGAGTTGAAAAATTCTATTTAGCTAGTTGCAGAGCTAAGGCAAAACATATCCTCTCAAGGAACCGCGTTACAAACTAAGTAAAGGCGGAGATTATCTATAATAGAAAAACCTCTAAAGCTAAAACTATTAGGTTATATGACGTCTTACTAATTTTTGGTGGGTTATAGACGGTACCGAATAAGATTTTACGACAATTAATGAAAACATTAACAAATAAAAACTCTAAATCCGATACTAACAATTCTGAAATGGAAGAAGGTATGGTAACTAATATAGCTTTAACGTGATCACCTACAAACATACAAATAAAGATAAGGAACGCTTCATCCAAAATGAACGGGAATCTAAAACGAAAAGAAACAGAAAACCACACAAAGTAACAAATGCCAAGTTAAAGTATACAAAGGAACAATACTTAACCGTTTAGCCCCAATTTATGCCACCAAAAAACGAAATTTTTTAGTATTTTATTTTTCCTCTAATGAAAAAATAAAATTGTCTATTCTAAATGGCAATTCCTTAAGCTCTAGAATCATGCAGTTGAAGTTAATAAAAATTCGATCAGGAAAACTGGATAAAAATAATTCACCATTTAAGTTTCTTTCCGGAAAATACCTATATTACATTACACAAATATACAATCAATAAACACGTATGAGTAGTTATTTATAAAAGGTTTTCGTTGTTGCAAACTAATGGCTTTGTACAACATCAATTTTTCTATTATATAACACAATACAATATGTGTACATTCAATTTTAAATAAAGGTACAATGGCATAATAAAACATTGTTGATTGATGTAGAACATCATTGTTACATTATGTCACCGTAGATTTGTCATAAAATATTTCTACCTACACTGGGTTACTTCATATAACGCAGTATATCTGCTTGAAAATGTTTTACTTAAGTTCAACATTTTTATACACACAGTATTTTTTCGCATACAATTAGAATTCAAAATGTTGCCTTCAAATTTTGCGGAAAGTGTATCACACACTCGTTATTTTTCAGCTATTTATTTGTTAGCTAATTCTTGAATTTTCTGAACTTGGCATGCTTAATGGTATAACGCCAAATTCCGGCTGGATGACAAATGATAATGAGAACAAATTTGATTTTTGATTTTGTCTAGTCGATTGCATTTTTATTTAGTCATTTCTCATTCTCATTTGTGACGGAACCGGAATTCGGGTGCAGGAATACGTTTTAACAAATTCGAAAAAAATTAAAACAAAAAAAAATCGTTCAAATATTTAAACGAAACGTTATCGGAAAAATGGTGCTTAGCAATGTTTGTCTGTAAAATAGTTCGCCAACCTTATGTTAAAGGTATTTCTATTCGATAATTCAATAACAAGCTTTTTATTGTTAATAATAAACGTTTTGATATGTACGAATAAAAAATTAGAATTTAATATACTAAAAAGTAGAAACACCCACCACCCCCATCCTATTTTATTGCCAAATATTTTCTTTTATATTACGGAGAGAGAGAGAGAATTTTGATCGTGCATATTACATACGAGTGTATCCATGGTAAATGTACAATAAAACAGGCGACGCGGCGTCATTAAAGCGTTGTTGTAGAAAATTAGGAAGAAAAGAAAATATTAATTTAATGAAGAATAATTTGCTATACACTTAGGTTTTCACTGTACAATACAATTTTTTTTGTTGGAAAAATTTTATTCGACTATGAAATGATGATTGGTTATAGCGCGGTCGTCTGCGAATTAATGTCCCAAGAGGTTTGTCTACATTAATATTCACGACGGTATTATACAAATTAAATTTTTTCGTTTAATCAATGGAAATGGTTTGACCTATTAAATTTACAAGCAGACGGAATATATTTGCATTTTTTTTTTTTTTGTTACCCTGTGTTTTTTTTAATAATAGTATAACTACATATTTTATAAATACACAGAAATAACTAATTGCATTGATAATGATATCACAATGTAATTTATTTTGCGAAATTAATGTTTTTATGATAACAAAAAAAGGGCAGTGGAAATTGCCATAAATAATTATAAATTGCTCCATAAAACTACGTCGTAAAATTTGGTGGTAGTCTAAATTAGTTGGTACTTTTTATTTCAATACGAGAGAAACCCACGTTTTACGCAAAAAAGATAATGAGGATGATTCATAAGCTATGTATTTCAAGACAATAATCTAAATAAACGTAAATTAAACAAAAATGTTTGAACAATTTGATTAAAATTGATATACATTTATTGAAGTTGAAACAGTTGGGAGAATTTTATCGTTTTTCTACGTCATATCTTATTATTGTATTATGTATTATTGTATATCTTTTTATTGTACATAGCGTATTAAAATATTTGCAATTGTTAAATTTATAGTAAAAGGAATAATAATTAGCCGAGTAGCATGTTTGTCACCGATGAATCTTCTAACAAATAATTTGTTTGCTTTTTTAAAAACAAAATTGTCACCTTAGATTGTAAACCACTGAATTTACTTCTGAGGACCTTAATTTTACAATATTTCGTAAAAGCTCTTCTGCATTGCCTAAACGGCAGATTCTTTTTGAAGTTTGACATAAATTTGATTCTCCTTTCCAGGAAAGTTTGTTAGATAGTAATTAACACATCAAGGTAGACATATCTTATAATAGTCTGCCCAAATATAGAAAGGGGGAAACAATTTCTTCTCAAAGGACCAATCCTCCACAAAATGCAAAGCGAATAAGATTTTTAGGTGCTTACGTGGAATACTGTAGGTAGAACCGGATAATCAGCTTAATTCTAAGATTCTTCCTGAAAAATTTCAAAAATATTTCAAAGAGCCCCTGCTTCATCTCAATGTTTATGGACATTTTTTACACTTACCATCAACCAGCATCGAGCCTGAAAGACTTATTTAGCAGCTGGATATATCGTCTCCTAAATGACTCAAGGCTCGGCCAGTAAAAACAGGAAACCCTTGATTTTCAACCATGTAATTATAAAAATATCTAATATTTTAAACGAAATAAAAGAAACTTGTTGTTGTTTTTTAAATTTTGATTTTAAATTTGTAATCAAAGATTATTTAAAAAAAAAATCAATTCTGGAAGTGTTTCTAGAATTCCAGAATCGAGAACATTCAAATTCGAAAATTCTCTAGGATGCCCTAGTTACCACATACTTTTGTAAACGCGTTCTGTTTTGCTCCAAGCTCCATATCTCGTGCTTCGCATTGATCGTTTTAGTTTTGTTTGATTTACCTTGAGAGAAGAGATAGAATAGAATATATCGAAATAGAATATCATCGAAAGTCGGTTTTACACAGTATAATTGAGAAAGGCATGACTTATGAGCCGATTCGAAGTGCAATTAGGATTTATGAAACCTAATATGCTTGAGGTGAATATTTGGCAGTGAACTTATGTTCCACCCCATATTTATGGCACAAATTTTTCAGCTGTATTGACTCAAACTGTCGCCCATTGTCGGCAACAATAACTTCGGTGACTCCAAACATCATAAATATTTGATTTTCCAGGAACTTGACAACTTCCACCGGGGTTCCTTGCCGAAGGTGTTGTCACCACAAATTTGGAGAAATGATCAATATGGAGGTATTTCCATTCCGCGTCCGGGGATAAGATCCTAGAAAATCTAAATAAATTCTCTTCCAGGGCCTAAACGTAACAGGTAGTGTTCCCAAGGTAGGACTTGTAATGTAATTTACGGGTTTGTTACTAATATCGCGGGAGAGCGTAGGCCAATAATAGTAACGTTGGATATTTTCGATGGTTTTGCTTATGCCTAGATGAGCAGCTGAAGGGGGACAGTGAGCAGATTCAATAAGAGGTCGATGTAGTGCTTTAGGTATCAACAGTTTCCAAGATGGAATATCGCCCATAATTGAGATCGAATCGGGTCGGTTTAGATTTATGAACAATCTTCCGTCCGCAAGCTTCACGCTCGTTTTCCCAGAATACCTTTCTAATTCTTGTGCCGTTACCTGATATTTGTCGGATTTAAACTCTGATGATTCCAGCGCTACAGACATGGGTAGTCCAAGTTCAATTTCGTTCATATTTGTCCTGGAATTTCGAAATCAAAAGACTGCAGTTTTAGACTCTATCGCGCTAGTCTGCTCGAAAGATCCTTCAAAGACATTAGCCATGTGAAACTGGCATGGTCAGTAATGATAGTAAAAGGCAAACCTTCTACGTAGGCCCGGAACTTTTTAATGGCAAGTACAGCGGCCAGACACTCCAGCTCTGTGACGCCGTAGTTACGTTGAACTGCATTTAATTTTTGCGACATAAATGCCACCGTCTGGTCCTCATGTTCCGAATTCTTCTGGAAAAGTATTGCCCCTATTCCAGTCGAGCTTGCGTCGCACTATATGTAAAAGCGTTTCTCTAAATTAGGTGAAGCCAAGACAGGTGATGATGCTAAGGCGCCCTTTAGACTATCGAAGGATTTCTTGAAACTTCTTGCCCTTTTTAAGGAGATCGGTAAGAGGACCTGATAAAACTGAGTAACCAGAGATAAAACGTCGATACCACCCAAACACACCCAAAAACCGTCTCACCTGCCGTACTGTTTTTGGTGTGGGGAACTCTGTAATTGCCCGAACCTTATCCAGACTAGGTCTTAATCCACCCCTTCCAACTACATACCCCAAGTATTGGATCTCTCTTAGTAGGAATTTATATTTTTCTACATTAATGGTGAGTCCAGTTTTCGCTTACACTGAAACGGCAGTCAATAAAGACAGATGTTCCTCTAATTTTTCGTTAAACCATGTTTAAACGATGTTCGATAAACCATTTCAGCTGGTGAGAACTTCAGATCTTCCGTCACTGTTGCTCGGATTCCAAGTAAAACGATTGGTATTTCCGAGCTCCAATGAATTGTATTGCTTCTGGCCATAAAAGCGGCTTTTAGTTGCCGATGGAAGCGTTCGACCATGCCATTGGCAATACGTAATTTTTAACAAATGTTGTGGCGATGGTTGCAGCTGATATATTGGTCATGCAGTTTGCACCTTCTACGATGTCTAAATGGATATGTTCGAATCGACCAGGCGGAATTTCGAATTGTCAATGGGGTGATTTTGTGTGCCTTTGAATTTTAGCACGTTGGCAGGATAAACAAAACTGAGCCCAATGATTTACGTCTTTGTTAATTCTGGCCCAAAAATAGCGAGCAGTAATCAGTAAAATATCGAGTAGCACAGACACCAGGATGCGAAATATTGTATAACGTGTCGTAGTGATTCTGTGATGTATGGGCGATTGTACCCAGTGGATGTTTCGCAGACGATTTCAAGGCCAGGTAGTTTCAAAAACTCTAGTTTCATTGATGAACTAGTGTGACATTCGGTACCAGAAAATAAATTCTGAAGTTCTAGGTCGGCTTTTTGTGAGTTTGCTATTTTTTGTAAGTCGATGTGAGTCTCGACTGTAGCCATTTCGTTGTTGGTTGTGCGTGATAGTGTGTCGACAACATTGTCGTATCCGTGAATATGTTGAATAGTTGTTCCAGGTGAAGTGTGTGTTGCTCCTTATTATGCAAAGCCACAAGAATGTCGTCAATATAGACGAAAACGAAGTCTAAATCACGTACGACTTCGTTCATAAAATGCTGAAATATTTGTGCGGTATTTCGTAGACCGAATAGCATTCGGGCGAATTCGAATAGGCTAAACGGCATCGTGATTGCCATTTTGTGAACGTCTTCAGATGCGATTGGAATCAAATGGTAAGCTCTGACAAGATCAATCTTGGAGAAAATTGGGCATGCAGAAATTTTGAATGTGAGGTATTGGATAACGATCAGGTGTTGTGATCGTGTTTAGTCAGCGATAATTCACACAAGGTCACCAATCGTGATCTGTTTTCTTCACCATATGGAGCCGACAGGAGATGGGAGATGTAGATGGCCGGCAAATCCCTAATTCCAATATATGCTGAAATTATGTAAATGCTGCTTTGTGACGGACTTGATCTAGCCTGCGTTGTCTTTACACGGGCAGATGGCCTACTGTCACGATATGATGGATCACATTATGTTTCACTGGTAAATTGTAGTTTGGCTCCGCTGTTAAGGAGGGAAACTTCTTTAGTAGCATACCATAGCCGTTGTCGATCGTGTAATGGATTGTAGTTGGTGTATTAACTCGAACCATGAGGTCATTAATTGACAGCTGAGTCGTTAAGATCGACAAGTAGGCCAAATTTACTCAGGAAATCGGCGCCAATGATTGGACGGTTCACATCAGCTAGGATGAAGGCGTCTGTAAAAGTACGTTTAAGTCCAATGTTTACCTGTAGCAATTTTCTGCCGTAGGTATTGATTGTTGTGCCATTGGCGGCCGATAAGACTAGATCTGAACTTTTGAATTTGAGTGAGTAGAAAGTACGGAATGGAATAACAGTTAGATCTGCGCCGGTATCGATAAAAAACGTTAGGTTGTTTAGGTTATTTTGGGGTTAGGTGGTCACTGTCCATTGTCGCTACCATGTTGGTTGGCCGGAAGCTGCACGCTGTTGTGCCCTTTTTCGCTGCAGCACCAATCTTATGGTGGTACCAGCATGTCCCTGATTGTCGAGATCTTGAGTTACTACGGTTTCTGGATTGCGACTGGTATCGTTCTCGTGAGCGGCTGCGGGACTGATTAGTCAATGAGCGTGGCTTCCAATCGTTCCATGCGTTCTTCCAGGGTAGACCCGTTGGCGCTAGGCTGATGATTTCTGGTGGTCGTTCTCGACTTATGTTGAACTAAGCTTACAGTCTATTTGTGTGTCGTGATTGCCTCATTGAGCTTATCGGCACCAGCGCGATTTTTATAATCTCTGGCAACTTCCGAATCCATAATGATTTGATTTGGTTGGCATTAAAATTGCCTCCAGCTAATGATTTGATCTGACGTAGGACTTCCGTCGGTCGTCTATCCACCATTTCAGTTTTTCCAGCAAAGCCTCTAACTTCTTCTCCTCTGAGAGTGAGTTGCGCTCGATCAGAGCCGCTTTTGAGGTTTCATATTTGTTGACTATATTTAGTATCGTCTTTTGTGATCTTGTGTATTTGGAATTGAACCTCAGCCATGATAAACCATTCAGCTGGATTATTAAACCAGAACGGTTGTATAGGCGGAGGCCTATAGAGTGAGCCGCTACTTCTGCCGACGTGCCAGGTTTTTCATTGCCATCCACGTCCTTCATCATAATGTTGTTGTTGTTTAAGTAGCGTGATTTATAAGTGTAGTTGCTGTATAATTTTATGATGAAATTATAATTTTAGGTGTGCGTGTGCCGTATAATTGAAATATGGTGGATGATGCGATTTTTTACGTGTGTTATCTGATCTCCTTTTTTTTTTTTTTTTTTTAGTTTTAATCTCTGCAATCTGTTCTGGGGCTCAAGGCACTCCCAACTCTTTCGCAGTTTACTTTTACCATCCTACTTTACGCAGTACTAGCCAAATCGAGGACGTACGGCTATAGACCCATTTTGTATAAACCACCTGCACATTGCATTGCTTCATGCCAACCTATAGTGCTGACATGAAAGGTGGGTCGGTCCATGGATTCTGCACTCTCAACAGGGGGTCACAGATGATGAAAAATCCCTTTTGCATCCTGCCCCTATCGGGATTCGAACCCGGTACCTCCCGATCCAAACGCCGCAGCTTTAACCACTGCGCCGTTTGGTCGGTATCTGATCTCCTTAATTACTCCTACGGTTGATTAGACGCCTTTTGAATTAAGGCGAGAAAAAAAATATTGCGGCAGTTAAACTCGAATTTAAAGTTATTTCTTATAGAAACGCCACGTACCTGTTTCCTGGCACGAACTTCCGTACCAAGATGCTTTTTAATTTGTATCAAAATAAATTTTTGAAGCCAAATTAGCTTTCCGAGCAAAGGCGGATACTAATACCATCATATAGTTTTTTTTATGTCCAAGGCGTTGTTACCAATTACGGGGAGTTTGTGTACAAACGCAACACACACTAATTAAATTACACTTAATCGTTTAATTTGTTCGTTTAGATTTTATTTTATAATTCACTTTTTTATGCCAGAAAGAAAGGTCAAACAAATTGAAAAAATATCTATTGATGAAAATGCTTCAGTAACCAATCCACGCGAATTGACCGGTTTGTCCCATTATTTTCATCAATAGATATTTCTTCAATTTGAGCGTTTGATCTTTCTTTGTTTAAAATCTCATCAACTAATTTCCAACTTTGATTAATGTTACCATACCATTGACAGCTTGAGACTTATTATTCAATAATTAGATTTGGCCAAAAATAGTTCCTATTTAACAGCTTTAATTAGTGCATATTATTCAATGATAGCTTGCGGTAGGCATGACTGAAAATCTATAGTTACGATAATCATAATTCCGGTTTACTGTACTACAATATTTCAAATTTGCATGCCTTAGTTATAAATTCAAATAAATCTTTTGACAACCCTTCTACTGGTTTGAACTACATATCTGAATAGGAGATAATAGCCACGATTAAATTGGAATTGATTAAAGTCGGATGTGTCATAAATGATTTATTTTAATTTTGCAATATAGTAAAACGAATGCACTGTGTTATGATATATGCTTATACCATATAAAGATAAAATAGATAAGAGTATGTACAGATTATATACCACTACTGATTATAATACAATAAATGCATTGACGGATATTTTAGTACACACTGTACATATAATTTATGAATAGATTATCTACAATATATAGAATGTTTAATGTTTACTTTATTTATTTATTTATTTGTTGAATATATTTGGTATGTATCTGATAAGATAATAATTGAAACACATAAATTGATTATTTAAGGTATTAACACCTTAAAAATGGTTTCAACAATCAGTTTTTAATGGACATTCGTTTGTGTTCAATTAAATTTTCTTTTATTTTCTCTTAACAATAATACATTTTCTATTTATTTAAAAATACATAAAATATTATAGTTTGTATTCCAAATAATAATTATTAGTTATAATTACAAAGTGTAAGTGATTTTTTTAGTAAAATTATCCAATTTTATAGTAGCGTAGTGTGTGTGTTCTGTGATGATATTGTTTAAACCGTGGCGTAATGATTATCAGACGGCAATGATAACATTATCAGATTAATTTTAATACCTAATAGTGGTTTTATCTAATCGTAATACATAAAAGTAGTAACATTTATTTATTATATGTACATAAATTACTTCGAAGTATTTACTTATTACCCAGTTTGTTCTTATACTATTTACTACTATGATTATGATATATTCGTTATGCTCATATGGTTGGTTAGAAAAGTTCGGTCAATCGTGTGCAACCATCTAAATTTATAATTACGCACAACAATTTTGTTGTGGCGTCACATTTAATGGAAGGCTAAAGTTGTAAAAATATTTTTAATAGTTTTAGATAAAAATTACCTTGGATTTAATAATCGTCGTGTAATTTGGTGCATATTTACATAGTGTGTAAAATAAAAAATAAAAATTTACGTTACAAAGTTTACTTTGTCTTAGGGAATTTGACTTGGGTCATTTCCATTTTTTCGTTCTTAAATTCGACTAAATTATAGTCTGTCTGAATTTTTTGCTGTATGTCGTCGTCTAAAAAAAATAATTTATTTATACATTTCCTTTTCAAACACACTGTTTGAATATACATATGTACATAAATTATATCGATCTTTCGATTGATTAATTTAATGTTTAATTTTAAATTTTTCTTTTAGCTGAATTGTTTTTACAAAATGTTATACCTAATTTTGTAATAAAATTGTCTGTTATATCTGACAACTAAATTAAGCGATTGTTTTAGTTAAAACTCAGAGCGGTCATTGTCGTATGTCCTTTAATTTTAGTATATAAAGCAGTCGAAATGTTAATCATATATTTAACTTGGCCTTTTACAAATTTCATACTCAAACGATCTAAATAAAATAACTGAATTAGCGAACTGAATATCTCCATTCAAATTTCTTTCTTATTGGGGTAATGCATCTGAATATCCTTACGTAAAAAATGTAATGGCAAACAAATTCCATGAGCCAGGTGTACAGGCTTTTTCGAAGAAGTAGTACAAATTAATAAGAACTCTCTTATGCACGAACTTTCGTGAGTGTTTACATCTTTTGAGCACAGTTTAGTGGGAAGAAAGGACGTGATAACATTTTAAAAGTTATTTGCCTTCGACAGGTTTATTATAAGACAACTATTATCAAGGTAATAAATTAATTAAAAATTATACAAATTACATATTATTAACAAAACTAAAACAAATAAGGTAAATGTACCATATTGCGGACTATTAAGGGGTTTGATATTTTAAGTTGATTTTTTAGTTTGTGGAATTCAAAATATCCATCAGATGACAATGTTAATAAAAAATGTAAAGTGATAACTTTCATATTAACATATGATGGACTTACAATAAATTAATTTTTATATTATTTACAGTTTTGACCGTTTTTCTTCTTCAATACTCCTTTGATATTCGATGTATTCATCGGATGTTGCCACTGTCGGAGTTAATTTTCTTTTAACTCGTTTCTTTACATCATTTGATGTTGAAGTTTGTAGCCAAAAAAATGCATTTTTAAATGAGTTGGAAATTCTGATGCTTTCGAACCATTCGCTTGTGTGTTTTCCTCAGCTATTTGACTGGATACGGATACAACTGTGGTTTTCATATCTCCTGAAGAAAAAGGTGCAGGTCTTAGACTGTTTTTAACAATCATTGACTCTTTCCTGTTCATATTGTCCTCATTGTTTTCTAGAAGATCTGGTGTGTGTTTCGCCTAATAATTCATCTGCAATTATATAGTTTTCTATTGTGGAACCGTTATTCGATTCGGGTATGGTTTTGTTAGCTTTCGGAGTTGAAATGATCAAGCCTCCATTCTCTTGTACTTCTAGACCGATAACTGTGACATTCTCGGTATTATTATCCAAATCAGTTTTAACGCTTTTCCAGAATTAATATAAATTCTCATCTTTTATATCTCCTACTCATTCATCACCGCAATTCAAAAATGTATTTAATTTGACATTTCCTAACCTTTTATCTAATAAGTTTGCAAATTCGTATAAGTTAATGGTGGTCGCCCATAGTTATCTGCATTAGTGGAGGTGTTAGCACCCGAACCTTCGTTTGGCGTAAACTTTAAGATTTTTGCATAATCTAGCGCGTTTGCGTCGAACGGAATTATTCCACATGAACGAAATCCATTTTAAATTATTTCCGGTTTGAGTGTTTATTCAATACAATCTTCAAGTAGTGGGCCAAACTCTTCACGTTTTAAACAACGTCCATCGTTTTCTATTCTCCAAGAATATAATATTTTTCTCCAATATCTCTTGAGACTAGGGAAAACAGCTACACCCATGGGCTGCAATAGGTGGGTCGAATTTGGTAATAAAGCTGTTAAAATGATTCCGTTATTTCTACCAAATACACTCAAAGGTGAAGATAAATGAGACGAATGGCTGTCTAAAAATAAAACTATTGGTTTCTTGATATTTTCTTTTATCAGGAATGGGTGAAAAACATTTGTGACATATTCGTAAAACATTTGACATGTCATCCATCCACTATCCGACCTACCGATTGCCCATTTTTTTTGGATATTTTGCAAGTATATGTTGTGGGATCCTTTTATACGGAAACAATGTAAATATAGGCATTAATTAGCCATCAGCAGACGCTCCGAGGCATATCGTGAGGCATTTTTTCTCATCTTTGCCTGACCTGGATAGGGATTCCGACTGCATTTTGGATGATTTTCTTAAGCATTATTTTCAGCCTTAATTTAGGCAATCAAAATAAATTAAAATCTTTATTAATTGCGTGTCTATCACTGAAAATGTAAAAAAAAAAATTATTTTGTTATAATTTCTACAATAATATTTTATGATCGTTGTTTGAATGTATACAGTTGATCTCCAATTTACAAAACAAATTCGATCAAAAGATCCCATCGTTTAGTGAAATTGTCTTAAATTGAAACCAACATTTCGTGCATATTGCATAATTCATTCTAAGGGTTCATAAATGTATGAAAGTTATTGATCATTTAATTGGAAAAGCCCAAGTTAATGAGATTTATCTCACATAGCGGACATAACGTAATATAGGGGTTCGCCGTATATATTTGAGATATAACGTATGTACATAGTTAAGTATGTAGGTATTTTTTTTTTTGCTTTAATATACATATATACATTTGCATTCAAATGAATTTATCAATATTGTAAAATTTTGGTTACTAAGGTAAATTCTCTTAATCTTTAATAAGGCTCAATTCCCTTAATCGCATTTTGATAATTTATGCATCTTGGTTGGTGTTCTTCATATAAAAATTTTACTTACAATATAGGTTTGTCTTGCATTTTAGATGGAATAATTATTTATTATAATACAAATAGCACGAAAACTCAAAAAAATTGTATATTGTATGTACATACTTGAAATATATTTCAAAAAAAATTAAGAACCCCCGAAATGTAGGCTAATGAATTACATATCATGCGTTACACAAAAAAATGCTAACCAAATTATAAAATTTTAGCAGTGCCTTTCGAAACCACACTGCAAATTAAAAATTAATGCCTTAAGCGTAAATCCGCAGAAAAATCAAATTAAAAACTGGCGTTCGTTTTTTCACGGTTTCAGAAAAATGTTTAATTGGTTTGGAAAATTGAATTTTAATTTTTTCGGTCAGAAAAACATATTTCATACAAAATAAATTGAACTCTCATTTTCTGGTAGATTCGATAAATTTCCAGAAGATTTTAGGGTCAAATAAAGCAAAATTTGTCTATGTATTTAGGTTTTATTAAAGAACACTAAATTAAAGAATTTTCATAATATCAAGGTAACTCGTGATGATGAAAATGACGTCTCTCGATAGCAGCTGTCGGGAGCGAATAAAAAAACGCAGCTCTAGTTTTAAAATTTTTAATTTTTATACTTATTTATGGTCGCTCTTTCGAAAAAAACGTAAACGAGGTGTAAATATTCGAAACATAGAAGCTCTTTTGGATTGCTTGGAATGCTTTGCTCTAAGGACCCATCACAAGGGAGTGTGTATATAAGTTTGATAGTTTCTTAACTGATTCAACGTAACGGGGAGCCTATTGAGCCGTGGGGGTGAACTAGGACGAAATAAATTGATTATTTTTCGTAAATATTTACGAGACACTATGGATCTATTTGACATTTTGGAAGCTAGGTAAATATAAGAATAATAATTAATAATTATTATTACAAGTGACATATGAAGCCTGTGAATCAGGCACCTAATTACCATATTACAAATCTAAAATAAAACATTTTTCACAAAAATAATTGTACAATAGGTTCTTAGATATGTATCGGTTACCTCCATCTATTTCCATTAGCTATTACAGATTATGATCATCGGAAGAAAATTCCTTTTCATCTAATTTATTAGATTAGGTATTGATTTAATTGGATTTTGATTAATAACGTTCACATATAAATTATTTATATTTTATTTTAATTTGTAGATACTATCGGTACTAAATTTTTTAGGTAGTGGCAGTTATCAACGAAGGGTTGGGTCTGACGCGCTAGTTTGCTTGAGTCAAACAGCGGTTCACAGGTGCGTCAAAAAAATTCACCCGAATTATATCAACCCAGCTGGGAACTGTTTATGTCAAATTCCCGCAAACGCAAGGTGAAATCGATTCAACTAAAATAAGGTACGTAACATTTTAGAGAAGAATCGATTTAGAAGTATAATTTATGTGACACTAAAATATGATTTTAGTTTTCATCGAGAATATGGTTTTCCAAATATAATTGGGCTTATTGATGGAACTCATATTGCGCTAACTGGATTAGGAAGGCACATTGAAAATGCCTGTATGAACCGGAGAGCATTCCATTCTTTAAACGTCTAGTTGGTAAATAAATTTATATTTTTAAATATTTGGCCCTAAAATCTTCTGGAAATTTATCGAATCTACTAGAAAATGAGAGTTCAATTTTTTTTGTACCAAATATGTTTTTCTGACCGAAAAAATTAAAATTCAATTTTCCAAACCAATTAAACATTTTTCTGAAACCGCGAAAAAACGAACGCCAGTTTTTATTTTGGTTTTTCTGCGGATTTGCGCTTAAGGCATTAATTTTAAATTTGCAGTATGGTTTCGTACGCCATCGAAATCTGCGCCTCTATTATTATGACCAAAGGTCTTAAAGGCGCATCCATCCACATTTTGTCTGACAGCCAAGCAGCACTGAAAGCATTGGCTTCTAACTGCTTGGTTTCCAAGTCGGTTCAAAGTTGTTATAAACTGCTACAATCTCTCTCTTGTCAAAACAAAGTAAGGTTGTGGTGGGTGCCTGGTCACATGGGCATCACTGGAAATGAGATAGCCGACGAACTTGCACGGGCAGGCTCGTCGACTACACTCATTGGCCCTGAGCCTTTTTGTGGTATCCCGTGGGCTTCTGCAACCTACACAATCAGTAAATGGGAAAAAATACAGTGCTTGACTTATTGGAACTGTATTCCCGGCCTTAGACAAGCCAAATCTTTGATCAGACCATTTCACCACAAAAATTTGGCGATCAATTTCAGCAAAGAAAATATTAGGAAACTTGTGAGTTTTCTCTCAGGTCACTGTAACCTGAGATATCATTTGAACAAAATGAACCTGTCCACAGAGACGGAGTGCCGACTCTGTTTGGAAGAGACAGAAACCGCAGAACACATACTATGTGAGTGTGTTGCTCTGTGCACACGGAGGTGGATTCATTTTGAAGAGAGGTATCTGACCCCGGAGAAATGTAAATTGGCCTCTATAAACAGCATTCTCGCCTTTATTAGAGAGGTGGAGAAGCTCCTGGAGTAACAGTACCCAACAGCACAAAAGATCTTTTAGGTCGTAGTGCTAGCCGCTTTTGGGCAGGGACGAAAAAAAAAAAAAAAAAAAAAAAAAAAAAAAATGGTTTCGAAAGGTACTGCTAAAATTTTATAATTTGGTTAGCATTTTTTTTTTTAACGCATGATATGTAATTCATTAGCCTACATTTCGGGGGTTCTTAATTTTTTTTGAAATATATTTCAAGTACATACAATATACAATTTTTTTGAGTTTTGGTGGTATTTGTATTATAATAAATAATTATTCCATCTAAAATGCAAGACAAACCTATATTGTTAGAATGATTTATAGAATCACTAACTGTAAGTAAAATTTTTATATGAAGAACACCAACCAAGACGTATAAATTATCAAAATGCGATTAAGGGAATTAAATCTTATTAAAGATTAACGGAATTTACCGTAGTAACCAAAATTTTTCAACAAGTTGGTGCATTTGTACATACTTAGATGGATAATATCTCAAATATGTACGGCGATTCCCTATATTACGTTAAGTCTGCTATGTGCGATCAAATATCTTTAACTTGGGTTTTTCCAATTAAATGATCAATAACTTTCATTGGTTTATGAACCCTTAGAACGAATTATGCAATATGCCCGAAATGTTGGTTTCAATTTAAGACAATTTCACTATACGATGGGATATTTTGATCGAATTGGTTTTGTAAATTGGAGGTCAGCTGTGTTTATATTCAAACAACGATCATAAAATAATTTGTACAAATTATAACAAAAGAATTTTTTTATTACATTTTCAGTGATAGACACACAATTAATAAAGATTTTATTTATTTTGATTGCCTAAATTAAGGCTGAAAATAATGCTTAAGAAAATCATTCAAAATGCAGTCGGAATCCCTATCCTGCTATATACTTGCTTAGCACCCTTCCTTACTGATAAATCGGATCGAATGTTGCAGCAAGACTGCCAAACTTTTATTCAAATACAATTTACATTAACAATATATAATGTGTTAGTACAATGATAATATTAACAAGCGTTACATTACTTAACGAATACATACATATCAGTTCTCCCCACCCGAAAAAAAAAACTTTTTATTTGACATTTTTTTTTTGTAATGTTTTTACCCCGGCTTAATTAAAATCTTAAACGGTCGGGAGGATGTCTGTCCCTGGTGGAGCGTCTCAAAGGTTGCGAATTATCTCTTTTATTTTCATTAACTTGAAGAATGGGTATATTTGCTTCGGAAGTCGAAATTGAAGTACTTTCAAACGCTGGTCTCAGTGCAGTACCTGGATGTAATGAATCTTTAAGATGACTTAACTTTAAATGGTCTTCATGAGCAAAACGAATTTGATTCCCCACAAAATCTTATCACCATTCCCAAATTTTGGTTTATGTCTATTCTCATTCTGCTCTCTGCCCACGACTTCAACATTCGTTGGTTTTAACAAATCAAGTTTAGTTTTTGGTTTGTATTTAAAAATTCTCTCATTTGGTGACACTCCAGTTGTTGAATTTGGTGTATTTCGATACGTAAATAAAAAACTATCTAACTTTTCTTCAATAGTTAAGGAACTTTTTAATAAAAGTAGTTTTTTTAGATAATCCTTAAAAGTTTGTACCCCCCTTTCGACAAGACCATTAGAGTTTGGATGATACGGGGGACTTTTACTAACCATAACACCATTCTTTTCCAAAAAACTTAAAAATTCTTTTGAATCATAAGGTGGTCCATTATCCGAGACTAGCCTATGGGGAAACCCAAATATTGTCAAAAATGATCGTAGACAACTATTAACTGTTTGTGCAGATGTATCTCGAACATACCAAACTTGAATATATTTGGAAAAACTGTCGACCAAAATTAAGAATTTTTCACTATTGAAGTAGAAAAAGTCAATTACACATTCTCTCGAATGGGTAATTTGCTTTAAACCAAGGTATTACATGGGCTTTCTGTGCATTTGACGTCATTACACAAGCTTCACAAGAATTTGCGATCTTTTCTATATCAGAATCGATATTAGGCCACCAGCAATAACTTCTGGCTAACATTTTCATTCTCACTATACCCACATGATTTTCGTGTAACAGGTTAAGTACGTATTTTTTTAATGACCTTGGAATAATTATTCGATTATTTCGTATGATACAATTATTTTCAATAACCAATTCGGATCTGATTAAAAAATACGGTTTTACATCTATTTCTGAGACATGATTAGACCAGCCAGACACACAATATTGTACAACTTTCGACAAAATCGGATCTTTTTCTGTTTCTATCGCAATGTCTTGAAATTTCAAGGGTTTCGTGATCAATGTGATACTGTTTAGCGAATTGCAAAAACTACCATCAATTTCCGATTTTTCATTTAATGGTAAACGGGACAATGCATCAGCATTTCCTATTTGAGATCTTTTTCTGTATACAATATCATACTGATAAGCGGATAAAATAATTGCCCATCTGCCCATGACAAGCAAGAACAGGTAATCCCTTAGACGGATTAAAAATTTCTCTTAGCGGTTGGTGATCTGTGACCAACGTAAATTTTTGTCTATATAAGTATTTATGAAACCGCTTCACAGCAAACACTATTGCCAATGCTTCTCTTTGGATTTGCGCGTATTTTTGCTCTGCTGAACTTAGTGTGGAAGATGCAAAAAACACAGGCATTTCCTAATTTCCAATACGATGAGAAAGAACGGCACCTACGCCATAAGGGCTTGCATCACACGTCAAGATTATTAGTTTAGAAGGATCATAAAAAGTTAACACTTGATTTGATGTTACAAGCACTTTACTCTTTTCAAAAATTTTAGAACATTCATCAGTCCAAAAAAATCCATTTTCCTTCTTCGTTAAATCATACAAGATTTTGAATTCTGATGACATATTAGGAATAAAACGTGAATAAAAACTTAAAAGACCAAGATAAGATTTTAGTTGTGTTATATTTTGTGGTTCTGGAGCGGCTTGTTTGGCTTTAATTTTGTCAGGATTTGAACTGATCCCCTTTTCAGATAGTACATGACCCAAACATGACACAGATTTTCTAAAATAGACACACACTTATCTGGATTTATTTTTACATTGAAATCTGAAAGACATAGCAAACTTTTTCCAACATTTTAGCACATGAATCAAAATCAGGTGCTCCAATTAGCACATTATCAAGGTAACATGACACGCTTGGAAGATTTTTCAGAATGCAATCCATTATATGTTGGAAAATTGCTGGAGCCGACGCTATACCAAAAGGTAGACGATTAAATTGAAATAATCCCCATTCGGTATTGTAACAAATTAAAGCGCCTTAATGACGACTTCGTTTATTTAAGTTTTGTGTAATATTGTATAAATTCACTAGAATAATGTGTATTTCAGATATTTATAAAATAAAATAAATTAACCACGAATCAGTTAGAACTGGAGTGGGAAACCAACGCCAACGAGTCTATTATTTTCGCTCCGCACGCTGTCACGCAACGGATTTAAATCCCCTCGATTCCGAGAGTGGAAGGTCAATAACCTTGCCGTGCCGTGACGCCATTCGAGTTGTCCCGCTCGCCTAAGCCGTTCCTCTGTGACCGGAGCCACCATCGCACCATTTCACCTACAGACTAAATCCTCGTAGAGGAAGGGTCAATAACCCTTGCTGTGGTGAAGTACTGCTCTGTCACTCCGCGTCTAGCAGAACGAGCAGCCATCGAAGTTACAGTGGTGTCAGATGTGGGGTAGTGTTATCCTCACAAACTAACCGATGGCCACGTTACAAGATCAGCTAGATGAGCTCCGGAAGCAAATGTCCGAGCTACAGGAGGCACACAAATCAATGGATGATGCCAAGAAAAAGGCTGAGGAGGAAGCGGCGGTCGCCCGACAACAGTTAGCTGCCATTCAGCAGTCACAAACGGCAACGGAGGCAGCCCAACAAAAAGCCGAAGCAGAAACCATGGCGGTCCGGCAACAATTAGAAGCAATGCACGCAGAAATGGCCGTACATACGCGAACTACGCAAGAAGAGTGCGAGCAGATACAGATAGAAGGAGTGCCATTTACCACCCTACAACAAGCTTTTCTGGAGTTTTCGCAGAAGATTTCATGGCTGGCTAAAATGTCAACACCTAGAGCGTCTGTCACGGCCGATGTACCGCGCTGTGCGGATTCAGATCCTGTTGTAGTTACAGCCCCTGGTACAGCTCCGGCCCCGGGTGTATTATTGCCGGTAACTACGCAAGTCAACGAATATTCAGACATCCTGTCGCGGCCACTAAAGTTGTCAACATACGACGGCTCCTCCTGTTGGGAGGAGTATTACACGCATTTCGAGTTGGTCGCGGAAGCTAACGGGTGGACCACACTACAGCGAGCCATCCAATTGGGAGCAACGTTACGCGGCGATGCACTAGTAGTGCTATCTTCAATCGAGCCGGCGGCAAGACGAGATTTCGAATTATTGTGTAACTCATTGTCGCTTCGTTTTGGTACAGACCAACAAGAGAAAATAAGTCATATCCTTCTTCGCTATCGAACACAACAAACCAAGGAGAGCCTCTCAGCATTCGGAATGGATGTGGAGAAATTGGCGCGGCAAGCCTTCCCTACCCTTCCTCGAGAAGCATTGGACCGCATTGCTCTGATGCAGTTCATAGACGGTATCCACGAAATCGAAGTACAAGATCTCGTCAGGATGGCTAGCCCGACAACGCTTCGTGATGCTTTAGCCAAAGCCATCGAAACCACGGCAGTGCGCCGCGCCACCCGCATGAACCAGAGGAGTGTACGAGAAACTATTTTCGAAGAAGATACGGGAACCGTCGTCGACGAAGTCACTCTCGAGGCCAACACTGATACTGAATTAGCTCCACGAAGGAGGCCCAGATATCGATATAAAGGGAAGCAAAGAACGTCCACCGAAAAGAAAGAAGAGAACGTCGATAAACCCTGCTCCTGTGCACCAAACGTGAGCACCAAGACACCATCGGAAAACGAGAACTAGTCGCTGGTATAGGGCACCCAGCGGCTAAAGAAAATCATAATGCCCCAGAGGAAATAACAATCCAAGCAACCAACGGTGCCTCCTTGACAACCGAGGGACTTCTCAACCAAAAGAAGTGTACATTCGTCATCGATACCGGTGCTACGGTGAGTTTAGTGAACAGCAATTTTCATAAACTATGGCCTACGATCATACGACCATGCAACTTACGAGTTAAGACAGTGACTGGAGATCCTTGCCCGGTCCGCGGTATCGTCGACCTAACTGTCAAACTGGGAGAGTTCGCACAGCCGGCAAGTTTTGTTATTGCCGAGATAAGAGACGATGTGATACTCGGCACCGACTTCCTGAAGAAATTCCACGGCCAAATTAATCTGGTGGATGAATGGTTGCTCTTGAACAACAAGAAAATCGCGATCTCGGTCGCTGCAAATCCCGCCATCGCGACTTCATCAAGAGTGAGCATACCCCCTAGATCAGAAATGTTTGTCTCTGTGAAGCTAGCCACGACCAGCTTAGGGACCTACGTGATCGAGCACCCAGAAACATCCAATCTGCCGGAGGGAATTATGATCGCACGAGGACTCATCGACGCAAGTAGCCCTCTTCAGCATGTGCGAATAGCTAACATCACAGATCAGGTGAAGATCCTCCCAGAAAACACCTATGTAGGCGAGATGAAAGGGGCAGAAATCGTTTCTCCGGGAAACTGGGACCCGGCTTCGCAAAACCAAATCGACGAAGTAATCCAACGATCTCTGCAAGGAATACCAAGAGAATCACACTATTCGGTCAAACAATTTTTAAATAGTTATAGTGACGTATTTGCTAGATTCCCCGGGGACTACGGGAAAACGACTCTTACTAAACATGTAATAGAAGTAGGAGAGGCCAGTCCAATAAAGCAACCACCGCGGAAAATACCCATTGCGAAACAGGGTGAAATGAGCAACCTATTAACTGATATGAAAATCAAAGGCGTCATCGAGCCAGCTGTCAGCCCTTGGTCGTCTCCCGTCGTGCTTGTTCGGAAGAAAGATGGGTCCCTAAGGTTTTGCGTCGATTACCGGCGATTGAATGATGTCACCCGGAAGGACTCGTTTCCTTTACCTCGAGTTGATGTTACTTTGGATTCCATGAAAGGCGCGTGCTGGTTTTCGACCCTCGATTTAGAATCCGGTTATTGGCAGGTAGAATTGGACGAAAAAGACAGGCCTAAGACTGCGTCTTCGACTGGAGACGGCCTTTGGCAGTTCACCGTAATGCCTTTTGGTCTGTGCAACGCTCCTGCCACATTCTCGAGATTAATGCAGATGGTTTTCGCAGGGCTCCCATGGGAAACGTGCCTGGTTTATCTAGATGACATAATCGTCTATGGAAAAGACGTCGACGAACTAACCAAGAAGATGCAACAGGTATTCGAGAGGCTACGAGCAGCAAACTTGAAGCTCAATCCAAAAAAATGCCATCTATTCAAGAAAGAAGTCCAATACCTAGGACATATCGTTAGTAATAAAGGTATTCGAACAAATCCCACCAAAATAGAGACGATCCGTAGCTGGCCGCGTCCAGAAGGGAAGTCACACATGCGCAGCTTTTTGGGCCTCTGTTCATACTACCGCACATTCATTAGAAATTTCGCTTCCATCGCCAAGCCATTGTTCGAATTGACGGAAAAACAGCGAAAATTCGAATGGAACGACCATGCGAAATGGGCTTTCGAAGAATTAAAGCGCCTGATGAGCACCACACCGATCTTGGCATATCCTCAACTTGATAAACCTTTCATCGTCGACACTGATGCAAGTCTAGTCGGGATTGGCGGCGTCCTATCGCAAGAAGTAGAGGGCAACGAGAAAATTATCGATAACTTTTCGCGGACTTTGAGGAATGCGGAACGAAATTACTGCACCACCCGACGGGAATTATTAGCTGTCGTGAAATCTCTCCAACACTTCCATTCCTATTTGTATGGCCAACATTTCACCGTGCGTACAGATCATGCGTCGTTAACCTGGCTGCTGAATTTTAAAAGGCCTGAAGGCCAAGTTGCTCGATGGATCGAAATTTTACAACAATACGATTTTGAGATCCAGTATCGCCGTGGCCAGAAACATGGAAACGCGGACGCTTTTTCACGACGTCCCTGCGCGGCAGAGTGCCACGAATGTGTCAGAATCGAGAACCGCGAAGCAGAATTCACCGTTCAAGTGACGAGACTAGATACGGGTGAAGCACGCTTCATAAAGGCTCAGCAGCAAGATGCCGCTCTGGGACGAATCTATGCATGGAAGCAGCAAGACAATCGGCCGACATGGGAGGAAATTTCTACACTACCTGCAATTACCAAAGGGTATTGGGCACAATGGGACTCGATTATACTACACGATGGGCTCCTAAAACGTAAGTTCGAATCAGCTGACGGAACTTCCACTACTTTTCAGATCTTACTACCGCCATCCATGATCGAGGAAGTGTTAACGGATGCTCATGATGGGAAAACCTCAGGGCATTTTGGTGTAACGAAAACCAAACAGCGAGTAAGGGAGAAATTTTATTGGCAAGGATGGCTCCGGGGTATCGAACAATGGTGCCGGAAATGCGACGTATGTGCCGCACGGAAAGGTCCGCATCGCCGAACTCGTGGACGAATGAAGCGTTATGTAGTTGGCGCCCCTTTCGAAAGAATTGGGATTGACATCAAGGGTCCACTTCCAGTCACGGATAAAGGAAACCGCTACGCGTTAGTCATTATGGACTATTTTACGAAGTGGCCAGAAGTCATCGGGATACCAGACCAGACTGCTGAAACTGTAGCCGAGACATTGATCCAAGAGGTTGTCTCTCGCTATGGTGTACCTCTCGAAATCCATTCGGACCAAGGTAGAAATTTCGAAGCGGCTGTGTTCACCAAGACAATGGAACTTCTCGGTGCTAAAAAGACGAGAACCACACCACTGCACCCGCAATCTGATGGAATGGTAGAACGGCATAACCGCACCTTGGGTGATTACTTAGCCAAATTCATTGGAGATAATCAGCACGAGTGGGACCGACTGCTCCCATTGTTCATGTTGGCGTATCGCTCGTCGGTTCATGAGTCGACGAATGTGTCTCCCGCCGAAATGCTACAAGGAAGAAAACTGCGCTTACCAGGGTGCATGTTGGTAGGATCAAATCCTGATACATCGACGACCGACGATTATTCCGGAAATCTCCAAAAGCGGATGGATCGCATTCACGAGTTCGCTCGCGGAAATCTTAATCTCGCAACCAACAAGATGGTCAAACAATACGATTCCAAAGCAAACCCCATCCAGTTTGGCGTAGGAGATTTGGTGTGGTTATACAACCCCGTCCGACGAGTTGGGCTTTGCCCTAAGCTGCAATGTGATTGGGATGGACCGTACGAAATCATCGGCAAACTGAACGACTTGATTGTCCGGGTAAAGAAACCCGCTGGCAGAGCAAAAGTGGTGCACGTCGACAGATTGGGTCGCTACCTCGGAAATACAACATCACCCTAAATTGCGACGGGACGTTCGCAAGCCGGAAGGGGGCAGTGTAACAAATTAAAGCGCCTTAATGACGACTTCGTTTATTTAAGTTTTGTGTAATATTGTATAAATTCACTAGAATAATGTGTATTTCAGATATTTATAAAATAAAATAAATTAACCACGAATCAGTTAGAACTGGAGTGGGAAACCAACGCCAACGAGTCTATTATTTTCGCTCCGCACGCTGTCACGCAACGGATTTAAATCCCCTCGATTCCGAGAGTGGAAGGTCAATAACCTTGCCGTGCCGTGACGCCATTCGAGTTGTCCCGCTCGCCTAAGCCGTTCCTCTGTGACCGGAGCCACCATCGCACCATTTCACCTACAGACTAAATCCTCGTAGAGGAAGGGTCAATAACCCTTGCTGTGGTGAAGTACTGCTCTGTCACTCCGCGTCTAGCAGAACGAGCAGCCATCGAAGTTACAGTATTAATAGTTGAAAACTTTTTTGATTTTTCTGAAACTTTTACTTGTTGATATGCCCCACTGAGATCTAACGCACAAAAAATTTTGGATCCTGCCATTTTTGCAAAAATATTCTCCATTTTTGGTAATGGATATTGATCTGTTTTGAGAACTTTATTAACAGACACTCTAAAATCACAACAAATACGGACCTCTCCATTCTTTTTTGGAACACAAACTATAGGGCTGGCCCATTGACTAAACATGATCGAACTAATAATTCCATTAACCACTAATCGATTAATTTCTTTATGAACTTTATCCTTTATAGCAAAAGGAACTTCGTAATACTTACAAAAAATAGGAGTACAATTCTCTTTGACTTTTATATCAGCAACAAAATCTTTAATACAACTTGTTCCATCTATTTCGAAAATGTTCTGGAATTTCGATTTTAACATATCGACAAAAGCATTGACGTTGGACCTGTTGGACTGATTAGACTGACTTGAAGCACCACTAGCACTAGACATTGAAATAGGTTGACTTGACTGACTTAATAAATTACTAACTGACACATTTTTAAATACACCTAAATCGTTTTCGTGATTCTTTACCAAAACTTGATTTGCCCCACCAGAATGTGAACACAATGGGGAACGAGAAAAATTCAGAAAAAAACTTACGCCAATTTGGAGTGATGATATCCAACCAGTTGCGACCAATAAGTGGAATAAACGGTCTGCTTGTATTAATTATTACCACATCCAGAACCGCATCACTGGTTCCGCATTTTACTTGTACTTCTATTTTCCCATAACTTCCACTGAATCTCCGGTAACCATTTGAAGATGAACTCCACAAGGCACTAGACGTCGACCTGAAAATAAAAAACCATAAATATCTTTGGGAAAGACTGAAAATGATTCTCTTGTATCCACTTCCATTTTAACCTGATGATCTCCTATGATTACATTTAGATATAGTGGTTGCTCGATACCCATTGATCCAATATTTTGAAGGTGTTTAAGTGTCATATGATCAAAATAATTTTCCATGTATGTTTGTTCTTTTTCATCATCATGTTCTTTTGAAGGAATAGCCTGGCCAACATGATTTAATTTTTTATATGCGCTATGACGCGATGGACTGTTATTGTTTGGTTTCATAGACTGACAAACACGAGATGACCTTGTATACAACATACAAAACATCTCCAATCTTTAGCAGGACAGTTGTCATACTTGTGTTTATTAAAACGACCACATCTGTTGCACCTGCTTTTTGAACGTGACTCTGGCCGTGATATATAAAATGAAACTCGTGCTGGACTTTTTGATTTAGAACGTGACCTTGCTCTGGAACGATGTGTTTCAGAGAAAACGTTAAACTTATTCACATTATGATTGTCGCGATGAAATAATTTTAGTTGATTATCAGCAAGTTCCACTGTAGTTGCTATATCGACCGCTTTAGTGAAATTTAAATCAGTTTTTTGCAACAATGTGCTTTGTATAACTGCATCTGATATTCCGCTAACAAGTCGGTCTCTTAACGCGTCATCATAAAACGTACCAAAAACACAGTTGGATGCCATTTTTTTTAATTCGACGACATATTCGGACACACTTTCACTTGGTAACTGATTTCGTGTATAAAACTTAAAACGCTCCGAAATCACATTTACTTTCGGTGAAAATGACCATTTAATAATTTTGCCAAATCTTTAAATGCCTTTTCGGATGGTTTGGATGGTTATGTTAATGATTTTAAAACACCGTAGGCATCAGACGATAACGATGTAATTAACATAGCGGTTTTCTAAGTATCATCTGTAATACCGTTTACCACAAAAGAACTTTCCAGTTGTTCCACCCACTCTCCAAAAATATGAATTAACGGATTAAACTTGTCCATAATCTTCACTGTTAAGCTGATTTACAAAAAAAAAAAAAAAACTTGACGTTTTTTTTTTTTGGTTTATTTAATTTATTTAACTATATCACTCAATTATAAATATTCTTTATTTTACTAAATTCCATCTTCGTCGCCACTGATGAGTCGGATCGAATGTTGCAGCAAGACTGCCAAACTTTTATTCAAATACAATTTACATTAACAATATGTGTTAGTACAATGATAATATTAACAAGCGTTACATTACTTAACGAATACATTCATATCACTTACTAAAAAACCCTCGCCTTTTGGACAAAGGAAAAATGCTGATACATCGCACTTAAAAATTCGTGAAGGCTCTTGGAGTACTTCGAGGAGATTTTTTTCTTCTAGGTAATTATGGACTCTTTCAAACCATGCTCTAATCTTTCCTTCATTAACAGAAAGTCGCGCCGTAGTCAATGTCTGTATGACTCTTTGACATACATATGGTAGGATTTCTATTTAAGAATCCTTCGTACCAATTTCTGCCTGCCAAGCCATTTTTAAACTTATTAGAACGATTAAGGTTTTTTACGAGTTTTGATACTGTGTAAATGAGTTGATCTCTTCTAATTGGATCCAATTTCTGCTAAATGCTGCACCCATTTTACAATAAGGTCTTCTTCAGATGAGCTGAGTATGGCGTGCGTCCCTGCAGATGAATGCTTTGTGTATTTATTTTTGACCTTATCTAATAATGTCTGTTTGGGTATGTGACAAAATTTAGATGCTTTATATGCAGTCACAGTTCCATGTTTTACCAAGTCAAGAGCTTCTGACAACGTTTCGGGCGTATATGTTTTTCGTGACATAATGTGATGAAATTTATAAAACTAGAAATATATGAAAAATTTATAAACTTGAGTATATCCATACTTGGTTCATTTATTACTTTTGACAACCTGAGTGAAATAACACGTATTATTTAACTTAATAAATTACACTTTACTGACTTACTTAGGTTATTAAAAATTATTTAAATTACGTTAAATTATCTAAAACGTATTTTCTACACAATAACACTTTACACTACACAGCGACTATACTTACCCTATTAACACAGGAAAATAAATGAAATGCATTAAAAGAACGAGAACAAATTCAAAATTGTTTCCCGTTATTTTCCTTTGTTTTTTTTTTTTTTTTTTTTTTTTTTGTGAGCTAGCGATCGATTTATATTATTAGGTAGTTCCCCGATTAACAAATAATTTAGTAATTCACCATAATGTCTAAATGGACCAAAATTATGCGATAGAACGTAATAGCATACATAGAATTCCGTAACTCCGGCCCATAGCACGCAATTACAGATGAACCAATTACAAAGAACGCAATTCTGTGCTACCTAAATATAGTTCAAAAATATATATATTTATCGTATTTATCATCTATTTTGCAGTAAAAAGTATTTCCTTTCAAGTAATAAGTGAATACTGAATAACTATTTACATGAAACTTCAAATAAACTTGAAAAGAGTTACTTTGATAAATCGAAGATCACCTCACTATTTTCAAAGCATCAATTGTTACAACTCACAAAAATGTAAATTCTCTAATTACGTCTTAAGGACGGAATAGTGTACATGATCGAAATATTGTGAATATAATTCCGTGCGTTAACAAAATCAAGTTTTCATCAAACAAGCATATAGAAAAAGATCAAACTAATTATAAATCATGTAATAGACATGCCTGCGAGACATTAAATCATAAACCGACCAGAAATTCCTCATATAATAAATATTATGGGTTTACAAAAAATTGAATCGCGCGTTGTTGTTTCACTCAACACCATCGTACGCATACTAAAGATTTGTGGCCAACAAATATATTATAGAATATAGATAAATGAAATAATATAAAATTTGTACTGATACTTCACGGATGCTCAAATACCAAATACAGTGAAACCTCCGCGACCACTTACGGGACTATTTAGTTTTGCAATCATGCTTGGTTTTACCACCAATTAAAATATCATCAAGATAGCAAGACACATCACTAAGACGTGATAAAATTTTATCCATAAATGACTGAAAGATAGCTCCCAGGGGGTAGGGAGACCAAAAGGTAAACGAGTATAATGGAATTCACGAGAAGATTCTGACACTATCAGTTGTTGGTAGGCCACAGTTAAACTAGCAAATATGTCATCAATCCTAGGAATCGGATAATGCTCAGACTTTAATAATTTATTAATGGTCACTTTAAAATCGACACAAATGCGAACAGATTTTGGAGGTTTCATTACCACAACTAATGTTCTTTTTTTAATAACCGTTCTAGTTTTTTTCGACTTCTACTCTAATCTTCATCGGACTGAATAGGCACAATGGAATATAGGCTTTACTTCTTCTTCTTCTTCCAATAAAATCGTTAAAATGGTTCGTAATTGTATTTACCGTTATGTTCGAAACCTTGACTCCTGAAAAAATTGTTTCCATTTCGGCTTTAAAATATTCAACCAAGACAGGATTACAATTTTTTATTTCATCTATTACGACCAATTCCAGTTTGTACTTCTCACGAATATGCTCGACCGTTACTTTTATTTTCCTAAGAATTTTAATTGATCCATTGTAACAGAATTAAATTATGAATATAATCTTGAATTTCTAAATGACTAAATGATTTATGACCAGTATCAACCTCCATTGCCATGAGTTTACCTTCTATTTTTAACTGCATTATATGCATGACTGATCCACTTGTTTGAGATCATTGATAATTTTCACTTTGTTTCTGCAAACAAATGTACTACAATTATAATTGTAACACCTCCATTGTTTAGCTGGACATTGACTTCTCCTCGAGCCAGGCGGAGACGGGAATGTAACGGCTATGTCTATTGTTTCGCTTATGTTTCGTTAGGAATGCATAGGTTTTGTGTAATTTGTGATTCTATGATTTGTATTCTGTAATCGTTTCAGAATACTGCCGGCATTCTAATGATTGGCGATCGCGATATGCATTCCGGGCGTGCTTTATGTGAATTTGATTGTAGGATCGCTCGTACGGACGTTTCTCATCCGCTCTCGTTTGAGTGTGAGCGGGACTCTCTTGATCAGAGTATGTTGCGAGGAAGTTTTCATGGAGTTTACGATGGCTTGCCACTGAGTGATAGTTTTGTCACCTTCCACGGCACGAATTGATGTAAGTTGTATTGTCTTGTGTGAGCGTTAGATGTGTTGTCTTGTGATAGTTTTGTGAACTCTCCACTCTCCATTTTGCGAAGTTGATCTAGATCAAGCGGTGGTCGCTTAAAATATGTGGACTTTTGAAAAAAAAAAATACGTCCCGGAAAATTAAGTTCCGAAAAACATATTAGTGAATTCTTAAGGGAGCTCAAAATAGTTACAGTAATCAATTGAATCCGGACATTGAGTCACAATGAATTTATAGCATTTGAAAAAATATTGGTTTAATGTTTTCTTTTTTTGCTTAATTGGATGGTAGGGTGGCCCTTAACTGTAAAGGAAAAAGTAAATTTTTCGCAATATTGGTTCTCACCAGGACTATTTTCGACGGCTATGTTTTATTATTTGAAGACAAACAAATAAAAATAAAAATATTATTACAAATATTTTCGCCCACCAAACAATATTGATTTGAGGCACTAGCTTTAGGGCTCAAGATCCTTAAAGAAAACTATTAAAACTGTTCGGCAAAATAACTTTGCAGTATTCGGCTTGAAACTGACATAAAATAAACCGCGGAATAAAATTACTCTCTACAGTGGCTCTGTCAGCTGGGCTGGGTTGAAATCAATTTTTTCAAATCGTATAGCTTATAAACAGTATTTGGGTTGCCCACTGGCAAAGTAATTAGTTTTTACATAAAAAGTAAGAATTTAACTTTGGCATGCAGCTCAGTCCTGAATTAAAAAGATATGTCTTCAAAACCGAGATTTTGAAGAGGAATAAATTGAAAATTATGTTAATTTATTTATAGTCGAATGAAAAACAGCATAAGCTACTCGGTCAAAAGTGTTTTGGCAATTTTATCCATCTGTCTGCGAAACTACATTTCTATGCCTCTTGCTTCATAACTTACTGTCGATTAGAAAACAAAACGTAAATCGGTCTGCTAGTTTTTTTTTTTTGTTGATTAAATACAATGGACGATTGCAAGATGAAATATTTGGAAAACTAACTTTTTTAAACTGTGGTTACGAAGTCATTTGTGTCAGTATTAATAGATATTTTAATTTTAAAGAAGTTCGAAGTATGAAAATGATTAGTATTTTAAAAATATAATAATTAAAATTAAAATTTTCTGAACAACTTCTGAACTAAATTTGACAAAAAGTTGGTTAATTTAAATCAATTGTGTGTTTGAACAGGAGAATCACCTTGATGCTTCTTCTCCGTACAAATTTTGTCGAAATCTTATATGATCAATGCCAAACTGACGTTAGCAGCAGCAAATGCATACAATAATGCATTCAGCTGTAAAAGAGTTTTTTTCTTCTAATTTCTATTACTTTTGAACTGTTAGACGCTTGAAAAGAAGAAACAAATCAAGCTCAATCAAATCACTTCTAAAAATCTCAGCAACACGGTTTCTTTTAGTTATATAAGAGGTTAGTTGTTTTTGTATTTAAAAACATTTCAAAATAAGAAGTTTTTAAACAAGACGGTTCCTCCAAAATGGATTTCTCCGAAAATGGTTCCTCCAAAATGGCATCCGAGAATCTCCAAAAGGTCATTCCTCCAAAATGGGTTCCTCCCATCCCCTTCCTTCCAAAATTTTTCTTCAAAAGCTTTCGTTTCAACCTAGTGCTGTCCAAGAATAAGGTATTCGAATCGTATTAACGTATTTTGATATGAAAACTTCTTCTTTTGAGATGCTCTGGAAAAATTCAACTTCTTACTTAAACTACACGACAAAGTTTTTTTTGAAAGTGATTTAATTGAGCTTTATTTGGTCCCTCTTGCAAATTTTTGGTTAGCACGGTTCAAAAGCTATTCAAATTAGAAAAATAAGTTCCTCCAAAACGGGCTCCTGCTAAATGGGCCCCAAAAAACCTTTTTCTGCAACAGATAAAAGCATTTTCGCTTATTTATAATAGATTAAAATGATTAAAGTCAAGTTGGAATCATTATGGTGTCAATTAAAATATCTTCTTAGTTTAAAATGGATTTTTTCTTGTTTTGGTGAATATTCCCGGGTAAAAATAAAAAATTCATAATAAAAGTATAAAATTCTTTTTTTATTTATTTATATTCTCATATTTACCTTTTATTTACTATAATTAATTATAATTTAATATATTTACTACACATATATTAGATGGTGTAACTGAACGTTATGAAATTTAGAAATTAACCTACCAATACAATTTTAACCTAAACAGTCTTAATTTGATCGTGCACGAACTTGATGAAAGTCTCCTCTTAATTGTTCGACCAATAACTTTACGTATTCTAAATGAGTCAAAGAACGCTCTCCCCTTTCTCTTTTAACTTCTTTGTATAATATGTAGGAACTAATTACACAAATTTCCAATCCCCAGAAAAAGAGTTTACGCCACCACTTGAGAGATTTTCTCAGAAAATTATACGTTGATGTGTATTGATCGGCTATATCGACGCCTCCCATGAATTTGTTGTAATTTATGACAGCATTTGGTTTTTGTATTATGAGTTCAGCACCACTACGTTGAAACTTTTTCTTCAGGCTAAGATCAGGCTGTGCTTTTTTCGATGTGCAACTGAGCAAATGGTAATCCTTACTATTTGGCATTATAGTGCCGTCGGCTTCAATTTCTGACGCAGTAACATAAATTAGATCACTATTTGCACTATCCATGCGTATTAATTTAAATGTCCCTTAAGAAAAAAATTAAAACTGCACTATATAGTCACACGCACACGAACCACTTTTATTTAAGAATTGAATAATGGTCCTTTACAATATATAAAATGATCGTAGCTGTTTTTTTTTCATCGTTTTTTCTACGAATTCTTACGATCAACATATTTTGCCTGTTTTTCTTTATAAACCGAACAGGGAGGCTCTTTTTATTATAATAAAAGATATGCTATAGAATAAAACATGGCGCGGTATGTAATGTTAATAGGATTTCTATTTAAAAATAAGAGGAAATCCAGTTAAATAGGAATTTTATCAGAAATCATATATGTAACTTCAAGCTGGAAAATCTTTAGAATAATAATAAGAAATTTCAATTTAAATCAAGAGGATTTTAATATTGAATTAAAGGAATTTTTGATCTAATTAAAAGTGACTGGAAAATCAAATTTGACGGTCCATATGACAATCTTATTAAATGTAATAGACTTATTGTTCCCTCTGTTGGATCTGGATCAGATGTTACCACGTCCTCAGGAAACGGTTCTTAGGCTTCTGGTAAGCCGGCCACACTTGATGCTTTCCTTAAGGGAGGCATCTACCGCTTCAACTAAGAGATGAGGTGTTGATATACGTCAGTGTTTATGGTGACTATCTTCATCACAGTTTATTGCAAAATTACCCTTCTATCACCAAATTTTTACGATTTGTGGTCTACATTCGATTCGATCTAGAATAGTACAAAATCATTGAGATAAAAAACATTTTTATTAGAACAGCTGCGGTAAATACTAAAATTAGTGAGCAAACTCAATAAATAAGTTTGTAAATAATTAAGATTTAATAGCACGTGAAATGGTAAACACGTGTTGGTTTTAACGAGCAAGATAAAATTATAATTGGCATACTATCTTTATTTTGCTACAAAAGTACACAACGTTATTGCTTACATATTTTTTTGTGGTGGGTGGGTGTGCGCATTTTTTGTTTACGTTCGTATTGTCTAAAAACAAATACAAAATAACTCTCAAAATATGACTAGACATACACCAAAGCATTCCTAAATATAAAAGCCGTTAGATTCAGACCAATTTTATATGAAGCTTCTAAGTGTCTCAAAATCAACGCAAGATTTGAATTAAATAGAAAACACAGTTTTTAGTCTTAAGATAGTTATTTTTTTATTGAATCATAAAGTACATAGGATTGGGTTATTTATCCGCACTCTTTTGTCGAAATTTTCCATGACCATTCTGCATAAGTGTGGCTGAATTTCGTTAATGTAACGTTTAATTTCCTCCTGTAATGCACGGGTGGTTGTGGGGCTTGTTGACCTTTGACTTCAAATAACCCCATAAAAAGAAATCTAATGGTGTTAAATCACACGATCTAAGATCTCCGATCTAAGGGGCCAATTCTGGTCACAGAAGCGAGAGAGTACACAACAAGGAAATGTCTCATGCAGTAATTGAATTGTTTCACGGGCTGTGTGGCATGTAGCACCGTCTTGTTGAAACCACATATTGTCAGCATCAATATCATCCAATTTCGGCAGAAAGAACTGTGTTATCATGTCGCAATATCGAGCACTCGACTATAGAGCACTTCGCTCACTATTTTTGAGATATAGTTCAATCATGAAAACATCTTGTTGCATCGTGTAACGCTCCATTTTTACTAACCCTAAACTCTTAGCTGTCAAATTGTTTTTTAAAAATTCATTTCATTCAAATCTTGCGTTAATTTTGGGACACCCTCTATATACTAACAAAGCACCTAGAATACAAGCCGTCAGTATCAAATTCGAATTAAATACGGGGATAAGGGGATAGAAAGACAAAAAAAAATGGATTTTTCATTCAATTCATATGAAAAGTTATGTTTTTTTAATTTTGTTTTTCTTAAATGAAAAATCTTACAAAACTGAATTTTGATTTATACGTTATCAAGAATAATAATTTATATATATGTATTTGATTTGAAAATCAATTAATAAAATCTTGTTTATAAATATTTAATTAATGTTTTACTAAAACCCCTTTATTCACGAACACATCTTTACCACTGATGATGTCACACCTTTCGTTCATGTTTTTTTTTTTTATAAAAAACTGTCGATAAATAGGAAAGAGTTTATACTAAAGAGGAGAAACAAACTTTTTTTCTTACTTGTAAAAAAAACCATTTAGTTTTTATTGTTGGTGGTTGTTCGTAGTTTGTTTATTTCTAGTCTATGGTATTTTAAAGTCTTTGATAAATAGTAAGTGAGATCTAACGTCATTGATTTCGGTTTCATAATTTTATATAGTATTTTTCACATAGACATCAAATCAAATTACTAAATTTAAGTTATTGGTTTTAAAATATGTTATACTCAAAGGTTGGATTTAAATATACAGTGAGACACGAAATTCTACATACACCACTAAAATTTGCAAAATCGTGATAATTAAAATGAATTAAAAATTGTAATATTAATTAAATAATATATTTAAACCAAACAAAATGATAACTGGATAAAAAACAAAACTAATGCAACAGTTCTCAAAAAATTCTAAAAATTAATAAAATTTTACAACAACAATTTTAAGACACGCAGTACACCACCAATGAATAATTATGCTATTCCATATTATCATGAGCGCTGCAATCTTTTGGGATTACAGCGTTTAGAAAAGCGTCGGGTGGCGGCTTGCGTTTTATTTATTCGCGACATTTTTTTGTATCATATTGATTGTGCTGAATTACTCGCACGACTTAATATTTATGCTCCTGAACGTTGCCTGCGTCGTCGTGATGGTTTTTTACTAATCGATTCTGGCTCAACAAACTATCAACTTTCGGAGCCAGCCTTGACCACGTCTCGACTTTTCAATTATTCATACGATGTTTTTGATTTTAATTTGACTAGAGATTCGTTTAAACGCGAGCTTTTTAAGACCTTATAGGCATTTTATTGTTTTTATTTTGTTATGTACATACTTTTCATTTTTTGATTTAAATTATTGTTGCCGATTGTATACCACTGTAGGTAATATTTTAAATATTAAATAAATAAATAAATTTATATCATAAAAGTCTACATACAGTGAATAAAATCAAAATAATCTTGTACATACACACTTAAGAACTAACATTAATATTTAGTTGGGCCACCATTAGACTCAATAACAGCGCTTAGTCGCCTAGGCATTAATAAAACCATGATCTCAGTATCCGCTGGTGAAATTTCACAACATGCATTCGAAAGGGCATTTTTCAATGAATCCCTATCGGTTCTCCTATATTTTCGGACCTTTCGTTCCAAATCATACCAGATATGCTCTATTACATTTAGATCCGGTGACTAGGGATGCGGATGAAGTTATTTCGGTACATTGTATAGAAGCCATTGCCTTATTGCCATCGCCGTATGCTTTGGATCATTATCTTGATATAAGATCCATTGGTTGCCTAATCCTAAGCATTCGACGGACGGTTGTAAATTGCTACGTAATATGTTAAAATAATGTCGGTAGTCTATATTACCTTCTATGAATACCAATTGTCCGACACCAGATGCAGCCATAGATCATCAAACCATTACGCTGCCAACCGTCGTATTTAATAGTGGAAAACACATTTTTTGGAGCCATCTCTTGGGTAGCTTTTCGCCAAATGTTTCCCCTTCCATCGGATCCAAATAAATTGTATTTACTTCATATCCAGTAGTGTTCCGATTCTCAGCCGCTATTTTTGGAGCATTAATCCTCGGATATGTTTCGAACGTCCCACGCGTTTGTTTCGAAACCCGTAATAATAGTTTTATTTTTTTTTATTGAAGTATAATTTTTTTTTGATTAAATACATTATTTAATTAAAATAAAAAATTTTAATTCCTATCATTTGTTTCAATTTTGTAAGTTTTAGTGGTGTATGTAGACTTTCGTGTCTCACTGTAAACCTAAAAATATTTTCTGTTGCGAGTATTTTTCATTGATAAAATTTTACGTGGGTTCTTTTTCGAAATCGTAAAATGTATCCCCCTTAAATTAACCTTCTTTTAAAATTGGTCTGATACTGACGGCTTGTATATCTAGGTGCTTTGATACTAACCACAATGTTTTTATAATTCAGTGATGCGAATTGCTCGTCTCTATGGTATTTTATACTATACGTATTTATAAATACAATTCAAGTGAAATTATTAATATTTAAAAAAAAAAATGTTTCTATGTTAAGTCATGCGATTAAAGTATAACGAAGATGAATAATCGATATATTTAGGGAAATAAAATAAACATCACAACCAATTAAATTCTCTCAGTTCAAAATTCAATTCCTCTTCAAATCGTCAAATAAATCAATCAACTGTGAACATATTGTACCTACAGATGTGTAAAGCTTATTATTATTATTATCAATCTACATAATATTATAAAACATTTAAAGTTTATCGTAAAGAGTATTTTTAACTCATTAAATAATTTAGAAACTATAAATACTTATAAGTACGCAAACTAAAAAGTAGATAAATTTCAATTTAAAACCATCAACATTGAAGAAAACCGGCCATGCGACGTAAGTTGATAAGGAAAACAAAAAAAACTCGAAACTAATCGTTAAACATCTACTTAAATTATATTTAATGATTTTTTACGTAAAAAGCACGATTTAGAATTAAATTTAATTTCATTATTTGTGATATGCGTTTATATGGGATGAGATGACTTGCAAAAACTATGTTATGTTATCAACGAAAAAAGTGAACGTACGATAGGCTAAAGTTTAATTTGAAAATATGTCGACAGAATATTGTACGTACATATGTATATGGATTATACTCGTACGAGTATATAGTCTTAAAGTTAAAGAATTTTTTTTGTATTAGTCATGCAATAAAAATGTTTCCAAACAAGGCACGTCCTGTAGTATGACCAATAATAAAAGGAAAAATTTCAAAAAATGATTTTCAATCTGCTGTTTTATCGTTGCCATAATTGATCCAGCCACAGAAACCATAGCAATAAGAATGTAATGGAGATATTCGTACGTTTTTTTTGTTTTGTTGAAATTAATGCCTTGCGAAATTTTTAGAATATTTTACAACTTAAAGAAATTTGTTGTAACCCATGAAGATTCCTTACACAATGTGGCACAACGGGGCCTGTGGTGCAAAACCAGAAATCTTTCCAGGAAGGAAGATAAATGATCATCCAAGGTAGCTGTACAGTTGAAAACTTGGTGCTGAAGTCTTTCGGAATAAAATAAATGCAGCCGTCGCCCTGTACTTAGCAGTCCTCGGTTTATATCATCCGAAGACAGTCTCAAGCATTAGATGGCGCACTTTAAAACGTTCATTGCCCTATTTTAAAGATAAGCCATACTTAAATTCTTAATAATTTGCTTGCAATTCTTAAAAGATAAGGGAGCTGCTAGCTCGAGACCCTTAAAATTTCGTACTTTCTTTTTTTGTACCACTATTTCTTAAAAATAAAAACACTTTCCTCCGTTTATTGTGATAGATTTGAGATATTTTCTGGCCAATTCCATCATTTCGACCTGTTTATTTTCCTCTACGAGAAATTTGTCGAAAAAATTGCAACATTTTATGCTGTCTATCCATCCCTACTTCGTTTTCCATTCTATTAGTAATCTTAACAAACCGTCTACGTCCCTCATCTTCTTTCCCGGACGATTACTTTCCATCTTTGTAATCTAACGGCTGCGACTTTTTTGGGTGAACAATTTCTTTTAATTCTTGGTGGAGTATAGGGAAGACCAAAAATGTGTTTGTGAAATTTTTTCACTGCAAAGTCTTTGGCAAGAGCTTTCCTATGCAAAATTTTTTCGACTTTTCGAATGCCGTTTGACAGTCTAAGTCTAGTCTGTCTGCCGCCCATTCGAACAACTTATCTTTTCTGAGAAGATAGTGCTGGTTCCGCAGCTCCGGTTAAAAGACCATTTTTTGGATTTAGTCTAATGCCTTCTCCTGAAATGATTAGCTTACATACTTTTCTAAAATTCTACATTTTTCTAAATCTATTTTGGCGTTAAAAGCATTAAGATGGCTTAATAAAGAATTCTTAAAAAATCGTCCACCATTATCGATTGAAAAATAGATGAGGGCTTCCTTTAAACCGAACGGTAAACGAGAATACCAAAAAAACTTTTTGATTGTTTATAAATAAGCAATTCTCGAGATTGTTCCGAAACTGCTGTGGTTTGGTTTTTCATCGATTTCGGATAAATTGCTTAAGCAAATGGATATACGTTTTGAACTTGATACGGTTTGACTTGAATTTAACTTGAACTGTGATCGCAGGGCACAAATCGAACTATCCTGTACCTATAAAATATAGAAAAAGTTTGGTTTGGGTTTTTTACTTTTTGATTCATTCGGTCTTTATATTTTAGACGTTGGCTGGTAAAAAGCAAAAAGGTGCTATATGAATACGACACGTACGTAATAAACGGTATCAAAACGCTTTTGATTCGGCTTTTGTGTTGCATTTCGACTTGATTTTTGACTTAGTTTTTTTTTAACATTAATTATTTATCTTATAACCTTGGCCTTTAACTTGACTTTTTTCTTAACTTCTAACTCGAATTTGACTTTGGACCTGACTTTATAGACTTGATCTTTTATTTGATTTAGTGTGACTTTTAATTTGGCTTTTCTTGGACCTTTGCTATTGTTTCACTTGATTGTGGCTTGTATTTTACTTGCTGTTTGAATTGATCTATGACATTTTTTTCTTTGTCATACACCACGGTATAAAACTGTTTTATCCCTATGCAAATTAATGCAACCTCGCCGTTGCACTTTTTTTTTTTTTTTTTTTAATAACGTTTAAAAGAATTTTGTTATTGTTTTACTGTTATTTTGCTTACAAAAATATACAATTTACAAACAACAAGCTACATGAATTAATTTTTTTATACGTAACAGCACCCTTATTCTGTAAAAAATAAGATAATGTGTAAACGTGAAAACGGGCAAACTTTGTGATTTTTTACTAAAATTACATTAAATTGTTTTTCGATTCTCTTTTCGTTCACTGTTTATCACGTGTAAACTTTATCTTATTTTTTATAGAATAAGGCTACTGGGGATCGTTTCTGGTTCTATGATATGATAATGAAAAAATATCATCGGATTTTTCATTTGATTTTATCATTTTATTTTACCATCAACATAATATAAAGCGATTCTGGTTCGATGATAAATAAAAATGATATAATTATCATCGATAAAATACAAATGGCGATTCGGGTTTGACGGTGTATGATATACTTATGTCAAAATTGGTGAAAAAAATTAATACTTTTTCATTTTGTTTTTATCGCTGAAAAGTATTTATGACCGATGATAAAAATTATTTTGCCCGCCCATTCGTGTTTTTAGTAGAATGTAGATAGATTTTAGGGTTTTGCATAATGTGATTTCAACCTACATTTACCTACTACATTTGGGTAATGTGCACAATTACTAATTAAAGTTGGTAAATGTCGATATATAATTTAATGCAGACAATTTATACTAGTGTACTTTTCGAATTTACAACATTGGGGTAGTAAAAATAATTTTCTAAGAAAATAATATTTAATAGTGTTAATTTTTTAGTGATTTACTAAAAATTAAAAACAATAATTAATAGAGAACGAAGATTTAGCTTTGAAATGTTCTGGAAAATGGAAATTCAAATTCTAATTTTAAAACGAAATGTCCATTTTCCAGAATATTTGTAAAATAAATCTCTAAAATAATTGAAGTTTTAAACAATTTTTGAGTTGTTATTTAAGGCGCATTTTATTTGACCAAATTCAAATTGGTATTCATTTTGAAATCGCGGCCCTGCTGAATTTCGAAAAAAAAAATCACGGCTAAACATATGACTCAAAACATTTTTGATATACAACAATTATTTTGTAATTTACGTTAGACACGGGACGAAAATTAAAAAATCACAATCACCAAACAAACAACAATTTTTGTTATGTCAAAATAATTGAATGTACATGACAGACAACTGTTAGAACTTTAAAAATAAAATTTAACGAAGATTCCATGAGCCTGGTGCTAAATATAATAACTAAAAAATATTATTGAATTTTGAAAACCACGTACACAGCGGGTATTCACGAATACCAAAATGGTATTGGATTCATGACATTGTTGTTGTAAATGGTCAAATAAAATGCGCCTTTCATATCCGATATAATGACAACCTAAATATTTACGATTGTCAAGATCAAATTTCAATGCGCATGCTCAAAATTATTTTTTGGAAACTAATACGAATATTTACAATTGCAAAGAAACTCTCTTGACAAAATTTTAATGCGCAGTGCGCATGCTCAAAACCATTTTTTTGGAAAACGAAACCAATTAACCAATATTTAATATTATCAAGAGAGGAAACTCTCTTTCAAGAATGATAATTTTATCATTTTTGATTATCATCTAACCAGAATCGCTTTCGATATGTTGATGATAAAATAGAATAAAAAGATAAAAAGCAAAGACGAAATCAAAATGACAAAAACAATTGGAAAATTCGATAATATTTTTGTTTTTTCATTATCATATCATCGAACCGGAATCGCACCCCAGGACGCTCTCAGCGAAAATCTTGCATCCATAAATCTCTAGATGGATAAACTACCGAGAATAAATTGATGAAGTTGAATTCATACGATAATCTAACATTAGCCATGTCAATTTCTGGTATAAATAAGGTGTACTTTTAGAAAAAATTACCTATGCCACACAATTGCTTCGAGGATATTCAGTGCCCAATTATTCAGTGCCCAATGGTCCTCAAACGGTATATCGCAGAACAAACAGTGCCTAGGATGGCGACATGCAATTGAGGCAAAAAACAGATTGGACCCTAGAGCAAGAAGTGGTGTCATGAGCATTACTCCAATAAAGTTTTCCTACTACTAAAGACAATAATTTGACGACAAGCCACCAAACAATAGAAGTGCATTTATTTACTTTTGTATAGCATGTGTTAGCAGAAATTAATTAAAAATATTAAGCCTCTTATACTAGCCTCTTGTGTCACAAGAGTAATTTTATTTTTGTCACAAGAGTAATCTTATTTAGGTTTACATACCAAAGCTTGCATTCGGAGACTCATGGTTAAGTTTGTCTTTCTAAATAGAAGGCGGTGAGTTACGTTTGCTGATAAACGACTACTTTTTCCGTGGAAAATATTCATACCTCCTATACGTCATATTATTAAAATATAAAAACGGATATGTTAACTCGTATATTCATTCCATAATACAAAAGTTATAATCTCTAGGTTTACTACTTTGGTTTAACTTGAAAATTCATGATAAATCTGTAGCAAAATACTGCTCAAAATAAAGCAGCAACTCAACGGTAATAAATACTAAGGTAGCCCCTAGCAATCTCCATTATTGTCACGAAAATTCTGGAATAATCTTCAAAATTTGAAATAACCACGAAAAACCTTCGGTTTTGAATAATTTCCCCAAATTCTCGAATAATCTCGATACACAATAGAACTAACAATCTCGAGAAACTTCTTTCGATTTTTTCCGATAATCTCTTAAACACTGACCGGCACAGAAAACGGGCTACCCTAAAAAGATTTTTTTTGTGATGCGAATATCTTTTGAACCGCACTAGCTATAGAAACATCAAACAAAAACCAAATTCTACGTCATTCAAAATAATCTTAGAAAATGTTACCATAACAGTTGTCTAATCATGTGGCTGAGTGTTTTTGTTTCTTTCTATTTCCGTGGTCAAAAATAAGGGTTCCTATTTAAAAAATTGTCTGGACCTCTAAACCTTGATCCTATCCCGAACCATACAACTTTTGTTTAAAACTTTTTTCAAAATGGGCCACTCTGTATATCTCGATTTCTGATCAAAAATTGTTGCTGATATGTTGATAGTTGTAGGCAACGACGCTTTATGTACGGGATAATTACCCCTTACTCATTCCTCAGGTCCTAACCACTCAAGAATTAGTTAATTTTTGGATAGGACTATGAAAAGGATCTAAAACCCGAAACGAAAGGAAAAACTCAGGAAAGCAAACAAAAAAATGTTTGCGCTATTGGATGCTCATTTTGTGCAAAACAAAACATGTTGCTGTAAGTTCTAACGTTTCGTACAAACTGCTCTTTTTAGTTCAAAGGGGCGGCCGATTTAAATTTGGTAGTCATCTTAAATTAATTTATCTAATCGGTTTCGTCCGCGAACAAGCAGTTCCGAATTGTTAAGTCAGTTAGCTTGCAAAAGTATATTCAGTTTTCGACTGTCGTTAAAATCATTCAAGAAGATGTCCTTCAGAGGGGACATTTACGCGATTCGAGTTGGGTGCCAAAACATTATGGATTACAGCTACTACGTCTCGATTTCTTCGATATTGGCATTAGGCTGCGTCCTGTTTATTGTTAAGATCACATTTTTAGAGAGGTCCTTTTGGCATATTTTTCAACCAATTAGTACTTTAGATCCGTTTTATGAATTTATAATCAAAATTTGGGTTCTCTAAAGGCTTAATCAGCGGAAAACAAGGTAATTTTAGAGCGACGGGTACCTACTTTCGATATTTTCGAAGGTTTTGTGGTATAAATTGACGGACATTCTTATGTTGGCTGTAATATTTCTAACTTCTTTCTTTTGCGTAATTTCCCCAAAGTGTATCCGACTAAATTTCATAAGCGAGCTCATTTTTCATCTAAATATACCATAATCTCTTCTATAGCGTATGTATATTTAACCTTAATGTCGGACAAAACCATAAACTATTATCTGCTAGTGTCAAAGATCTTAATATATCGTACCATTTCAAAATATTATACATACCTACATAATATTTTGAAAAAAGGCTAATTAGCAGTAACAAACATTTTTATTGCAACACAAGATTAAAATAAAACTGAAGTTTATCAATCTTCACAGACAAAAACGAAAATAACGAAATTTTTGATTCTTCAACATTTTTCATCTTTTGAATTTTTTTTTTTTTGTTTTGTTATTTTTATCGCTGAACATTCAAATTATGCTTGTTGTTAAATGATTGGTATTGTTTGGTTTTGATATATATACATAAGTAAATACAGATTGTTTTATTTTGCCGAATTCATTAAATACATAGTTTAGATTAGATTAGAAGCTTATACTTACGTATTACGTTTCGTATGCCGTTTATATTAAGATAATTAGTTGGAATCATTAATTATTTTAACGCTTTGTCTACCCGGGTATTTAATCAATTTTGAGAGCAACGGTTGTTTCAAAATAAATATATGCGCCTCCCTGTATGATTGAGTTAGTTACAAACCTACATACAGCACTACACATTTTATGTGTGGTGCTGTATGTAGGTTTGAAGTGTATCAAAAATGTTTGGCGTAAAATTAAATTCCAAAAATTTAACAAAATTTGGATTTAATATTATTTAACTCAATTTGGAAGTTTGACAAGTGCTTATTTTAACCAAAATGAATATAAATCTTCCTTTTCCAGAAATTCTAGAAAAGAAAGATTTAATTTTGAAACATTCCGGAGAAGAAGAACAACCCCATTTCCAAAAAATTGAACAGTGAAATCTTCAAAATAATTTTTGGGGTATTATTTTATATCGAATATTTCGGGAATACTTTCATAACTATATAAGTCCGCAACTCAGCATACGAACAAAAACTCCAAATTTAGCGAAATATTACTCGAATTTTGAGGGAGAAAAAATCATTTTATTGAATTTTCAATTGCAATCGAATTTTTTTATAGTTTTGCGAAATTATTAAGTTGCAATTTCATCCAATTTGGGATTTTTGAAAGGTATTTACAATTTTTAAATTTCTTGAAAAGATACTTAGTATCTGATTTTGTACGTGTATCTAAATGCTCTACATACATCACAGAGCTAGATAAAGCACCCCACACGTCTGTAGAAGCATCTTCTATGCAATGCCGTAATTACAAATTTCAGGCCCCCGCAAAATTTTCCTTGGGCCCCTAAAAATGTTTTTTTTTAACATAAGAGCAAGTAAAGCTTTTATTTCACATAAAATTTGCTTTACGTCGTTTTTTAATTAAAAAATTATTTCTTCCTATTATCCAGCCTCCAGCCTCGTCTAGCCTCCTCATTGCTTAAAATTATCTGATTTCGAGAGGAGGATATAAGAAATTGCGCAAATTGAGGACCGCATAACGGGACATGTCGTATTTTCCGTCGTTCAATTTTGTTGGTTAAATTTTCTCCATATGTCCGAGATATTTTTACTCTCGCATGAATTCTTTATATTGTGTGGCTAATTAATCGTTTTTCATGAGTTGCCTTTCTAGTTGGAAAAATCTTGCTGTTACCACTTTTTGGAATCTCCTAGGTTTGCCTGTTGTTGAAACGGAATTTTTAGCATTTTTCTACCGTATAATTCTCTTTCGTGGGAATTCCGAAAATGTTCACATTCTTCTTCATCAGTTTTCACAATTTGCATGATTGTGACGGTTTTGGTTAACGGAAAACTTTGTACGTTGACATTATGTGTTATGATTAACAGGTTAAGTTATACCTCGATTCAAATTGAGCCATAATTAATAGTTTAGCAGCTTTTTTGATTATTTCTTTCTTGTTTGCGCAAATCTCAGCAACGTGCGATTCTACGCTAAACGTTTTTATTTGTAGTCTGTTTACTGCGCTGGAAGTGATGAACATTGCTTGTGGGCAAGGATCTACAATAGCACGCAGATAACAATCTTGCCCAGTCTTAGTTGTTGCCTTTACTAGTGCGGCCGGTAAGAGCAGTTACGCATCATTTGTTCTAGCATGTAATGTAGTACTACTATTGTTTGCTGGTCTGGGTTTGGCTGGTATTGTTGTACTTTTTTCAAATTTCTTATTGTGTAGTAGCTATAGTGATGCCATCCTTGGCATTGTTGACATGGCGTCGCTTTTAAGACACTTTCTACACAGCTGCAATAATGATATCAGTTGATTTTTGTCAAGAATATTCATTGCTTATAAAGTTTGAAGCAATCTGCAAGGTGATGGTTTTGGTTGCAGACAATACACGTTTTGCTTGGATTCGTTGCCAATAGAGATGTTTTTGTAGTAATTGCTGGTTTTCGAAAGTTCGAAGGTTTTTCTCGAAAAACTACTTCTAATGCCGTAAAACGCGATTCAAGGAACTTCATGAAATTTTCAAGAGTTTGAATTTCTCTTGGATTCTCTAATAACATCTCGTATGCTCTCAGGGAGTCGTGATCCAGTTTTTTAGCCAATACGTACATATATAAATATTTTATCCCATGAATCAGTGTTGATTCCTGGGTGCTTGATCGCTTGTAAACATCCTCTGGTGGTGTCGTATAATCTTATGGTTGATGTGAATTCAGTGTTTATTTGTATTTGTTTAGGTTCATCCTGCGATTATCATGTCTTGCTTCGACTATATCCCATGCGGGTTCTTCCCATGCGGGGCCATTAGGCTGCATAGTCTTCAACGTAGGTCTTCAGGTAATTGATCTTTTGTGTGTTGTGTTGTTAAGTAATTGGTTATTGTGCACAAATTGGGGTATTTGTATTTTGGGAAGCTTAATTTCTGCTGGTCGATTGCTGTCGACTTTGTATTGTTTGTTCTTCGTGATGACCTCTACTACTATTTCGTTACAAGCTTTTCGCATTTCGTTGTAGTACTCATCTATGAAGTATTTTGTTGTTAGTGTTTCTTCATCTTCTGTAGCCTCCATCATTCTCTCAAATTTAATGATGCTTCAGTTTCTCATTTTGATGTCTTGTTGTTTAAGTATTCGGCTGATCGTATTCTGCCTCTCGGACGGTTGTGCTGTGAACGAGAAGGATGCCCCGGGTTTGCTGTTATCGTCGGTTAAAGTTGGTGCGGTAGGCCGCTATTGAGACGTCCGCGCATTTCATCTATGAAGTTGTTGTATGTGTTTACTACTTTCTGCCTATCTTGAAAGTATTGAATTTTGTTGTCATTGATTGTGTACTCATTGTACAATGCTTTTAATGCTGCTTGGATTCGAGATATTTTGTTGTTTTCAGTTGGAATATTTTTTCTCCTATCTCGCCTTGTTGGATAAATGGCCCCGTTACTTCTTTGTTGTTATGTATTGCTCTTGATTCTTTTGCCGGTTTTTAATAGCTCCTAATGTTCGAGTCGTAAATTCGAACAATTGACATTTAAACAATAGGCTAACTACTTCTGTTGTTATGAAGTAGTTAGTTACCACTGGTGGGACTTTATTAAAGGGATTAATTTAGTTTAGATAAATTAGTTAGGTTACCTCGACTGGGGACTAACTGTTTATCATGTGAAACAACTTTGTTGATTCTCAAGTTAATTCTGATTTATTAACTAAAGCCTAATTTCCATTATGAAATATTTACTGCGTGCTGTGTGAGAGAAAAAAACACTTTTACAGTTTTACAGTACTGAAAAAATTATTATAGTATACTGACATTTTTATAGTATACTGGAAAAATATTTCAATTTTTCAATGCAATTTTTCAAAAAAAATAAAAACAAAGACCATTTCTCTGTCACTTTAATGACATTTTCGATTTTTATGTTTTTATTCAGTTAAAAATACTCTCAGTAAATAAACATTCTAATTTTTGAACATTTTGAACTTTGTACCAAACAATAATACCAAAAACAATTCCCATAAGAATTAACAGCGCTTATGCTATACGTATATTATAATCAAAATCACACTACTCATTGTCGCACCATGACCATCATCCAAAATTTAAATAAATTAACAATATAATAATAAAAAAAACTAAATTAATTAATAATTTTTGAATAAATTAACTAAATGTTTCAAATTTATCTGTATACTTTCAGATATACTGGTAAATTATAAAAAAAAAACCGAGATAAATCTAAAAAACTGTATACCAAAACAAAAACCTTTATACAGTCTGACTAGATAAAACACTGAACGCAAAAATGGTTGGGCCCAGTTCACAGATTAGCAAATTATTGTTAACACTTTTATTTTTATTAATTATATTTTATATGTATATGGATGTTAATTTATATTTACGGATACAAAATTATCCGATCGAAAGAAATTTTCATAATACTATTGTTAATAATCCAAATAGTTTAAATAATAATAATAATAATAATAATAGTACTGTATTAGGTAATAGTAATAATAATATCGGAAGTACAATTGCGTCATCGACAGCCGCGCAACAATTGTTGAAGGCGAATGACAATGACATTAAATATAGTGATGTTACGTGGGTCTCCTGTGATATAAATCCACTTTGTGATGTAACCGTCAAAGCGATTATGCTCGATCATACGAATCACTATTTATTTGCACCGATGGCCACAATCTTTGATGATATTGTCGGATTTTCACGGAGCACATTTATAACACCAAATATAATATCATTTTTTCATGTGTTTGTCGCAATAGCGGCCGGACGTATGATCGCTTCCGATAGTTTAGGATATCGTCGCTTTGGTGTTGTTCTATTTCAATTTCGTACATTTTTGGATGATTTGGATGGGCATGTGGCACGAGCTAAAAAAAATATTCGTGGCGAACGCTCAGAAATTGGAACGTCTGGTTATTATGTGGACGGGATATGTGACGGGCTCGGTTGTATAGCGCTTATGATTGGTGTTTTTGTATTTTTAAAAAATAATCCACCACGTCGTGGTTATACGCAGCTACAAGCAATTATACCGGTGGCCGAATCAAAAAATTCCGATTCCGGTGTTATCTACAAAGTAAAAGTGACGACAAAAAAGGTAATGCGCAAAGTTTTATGTTTTTCTGGTCAGCTACTACTCAGTTCGACAGCATGGAATCGGTATATAGCCATTTATCAGGATATGCTGGAACGGAACGATGTGAAACCGGTTCAATTTATAAGGCAAAATTTTATATTTAAATCGAAATGGCTTTTTTCGGTCGCATGGCTTTGGCGAGTGTTTAATGTGCACGCCCTTCTCCATTGTCTGCTGCTAAGTATATTTTGTGATAAGCTGTGGGAATTCCTGCGAACGATACAGTACATCGGCTATGTAACGTTACTGGTGATTATTTGTGTGTCCGAGATGCATGTGCTCGAGGTGCAGAATTTTATTTTTAAAACATTAACCGGAAATAGTACGTCATTGTGATTTTTTCTAATTAATTAAAAATTATACGCTAAATAAATAAATAGTGTTTACTATTTACTTCCGATTTAAATTATTTTTGTTAATTTTTGTAAAGTTACTGGTCGCGCGCGCATGAGTTAACATTATTTACTCCGTTTACTATTTAGTAATTATATACATAAATATACTAATTTACTACTCTAGTTTAATAACTTTAAAATATTATTAAAGTGTAAGACAATCTAAATCTACATTTTTTTGTTCCGTTGAAACCAATTGAATACTCATCTAGTAAACGAATGATAGTAACACTGAACGATTTTATTCTGTAATATTAACTATTTATAGTTGCATACCAGTAATTAGTTATAGGTATATACCCCTGCAGATAGTAAGTCAACTGAAATATCGAAATCTATATTATTGATCGAATGTTCTAAAAACAAACAAAAAATTACAATAAATATTTTTTTATAATTATGTATGTAAATTAAATAAGAGTGATTAAATTAAATTAAATGGAAATTATAAATTATATGATAAAAATTATACAGTTTAACAAAAAAAAATATTTTTGAGTAGCAATTTTAGATTGAAACACCACATATTTGATTGTAATTGTGTACATAGTCAATGAAGTACAGGATGGTCACGAAAAAGAACCACCCTGTCGATTAATTTGTTTTATTGTTAAAATTATTTTAAAGTTTTTTTTCTTCTTTTTTTTTGTAAAATAGCTCTATAGCGTTAAAAACTATAAAAATATATTTATGTAATTAATTAAGACAAAACAAAAAATTATATATTATGTATACAAAATTTAAAAAAAAAAACCAATTAATTAGTTAACTAATTAAATTTAAAAAATTAAAAACTAACTATTAATACCGTCCGTGTTCGTCTTTCATAAATAGAAATATATATTTTTTTATTTATTTTTTAAATTTTGTTAATTTTTATTGTGTGGTTTCTCATTTCTTCTCAGCTCATTTCTTTTCCATTTTCTTTTTATTTAAAAAATAAAACAGTATTTAATAACATTATGTTTTGTCAAAGCACCTAGACTACAAGCCGTCAGCATCAAATTCGAACTTAATATAAGGGGGATAAGCGAGAACCATAGTTAGAATAAGAAGAATAAAAAAATAACGTAAGAGAGCGAAAAAGGGGATTTGTGTGTATTCGACCATATTTACTTAAGATAAGAAACTTACATTTTTTTTGGAGAGGAAATGTAAATTTCAGCTGTCACTTAAAAAACTTTACAGGAGCGAAATTTTTCGTGTAAACTTAAAAAACTTAAAAAAGGTTGCACAAATTTTTAACGCTGGAAAAATCATTAATTTCATTAATTATTAATAAATGAATTAAAACGAGAGTATTTGAGCATTAAATTAGACTATAATAATTGAGTATTTATAATGTATATACAATTAAAACATCAAACAAAAACTGAAACATAACCTAAAACAAATTTAATTGAGATATTACATTTTTTTAAAACAAAAACATTGCAGAGTGTTTCTGTATCACTAATTAGAAACAGATAACGTAAATTAATTAATTTTCTACGATATAAATGAATTTAGTATAATTTTTCATAAAATAAATAAAAAATCAAACAAAAATATTTCGCTTTGAACTTAAAAAATTTTAAGTTATCTATAGTCGAAATGTCAAATGGAAATAAGAAAAGCTCAAATTCTTATTTTTTTTATTTTTCTTATTCCAAGTATGGTTTCACCTATAGAAACACAAAAAGAAAAATGGATTTTGCATACAAATCATATGAAAAGTTATGTTTTTTAAATTTTGTTTTTCCTAAATGAAAAATCTTACAAAACTGAATTTTGATTTCTACGTTATTAAGAAGAATAATTGATAAATAAATGATTTGAAAATCAATTAATAAAATCTTGCTTATATATATTTAATTAATATTTTACTAAAACCCCTTTATTTACAAACACACCTTTATCTCATCACGTTTCACATTTCGTTCATGTTTTTTTCTTATAATAAAAAAATGTCGATAAATAGCGCAAAGAGGTTAAACTAAAGAGGAGAAACAAACTTTTTTTTTACTTTATGCGTAGTTCGTTTATTTCTAGTCTTGATATTTTAAAGTCTTTGATAAATAGTAAGTAAGATCTTACGTCATTGACTTCGTTTTTATAATTTTATACAGTATTTTTCACATAGACATCAAATCAAATCAAATTACTAAATTTATACTTTTTATTAATTTTTTTGTTGAATGTTAATTAATTCATGTAATATCTAATATGCTACCGGTGGTTAGACCATTTTAATTGTGTTTCGATTACCACGAGAAGTATATTAGTATTTACGAACAGTAATTCAACGAAACCGACTAATAGACATAATTCTATTTATTTAATTAAATGATTTTTATTATGTTTCGAAGACTTACTAAATTTAAGTTATTGGTTTTTAAATATATTATACTCAAAGGTTTGATTTAAATATAAACCTAAAAATATTTTCTGGGACCCTATTGTCGAATTCCACATCCATTTTCCACATGTGGACATCTGTCAAAATTCATAAAAATTTAATTTTTTCGGTACTAAGGGAATATTTCCGAATGGATATAAGCAGGTGGAAGAAATTCCCCATATAGAAAAATGTCCATGCCCGCTGTGTTTTATATACGAATTAAAATTTTCGAACGTTTTGATGAATTTTGACAGATGTCCGCATGTGGAAAATGGATGTGGAATTCAAGAATAAGGCCCCTGGAACGTGTATTTTTCATTGATAAAATTTTAATTAAAAATGTTCAATTTTACATAGGTTCTTATGGGAAATCGTAAAATGTATCCCCTTAAATTAAGCTTCTTTGAAAATTGGTCTGATACTGACGGCTTGTATATCTATGTGCATTGGTTTTGTACACTATAAATTATAAATAATAAATTAAGAAATTCCATTTTTAAGTTTTTTTTTAATTGTAATTGATTTATTGTAATTTATTTAATTTGTACATTTATAAATACTAATAATAATAAAAACAACAAAACAGAGATAAACAAATATATAGTAATATTATTAATAATAAGAATAACAATAAAAAAGTAATTAAATAAGACACGAGTAAAAAAAATTGTTGGTTAGTTTATTATTTAAATTATATAGTTTTGCTTAGCTGTTTTACTGGGGAAAACATCACCAAAGCAATGCTGTGAAGGTAATAATTGTTAGTAAATATGTATTTTAATTTTTTATAAAGTGATATAATATAATTAATTAAATTTGATAACCAGATAATTATTATTGCAATGGTTCCTATTGGCTAATATTTTTGATCTAAATACTTATAACTATTATCAGAAGCGGCTGGTCCTTGCGTAAAGAAATTCGATTTTTTAGTTCAAAATAAATGCGTAAAGCACATTTATATTTGTTTAATTTCACCATTTTGTTATTTTCGACACCCATAATAAATTATTCTCGTCGTTGCTTATATTCTCGTGAATGGCCACCAACTTTTATGCAAATATATTAATCATTTTATTTTCATAAATCACACCACCACAAGCAAAATTATTCGCCTTTTAAATTTTATTGATTGATTGATCAGGGTGTACGACCAAGCCTAAGCAAGACTCCCGGATGACGCCGGGCTCTCCATACCCCTTTTACACATAACAAAACCGAAGTAAAGAAAAGGTATGTTAGCAACAAAGAATTAACCCTTTTCCTAGAACCCAGACACCTAAGTAGTTGATAGTTAGTAAATTTGTTAGCACAAGACAATACAATTTAAAGTTCATCTACTGCTCAAATTCCTGTAAAGATTGTTTCAGGTTATTCAAGAATTTAGTAAATTTAAAATATGCATTAATCCTGTATAATAAATATTCTAAAATAATTAAAGTATAAATTTAATTCTCTGAAATAAATTATAGATTAATCTTTATGTGCTACAAATAAATAAACATTAATAGTTTAGATATATAGAAGATAGATAGATATATTTAAATCATTTAAAATAATTAGTGCCAATCGTTCATCTTGATGTTTTAGTTTTAAGTTTATATCGGCATTTTTGAAGTATTTATTTGAAACAATACATAAATCAGTGACATCTTTAGATGGGATAATCAGACCTCCTCTAGTTTTCTTAAATAAAAATTGTGCTGTTGGATGGGCACCGCCGTACTCAGAGTACAGTGAGTTAAAGCATTCGTCACACTACGAATTTTGTGTCATTCTCATTACGTAACCACTAATGTATCCGATAACACTCTCTTGAAATGGTGATGTAGGGTTTTGTTGAAATAATTCAGATATATTTCATTTCGTGTTTTTCTCACCCACGTTTTTAAATAAATTTGAATTTGATTTCCGAAAATTCGAAATTCTAGACAAGGAAGATATATTTTTACTTTCTCTGTCGCACACTAAGAACGATTTTTAGTTTTCTTTTTCATATCACAGTCTTTTGTGCATGCCTTATCCATGAGATTCAAATCAGTGGTACATATAACATATGAATGTAATATTGTATTCATATGAGCATTACCCACCATTGTTGATAGGGTCATCATGTCATGTAAATGAATATACTAATAAAGACGATCAGTTCTAACTTCACCATCAACAAGTGTGTTTCAACTAACATTACATGGTGTCAGAAGAAAAGTAAAAGAAAATATTAAAAAACGAAAAAATCTGAAAACATCGGATAAAATAGTCAATTAATGTGAAATTAAAACAAACAAAAATAAAAAGTAAATAGTAATTAGTGATATCCAGGCGTTAATTTAAGAAAAAATAGACAAGATTTTAGATAAATAAAATAAAAAAAAAAATGGCGCCCGAGGGATCAACAAAATTCTGATGAATTTCATTTAATACCCATTTGATAATACCAATCAATGTATTAAATGGAAAAATTGGATCCAACAATATAAATGGTTTGAGGTTGCAACACAAATGGATAAGAAAACTGAACAAATCCAAATAGCAACATCTATGGCGTCACTAGGACCGGATGCATTGGACGTGTACAATTCATTCAACCTGAAGAACGAGGATACGGAAAAGTTGGAGATAATCAAATCGAAATTTGAGGAACATTTTGCACCGAAATTGTCGATAACATTAGAAAGGTACGTGTTTAACAAAATGTATCAAATGGAAAGTGAAAATTTTGATCAGTATTATACAAAAATAAAAAATCAGTGCAAAAAATGTGAATTCGGTGAATTGTCTGATAGCTTGTTGAGAGACAAAATCATAATAGGAATACGTAGTGAAGCAGTACGTGAAAAATTGTTGTCAGAAACAGAACCGACCTTGGAGATCGCAATTAAAAAGTGCAAGACAAGTGAAATGACAGCAATGCAGCTAACAGAGTTACAACGCAAACAATCACAAACGGTGGATGCAATTTCACTGAGAAAATCGGTAAAAAATAAAAAACCTGAAGATACAGTGAAAAGTGATGAATCGTTCGATTGTAAAAGGTGCGGAACCAAACATAGCAAACATAGTTGTCCAGCATTTGGACGAAAGTGCAAATATCGCGGACACTTTGCAAAAATGTGTACCGTAAATAGAGTAACCAAAATTGAAATGGAAAGAATTGACAGTGAATTCAGTGATCTGTTTATAGACAGTATAAACACAGTAGATGATGATAGGAATTGCGTCGAAGAAATCCGAATAAATCAAGTGAAGATTAAAGCAAAGTTGGATACGGGTGCACAATGCAACGTATTACCTAAACATATGGTCGACAAGCTAGGAATCAGAATTATCAAGACAAACACCCGACGAATAATAGGGTTTGGAAATAATAACGTAAATGTAGTAGGCGAGGTCGAAGTCGATTGTCAAGTGAGAAACAAAATGACAAAATTAATATTTAAAGTAGTCAAAGCAAATGTCACACCAATATTAGGGAAAGAGGCATGTGAACGAGAAAAGCTAATTATACGAGTAGAGGAATTAAGAATGAATAATAATATTTTTGACGGGTTAGGCTGCGTGAAGAATTACGAATATGTTATAGATTTGGTGGAACATCCAAAGTTCGAAATCAAGCCTGTTCGAAAAGTTCCGTTAGCGATTAAGGACCAGGCCAAAGCTGAAATTGAAAAGATGGTGAAAATGGGAGTATTAGCAAAAGTTCATGAAGTAACACCAGTCGTATCACCAATGGTAGTGGTGAGGAAAGAAGGTAGACTGCGGGTATGTCTGAACCCTTCTGATGTGAACAACAACATCGTGAGAAGATACCATCCGTTAAAGACAATCGAAGAAATGGTAATCAGAAAGAAGAAAGCCAAGTTATTTACAATACTAGACTGTAAAAAAGGATTCTGGCAGATAAGGGTATCAAGTCGTACAGAAAAATACTTGACAATGGGAACACCATGGGGCAGGTATTCATACAAGAGATTACCATTTGGACTGTCATCGGCTCCTGAGGTATTTCAAGATCTGATGAATCAGGTTTTAGGCGATCTTGAAAACGTAGAATGTTACATGGATGATATTCTTATTCATGCTGAGAATAGTAAACAACTAGAAATCATCACAAATAAAGGGGGGGTGGTTTATCAGCTGATCCTGATAAAACAGCTGCGATTAAAAATCTTAAGAGACCACTAAACGTCAAAGAATTACAAAGACTATTAGGAATGGCAACGTATTTATCGAAATTTGTACCGAATTTGTCAGCGATGGAATTGGACAAAGGAGCAGGAAAAAGCATTTGACGAATTAAAGTTAGCATTTTCAAGTACTCCTATATTTAAATTCTATAATACGATTGAGGACGTAACTATTCAAGTAGACGCGAGCATGAACGGGTTTGGAGCAGCATTACTTCAAAATGGACAACCTGTGGCATATGCATCTAAAGCGTTAAGCCAAGCTCAACGAAAGTATCCACCAATAGAGTTGGAAGCAGCAGCGATAAGATGGGCATGTGGGAAGTTTCATGAGTATGTCTACGGAAAGAAGTAAGAATAGAAAGTGATCACAAGCCAATTGAATATATATATATATATATATATATATATATATATATATATATATATATATATATATATATATATATATATATATATATATATATATATATATATATATATACAGTGACTCAACTTTTTGATCACATCATCAAGGATCGCTCTGATATTACCTTATAAATAATAAACGACAATGAGTTTTTTATCAGTGTTCACGTTTTTTAATATCGTTTTATTAATAACTATAAAATAAGTAAAGATTTTCCGAAGCTTAGTGAAATATAAAAAAAAAAAAATTAAAAAATCATTAAAATTTCTTGTGATCAATAAGTTGTGCATGCGTGTTCAGACTTAGTTTTATACTTTAGTACTTCGTGTAGCCCCCTTTAGCCTTAATAACTGCCTGGATTCTGGTAGGCATACTAGAAATTAGCCTGAAACACTGATCCCGTGTGATTGTGGACCATGCCCTCTTCACTCTGCTCCATAATTCATCGATGTTCTCTGCTTCAGTCTCATGTTCTGCCAAACTTTGTTTAAGGATTCCCCAAAGTTGCTCAATTGGATTGAGGTCCGGTGATTGTGGTGGCCAATCCAACAGATGGTAATTATTGTCCGCAAACCATTTCAATGTGGCTTTCGCAGTATGTTTGGGGTCAATATCTTGCTGAAAGATCACTTCAGTCTTAGTCTTTCCCCACTTTTCTAAGCTAAGCTCTAACTTGCGCTCCAAAATGTCAATATAACTGCGTGACGTCATTCTCCCATAAATTCTGTGACACTCCCCTACTCCCTCTTTTGACATACAGCCCCACAGCATGATGTTACCGCCACCAAATTTTAAGGTCGGCTGGACATGGCGATCCTGTAGTGACTCGCCTTTCTTTTTCCACATCCACTGACGTCCATCTGACCCGAATCGGTTGATTTTCGTTTCATCAGACCAAACGACCTTTCTCCAACCCTCTAAATCGAAGTTCTGGTATTTTCTTGCAAATTGCAGCCTCAATTTTTTATGCTTATCTTTTAAAAGCGGCTTTTTCACTTTAGCCCGTCCCCTGAAGCCAGCTTTTCGCAAGTGTTTGCGGACTGCTTCATCCGAAACTTCGATTTGATAATTTTGACGAAGTTTTTTGTTTAATTGGACGGCGGTATCAGATACACCATGTTTAATTTGGCGTAACATTAGGCGTTTGTGGTATTCCGTGATTATTTTTTTTCGGCCAGGCGGATTTTTTTGTGATATTCCGCCATATTTTTTTCGGATTTTCGAAACAAGACCGACGGAACAATCCAATTTCAGTGAAATTTGACGATGAGTTTGGCCTTGCTGCAATAGTCGCCGAATTTCAGCGGCTTTTGTTGCATGTACCGGCTTCATCTGCGTTTACAGTTAAGATTTGTTTTTATTTAAAAATTTTGCAAAAAACAAAAATTGTCTTATTAGAATTTTTTAAAAAACGACACTTAAGGGTGCAAAATAATACTTTTAATTTATCTAGCAGTATACAAATTGCGGTCTGCACAATCAAAATTCTACTACTCAACTAATTGATCACACGCCGTTTTCGCCGATTCACTTTTGTTTATATGGACTACGCAATAAATTACCGTTGTTTTTGTTTTCACAGGCTGCTATAAAGAATTTATTTGTTTGTATTCTTGGATTATTCATGCACAAGGCGAATGAGAGTCATGAGAGAGAATATTTTCGTTCAAACATGTGATCAAAAAGTTGAGTCACTGTATATTTAAAAAACGATTATAATCAGCACCATTTAGACTACAACGTATTATGTTTGACATAAAACAATATTCGCCAACGGTAGTGTATGTGAAAGGGACTAGTCAACACATAGCAGATATCCTAAGTAGAGACTGTGTAAATAATGAGTCTGAAGAGGAAGAAGAGATGTAAGTATATGTTGCGATTGATTGCTCAAAGGATGCGAAACGTGAAATGGTAGAAGCCACGAAGCACGACCAAGAAATCCAGGAGCTGATTAAAGTAACAATGTCAGGTTGGCCGAACAATCAAGCTGAGATACATGAATGGGTAAAACCATATTGGAATTTCAGAGAGGAAATATCATATTTCAACAGTTTAGTGTTCAAAGGAATGAAGCTGGTAGTACCAAAGACACAAATACCGAAAATGTTGTTTAACATACATCGAGGGCATTTTGGAATACAAAAGTGTCTAAGTCGTGCCAGGGAAATTCTGTATTGGAGAGGAATGTCTACAGATATAACGTCATATGTGGAAACATGTTCAATTTGTCAGTCGATGCAGAGATCAAAGGAGAAAGAACCAGTTATTAACAAGGAAATTCCAAGTCTTCCATTTGAAGTAGTGGGAGCCGATCTATTTCATTGTATTGATAAAGATTACAAACTCGTAGTCGACAGCTACTCAGGTTATTTTGAGTTTAAGGAATTAAAAATGAGTACGTCAAAGGAAGTTATAGAAATATTGAAAATATGTTTTTCCACGCATGGAATACCAGCAAAGCTAGAGACGGATAATGGTCCACAATTTTCTGCGGCAGAGTTTAAGAAGTTCGCGAGTGATTGGTCGATCAACCATGCTACGAGAGTCCAAACCATCCACAAGGCAACGGCTTAATAGAACGCTATGTGCAAATAGCGAAAGGAATGATAAAAAAATGCAAAAGAAATAATTCTTGCATATACTTAGCATTATTAAATTATCGGAATATACCAACGTCATCAAATTTAGCATCGCCAAATCAAAGGTTAATGAGTAGAGCTACAAGAACAACCATAGTAGGACTTCCGGAAATATTAAAGCCGAAAATTATTTCGGATATAACGCACAAGTTAACAGAAATACGAAAAATTCAAAAATGGTATGCTGATCGAGGAAGACGAATCGCGAAACTATTGAATGCAGGTGACAGGGTTAGAATTAAACGAGGTGATCGTGATTGGGTTCCAGGAGTAATCACGGAGAAAACAAATAATCCGAGATCATTCATAGTTCGAACGGAGAACGGTAATACATATCGCCGAAACACGGATCACATTAATAAAACGAGAGAACTAGCAACATCAAACGTAAGCTTCAACAATGTTAATCGTATTACAGAGCCGATACATATCCCAGAAATTATTAACGATACTAACCATATCAAGGTGAGCAAAGAAAGTAACGAGTCGACGTCAAAGAATTGCATGAGTGATGACAATGGTGAAGTGGTTCACAATAACACAAAAGAGGCATCACATATGGAGTCTATGGAAGCAACGACCAAATTACCCATCGTTACCAGATCGGGTAGAGTAGTCAAACCAATAAGTAAAATGGATTTATAACATGTACAAAAAAAAAAAATAAAAATGAAAAATAAAGGGGATGTAACATATGAATGTAATATTGTAATCATATGAGCATTTGTAACACTTCGCATGGTCTGGAGAATATCCAAATTCAAAAAAAAAAACATTTTGAAAACAAAAAAAAAACAAAAAAAAAAATTAAGGTTACTTTACAAACAAAATTATTCTCCAAATCATGTGTCGTGTTAATCAGAATTGGACCCACACAGGGACTCTAGAGCGGTCGTTGCCGGCTAAGCTTCAGGGTGATGTCGTGGGGTTTCTAGAGTTTATGTGGGTCATATAAAACCGCGGGAAGGGGAGGGTGATTCTGCATACCTACCTATTCGGACACTTACCTGGCCCTAATTCATCCTCAGTTAGACGATTAACGCCTCATTTTAAATAAAATAAAAAATATATATATAACTTAACTATCTGGTGTTGCAGCCTGTTGATCAGTTGATTGTTTTGTTTATGATTTCCATGCGCGGTGTGGTGGTTTTTGCTTGCTTATTGAACTACAAAGTAATTTTTCTAATCCGTAATTATAATGTATGCATGCATTATATCCAAAGAAGTATCTTTATATAACAAAAAAAAATGTTTGGTTGTCTTATCCAAAACTTTCTGTTATCTAGATAATTATATTAGTTTTATTCTTATATTGTTGTTGTGTCTCCGAATTATGTTGTATCTTATGTACTTATGTATATGTAAAATTGGTACTCTTGTGTTTAAGATATATTTATTCATCCAAAAACTATATGAATGATTATATTTATAGACAAAACACTTAAGATTTTTTTTTTTTTAAAAAAACTTTTTATTCACAATACCAACTATCAATTTCACTTTAAAAAAAAACTTTTTTTTTTATCATATCAATTAAACCACATACGTGTATAATTACAAAACAATTCACTTTCAATTAATCATCTTTTATGAATTATTTTTTTTTTTTTTTTTGTAGACACAGCAAATATGCCGCTGTTTACATTTATATCCACTTTAGTAATTTTATATTCAAAATAAAATTTACAACAACACAAACTTCACACGACGACGGTTTTTTAAAAAAAAAACAATTATCCTCTTCTTTTTATTTTTTTTTTTTTTTTTTTTTTTTTTTAACCAATTTTTATTTAAGATATTTTATATAAAAAAAAAAATGACACAATTACTTAATTAAATTAAAACTTAACTAAAATTAACTTAATTTCTAAAAAGCCAGCTCGGCTCTACAGTTACAAATTTACTTTCCGACTGACAAAATTATATGAAAAAAAAACACCCCGTGGTGTCGGTGCAATACACCAAGACCCGATGGTCTTGGTGCATCCGACCTGTTTCTTGATTTTTTCTCCACTGACTAAACAAGCAAAAAAAAAATGTTTACTTCAATTCAATTATTTTTTTTTTTTGTCTTAACGGAAAAAGAATATCCAATTTAATTATGAGACTTACGGAGTTTACAAAAAAAAAAAATATGAAATTACAAAAATTTAGTATAACGGATTACATTATTTGCCTAATTGCAAAAAAAGTGTGAGAATAATGAATTGAAATAAAAATTGTTGTGACAGCGTACACGTGCGCTGTTACACATTACCCACCATTGTTGATAGGGTCATCATGTCATGTAAATGAATATACTAATAAAGACGATCAGTTCTAACTTCACCATCAACAAGTGTGTTTCAACTAACATTACAGTACATATATACATTTTTTTTGCTTTTTGCATATAATAACAAATTGTTAGTCTTGTTCTGTACGCGTTACGGAGTAGACCAAAAAAAAGTGGATAAGTTAAGTCGTAATAAGTGGTTCAGGGTACTGCGTAATTTCGTATAAGGCCCATAATTTCGTACACAGAGCGAAGGAATTGCATGTTTTACGATTTATAAAAAACACGTTGTTTAAAAGATTCAGGATCTGCTCGATATTATTTGAGCGATCCTTAATTTATAGTGCACTAACGATATGAATCTACGCCATTTTACAACGTGAACACACTTTTAACAAAAATAACTTTATTAAATATAAAAATTACTATTAAATATTACCAATAACTATAAACTACAACAATTAATACTTTTGTGTAATAACATAACCTATCCAGTGCCCCAGGAATTCCATCGAGAAGTTTCTGTGGGTTTTTTCTGAAAAAATATAGCTCACTGGTCTTATGGATTGAAAAATCTGACCTGATCAAATTTAAAAACAAACAAACAAACCTATTGTTTCATGGTGTGAATAAGAAATAGGCATCAAAGCGAATTTCATTTTTATTTTTTAGGTTAGAATCAATTCGAAATTTTATTTTAGTAAAGAACCCTCTTAAACAGAACAATATGTTCTACAAATGTCCATATATATATACCAGAAATATTTAACTGCATATATAACTATCTATACCAAAACCAACAAAATGTCTACACAGATCCTATCAAAAAATGTATTCTATACCTGGCTACGCATTGCTTCTTCCTACAACATACAAACAACAATAAACAAAAACAGATTTGTGTATATAATATACATATATACAAATATAGCCATCAGCTCATATACACAACCCTTCCATAGCAAATCATATAATAAAAATAAAAAGAAACAAAAATTTTACACAAATTCATACCACATAGCCATATGCCATGAAAATGCTTCTAACGATATCTGGATAGTACCGTTATGATTTTTGAACACATATTTCCTTTGTTGAAATTTCCTCATCAACTAAATTTTAATTTCCTTCCACTACACTGTACTATTCACTACACAATCACACGCGATATTAATCAATTGAAGCGAAACTATATTTACCACGATTGCAACAAACAGATGCACATTTACTTAACACAAAAATCACTCACTTTTAATTTATATTATTTAAATTAAAGTTAATTTAACACATATATAAAATTTATATTTTACACTTCTCACAAAATTGCCGCATTCAGAAAACATTCCCATTCCGAGAAGGCTGAGTCCAACGAACGAATATTTACCACCATCATTCGCCGCTTATTGCACGAATATCCAATTTTTTTAAAAAAATTTTGTTTTTAATTTTTTATTTTGTATTTTTATTTTTTATTTTTATTTTTTGGAAACATTTTGTATTAAGTAGTTTTTTGTAAACCTTATACTTTTAAGATATTTGCAAAATACATTTTCTAGACCAAGAGAGTGGCCACTTCCGGTTAGCCGATTTGGAGTAAAATTCACTGTAACCTCGCAATTTATCAAAAAAGCTTAAATCTGAAGTTTCAGTTTGATTTGTTAAACCATCTGGGCTGTAGAGAGGACACAGACTGACAAACAGACACAATTTCGTCCAAAATTTTCATGATTACTTACTTACGTAAAAGAAAGTAAAAGGATGGATCTGATTTGCAAAAGAGAGCTAATACTTAATCTGTTTTGCTGCTAAGCAGTTAGCGAAGAATTATTGTGACGTTCGTAAAAACCAAGAAGACATTGTTGGAACTTTCTTCTTAGAAACCAAACCAACGTTTTTTTTTTTTTTTTTTTCGCATTTTCCCATATTTATTTACATCTGAGGAAAGTTTGTATCAATCTGTTGACGTTCAGTTACGATGATGTTTTGCAAGTTGAATCGAGCCTGCCGGATTTTCGCTGAAGTCCTGCGACTGCGACACTGATCAAACATTAATTCATCTGATACACAACGATTAACAGTCGACGGATGGGTTTTGAAAGGTGCAGTACTTTAATTTGGTAGTTATTTGTAAGGCTGTATCTCTTTATGCTCTCTTTCAGTCATTTTTCCAGAGACTTAATAACTTTTTAAGAATTATTTTACTTTTTTCTGACTTCCAGCATAGCACATAAATCGTTAAAAATATATAAGAAGAAAACCAACACCAAGATTGCCGTCATCTCCACTGTCCACTGTAAAGTGACGTATATTCTTGAGACAATACTGTCTCCACTTTCAGGTCATCGAATGTCTTGGAGAGCAAGGGTTGTCGCTTTCATACTTCCGATGCAGCCCTCAAACGCGACCGGTCTTGGCAGTATCCAATTTTTTATGTGTTGACATTAGCATTCAAATCAAAACTTTTACTTTCTGAATGAAAATTTTGTACATTGACATTTTTGGGGATTTATCTACCTATCTGACAGTCTATCTGTGCCTTCTATAAAGCCCTATAAACAACCGGCTGCATTAGTGATCGATGAGGTGCTGTTATTTATACGGCCAGTGAACTAGTAGTTGCGAGTGGGAAAAGTGCTCCGCGTCGTCATGCATGCAAGTTTTGCTTAGTACCATGTAATCTCGTCAACGTTTAACTGAGTCTGCATTAATGTGGTAAGCCTTGAGAACCTGCTTATTAAGATTGAATATACGCATCTGAGTTGAGGACCGCTGATTCCGTACTGGTCAATAAATAAATAAAAAACAAAAAAAAATCTTAAATTTGTAAGAAATTTGCATAATAAGATTCACAAAATTCCCTGTTCGTAAAAGAAATTCGTTGGCCACACTTCAATTTTGTTGGCTGAAATTCCTTTTGAAAAGAAGAATCAGTCAAACAACTAAGAAAAAATCCAGGCAAAATTGTTGTAAAAAGCGAAATGGTTGTTATGCTTTGTCCAATCTACGGCTGCTTCCGAAATGGGTTTAAAATATTCTGGAAAATGGAAATTTCGACTTTAAAAATATTTTAAAATTAAATCTTCCTTTTCCATTTTTTATGTGTTTTTGCTTAGGGAGATTTATCTACTTCAATTTGATATTGTGGCTCTTTTATAAGTTGAAATTAAATCCTATTTTGCCTGGGTTTTGAGACGTAAAGAGACATAACCACCCAGGAAAACAAATTGAGGATAATGCTGTTAAAAGCTACATGATGATCATGGCAAAACGACTCATCGGCCTTGAACAAGAAATTTACTTGTATAGCAAGGCATTTTAATCAGAAAAGCAAACCAATGGATCGCAAAGGTATTCCAGCCAAGACGAATGTGAGGTTTTCAACAAAAAAAAGTGGCAGGTCGTGAGACACGCTTTAAACATAGAACTAGCTAAATGCTTTAAATAAGAGGGTATTATTGACTTATTCTGAATAGCAGTGTTAGTTTCATTCGAATCAAGTCGTTACATAATGTTCAAATCAAATTGTACCAAGTATTGATTGTACCAAGTTATTTACATTCAAATCAAAGCTGTGGCATGGTTAGAATAGTTTAATCGTACGTGAATTAGGATAATATCATTCGATCATCATTTGATCATTTGTTCCACTGTCGGTCGTGCAACCGGTATCGGGATATAAATTTGTTGAAATTTTGAACAATATCGATTAAAACATGAAAAATATCATGGTCAAAACCACTAATAATCTCTTTCCAAGCAATTAAATGCTTTACAAATCCGAAAATCTCGAACTTCGAGAATCTCATCTCTGTCGGATTTTGCAACTTGGTGCTATTTTTAATTCAGCTCTAAGCTAAACTCGAATAATATAAAAAATTTCAAAAGTAAAATGTAAGACTGAACGGCAATCAAAATTCAAATGAGTCTTAAATCATCAAGCAACTGGCAAGGGTATGCTGTAAGTTTCGAGAAACTCGATAGATTTGAATAATATGGGACAAAAATCGAATAAATATTTTCAAAAATATATTCCCGAAAATCTCAAACAGAATTTTGGAAAGTCTTAAGGCTATTTCTGAAAAGTCTTAAGGCTAAGTAATTCAAAAGCAAAAAACATCTTTCTCGAAAAATCTTGAAAATATTGAATAATGTTGATAATTTCTATGCCAAACTCTATTTAACGCTAATCAAAGTCTGAAAATCTAGGTTATTATTATTATTATTATTGAAGGGCCATGTGGGCAATAAGCCACCTCGCACTGCGACCTAAAAGATCTATTGTGCTGGATCCTGCTTAATTACCCGTCCAGTCAATATTCAGGCTCTTAATGAACCCGATAATAGTGCCAGCCGGTACGTGATACATACTATCTGGGCTTATTGCTCCCTCCTCGAACCCAAGGACTTCGAGAGGGCTGTCCCACTCCCGTATATTCCCACCCCTGCTCCATCTTCCGTTTGATTTTACTCTTACGAGTTGCTAGGAATTACAAATCGCCTGTAGGTCACCCAGTTTTACTACAGGAAGGCTAAATAAAACTGGAGGGTGCCTGGTATCCAGAGTCCGCATATTTTGAACTGTTTAACCTATCAGCCATTCATCCATCGGCATATGCTGTTCCACCTTAGATTAGGGTTTTTTGTCAAGGTTTTCTCCTTTAGCGTTGCCTACACAATTGTATCCATCACGCAGCTACCTAATACATGACCAGAACAGCTCACGTGATGCGCACCCTACTGGAAGGTTACGGAGCTGGTAGATTGATCTACTCAACTTTGGTCCTCCCTCCAATAGACGCCAAACCACCAAAAAAAAATCTAGGTTAATCCAAATAGAAAATGAATGCTATACATTCAATTCATTTCAATCTAAACCCGAATGATATCAAAAATCTTGAATATAACTTGTAAATAATATTTAGCGCCAAAGATACTTCGAATAAAATTCAAAACGTTGAGAAATCACCCGAACACCGATAAGCCTGAGAGCCTATTATAAGTTTGATGATGATTTTTTTCGAAATTTCGACAAAACGCGATGTCGAAACTTTTAGCAAGTGTTACCTTTTAGTGAATCGCGGAACGTCAATAATTACTGTGGAAGCAGAACTGAACTTTCATTTGGACAACAATTAATTACGTGTTTGTTAAAGAAACGTTTGTAAGAGAGGGCTGTTCATATGTATATTAAACCAGAAATAAAGAAAGACTTATATTTTATTTCGTACGCATTTAGTGGGTATCCCCACCATCGATGTCCGATGGTTTAGATATAAACTGTAAGAAAACAACTGTTAGAGTAGGCGCGTCACATTCACACATATAACCCATCACCACCAATCTTCTCTATCACACAATTCCACCAACGCAAGACGATGCAACCATCATGCTTAGACTTAATCAACAAAGATCAATCGATGGGCAAGGCCACAGCAGCGCGGGTCGATTCACTCATTCTTGACGATTCACTGTATATATCATCGCAGCACAGTGGATTAGTATGTTGGTACCATGTGGTTGTCCACAAGGTATACGGGTTCTCACACACTCACGCAGGCCTCATGCCAACACTTCACACATATTCATTAGGTACACATAAATACAATACAAACTATTCAATGCAATGCAATCCTACCTGATTTATATATTTTCACACCGCTTGACACTACTCCACGACACGTCCTTTCACAACACTAGTTTTTATAAAACTAACTGTTCTGTTCAAGAAGAATAGTGGAAAAAGGAAAGTAGGGCTGGTCAATTTCTATATTTCATTATATTAAAAGGCATTACTCGATAACTCGATATACAATAAAAGACAAGACAAAGAGGTTACCCGAGGTACAATAAAAGACAAGACAGTACCGAGGTTATTCAAGAGACGTCGTTTACAATATATTTAGAAAAATTCGAATTTTATTTCACTTAGATTATATTAGGTACACGTTATTGCTTATTATGTAATATCGTTTGACATTTACCGTCAAGCGGTACATTATAACGGATGTCTAATATCTGTGATAATTTTAAGACCATGCGTATGTTGTAATTGACATAAGGCCCTTTACAGTAGTTACCCAATTTAATAACCGGTTCTCAGGAATATTGAATGTTACGTCGATTATTGTACGAACTTTATAGGTAATCTGGTCTCATCCTAAGGAATAATTTTAACTACCTACTTGATTAAGCCTAACATCATTATGTAGTACTAACATTATGTTTCTACTTTTATTTTTACAGTATCTGCTTGAATCTGGATGGAACGCCAAAGGAATGATCGGTGTAACCGAGCCACGTCGAGTTGCTGCTATAACCCTCGCCGAACGTGTAGCATTAGAACAAGGCGATATTCTTGGCAATAGAATCGGTGTATCAGTTCGTTTCGTAGATAAAATAAGTGAGGCGACTTGTGTTAAGGTAAGCTTATTATGATTTTGATAATAAACGTTCCTAGTTCTAATTTTTTAATATAATTTTCTTCTTTAGTTTATGACCGAAGGTATTCTACTCCGTGAGATGTTAGCCGATCCACTTCTACTAAACTACAGTGTAATTATGATTGACGAGGCACACGAACGTAACACATTGACCGATACAATTCTTGGACTCTTGAAAAAAATTATGAAAAAGCGAGACACCCTGAAAGTCATAATTTCATCGGCCACCGTTGATGCCCGCCTATTTCAGAATTACTTCAATGTACGCAAAAATGATAAAGATTCGGCCGTAATTTTATCCGTTGAGGGACGAATGCATCCGGTTGAAATCTTTTACCGCAAAGAGCCGGCACCAAATTATATTACAACAACAGTGGAAACAGTTATGAAAATTCATAAAACTGAGGGGCCTGGAGATGTGCTAGCATTTTTAACTGGTCAAGAAGAAGTGTTGGAAGCTGTTAATCTATTGAATGAATACAAGGGAAACGATGAAAAGTTACAAATATGTCCGATGTACGGTAGCTTACCCAATTCTGATCAGCTAAAAGTGTTTTTCACTACACCAAAGGGTAATCGTAAAGTTATCATTGCTACAAATATAGCAGAAACTTCGATTACGATACCGGGTGTTGTGTACGTAATCGACTGCGGATTTGTTAAGTTGAAATGGTTTACGGCGGAAAGTAATACGGATAGTTTGGTAGTGATACCGACGAGTAAAGCGGCTGCGGAACAACGGGCCGGTCGTGCTGGGCGGGTTCGCAATGGAAAGGTGTATCGATTGTATACTGAAGAAGAGTTTGAAAAAATGTCGGAAAATACACCGCCCGAAATGAGACGAACTGATTTATCGCCCACGATTTTGTATCTCAAAGCGCTGGGTATAGAAAATGTGCTCCGATTTAATTTTATATCGCCACCCCCGGCCAAAAATATGTTGGCGTCTATAGAATTACTGTATGCATTGGATGCTCTCGACGACAGTGGCAATTTGACCAGCCCGGTCGGATATTTTCTAGCCGAATTTCCAATTAATCCGATGCTAGCTAAAATGTTATATGTTTCGGGGGAAATGGGTTGCTCACTCGAAATTTTAGATATAATTGCAATGCTACAAGTACAGTCGGTATTTTCAAAGCCGGTCTCGGGTCAAGCCCAAATACGTGGCCGCATACAGAAACGAAGTTTTGAAGTGGAGGAAGGGGATTTAATCACGTATCTTAATGTTATGACCGCATTTATTGAGAACGATCGTAGCAAAGAATTTTGCGGACAATATTTTCTAATCTATCGCAATTTAAAGCGTGCATATGAGATTCGTGGCCAACTAACAACACTTGCGACAAAATTGGGTGTTCCACTTTTATCGTGTAACGGCGATGTGGCTGTAATACGCAAATGTATAACAGCTGGTTTCTTTCCAAATGCAGCGTATCTTCATCATTCTGGTGTTTATAAAACGGTCCGTGGCCATACGGAATTAAATATTCATCCACTTTCCACGTTGTATACTTTGAAACAACCTCAATACATCATATTTTGTGAACTTTTGCATACCAAGAAGCTGTTTATGAAAGATTTGACGGTGATCCAGCCAGAGTGGTTACTAGAGTTGGCGCCACATTATTATCACAAAACAACCCTTCGAAATTAAATTAAAAAAAAAAATTGTTAACCTAAATTTTCAAATATAGTTTCAATATTCATCAATAGATAACACTAGTGTTTTAGTTTTATAATTTTTCAAATTTTATAAAAGTTTTGTACACCTTTTGGAGGGGTGTTCACTATCAAATGTCACATTTCAGATTTCACAATCACATGTGATGTAACTTTTGTTTTTATGTCCGGCGATTTTCTTCAATTTTAAATGAGTTTACCACAAGAAGAAATTATTGATCCAGTTGAACAGTTACTTACACGCACAGGTTGTATAGAATTGCATTACAAAGTGCAGGTAAATAAATAAATGCATAATTTTTTCATTCATTAATATTGAGCCAATTCTTAATTTGCCTATGTAGGAATGCATTGCTGAGACGCAAGACTGGAGAAAATGCCAAGAACCACTTAAGGAATTTAAACAATGTATGCAAATCTATACAGAGAAACAGCGGGATCGTTTACGAACTGCCGACAATTAAAACAATACTTCATGAAATCACTAAAATTGGCCATAGTCGTTCGGGCTGATTTAAAACTTTCGAAAGGTAAAACTGCATCACAGTGTGCTCACGCAGCGGTTTCCTGCTATCAACAATTATCAGTGACTAATCCGAAACTTCTTAAATTGTGGCTGCAATCGGGACAACCAAAAGTTATATTGAAAGCAGACGGTTTCGATGAAATCGAGAAACTTTATGCACAATCAAAGGAGCTAAATATCGTTTCGCACTTAATTTGTGATGCGGGTCGAACTGAAATACCACCGGGTACAGTGACCGTTCTAGGCTTGGGTCCAGATTATAATGACCAAATCGATAAAATTGTAAAAAATCTAAAATTATTATAAAAATATATATGTAAACAAGTAGCTTAAAATTTTGTATGTGTTTATAAAACTTAACAGTGTGCGTTGCTCATTTCAAACGTCATTATGACATTTCATATTTTCAGACAGTTTAGTAATTAGTTTAACCGGATCCATGAAGACGTGAGGATCGAACTCATTTTTATTTTTCTCTAAAATTTTAAACAAAATATTAAATATTTTTTTATTAATGACAAAATTAAACACATATAATGAAGAATTTTGGACGGTTTGGTCCATTATTAGGCGTAATAAATGTAACAAATACGCATTGTAGATTTTTGGTGAGTTTTATTTTGTGCGGCAAATATTATGATACAATATTTTCATTGTGTTTATCATCTCCTAGTTTATGCAATAAATTTATTGATTTATATTTGAAAAATTAAAAATGTTTAATTTAGGTTTATGCGGCACAGAATGCCGAAATTTTAACGTGTCATGAGAAAAAATTAAATGTACAGACGAAAAATAAACCCGGTTGGCTTGAATATGACCCAATGGAATTGAATGAGTTTGTATGGGAGTGCATCGAGTATGGGACGAAAAATTTGATTTTCTTAGAAATAAATCCGGACGATATAGTGAGCATTGGGGTTACAAATCAGCGAAGTACTACCGTACTTTGGAACAAGTATACCGGTGCGCCGTTATATAACGCAATTTGTGAGTATAATCGAAAGCGATAATTTTGCTTCTATTTTCACAAAAATTTCATTTAATTTCTAGCATGGAATGATACAAGGACATGTGAAACGGTAGATAAGCTTTTATCCCGTATTAAAAATAAAAAAAATTATCTGAAATCTGTTTGCGGTTTAACGATTAGCCCCCAGTTTAGTGCAATGAAAATAATTTGGATTCTAGAGAATTGTGCCGATCTAAATTTTGATGCTACTGAATATTTATTTGGGACCCTGGATACATGGATTATTTGGAATTTGACGGGAGGCATTGAATGTGGCGTGCACGTGACCGATGTGACGAACGCTTCGCATACAATGTTGATGAATTTGGCGGACCCAAAGTGGGATAAAAATCTTTGCGAATTTTTAGATATCCCCTTAAATATATTACCAACGATTAAAAGTTGTTCAGAGGTATATGGTTTCATTGAAAGTGGTTCATTAGTCGGTGTACCAATTGCTGGCTGTATTGGTGACCAACAAGCAGCACTGCTCGGTCAAATGTCTATGAATGCTGGCGAAATTATTTGTACGTACGATGAAAATTGTTCGGTAATATTTAATTCGGGCCAAGAGATAATTCAATCGAATAATGGACTGTTGAATACCGTAGCGTTTCAACTTGGTCCAAGGGCACCTATATTTTATGCATTGGAGGGAATAATTGGAAGTGCTGGCGCTTCGATTACTTGGCTAAAAGATGAATTACACATGACAACCGATTTAAAAATGCTTGGAATCACAAATCAACCAAACGATGTTGTATTTGTGCCATCATTTAGTGGTCTTTGCTCACCTTATTGGAATCACAATTCTCGGGGTATTATTTTAGGGTTAAATAGTTCATCGACTGGTAGTGATATTACGTTAGCTGCTTATGAGTCGACATGCTTTCAGATTTACGATATATTAAATGCGCTTAAAAGGGATTGTAAGAATTGGCCTAAAATTGAACGGTTGCTGATTGGTGGAGAATGTAGCGAAAATTTTAAATTTCTACAATTGTTGGCTAATTTGACTGGTGTTGAAATTGGTAAGTATTTAAAGAATAAATACCGAGCGAATCAATCATTAATTGCAAAATATTGTTTTTATTTATTTGTTTAAATGAAGAACGGCCTCAGACATCACATCCATCCTCTTTGGGAGCTATGATGGCGGCTGGCTTAGCGATGCGTGTCTTGACATTAGATAATAATAGAATTATGTCATGTTACCTTTATACACCACCGTCTGATTTTTTTGGTCCTGTGATATGTGATAATCGTAAGTATATAAGTTTTATTTTATTTTAGCGCATCCTCATTTAACCACTGAGATTTAAAATAGACTTATCCGTTCATTTTGGTAATTAAATTTCCTGTTTATGATATTTACCGTTACCTACTTTTGGTTCCCAACTCCATAACAGAATTGTTTACTCATTCATTTGTAAATTCTACTGTTTGTCCTGTTTTTGTTTAGAATATTTCGCTTGTAGAGTTTCAAGTGCTCAATTTAGTTAAGATAGAAACATGTCGGAGGTGAAGTTTTCCCGGTCTTTTCTTTCTTTTTTACTTTACTTGTTTTTTTTTTGAAATTTATTTTGCGCCACTCTTATTTCACAACATTCTTGCCATCCACATTCCATTCATCACCGGATGGTCTTATGCCATCGGTAAATCGCCAGGCCATGGCTTCATGTGGTTTTCAGATGTTCTTGTCTTAATTGTCCGTCGGAGCCGCTTACTCTTTCTATTGGAATTATTTTATTTTCATTCAATTGTATCGTCATCTTCATAAACATTTTGGCTACAAGGTACATATGTTGTTGACAATGCCAAATCCAGTAACATCGAATTGGACAAACACAGACCGAAATTCTCTTACCACTAATTTATATAAATTAAGGCAGTCTAAAAGAAGGCGCTTCACTGGCACAAGATGCTTGGACAGCGAGACATCGGGGTGGTGAAATCATTGGCGTTTAGCGGATTGGTTGCAGGGCCTGACTTGTGCATCGTGGGAATAAAATTCCCAAAGAAATAGAAAAATCGATTCGGATGTTTATGGGCCGATGCAAGCGGCAACTCCAGCTGGAAATAGGTAACAACATTTTTACATTCATAGACGGGTTTTCGTGGTAACAACAATCTATCTACTGATGAATAAATTTGAAGTTTTTGGAAGATTTTAACAGTACGTCGCAATGTATTTATTCGGAAGAAATGTAAAATGTATTAGATCCGACTAAATTCACCCGAAATTCACAAAAAAAAAATCAGCAGTGGCTTTCTAGTAAACTACATCATTTTAGTTGAATATTTAAATTGCTTTATACTAAAGTGAGCGGTGATTTTTTCGGTAAATTTTAAGAATACGGGCTCAGTGCGAGTTTACGACCATTTTCTGAAGAAAAATTTTCAGCAGATTCAATATATTTTAAATGGAAAATAAAAGAATTATGTACGGAAGGGGAAATTTGTTTACAAAATAGACTACGTTGATTGGTTGCCTGTTGAAAATTTTTCTTCAGAAAATGGTCGTAAACTCGCACTCAAGGCAATAATCCAAAACATATGGCCTAGAATATGCGGCAGTAATTACTCGATAATCGAGTTCGAAAACAAGCGATTAATATGTCGATTGCAAACGGAATAGAGTAATAATAGATGTCTTCCAATGGGACAAATTTGCTGCTTGTGAATAGGTTGTGAAGAAATGGAAGTATTAATAACGCCTGTAAAAACATCTACACCATCGACTTAGCATGAGCAGCTGCGAGTAAATGCAAGTACATACTTGTAAGTTTAACGGCAATGGAATACAGATTTGACACAAAAGTAACGGAAAAATTGCTACGGTCAATGCCAAATCGATCGATTTTTTGGACATAAGAATTTTGTATTGATTTTTAGTTATTAACACGAGTGCCGTATCGAACATTTTGAATAACCTTGAGAAATTTTCAAAATTTGAAAATTCGCAGCATATGTAAGTCCGTAACGGATGCCATGCAAAATTCGAATAATTTCGAAAACCTTAGTAATAATGAACCAAAATCTAGTAGCAAAAATTTAGAAACATTTTGAAAAATCACGAGATTAACAATTTAACACACAATTCGAATAATTTCGAAAACCCTTAGGTAACTATTTCGAAATTTCAAATCATCTGTATAATTCTTTAACATTACTCAAGTCAACACATTCAACTAAAACTCGAATAATTTCGAAAATCTCATCTATTTTCAGACAAATAAATTTGGCCAAATTATGAAACTAGGATATCAGGACATGAATACAGAATGCGACTGAACTCTTTCGAATTCGGGGAGAATCCCGAGGAAATCGGGATGATGAGCAACCCTTGTTAAATTTGCAAAAGCTCTAATTGAAAGCTGATCTAATGATAAAATTGATGATCAGGCATTGAGACTGTGCAACTTCTGAAGATGATTTTGTGTTCAAATGATAACTACAAACAAACAAAATATTGATCTCGATTTTGGAATGATCCACATCGATAGGCACTATAAATCAAACGCAGAAGAAGTACCTAATTTTTTTCTCGTGCTCTAAGCTAGTAAGTAGCATATTGTTTAGTACAATAACAATAGATTTAAAAATGGCCCTAAGATGATACAATATTAATATTCATATGTTTACTTACTGCATTTTAGTTAGCTCCATTCCCCAATCATGTCTCCCATTCCGTCATTCATTCTTTTCAAGCAAAAACTTATAAATTCTCGACATTTCTACTCAGAGTTATTTTGTTATTAGTACCGTCCATTTGGAGTAAATAAGCAGCTTATTGAGTAGGGTTGCGCTAATTTTACATTTTAGTTTGTAAGTTAATTTAGTGTTGACTTAGGAACGACTCTGCTTGTTTTCGAATTGGCTAAATTTATTTTAAATTTGAGTTTCATCCTAATCTGTCATGATTAATCTTAGTTTTAACTTCTTTTCGTTGCATTTTACTGCTAAACGAACAGATGTTCTATCTGCCAATATTCGCTAATACAAGAGCTAAACGTAACCCGGTAAGTCGAATATTTTTCCTTTTAAAATTTTTAAAATACAAAATTAAAAATGGAGACGGAAACTATTATAAAAGGGTCCATGCGCTTTGAAGAACGCTCGACAAGTGATATTTCAACCGAAGGGTTGGTGTGGACGCTGGTCTTTAATTTGCATTTAGTTCAGCGGCCAAACAACGCCAAATAGTTTCCATAAAATCAACGATTCTATTTTTTATCGAGACCAACAATTTGATGCTATGGTGATTCTTTAGACGTTTATATTAAGTGTTGCTCCTTCAGGGAGATACTAATAAATAAGGAATAATATTATTCTATTCTAAATTATAAAATTTAGCTTTTTCTACCAAAATTTCGTACGATGCTTCAACTATTTGTTCTATGGATTAAAATTAGGTTCTTCAACGAAACATACATAACGCTTTTGGTCTTGAGCCACAATTGCCTTAATTTGCAGCTTTAAAACATTTGACTATCAGACTGTTAGACTGCGAAAATACCTGTTCGATTCAAGGGTAAAAGTTGGACTGATTTTTGGACTTTAGGAATTCCGATCAACAGCTTGTTAAACGTACATAACAGCTTGTACACTAAAAACAGTGTTGGCAGGATAGGAATTGAAAGAGTTCGTTCTAAAGTTCGAATTTCAGTTTATTCCGCCCAGTCTCTAAATTGCACCCAAAAAGTCAAGCAAACATCCGTCAAACTGGGCAACGGCAGCATTCGCCAAACCCCAAAAATATCATGAGAATGGTTAAAAGAGGAGCTGCGATTGCGAAATTTTGGAGTTCCAATAATAAGTTTCGCTTTTCTGACGTTTGTATCTTCTTCCGCTGGCGGTACATTCCATGAAGAGATTTGGCCCTCTCAACGATCTCCTAATAGTTCGATCCACCGCAAAAGAACGCCAGACCCAGTGCCCGAATGTGTGTAGGTCTCTTTCAATGAGGACTTCGTTCGGAATAGCCGGAATTTTAACTAAGCAACTACCAGGAAGTGGTCTGAATCGATGTTAGCTCCGCTTGTAGTTCTGATGTTTTTGAGGCTAGAAAAATGTAGTTTAGACAAGATGGGACATGTCAGGACGATTTCGAGCCGGTCGTAGATTCCCCCACCTCCTCGGTAGGGGCTTCAACATAAATCCGATTATTGACAGGCATGAATACAGTCTCAAATTGGCGACATTGGTTGTTAATCAAGAAATTGACGCCAAATTCCTATTTTTCATGTTATTGCTGTTACAGAGACTTAGTCCGTAGCTACTGTTACTTCGGTTTAGGCTGAGTACGTTCCATCGTTGTTGTAAATCCAGAAATATCCGAGGCTCTTGTTCAGGATTCGTATCAATATTGTTTTACAGGTTGAGCTGTAAACCCCTATAGGAGGTCACACTTTAGCCTACTCGTTTAATAGAGTAGCTTCAGCGGTAGCCCCGAAGAGGCAGCTTAAACAGCAGCCTGACCACCAACTTTTGTAACAACACGAGTATAAAACGATTTCTCGTCGACTCAAACAAACACGAGGTGTTTCAATTTTATCAGGAGCTTTGTATGAATGGTAAATTAGGATAATATACTCGTAGATATGCTATCATTATTAAAATGCCATTTTAATTTATTATAAAAAAACTTTATTCAATTTAAATATATTTTGGTAGAGGATATACCCATAGACCAGTTTCTGTTGGGTAGGACCTGGAAAGGAGTTGAAGGCAAAGTAAAAATGGGATTGGAATTTCGAATTGATTTCAAATTAATTTTTTATCGAATAGCGTAATTCTAATAGAAATTTTTTTTTGTCATTTCAGAGCGTGAGATTCGCTACAGAAAATGGAGGAATACCATAGACGAACACTTATTACTAGAAAACAAAGTCAATGGTTTTAAAAGTTACTATGGTAATGATAATAAGAGTAATTCCATGTCATTAGCAATATTACGTTCTATACCTGCTAGCATATTCATATTTACAGCCTTTGTCTACCTAACGGCCGCTAATTTTAATAAATAATTGAAAAATGATTATTTTAGTTGAACCAAGACATCCAATAAGTTGAATTGTTAATATTTTTAGAGTAACTAACTACAGTGCGTATTTTGAGTTTTATTTAATAAAAGTACAAATTATAATTATTGTTAGATTTCGGATAAAATAAATTAAAGCCAAAAATAAAATCAAAATAATAACATTTGCTTAAATTGATTTAAGCACCAAACTCTCATGAGCCGCAAGTTTGATGCTATCCGTGTTTAACGTTTGCCCAACAATAATAACAGACAACATCAGTGTTTACGGAATACTGTTATAGTAGAAAATGTTACGCAAATTAATGGTTTGTTCCTTTGATTCCCAGTTAGCGAGCGTGAAACAGGATTGGCTTGTTGATTGACTCTTTCGGCGAATTATCACCACACTATTGTCACAGGTAAGTATGTAGAGGTCACCATTTTTAAGAGTTTCAGTTTGGCGAATTTAGTAGACTTGTCGTAGATGTCGGTTATTCCAATTTCTTCACCCTAAAATTATTGCCTATACCTTTCTGGGTTTATGATTTTAAAATATACTCACATTAAATGTAACACTAACACCAGGCAAAGTGGGTTGTATCATCTTATTTGCAGCTATATGTTCCTCATTTATTCGCGATCCAATTCGGCGCTGATCATGATTTCCAACCACTCAGTTTGTAACAAACGTTCTTTCAAAAGAAGGCCCGCTTGCTGCAGACTCACACTTAGCTAATCCCTTAGCAGCTTTTTCAGCCGGCTAGCGTGCAGTGGCTGGGGAGGTTCTTGATAGGGACCAAGTGTGAGCTTGATAAGCTGCTGTAGAAAAAAAAAACATAAAATCGTGCTGTTGCAACAGGAGTACCGGAAAGTTGCTAGTGGACCACTTAAATTCTTAACGCGACATAATCAATTGAGCTGCTTTCAACAACAACGATTGAAGACAAGAAATCTTTAGAACTGAATAATGATAAACAAATGTGCGCACACGTTTTGAATTATAAATTATGTTACGAAAATTTATAAGCCAAAAATTTACAAAACTCATAAAAAAAATCCAAATTTAAAATAGATAAGGTAAAATGGAAAACTCAACAATAAAATCAATAATAAATTCAAGAAACAGGAAAGTCTCCAAGGAAAAACAATATTATAATTATATAAAATAAAAAAACTTATTAAATACCATGCAGTAGTTGCTGTTTAATAAAACAGTAATTCGCAATAATTTACCATGTGAACCATAGGATGAACATTTTTCTATATTCCAGCCTCCTTTGTAACGTTAATTTATAACGCATCTCGGTTAACCTCCAATAGAATAACCTAATTTGCTTTTGCAGTGCTCAAAACACCGGTTAATCCTTTGTATAAAATAACGAGTTCCTACATATCATCCGTTACCCACGTTTCGCACCAATGTATAATGATTTTTCCATCCAATTAATGAGTTCTCCCGTTACCGGCAATTAGAAAATACGAAAACAATACAGGTAGCAAGGCCAAAATGGTAAATGAATATAATTCGTATGTGAAAAGTTATACATACCATGTAACTTGGTGTCTTAATCAACATCAAGTTTTCCACGTTATTATGCCCAAAAGTTTGTTCTGCACAACCGCTGCTTGCTAACGGTGCGAGTCAATGTCTTTACCCACGCCTGAATCCACTACGAGCCAGCATTAAAAAAAAATCAACATCCAATCATAACGTTGTGGTAACACTTTATATAATTATTATTTTATTTCATGCCACACAATGATTACGGAGAAAGGTCATTTAAAGTGAATGAAACACAGAAATGTTTTCTTTTGTTTTCCAGAAAAGAAAATATATTTTAATATTTCACAATGAACATTTTATACACATGCACTTAAATTCCAGCAGATAATCGTTTATGTAATAACGTAAAAACAATACTATTAAATGTAAGTCTCAATATTATAATTTTTAATTCTGCCGTTTACAATTACACAAAAAAAAAAAGTTTTCTCATGTCTTCAATAAAAACTCACGTCCATTTTTTTTCTATTTTTTTCTTATAATTTTCAAATAATTAATCACTAAATTTATTTACAATTTTTTATTTTTTTTATTTTTTTATACAATATTTCATATGAATAACTTTTTATTGATCATTTCAATTTTTTTAAGCAAAAACCACTTAGATTCTAGAATTTAATTTTTATTTTTCCAATTGGATTTTTATTTTTATTTTTGTTGATTTCAAATCAAAACTCCAAAAAAACTGATCTCATCATTTGTCCATCATCATCCAGCTAACCTCGTATTCCCCTCTCTTCAATCGTCTGTTTTTGTTTAAAATTTTTGTATTATTATTTTTTTTTTTTTTAATTATTTATCAATGTCAGCGCTCGACAACCTATGACATCGGCGACCGATACCACCACGGGTGGTGAATAAAAAAATTAAACATTTAAAAGAAGATATTTAGATGATTTATTCAAACATATGCCAGTTCCTCAGAATTAGTTACAAGTTTGGAGTGCGGCCTTCTGGCAAATGGCTCATCCAATTGTCAACAATCTTTTAACGTCTTCGGCCTTTGATTCCTTATTCATATTCATAATGAAGTTAAAGTTGAAAGGTATGTTTGATCCGTTTTATCCATGTCCGTTGCCATAATATTGCATTACAATATCGATATACAAATAAGATTCCGTCACGATGACACGTCTTTCCCCACCATGCTCAGTTTGATAATCATCAAGTACTTTTCGCCACTGATACACTAGTTGCAGAGTCTCCGGCTGATCCTGGGTATGAATATGCATAAAATAGGCTGGATTACCATTCTCACCTTGATCCATCCAAAAGCGAAGCATTTGATTCATTGTCTCCACAACTAATGGATTAGGATAATTTAAATCGGATTGTTTACAATGAAATTGATGTAAATACAATTCTTGTCGTTTATCACTCCATTGCCAGGTACAAGACACTCAACCAGTTCGATGGTGGTAAACGGTTTGATGATTTTGTTGGATCAGATCCAGATGTTCAAAAAATCAAATTTTTTAAACAGAATATAACCCATTGTTTTAAATTTTTTTGTGTCATAAGCTTTCAAAAAAAATATAAAGTGGTGACCCCTTGGGTCACCAAACACGTCATTTTTTAGAAAAACAAACTTTTTCTTCAACAAACATTTAATAAAAAATTTGAAATGATGCCATTATATAAATGAAGAGCCCCTTTCGTATGAGTCATCAATCATTAAAATCGGTTTGAGTTTTAAAAAATGTGAAATTTGAAATGCTGTTTGAGAAAACTGCTCTGCCGAAGAACAGTACCGTAGCAGGATACCTAAAAAAATGAGTTAAATTATTTCATGTACAGAATTTTGGCGGTGATTTTCGTCAAAATCAAAGAGGATCAGGACAAAATTTTCCCTTTTTCCCTGTAGTGTAATGAACGGTAGTGAAAAATAAATAGGAAACTCCAGTGATTTTGAAAATGAAGTATTCATAGTCTACAGAAGCAAACTCTATCTAACAAGTACATCTTCTCTATATTTATAAAATGCAACGTCTGTCTCTGTCGTTTTTGATGGGACTTTCATCCCTAGACAGTGTAAGAGTGGTGGTCAATTTGCTTTAAAAAACTACGGCATCTTTTTTTGTTTTTTTTTTCTATCGTTTATGATTGTCGCTTCATTGTTCAAAGATTAAGTGAAATCGAAGTTGTTGTTGGCGAAAACTTTGAGCTCGAATTTTGCGGTCAATCATCACATTGGGCAATTTTACCAGCAGTATCTTTCGATATTTTGTTATGTTGCTTTCGGATTTCACACTAACAATACAGATTATAGTAAAGGACGTGGCTGATGGTCAGGAGGTGGCTGTTCTCGAAAAAAACAAAAGCCATCTACTACATATTATCACAAATTAAAATTTACCTTTTCACTGTTTCTAATTTTTTGCAAGATGTTAAATTGGATTTATTATTTCTAATCTATCTAAATCCCATGTGCACTACAGAATCTGCATCGATCTGTAGGGAACCTTACTATCCTTTCTAAGTAGCCATTAAAAGGGCCATACCTTGTTAAATGATGTACTAGGTAGGTTAGGTTAGGTTAGGTTGGAGTGGCTGCTTATGCACACTTAGACCGGTGACGGTCCATTGTGATACCACAGAATATCTCCTCTTTTACCCCTGTTGGAACCATTTCGAGCTACTTATGTGGCGTAAGACGTCCCGCACTTTAGTGTTTTCGAGATCCGAGAGGCAGTCCATCCTGAACTTACCCAAGTGTTTGTGCCTTCTGAGAGCCAATGCTGGACACGAGCAAAGGAAGTGGACCAACGTCTCTTCCTCCTCTTCGTCCAAGCAGCTTCTATAGAAGTCATTTGCCTCCAGACCCAGCCTTCTTGCATGTTCTCCAAAAAGGCAGTGTCCCGTGAGAATTCCTACGACCGTTTTTAATTCACGTCTGCGTAGGGATATTAATGCCCTAGTGCGCCCCAAGTCCAGCTTTGGCCAAACTTGTCTTGCAACTCTACAGGTGAGGGTGTTAGACCACCTTTCCCCCGCTGAGGATAGCGCCTGCTTCCCAAGTGCTTGTCTCAGCGCTGTGATAGGCCTCCTTAGATTTGCCCTTTCCGGTTGCAGCTGGAGAGTCGTACCATGCCAAGCAAGTTCATCCGCCCTGCAGTTCCCCATGACGCCCGAGTGACCTGGGACCCAGATTACCTGGATATTGAAATGCTCACCCATCTCATTTAGAGATGAGTGACAACTCAACGCCACCCGTGACGCCAGAGACACCGATTCTAACGACCGGATCACCGCTTGACTGTCCACATAGATTGTGATATCGTCTGAGGATAACATATTATGCTTCAACCACGTCATGACCTCCTCTATCGCTAAGACTTCAGCTTGGTACACGCTGCAGTAATCAGGGAGACGAATAGAAATGTTTACATTTAATTTGTCACAGAATACTCCAGCTCCCACTTTGCCGTCTAGCTTGGAGCCATCTGTGAAGAATTGCAACGCTTCGGTTTTCGATAACGGTCTATCCCTCCAGGATTCCCTTGAAGGGAAGGAGGTCCGAAATCGCTTCTCGAAGCGTAGAGTAGGTTTAATGTAGTCAAGATTCGCTAGCTCATCCTTCAACGATCTAGCAATAGTAGAGTGTCCTATACTAAGACACCTCCACTGAGAGACAGCTGCAAGTCGTACAGTCGTATTTGCCGCCATCTGTTTGCCAAAAATGTCGACCGGAAGAAGGTGCAACATAACCTCTAAGGCACTTGTCCGCGTCGACCTCAATGCCCCGCTAACAAGCATACAGGCCGTTCTTTGCACTCTCTCAATCTTACTTTTATAAGTTACCTTGTCCAGAGCTGGCCACCAAACACCCACCCCGTATATGAGTACAGGTCTCACTACAGCGGTGTAGAGCCTGTGTACCAGCTCCGGCTTCAGACCCCATCTATGACCAATGGCGTTCCTACAGGAGTACAAAGCTATAGTAGCTTTGTTTATTCTCTCCAACTAAGGGCTTCCAACTAAGCTTACTGTCCAAGATAATACCCAGATATCTAGCTCTATCAGTAAAAGCAAGTCTCGTGCCATTTAAGGTAGGAGGGACAACTACCGGGATTTTGTATTTCTTAGTGAAGAGTACCAGCTCTGTCTTGGACGGGTTAATACTAAGTCCACATTTGCGAGCCCATTTCGTAACGATGGTAAGCGCATTCTGCATTACGTCTACAATCGTGCCCAGGAATTTCCCGGTAACAGATAAAGCTACGTCATCTGCGTAAGCGATAACTTCAATACCCTCTCTCTCTCCAATTCATGTAGTAACCCGTTTACCACTATATTCCAGAGAAAAGGGGACAGAACCCCCCCCCCTGCGGGGTTCCCCTAGATACTCGCCTCTTGATGGTGGAGTCCCCCAACTTCGAGCTAACAATCCTTCTTCCCAGCATATAATTGATTAACCCTATCAGAGGAACGTCCACCTCCAAAAATGACAATCCCTCCTTGATTGCATCCGCTTTCACATTATTAAAGGCGCCCTCTATATCCAGGAAGGCCACCAAACAGAATTCCTTCGAATTAATCTATTTCTCAATCGCACACACCAAGGCGTGCAGAGCAGTGTCCACAGATCTACTCTTTGTGTACGCATGCTGAGACGGTGCCCACTTCCTGGCACCTATTTTATCTCTGATGTATACATCCAGCAGCCTTTCCAAGGTTTTCAAAAGAAAGGATGATAGAGTTATTGGTCTTAGGTCCTTAGGATAGACATGAGAGCTTTTCCCCGCTTTCGGTACGAACCGAAACCAGTACCTAGGAATGTAGCCCAGCTTCAAACACCCTTTGAATATAGCTTCCAGGTAGGGAAGAATAAATTCTGCGTTGTTTTGAAGTTCCGCTGGTATAATTTGATCCGGACCAGCCGATTTAAATGGTTTAAAACCCCTCAGTGCCCATAGGATCCGTTTTCTGGTTACGATATCCACTGTGGTTACTGAAAGTGATTCCTGATGATTGCTACGCACCAACAGGTCTTCAAAGCTCCCTGGGAAGTGTGTCTCGAAGAGAAACACCAGAGATTCTCCACTAGAAGCTGTCCAAGATCCGTCCGGTTTTATCAAAAAACTGGGACTAGCTGTACTTTTGGAAAGAATCTCCCTAAGGCGGGAGGTTTCGGATACCTCTTCCATTTTATCACAGGAGATTCTCCAAGACCTTTTCTGTGCCTTTCTTAATTCTTTCTTATAAATTCCGAGTTTCTCCTTATAAGTGTCCCAATCCTGAGCCTCCCTTGTATTTTTGGCTCTATTAAAGGCTGTCCTACAAGCCTTACGATAGGTTCCCAGTTCCCTGGATCACCATACCGGTTTTTGCCTACCCCTAGGCTTAGCCAGTGGGCAGGCAGCGCGAAAGAATCGGTTGCATGCGGTAGTAACGCTAGCCATCTAGTCCTCCAGACAAAGAATCGGTTGCATGCGCTAGTAACGCTAGCCATCTTGTCCTCCCAGCGGTCGTCGGGGGCTCCTTAGCCCTCGACGGTGACATATCCTCCAATAATCCCCCATATATGCTCCAGTTGGTCCTTCTAGGGTTTCTGAAGGCTTCCCGAGTAGCAGGGTGAATATCGAGGCTATAGGTTAAATATCGATGATCAGAAAAGGAGTGTTCCTTATCCACCCTCCAATTTTTAACCATATGAAGAATATTATTTGAGGCAAGGGTCACGTCTAGAACCTCCTACCTGTTACTAGTAATAAATTTGGGTTTCCGCCCAATATTACACACTGAAAGGTTAGTACTCATCAAATAATCAAAAAGCGACTCACCTTTTCCATTAATGTCCGTACTTCCCCAGATAGTGTGATGCGCATTAGCATCAACTCCCAGTACCACACCTACCTTTGATTGTTCCGCTTCACGGATCAGCTCCTCCAGGTTATCCGGAGAAACCTCCTTCTCCCGGTCCATGTAGGCTCAAACTAGCCAGAATCTACAAGTGCCTACTTCCAGGCTAACTGCAGTAGTGTCACCATTGCTGTATTGAGAGAGAAGGAAAATATTAATATTATTTTTCCCAAGAATACAAGATCTGATCTTCCCAGATTTGCTAGAGGATATAATTTTGTACCCCTTGGTTCTGAGGCCACAGATCCTGTTGTTATTAATCCAAGGTTCTTGGATTAATATCACATCCTCACCCGACCCGGTATTTTGGGATGCGCCGGATTCGCCCGTCTCACTAACCCTCGTACCCTCTGTAGAGGACTTGTCGGTGCCCGGACTGCCGACATCCTCCTCCATCGGTACACCAGCTTCTTCGCTTATGTGCCCCTCCTCATCTTCCAAGTGAATCCTTGCCAGACCGAGGTCACCGGATTCACTCTCCCCCCTACCCCCTACCCACAGCTCCCCCCCCCCCCGCTGCTGGTACCCCCTTCAGGCCTTGGCGGGTTGCCACCATCCTCCGGCTGGCCTCCCGTACGCGCTCCTGCCCCATCCTTTTTATAAACGTTGAGAGTAATTGACCCGAATCCGAAGTCAATTACTCCCTTCGTTTTGTGCAGGATGGCAAGGGACTCCTTATTTATTACTCCTGCTTGACGATCTTCCAATTTCCGGTCGGAAGATTCGGGTTACTTGCCTGAATAATTTTCAAAGTCTCGTCAGGGCTAGCCGGTTCGGATGGCAGGCAGACACGTGCCCTCGGCTTGCTGGGAATTTCCTCCCGGCTAACTGCCACAAGCTTTGCGCCTGGCCACACCTCCCCTACTTTGACTATAGCCTTTTTATAAAGATCCACAGATCTAGAGTCCGAGCATGCAGTCATCTTCACACGCCCTTGATACCATCCCGCATCTCTGCAGGATGGGGGTGGTCCTGGATTTTCTCCCAGGACTTTTAAAAAGACGAGGTTAAGTGCATTATACACCAACCTCCATTTTTCCGCCGTAATGCTCCCATCTTCTTGGCCTTCGTCAATTACGGCTAGCATCAACACATGCTCCCTCAGGACATCGCTGCACAGCTTTGTCCCTGAGTTGGAGCTCGGCTTCTTGTCAGTCAGCAACTTGGCCCGCTACCTGTTGACTACTTCCACCTCGTCCTGGGACCGCTGTCTTTTCGACACATGGTCCCTTTCCGAAGTTCCGCAGCCCACAGTGCTCCTTGCCCAAGCTACCGTTGTTCTCTGTTCTTCCGTGAGGTGCCCCTCGGGGGTCGCATGGGTACTAGGTAAGGGATATGAGAAAATGGCGATCCATTGTTAAGTAATACTAGGCTCGGCACCAAGGAAGGTGCAGTTTCTCCCATTCTTGCTCAACGGTCTGCTGCCTGGTTTCCATTTATGGCAGATATTTCATTCCTTTTTAGCAGTTTTATTAGTTAGCAGTAGCGGCTACAGATTAGTAAGGAGCAAAAATCTAAACATTTCTTTTTGAGACCCTGTAGCACACATTTCTCGATCGCAATAATCTCTGCTTGTGGGGGTTTAACTGCAAGATATACCAAATTTGAGACCAGGCTCGATTATCCCAGCACCCTTGCCCACATTTCTTTTTAAAACCCTTCAGAGTACCATACAGAGGCATGACGAAGTAGGGGTAGTAAGTTCATTAGCCTTCTCTCCCTAGTCGCGAAGTTCCTCCGACAATCAACTATTTTGACTAGCAAGTTTGTTAGTTGGACCATTTGCTCCTCCAAATGTAACTTATTAGTTTTTTAGCTTCTATATGGCCACTAAAGAGAGTAGTTCCATTTGAACAACCATTTCGGAGAGGAAAGAAATGCTCAAATTTTTTCCAAAGAAACTTTTTCCAAACTCGGTCACGAGCTAAAAGACTTGTAAGACAGGCTAAACAATCCTCTTTGAATGAATTCCGAGCTTAAATTAGCCCGACGATAACTAGTGAAAAGTTGTGGGGAAATTAGAGCGTTGACCGGTCATGGAATGGTAAATCATACTCCATATATGGGTTCGGAATCAATCGCAAATATTCTAGGCACTTCATTTACTCTCAATTCTTCTTCTTAAACTATTTATCAGATTTATTTCTACATGAGAATCTCTTACAGAGCCATTTCAGTCTAAGCCATAGTAATGGTTCAAAGGAGTTGAACGCTCCTTTTAATGTGATCGAGCTAAGCGTGGCCCTCAAAAGAATTAATAGCAAAGCTTCCGGCGAAGATCTTATTAGCTTCTCCCAATAAAATTCATCTTTTAAACATATTTAGCTCCAAATCGTACAGCTATTTCTGCGTACAAAGCAGAATTCTTCAATTCTGGCCATTATACCCCTGACTCATATATTCAATAGACCGACGGGTTAAAAATGGACAATGGCCTCAAAAAGGTAAGAATGAGAAGCGTCTGATCAGCAATGTCTTTGGATGCTGGTGCCCTAGTGAGCCAATCAAGATAGCCATGGTTCATTCTTCTAGCTTTAAATGAATTTATACGGACTCACTGTCGACATTGGAAGCATTAAAAACCTAACGGATCAAACACCAATAAAACGCAAAATCTGGAATTTATTGCTAGATTCGACAAGGGATATTTCATTGGTGAGGATACCAGGTCAAGTAGCAATACCCGGTAACGAGGCGGCTGATTTTGAGGCAAACAATGCTGGGATGATGCAGCAAAACTAGCTTTAGCTAAAATTTCGAGAGCCAAAATAAATCTATCGGACGTCAATGAATTTTCCTAACTACTTGGCCGAAATTAAAGATAAACCGATGAAAAGGGATTCTTCAAATCTGTCGGCGAAGAGTGATATTACCTTCATTTGCCGCTTGAAAATAGGACATACTAGACTTACTAAAAAACTACTAGACAACCGGGTTATTGGTTATTTTCTATCGATCGATATGATTTCCCCATCCATTCCAACACCTTCCGTGGCGATACATCGTTATAGATCGTGGGGACGACTCACACCCGAGATTAGTCTCAAAAGCCGATAATTTAGAAAGAATTTAACTGAGATATTTGACATAAACTTTTAGAACAAAGAACTAAATTCTAAAATCTTTTAAGTGATAAACTCCGATACTCCTTTACTAGCTGCATTTGCTACCTCAACCCTCTGCGGTTACCAATTTTTCCCCGTATAACGCCCTCAAGAAACTTTGGAGCCAGTTCTGTGGAAAAACATGAGTAACACCGCATACTTATCAAGACACTGTTTTAAGCAAGTTGAAGTAAACTGGGTGACATTGTCGGTGATCTTTCTCGGAAACAGATCTTTCTTCAAGAATTTGCACACATAAGACGTCAAAACATTTTGAGTGGTCTAATAGTTTCCATTTTTGGATTTTTTTGTTGCAATCTCATATTGACAACTTTGACGATTTTGCATAATTATTGCACTCTTTAATATAATTTCGGACATCGACAGTCATGGTCGGACAGAAATAATACCTTTTTAAGCGCTCTAAGGTTTGAGCAATACAGATATGAGCTGAGGTCAGAGGATCATGTGCCTGCACAAATAGACCATCTGTCAAGCTGGAAGGAACATATAGCTTCCATGGAGGAAGGTTACTACAAATAGGCACGGTTCTTGAAGGATTTATATATATAAAGTTCACCGTTCACTGCTTTCTGGTTTAAGTATTTTGATGGTATAACTCTCGGATTGAAATTCTTGGCATCTTTTCGATGCTCTATTGTAAAGTAGAAATCTTGCAATTTTAAGCTCCGCCTAGCGAGTCTCCCAAATAGGTCCTTCTGGTGGTGAACGAATACCCTTCGACATATGCCCTAAACTTTATGACGCTCGACGTAGCAGCAAGGCACTCCAGTTCCGTAACCGAATTTTTGCGCTGAGTAGCATTAAGTTTCTGGGACGTATAAGTTTCTGGAACGCAGTATGCCACCCACCCTAGTGGTGCTCGCATCACACTGGATATAAAAGGCCTGCGCAAAGTTGTGGTGTAACAAAACTGGTGCGGATGACAATGCTTCGTTTAATTTTCGAGAAGAATGATCTGTGGCTTCATTCAATATAATACTTTTGTTTCTTTAACACCAAATCTGTTAATGCCGAAGCATGAAATATACCGTCGATATTATCCTGACATTCCTAGAAAGCGGCGAATTTTTTCATAGTATTCGGTGTCGGAAAATCTACTATAGCTTTAACTTTTGTCTTGGTCAACTTTTAAACAACCTTTACCCACGATGTAGCTAAGATACCGAATCTCTTTCAGGAGGAACATGCTTTTTTCAAGGTTTATAGTTAAACCTGCTTGTTCTAACAATGATGCGACTTGTTTCCATAACTCAATATGTTCATAGAAACTGTTAGAGTTAACCAGCAAATCATCGAGGTATACAAAAATTTGCTCATGCAGTTGATGCGGAATTTGGCGTCACATTGTCTGCGGGGCATTACAAAGCCCAAACACTATGACCGCGTAAACTGATATAAGAGGCGACCCGGTACAGTAAACGGCGTTAATCTGTTAATAAGCATCTTTTATCGTCACTTCATTCAGTTTAAGGCCATCTAAGCATAACCTTACTTTACCAATGGGCTTCACATGACACTGGAGTGCTTTAACTCGACGATTCCTCGATGATACCAAGCGAGAGCATCTTATCCTGTTCTTGATATAAGCAGGCCTGCTTTTACTGGAGAGATGAGATAATCCCGCTGTTTCATTGTCTTTGCTTTCTCTATATCGATCTTGTGGATTATAAGATTTGTCTTCCCTAAAACTTTTTCGGCGAATGATGGAAATTGGTTTATTCAGAGGTTCTGGTTCTTCCTGGGTCAGCTCGTGTCTTGGTAATTTTTTTGCTTGAGAATCGTCAGATAATTGCGAAATGGTCATTGAAACAATCTTGAATTCTTTCCAGAAGTCGATACCGAGATAAAGAGTTTGCGTGAAAATGAGAATTAATTAAATCCTCATTTGCGTAAATATGTTCCAGTACTCTTTCCTGGCGGTCGCTTGCCGTAGTTACATTTACCGGCAAATAATAAACTTTGTATCTTTTATCCGCCAAAATTTTCTCGCTACCGTGGCCAAGCGCCGCGGTAATAGTGACACCACTATATAGCAGACGCTGGTATGGTGTCCCATCTATTATCACCTTGTTATAAGGACTTTCGTCAGACCCGTCTAAGAAAAGGGCATGGCCTGAATTTCGTAGGTTTGAGATGTTTTGGGCGCTCTTCTTTTGTTTAAATTGTAACAATCAGATGATATAAAGGGAGCTTGATTAGTGTTTAACTTATTTACTTTTGGGAATCGGGAGGCGAAATTGGTGCTACATCCGGGCTAGACCCAGTTTCGTTCTACTCCGGACTGAGACGCATCAATAATCGAGGCGTAGTTCTCATTGATAAGTCGTTTTCCGAACATCTAAACCAATTCGGCTTTATAATACCACACATACCACACCCGAAACAAAACAGTTCCCTAATGGGTCCAGACAATTTATGAAAGTGTATCCAATGTCTTGACAATTCCAGCAAACACTAGGGCTGTAGTTACCTCTATTTGGGTGTGGTGGATATCCTGATGACTTCTGAAATTTTGGAAGGTCTGGTTTTTTCCGATAATGACTATTCAGAGAACAAATCTCCTCAGTACTACCGTTGTGCTGTGTTTAAGACGAGGTTCATTACGTATCTGGGCTTTTGAGTAGGTATAACTGATCGGCACCTTCAATGAAAATTTCATAAACGCTTCGCCGATGACACGATAATTCAGGCTCATATGTCGTAAGATGCCCTCTAGTGTTAAATACGCAAAATATGAAGAATTTCGGACTCTCCAATAGGAACACCGCTCAAAATAAATTGTAGACTGATTGACATAAAAATCTCTCTCTCTCTCTCTCTCTCTCTCTCTCTTCAATAACACGTTTAGTATCGGAATTAGTACGTCGATCAAATAGCACCAATACCAATTTGAAGCATTTCCTTTGAGCATGCATCCCAATTCGTTTCGAAACTCTACGGTAGTTAATCGGTTATTTGTAATATGCTCTAAGAGCAGGTTTGATGTCAGTTTCTGATCAAGTATAAATCCCAGGTGTTTGACCTCCATCGCCATTTGGACCGTTTCTCTGTTTAAAGAGAGTGTCGAAGGATGGGTTTTCTCTCTTCTCAGTCATTCACTAACTTAATGGCGTATTGCATACACGTTCCCGTAGTCTCCAATTTTCCCTAACCATAAGGAACCTAAAGGATTCCTGTGTTCCTAAGAGAGTACCTTCTGGAGCCGACTCCAGCCGACCTTTTGCTCTTTGTTAGAACTACTTTGTATTGGGTGAGGGAATTTCAATAGGTTGTCCAGTCGTTTGTCGTCTTAGTCATGTTAAAAAGTTTACGGACCTCTCGTCTTTTGCTTTCGGGGGTGTGATTGATTACACCAAGAAATGTCCCTTGTTCCTGTAATGCGAAACAGGGGTGACTTTGAATTGTAGTCATCAGTTATTGCCTCGGGTAAGGTCTTCGATGGAGTTGATAGTGGTCTGTATACCAGCCAGATTTCCGTGGTCTTTATTCTGCCTGCTCTGACTCTTGCCTTAGATTAATATCAGACCTGGTTTACATATGGTCTGAGGAGAATGCTTCCTTTGATATCCATGAGCTTTGCAATAGTTGTTAAGCTCTGTATTCTGACGGGGAGTCGTTTTTGTTCCTGGAAAAGTAGACCGATGCCATGTTTATCATTAATCTGCACACATCTCAAAGAGATATTCTTTGGTGTGCAGCATATTCATTCCTTCAAAGGCTTTGAAGAATTTTGTTCTTACTACCCAGGGCAAACTGTTGTATGTTGTTTCTGGGCGGATTTTCCAACGTGCGTCTTTATGTCTCTGTCCTGAACAGCCAGCGGGCGCATTATTTTTTCGTTCGTTTCCTTTCACGAACGCTACCTTCCTAATTGGTTTGAGTATATCGCTGTCGTGTCTTTGTCCGCACAGTTAACTGTGATTCACCTGTTCCTTGTGCGGCAGTCCAGGAAATTGATGCTGACACCATCTAACGGAAGTTCAGCCTCAGTTTCATAAATGAATGCTGTATCGCCAGAAGCTTGGCGAAACCCAGCTTAATATCAGGGAAGTCTTGGTCGGTCTTCATTTTGATTGCTTCCACTGGGTAACTGTATCTTGGAGCAGCGATATTTTTATTCTTGCTCAGAGCCTGTTGTGACGTTGGTGACCGTATCCACTGCCTTCAGTGAAAGGCTGTGAAACTGCTCCTAGGCGACATCTATGACAATTCTAAATGGGCCCAAGATTCGGCCCAAGAAACGGCCAAAACCAACAAATTATAATTTCCAATTCAATTCAAATTTTCGTAGTTGTGCTTGCCAATTTGGGTTTTATTGATATTTCCGGACACCCTTATCGGTTTGGTCTATAATCGGCCTTGCTGGTTACGATTACGCTATATAGCTTGATGTCGCACTCCGTGCACAACAGCTTCGTTAAGCGTGGTTAATTTTAGTTTGTGAGCACTAGCGTATAGAGCTTAACAAGTAAGACAAGCACACTGTCACCAGCACTGTTATTTTAGTTATTGAACGTGCCAACAACGTTGGCCAAACAATGAATAGGAAAATAATACTCAATATATACCGTAAAATCAAAACCGATTAAGGTTTTATTTAAGTTTTATTTAAATAACAATACTATCAATGTTCCAATGATACATAAAATGTAAAGTTTAAATGATTGTCTGGCGCTGCCAGAGTCTGCACCTTGGTCTCCACCTTGGTCTCCACTCACCGGTTCGCCATCTGATCTAAGGACTAAACTTTCATGGGCCGCAAGTTCGATACGATCGGTATTCAAAGTTTGACCTACACCAACCGTTGAGTTAATACTATTAATTTCAACGATGAGTGTATTCGGAACGCTGCTAAAAATACTTCGCAAATTAAATATTTGTGTTGTTGATTCCCAATTGGCGACCGTAAAATATGATTCGGCTGATTGTAATCGCCTTTGAATGATGACCACACTATTGTTGTAGGTCAGTATGTCAAGATCACCATTTTTAAGAGTTTCAGTTTGGCGAATTTTAATTAAACTTTGGAATATTTTCAAATGACTGCGTGATGCTGCTTTCTGGGCTGCTACATTAACTTCTTTGAATTTTGGTGATACAGGCAACCATGTTTTTTCGGCCGTTGAAAATCCAGCGTTGATTGTATCGTCCCATTGGAATGGTGTACGTTCGGGGTCTCGAGAAAATTGTTCATAAATTTGTTCATTTGTATTGCATGCGGCCGGATCCACCGTATCATTCCATGATATCTGCACGTCGGTCATACCAATTTCTTCACCCTGAAATGGCCGGAGTATAATTATTACATATGTATTTAAAAAATGTAGGATTTGAAAATTTATACTTACATTATATGTAACACTAACACCGGGCAAGGTCAGTTCAATCATCATAATAGCACTAATACGGTCTTCACCTATACGAGATCCAACTCTGCGGCGATCATGATTTCCGATTACCCAGTTTGGAGTGCGACCCTCCGGCAATCGACTCATCCAATAATCAACGATCTTTTTCACATCATCAGCCTTTGATTGGGTAGTCATGTTAGTGATGAAATTAAAATTGAACGGTATATTTGATCCGTCCCTACCATTTCCATCGCCATAATACCGCATGACAATGTCGATGTAAGAGTATGATTCCGTCATCATTACACGTCTTTCACCACCGTATTCCTTTTGATAATCATCAAGCACTTGCCTCCACTGGTACACTAACTGTTCAGTTTCTGGTTGATCCTGGGTATAAATATGCAATAAATATTCTGGATTGTTAATATCAGTTGTGTAGCCACTTTTTGGTTCATCCAAATATTTCCCATTTTCCGGTTTGGCCTCGAAACAGTTTGGTACAGCATCGATTCGAAAACCAGCCACACCTTGATCCATCCAAAATCTTAATACTCGATTCATTGTCTCCACAACAAGAGGATTGCGATAATTCAAATCTGGTTGTTTACTATGGAATTGATGCAAATAAAATTCTTTTCGTTTATCACTCCACTGCCAGGCACTATAGAAAAAAGCACTTAACCAGTTCGATGGTGGTAAACGATTTGATGAATTTGTAGGATCCACAACGCCAGGATGCCAGACATAAAAGTCTTCATACAATGGGTCATTATTCTCGGAACGGATAAACCATTCATTTTCATCACTCGAATGATTCGGCACAAAATCCATAATAATTTTAATGTCCAACTCATTGGCTCGTGCAATCAATGCTCGAAAATCATCCATTGTTCCATATTCGGGTTGAATCTCAAAGAAATTTGTAATATCATATCCAAAATCGGCCATTGGTGATTTATAAATTGGTGAAAGCCATGTTGCATTTATACCTAGCTCCTTGAGGTACGGTAATTGCTCGGTAATTCCATTCAAATCGCCAATCCCATCTCCGTCGCTATCTTTAAACGATCGCGGATAGATTTGATAAAATGATGATGTTTGCCACCATTCCTTTTCTGTACCAACTTTTGCATCGTAATGCGTTAAATCGCGAAGGTGTAATGCCTTAATAAGAGTTATGCAAAAAATTAGCAATAAAATTTTCATTTTTTTGCTTTTGGTTCTTTAACGTTTGACTGCTGCCGAACTACTAATAATTGTTTGATAAAGGAGCAACAACATATAGTTTTAGGTCTGCGATAATAATTTACTTCTGTATTTACTTTAAGTAGTTGATAGCTTGAAGTAGATGTAACGTACTCGAAAATTGAGTCAAGTACATTTGTTTGAAATATTCGCTAACAATAAATTGTCGTTCTCATTAGCACAGTGACTTTTAGTCCCCCGCTTTATAAAGCTCTTAGACGCAATATCAAGGGGCCAAATTCTTTTCGATTCCTTAAAACTATAAATGGTCATGAACGACGTCGCTACTATACAAAAAGCATTATTTTGATAAACAGTGCATTCATTTTCTATATTTGTAAGGGTTCGTGAACTGTCGTGGCTTGTGTGTTATAAGATGTACTTCTGAGAAGAATGCCTGCGATTACGAAATTTTTTCTACGGTTGATATGTTCAAATCATCGACGTAAAATTCATTTTGATTCGCCTGTTTATACCTAACAGTGATTGTAAAATGATATTCAATGGCACAAAGGGAAAAACCGAACGAAGTATTGATTCACATATGAAAATATGTAGTTTGTCTTTTATGGTTTTATACAGTTTGTAGCTTGATTGACTGCCATTTTTTGGCCATTGTGCCCTCGAGATTTACCAAGCGATCGAATGTTAATTCAAAGTTTAGATTAGATAGATGGTAGCTCCGATTAAGCTTAAAGTAGACCACACTTTCAAAATTGTAGAACTGGACATTTCTAGGAAATTTTTAAGAAAAGGTGGTGGTCTTCACAATTGACAAACAATGAGTAACTACGCGTTATACCATCATTATGGTATCGATTACTGCTGATTGGAACGTGCAGAGTTTCATCATTTCCAACATTGTGTGAAGAGCAATGTCAATGAATTCTTCGTGAAATATGAGGTATGTCATTATTTGTTTAAGCGCTTCGAATCTCTGATTTGTTTCTTTGTGGTCGTGCTTGATGATGTTCACTGTCGATTCTATTACAGATATCTGTTGCTGCAAAAGTTTCTGGTGATGTAGTTGGTTTAGATTAAGATTTGCTATTCTTTCCTTTTAGAAGTTTCCGGCACGTTGATCAAGTACGCCAAATTGCTTATTGGCTATGGTACCAATGAAGCCAACGGTGATATTTTATGACGGGCTCTTTCATTTCTTCCTAATATATTCAGTATTTCGTTTTGCTCTTCTCAGTAGATGTAAAGGTTCCGCATTTGGGATGAAATTAATCCACAGTGTATCGTATGTTTATATGTAGACTTGGAGTGCATTATAATTTTTCATAATTCATTTAGCTGCCGAGTGGATTTTTCCAGATGATTGAGCTCTGCCCAATATGCTGTTAGATTGAAATATGTTATTAGTTTCCATTCTCCATTGGTCAAACTGCCTTGACCAATTTTGTCAAAGTAGATGCCTGGATGAGACGAGAACTTGGATATGTTGTAATTGGATGTTGTTTCTGATGTCACCATACCTAATATAGAGAATATTGACAGCGTGTACAGCAAGAGATTTGATTTTGTACTTGCTCTGGTTACGCGTCTTTGTGGTGATTTTTGACCATGCCGTGTTGATCTGTCGCTTGTGGCTCGTCTACTGGTAGAACGGATACTTTGGTAGTTGCTCTTTTAAAGAGAGCATGTGTTAGCACTTCAAGGTCTGCTATATCATTGGCCATTGAACATATTGGTCTTGAATTTAGAATGGCCTCTATTTGATTTAAAAGATTGATTTTGCTAATTGTTGAGTGACAGTCCGACATTATCGTTGAAGTTAGCTGTTTGAGTTCTTTGTAACCTTTTTAGCAGATTATTAGCTTCAACAAAATTCGAGCCGTTGTCACTATATATGTTTATGTGAGTACAAAATCAACGCCTAGATGTGAACCTTTTAAGGGCTGCAATAAATGCTTCTGCGGTGAGATCTGTTACTGCTTCTACATATATTGCTGTGGTTGATAAGCAAAGGAAGATAGCAATGTATGCCATGTAAGTTTTACCTCCTCTGCCTTTGGTTATTTTTATTTGCATGGGACCTGCATAATCCACTCCGGTATGCGTAAATTGTTTTGTTGGCGGAACTCGTGCGTATGGTAGGTTTCCCATCAACTGGTTACCTCCTGGTTTGATTTTGAATCTATGGCATACAATGCATTTTGAAATTACTGATTTAGTTGTGATTCTGCCTCTTATAATCCAATACTTTTTCCGGATGTAAGAGAATGTGAGTTCGATTCCTCTAAGCTTTTACTCAATTGGTTCTCCTCGTAGCTTAAAAATAATTTTTGCAGTCTGCCCCCTACTCGTAGAATTCCGTCTGGATCCAGAAATAAATTGCTTCAGGATGATTTTTTCAGCCTCATTTAAATCATATTTGTTCACCATGATTTTCCTACACCTTTTTATAAAATTTATTACAGTTCTAACAATCCTCTTTAATTTAATGAAACTGGATATTTTATTTATAAAATGAACTATCCTGTCATCATCCTCCATGGTAGTAGTTAAATTGATATTTTTTAGTTCTGTTGCTTGGTGTTGTTCTCGTTTAAAACAGTTTTGTATGTTTGATGAGTACTCGAGCTTGTTTGATGGGTACTCGTGCCAATGTGGTCCTGACCACCAGAGCTTATGATTTATCAGTTCATCAACCGTTATTCCGCGGCTCACGCAGTAAGCTGGGTTGTCTCCTGATTTGATGTGGTGCCATTGATATGGCTCGGTAAAATTTCTAATCTCCGATACTCTGTTGGCAACATAAGTTTTATATTTCTGAATATCATCTTGTATCCATGACAGCACTATGGTTTAATCGGTCCATGCGATAGTTGTTGCTTGCTGTATTTCTAATGCTTGTATTACTTCATTAAGTAATTTAGCCAACAGAAGAGTGCGATTTAGTTTCAGACGTAATAATGTTACTTTTGATTTCGTCAGCGCGACTCTTGTTTTGGCTGCTATAAGGCTGATGCTCACTTCACTTTCTTTATTGGTTACTTTTAGATATAAGCAGGTGGCAAAAGGCTTGTTCTGAAGTATCGCTGAAGCCGTGAACCTCAATTTGTGATTCAAGTGTGTGGCCATCTTCGAATTTGTATGTCACTGAGAAGCTGTAGTTTGTCTTTAAAGTTTAACCATTGTTGACCTATGGTTTCAGGAACCGGTTCATCCCAAGTGAGACCAGCCATCCTAATGGATCAAATAGCTTTGCAGCCGTGTAGAGAATAATTCGCTTCATCAACTTGCCACTTGTAGTTGGTACGTTTATATTAAACTCAAATACATCCACTTTAGTCCGCCAAAATAGTCCAAGGGCTTTTATGCTTTGATCGATTTCAATTTTATGTGATTCTGTTAGCTCTCTGTCAGCAACGTTGATTAAGACCCGTGTTTGGTTGCTTGCCCATTTTTTAAAATTAAAGCCTCTTTTTGAAGTAGTTCCTAGTTCAGTTACATATAGTTGGATTTGAATGGTTGATGCTTCGTTGATTGTGTCACAGCCTGTTATGAGGTCATCTACGAAGAAGTCTGTTTGTAACACATTGCAACGTTCTCTTTTTCGTCTTCTGCGACCTTATTTAAAATTTTTACTGCAAGGTAAGTGACAGCTGCTATTCCGTATGTTACTGTGTTAAGTTGGTACTCTTGAATCTTTTCTGAAGACGAGTTTCGCCACAAAATTCGTTGAAAGTTTCTATCTTGTCTATTATGTCGGCTGTGAAGACAGAAATCTTGCTGTGGCCATCTTTTTGGAATCTCCTTGGTCTGCCTGTTGTTGGAACGGAATTTTAAGCGTGTATCTACCGTCTGATTCTCTTTTGTGGGAGTTTCGAAAATGTTGCTCATATTCTTCTTCATCAGTAGTATGTTTTCTCGGTGGATGTAGTTCCACTATTTCTCAAAATTTCTTGAGTGATTGCTACGCTTTTGGTTAACGGCTCGTCTGTTGAGTGTGAATTATTAGATCTTCTTAAAATTATCCACCCTAACCTTGTACGTTGAGCAATTGGTTGTTGATTGTTTATTTTTATTATATCCGGTAATACTATATCGGCATAGTATAATATGCACCAATAAGTAAGTCTGTCGGTGCTGACGTATGGAAGTTAGGATCAGTCAACTGAGGTAGAATTATCCAAGTTTAAGTTGTTATTGTTCTCCGTGGTTGATTATTTGTAATTTTATTCGCTACGTAAGCTATAAGTTATACCTCGATTCAAATTGAGGAATAATTAATAGTCTAGCAGCTTTTTGCCTATTTCCTTCTTTATTATCTATTCTGCGCTACACGTTTTTGTTTCTAGTCTGTTTACTGCGTTTGAAGTGATGAACGTGGCTTGTGAGCAAGGATCTATAATGGTACGTAGATAACAATCTTGCCCTGTCTTAGCTGTTGCTCTTACTAGTGCGGTTGGTAAAAGAATGTACGATGTTTTTTGCAGCTCTCGGTTTGGTTGTTATTGTTTCAATCTTCATATTCTGTAGTAGCTGGTGATGCCGTCCTTGGCATTGTTGACATGATGTATTAGCCTTACATTCGGCTAACGCGTGGTCGCTTTTAAAACACTTTCTACATACTTTCTGATATTGCTTATAGCTGATTTTTGTCAAAAATGATCATTGCTTTAAATTTGGAGCAATCTGCAAGTTTATGTTTTTTGTTACAGGCTCCGTTGCCGTTAAACGCAATTCAAGGAACTTCATGAAAAATTCAAGAGTTTGAATTTCTCTTGTATTCTCTAATGACATCTCGTGTGCTCTCAGGGATTCGTGATCCAGTTTTTCGGCCAATACGTATATCACTATTTGATCCCAACAATCAGTGTTGATTCCTAGGTGCTTCATCGCATGTAAATATTCTCTGGTCGAGTCGGATTCGGTATTTATTGTAGGTTGTGCCATGAAGGTATGAAACGTTCGTCCTGCGATTATCGTATCCTGCTTTGATTATGTCTGGTATGTTATGTTTTTGTTTTTTATTTTGTGTAATCGATATTCGTTGTATCTTTTCAGACAATTTAACCGCTGTAGCAAGTGCAATGCATTTAATCCCACCTAGAGCATAAAATGTGTCTAAGCCGTCTAAAGTACATATATTAAAATCAGCATTGCCAAATACAAATTGCATGAATCCATTTTTTTTCAATACATCGATTATATGCCTCGAACCAACTTTACGATGAAGGTAAACTGATAATCCAAGCAGCACTGGTGATACAGACGATTTTGGTCTGCATCCTTATATCATACATTGATTGAGAAACTGCATCTTTTTATTTGTTTTCGTTGAAGAGCATGCGTTTCGTTTTTTATAAAGAGTTTCCGTAAATATCTTTAAAGTCGCTGGTACAAACTCTTCACCACCATTTTTGTTATCATCGAATGTTGGATATACTGTTGTATCATAAATTTGGGACTGGATGTCTTCTTTGATAATTGCTGCAGCTGCTTTAACAGTTCTAACGCGCTCTTCTTCAATAGAACTGCATTTGTATGAGTCCCAATCCTGCACTAACAATTCTTCGGGTAACATGTCCCTTAAAGTTAAAATTATGGTTTTGCCAAATAAGTTGGTTGCTACTAAATTGGTTTTAAAATGATTTATAAGCAGATCCCTCAAGTAGTAGTCACGGCACAAATCTACATCACTGCCACTGAATTCCCTTAGTTTTTCCTTCAGATCGCGTAATACAAATTGACATTCACTACTTTGTTTTATGAAGGCATACAAAGCTTCAAAACTTGCACGACAGTTGTCATTTATAGGCTTTCCTCTGGACGGATTAGTGGTCGCTTCTCTAAATTTGCAGTCGCATTTCAGATGATATCGCGCATTTTGTGTCCATAAATTAATTGACCCACCAATCCGTGTATTGACGATACTTCCCCATGCGTCATTGCGTTTACAACGAAGATCCAGGATAGTTTGTTGCATTTCGTTTGATTTCACAACAATAACTTGCTTGTACCGGCTTACATTCTTGGAGTCAATCTCTTGAATCACTTCGCCACAAAATGGAACAATTAATTTTAAAATCAAATGATGGCACACTTGATCTTAACATTTTTTGCTGGCTGCAATCTGATGATGATGGTCCTGTTATGGGAAATTACTATAAGTATCTGATATATTCATTTATATTGCTCTTTAGCAAGCAACAATACTATTTTTCCGCGTGTAGTTTTTTCGACGTTCTCTATCTTTTTCCACAAATCATCATTTTTTGATTTTAAAGCTTCGATTAAGCTACCAAATCCTTTTTTCACCACTGTAGAGTCCTTTTTCTGCATACACTTATTACAAATAATACAAATATCTTTATTTTCCTGCATTACAAAATTTACACTTTTTCTGACAACTTTACTCTTTGATATTCAAAATTACACTGATTACTGAATAATATTGCACTGAATCCATACCTATATATATTATAAGGGCTCGTCACGAGCATTTCGTATTTGCGTATTTCGTATTTCGTAAATTTGACGTCTCTTCTGATTGGTTTAAATTATTTCCACTAAATAAGCAAGAAACGTCAAAAATAAACACGCTCACAGGCTACTTATTTTCGTAATTTCTTCAGCGTATATGGTTATTGCTGGATTTAAAATTTTTTCTGTGATTACTAGTGATAATTTTGAGTAAATTAAATTAATTTATTGTTTATATGTACTTAGCTTTACTGTTGATTGCCTTCAGTAGGTATTGTTTTTTCTTGTGTGAATTATATATTACATCAAAACGAGCTGTAGACAATCTTGCCCATTTCGCAAAATTTGCATTATTATTTATTAATATTTATTAAAAATCACAAGTAATCACAGAAGATCCATTATTCAACAGCTAAAATATGTTAGATTTAACTGAGTGTTAAGGGAAAAACACTACCTAATTTACATGAAACTATCTTAACACGTATGAAAATAATTTAATTTTAATAAATAAATCTAAAGAAAAAATCAAACGACGAAAGATCCAATCAAAAGATTACGAATTTTCTATTTATGTGCGTTTTTATTTTTGCACTTGATTTTCACAAAACAATTTATCGGCTTTGCTTAGGAGGAAGACATTTCAATTAAATTTTTAATAAAAATCATTTAGTAAATATTTGTAATAATCACAACAAAAAACTTCATACATACTTCAATATACATAATATGAAAAATATTTCAACATTTAGTTTGATTTTCAGAAAAGCATAGGGAATTGCTCTAGTTTCAATCAATAATTTTAACTCATGCTGAAAAACATTCTTACGAAAATATTTACGCAAATAAGTAGCCTGTGAGCGTGTTTATTTTTGATGTTTCTTGCTTATTTAGGAGAAATAATTTAAACCAATCAGAAGAGACGTCAAATTTACGAAATACCCTATAGAGAGCCCTATAGATTTAAACATCTGCTAGCACACAGGTAACAAAAAAATTTCGTAAAATTCTAAAACCGGTTTTATTTACTGAAAGTAACCCTTAACAGATTAGAAAGGTCTTTTTTTTCAAACACACAAAGGAGAAATCCGGAATGAGGGTACCTGCATATGGCTGTCGAGCCATTTATTTATGTCGAACCAATTATTAAAATACATTAAATTTTATTATTATTCAATTGAGCGTTGGCGATGGACTAAAATCTGTTTTAAGTAGAATTAAAAGTAAAAAATATAACACAAGACAATTACAGTGGAGGACAATACTGTTCACCAAAAATTTAAATAAATAAAAATCTTAAAATTATTTGTACTAGTAATCACTTAAATTTATTCAACCTATTATTTTTTTGAATAACATTATTTTCTTCAAACATAGGTACATATATGTATGTTCTTTTAAATTCAATTACAATTTTAAAATATACAAAAAATGATTCATTCACATTGTGAACACGTTTGTCCCTGAAATGTTTTCGCTATATTAATACTTCGTATACCCTCCTTTAGATTTTATCTCTGCTTCTATTCTTCTAGGAAGACTTTCTACTCAATTTGTGAGGATGCCAAGCGAGATACCATTCCAAGTTTCCAACGTGCGTTCTTATAACTCATCGATTATTCTTGGAAGCTCCTTGTTAAAAATCATTTTTCGTTTAAGGATGGCCCAAAGGTGTTCAATGGGATTAATATCCGGTAGTTGGTCTGGCCAATCAAGAACTTTGATACCATTTTCATTAAACCAAGTTTTAGTGATTTTGGCTTTATACTTTGGGACAGGCCCAATCCCAAATATATCCAGACTAGGCAAGTACGAGTGTTCTAAAATTGTAGTATAGTTACAAGCTGTCATTGTACCTCGAATCCTTCGTCAAATGCCAAGTTTATTATTCCTAAAGCATCGACAAACCATCAAGGAGCTACCATCAAATTTCATTGTTTGACGAATATTTCTATCCGTCACTCCGATATTCTTATTAAACAAGGTGCAAAGTTGCCGATCAGATCCAATACGATTAATTTTTGTTTCATCTGACCATGTTATCTTCTTTCAGTCATCTATTGTAAACTGTTAATATTTTTTGGCCAACAATATAGGGTGTTGTCGATGTTTTGGTGATAAGTATAACTTTTTTACTTTATTTTTGACAATCATGACAACGTTTTTCAATAATCTTCTGATTGTTTTATCTTGTACATTTAATCCGAATTCAGATTTTATTACTTCATTTGTTTAAGTTGCTGTATTTGTGGCACCAGTTGCGATTAAACGCCTTATTTTGAGCTCTATTAAAAAGCTCAGCTTCTTTGGACGCCCCCCTGAGTTTGTTTTATAAACAATTTTAAATTCACTTTTAATTTTTGTTATCAAATCTTTAGCTACATTATGTTTGGCTGCAACTTGCCCATATCATAAGCCAGTTTTAATGTCGTCAACGATAGCTTTTTTAAAATCGCGTTTATTTTTTGCGTCATAGTAAATGTGTTCGGTCAACAGTAAGATTTACAATAAACACTTATCAAAACAAAAAAAAAATTCAAAATAAATAATTAATTTCTATTTTGACAGAACTACTAATATTTAAATTCACAAAATTATTTTCAAATTTATTTCATTTTTCCTCTTTCAACACCAGGACAAAACTGTTCACGTTCAATCATGTTTACTTATTACCACAATTTACACAGTATAATACTACCTTGATCAACAAGTTCTCGGAATAACCACCGTGTGGCGCTCCCATCGTTCCGATTTGAGTTATGTTTTCTTGTTAAGTTGGTACATCTGTTGTTGATATTCCCTCTAAATCTTAGCGTCATAGCTTGACATTTGCAAAAGTTACGTAGTCAAGAGTACATCTATCTCTGTGTGTGTTGGCGATTTTTCCATTATTTCCTCTCGGCTGCTGAAACGCGTTCCCCGTAATGGTTTTTTAACTCGATTAAATTTTCGGTAAATTTTTCTTCCAGCAAAACTAATACCAACAAAAATAATTATCAAATATAAAAATAATAAACAAGCGTGACGCCATTTTTAAAATTTGTGATTCGCATTCGTAAATATTGTGTTGTATGAATTTGTGATTATTACTTTATAAAAAATTTGGGCTAAAATGAATAAATTTATGTAAATATTTTGTATTAATAGTTTCGAAGTCATTTTCGTGTATCGAGGAAAGTGTCAGACCACTTAAGTTACCACTACAAAATTTCTAAACACTTCAAGGCCAAATTAAGTGGTGGAAGAAAGGGTATAAGTGCAGAATCGCAATGTTTGGCTTTCTTATGGTAATAATTTATTTTATCTTCAAAACATTTCAAAAATAATTAACTTGAAAATTATTTTAAGGTTTGCTGGTAACAAGGAAAGCTATAGGGAAGTAGCAAATCTATTTGGCGTTGCAAAGTCTGCCGCTCACAGGAACCTTACAAATTTTATGGAGTTCTTGTTCGATATTTCGACAGCGCACATAAAATTCCCAACAACGGATAATGAAAAGGCTGATAAAGCCAGGGACTTTGCGCAGGTAATGCAATATAATAATTAACTGGTTTGAAAACTATAAAATTTGTAAAATTTCAGCTGTTTTCCGAATGTCATTGGCTGCATAGATGGATGCTACATATACACCAGGAAACCTGTAAATAAAGTCAGATCAACGTACGTAAATCAGCATGGGCTGATCTCTTTGACATTGCAAGGGATATGCGATGCGGACAAGAAATTTCTTGATGTGTGTATTGGATCGCCAAGTAAAATACACGATTAAAGAATTTTTAAATTATTGCCGATCTCGAAAAAACTTCCGGCAATATGTGGGGACCAGTATCATGTTTTGGGAGATGCTGCTTATACTTTAAGGGACTTTTTGTTAACCCCATACAAGGATTTTGGGAATTTAGACCAAAATAAAATTAAATATAATAAAAAGCACTGCCAAACGAGAGTTAAAATTGAAAATACGTTTGCGCTTCTCAAGTAACGGTTTCAACAGCTCATGCGCTTGGACTTCTTCCCAGTGGAGAGGATGTGCAAGTTTGTGCTAGAATGTTGCGTCTTACACAATCTGTGCATTGAGAATGACGACTTATGGGAGGATGGGCAATCCAGTGACGAACCTCATATTGCAGGAGGTATAAGCTCTACGCTAGAAGGTGCCACATCAACCGATATTGTAAATTTATCTGAAGCTATACTAAAGCCTAAGGGAGAAACGAAGCGTATTGTAATTACAAATAGTTTTTAGTTTATTTTAATTTCACTTTATTTAAAAAAAAAAAATCTCCAAAACAATAACAATAAATATAAACATTAGAATTTAATTCTTTTTTATTTCTACTATTGCCGCCAACATTCTAGAATAATTCGCAGTAGCAGCAAAAGAAAAACAAAAGTTAAAATAAACGTGTATATTCGATTAATTAAAAACAGAACTGAAATTAACGTTATTTCAATTTATATAACAGGGCTGCCACCTCTCACTACATAAAATGTCATTAAGGCTACTTTACATTTCCAACACTCCGCCTCAATTCCTATCGATAATAATCCAAGTTCGATATGCAATTGCAAATATCAAGTCGAACTCACATAAATCAATAATACAAATTAAATCAAACTAAATTAATGCGAACAAAATAATTATTCCATCCGAATTAGGTTTAGTCGATTTCGCAAATATTCAAATGTCGCCTTTGGTAGTCCTTTAGTCATGCTATCAGCTAGTTGTTCATTCGTTGAAATATATCGGACTTCGATGATACCTTTGACTATTAAATCACGTACAAAGTTGAACTTAATATCAATGTGCTTCGTACGCTGCATTTCTTTTTCCTGAGATGAGATCACCATCGCACCTTGATTGTCTTCGTGCAATATTATTGGTTCTTCGGGAGTTTCTCCAATTTCCACCAATAATCCACGCATCCACATAATTTCACATGTGGGTAAGCACAGTGAGACATTTTCAGCTTCGGTGGACGACAAAGAAACACAAGTCTGCTTACGTGTCATCCAAGTTGCGCCAAACACTTTCATCACATTGTCAGAAACCGATTTTCTATCGTTGATATCGTCGGCCCAATCAGCGTCCGCATATCCAGTCAACACGACCGAATTCTCATCGTTCCGATATTCCAGTTTCAGGTCAATTGCTCCTCTGATGTATCGTAATATTCTCTTCGCTGCCTTCCAATGCTCTTCAGTTGGACATGATTGAAATTGACTGAAGTAATTCACTGCCGCTGATAAATCTGGACGAGTCGTACAAGCCGCGCACATCAAGCATCCGATTAATTCTCGGTACGGTTTATTCGTCAGTTCAGCTTCAGTCTTCCTTTCTAATTTTGGTTGGCGTCCATGATAATCAGATCGTCTACGTATAACAGCAGGTATACCATTTCGCCTTCATTGTTACGAGAATATAAGCAATGATCATATTCTGAGCGAACAAAATCATTTCCGAGCATGAAACTATGGAATCGTTCATTCCACACACGTGACGCTTGCTTCAATCCGTAGAGTGACTTATTTAATTTACAAACAAAATCACCTTGCACGAATCCATCCGGCTGTTTCATCTAAAGGTCCTCTTCAAGTTTTCCGTTGAGGAATGCCGTCTTCATATCCATTTGATGTATTTCCATGCCACGCTTGACAGCAAGAGCCAGCATAACTCTTATTGTAATAATCCTTGCCACCGGAGAGTAGGTTTCGTGAAAATGAAATCCCTGACGCTGGGTAAATCCACGGGCTACCAGTCGCGCTTTGTACGACGCCAACTTACCCACATCGTTTCGCTTTCGGGAAAACATCCACTTGCAGGTAACAACTGATCGATACGGCGGACGTTCAACCAAAGTCCAAGTTTTATTTCGCTTGAGTGAATTAATTTCACAATGAACTGCTTCCATCCATTGAGCTGCATCATCTCATTTTGCTATTTCACCAAATGACTGAGGAACATTGTCAACGTACGCCACGGCACCAAGTGCGAAGTCCATTGTGCTAGAATTCAATGCAAACGCCGAAAAGTACTCCTCCCCGGTGTCCTCATGCATTTTGAGCTTTGTCGGATCGACAAAATCTTCATACCGCTTCGGTTGTTGACGCTTTCGCTGCGGTCGCGATACCACGTTGAATGGTTGATCGTTGATTGCATCTGCACCAGCAGATCGAGCATCATCTCGTTCGACATTCATCGTATCACTGTCCGTTGAACTCTCCGCCTCGTCAACACCGTCTGAATTCTCAACGTCTTCAACACCGTCCGTGAATGACTCTGTCTCGAAGAAAACTGAAGAAGAATGCGGTTGCGACTCATTAAACACAACATTTCGTCGTGTAACAATCTCGTTCTTCGATGGGTCCCACAGGCGGTAATCATTCACAGCATAGCCGACCATTACCATTTTCGATGATTTCATATCCAATTTCTTGCGTAATTGGTCTGGTACATGTGCATATGCAGGCGATCCAAAAATACGAGGCCTTGACAGATTGGGTTTCTTGCCTGTCCAAAGCTCAACTGGTGTCGCATCCAAAATAATCGCACGTGACGGACTGCGATTCGCTATGTATGCCGCACAATACACGGCCTCGCCCCAAAAATCCTTGCTCATTTTTGAATCAGCGATCATAGAACGTGCCTTCTCAAGCAATGCCCTGTTCATTCGCTCGGCGACGCCATTATGTTGAGGTGTGTACGGTTCGCTGTATTGGATCTGAATGCCGGCTTCATCACAAATGGCCCTGAATTTATTGGAAATATATTCGCCACCATTGTCGCATCGGATTCTTGAAATTTTCTTCCCAGTGTGCGTTTCCGGCCTCGATTTGTACCCCTGAAACATATCAAGAACGTTAGACTTGTTCTTTATCAGATATACAACAGTGAAATGAGTGTAGTCGTCGATGAATGTCACCAAGAAACGCTGATTATCCCACGTGACTGGCATAACAGGCCCAAACACATCACTGTGCACAAGCTCCAATACATGACTCGAACGTGCTCTGCCTGAACCGTTGAATGATTTTCGAGATTGTTTTCCGAAAACACACGGCTCGCAAACAGCTTCAGCATCGTTGTTCATGGCACCCATTCCATCGACCAAAGTCGACAAACGCTTAACGTCAGCGTAGTTCAAATGTGCCAACCGACGATGCCACAGACGAATGCTTTGTTTCACTTGCGTAGATTCCATTCCATTCGACGCTTTCGCAGCAATGCCTTGGTTTGATGATGTTGAAATATTCGCTACTTCATGTCGCACACCCTTCAACTCAAACACATACAGCTTTCCATTGCGACTGCCTACAGCCATATCCAAATTATCCTTTGTAATACGGGCCAAACCATCGTCGAAAATTACTTGGCATCCAGCGCTCTACAAACGACTCACAGATAGCAAATTGTATTTTAAATTTTCAATCAACAAAACATTTGTGAGCGTGCACTGACGCTCTGTGCCATTGACGATTATAGTTCACAGAATTGTACCACATTTTGTTGCTGTGATCGATACACCATTCTTTGCAATACCAATTACGACCGGCTTGGTCAAATTCCTCAGCTCGCTGAACATTAACTTGTCATTCGCCATGTGTTCTGAAGCACCCGAGTCAACAATGAAACATATTGCCTTCTGCATTCCACACTGTAGCGCAAAATCACCAGCATTAGCCACAAATATCACTCCATTCGCATCTGTATTCGACACGCAATTCGCATTTGGCTTTTGATAATGCTGCTGATTGGGTTCCCCTTAAAATTGCTGTTCGATGATCCACTATCCGCCTTTAATTCACGTATCAATTTGTCGAATGCAAGAAAATGTGAAGTTAGGTTGTCAGAATCTGAGCATCGCATCGTCAACATTCGCTTTCTGACACCAATTTCGGTCGCCACACTTTAGCGTTCGAAAATTGCTTTCAATGAATTTATCATCGCAAACGCTGTCGGCCGGTCCTTCAGATATTCCAAATGTGAATGCGCAACACGTCGAGTTATTTGCACCTTGCACATGCGATCCTCCTTCTTGATTTTTTCGAAGTCGGCACCGACTGCAATTTTCGCTTCGGCGGCATCTTCTTCCAGCCATTTTTCGACACCCTTTTTCTCCAAAGTAATTTTCAGGCGGAAAAACCAGTTGTCGAACTCACGTCCTTCGAATTGTTGGAATGCAAATTTTTCTTCATCAGCCATCTCTAATTCTTTTACACAAATATATTCCAATTAAAAATTGCTTAAATTGGCCCAACTAAACGTTTGTTTCGCACCAATTTACACGCGATAGCCCATACCCTCTAGAATAATTCGCAGTAGCAGCAAAAGAAAAACAAAAGTTAAAATAAACGTGTATATTCCATTAATTAAAAACAGAACTGAAATTAACATTATTTCAATTTATATAACAGGGCTGCCACCTCTCACTACATAAAATGTCATTAAGGCTAGTTTACATTTCCAACAAACATTGCCATTTTCTCTCTATGCCTTTTTTCCTTGGTATCTTCTTTTCGTTGATTTGCCTTTCCTTTTTTGTCTGACATTTCTTTAAAAAACTCCTCCATTTTCTTATTTTTTACTAATTTAGCAGCCAAATTTTTTTCGCAAAATGTCTCTTGCACCGTCTTTTTAACTCGTTTTTTTGGTGGGGGAGTTTCTTCAAGAGTTGTTGGTGCAACTGAATTCGATGTGGTTGGTACCGATAGTGCTAGTTGCGATTCGATGTTAGCAGAATAAGTCGAAGGTATCTGCGATGTACTCGAACTTATTTCTGCATGCCTTTTGTTTGTTACATAGCCCGGTGTAATAAAACATTCGGGAAGTAGGGAATCATCTGTTGCAATTATCTCGCTGATTTCTTCCACAAACTCCGTTGGAATGTGCGGTCTCCCACTTGTCCCATGGTTAGGTTAGGTTAGGTTGAAGTGGCTGCTTACGCACACTTGGACCGGTGACGGTCCATTGTGATACCACAGGATGTATCCCCTTTTACCCCTATTGGAACCATTTCGAGCTACTTATGTAGCGTAAGACGTCCCGCACTTTAATGTTTTCGAGATCCGAGAGGCAGTCCATCCTGAACTTACCTAAGTGTTTGTGCTTTCTGAGAGCCAATGCTGGACACGAGCAAAGGAAGTGGACCAACGTCTCTTCCTCCTCTTCGTCCAAGCAGCTTCTGCAGAAGTCATTAGCCTCCAGACCCAGCCTTCTTGCATGTTCTCCAAAAAGGCAGTGTCCCGTGAGAATTCCTACGACCGTTCTTAATTCACGTCTGCGTAAGGATATTAATGCCCTAGTGCGCCCCAAGTCCAGCTTTGGCCAAACTTGTCTTGCAACTCTACAGGTGAGTGTGTTAGACCACCTTTCCCCCGCTGAGGATAGCGCCTGCTTCCCAAGTGCTTGTCTCAGCGCTGTGATAGGCCTCCCCAGACTTGCCCTTTCCGGTTGCAGCTGGAGAGTCGTACCATGCCTAGCAAGTTCATCTGCCCTGCAGTTCCCCATGACGCCCGAGTGACCTGGGACCCAGACTACCTGGATGTTGAAATGCTCACCCATCTCATTTAGAGATGAATGACAACTCAACGCCACCCGTGACGCCAAAGACACCGATTCTAACGACCGGATCGCCGCTTGACTGTCCACATAAATTGTGATATCGTCTGAGGATAACACATTATGCTTCAACCACGTCATGACCTCCTCAATCGCTACGACTTGAGCTTGGTACACGCTGCAGTAATCAGGGAGACTAATAGAAATATTTACATTTAATTTGTCACAGAATACTCCAGCTCCTACTTTGCCGTCTAGCTTGGAGCCATCTGTGAAGAATTGCAACGCTTCGGTTTCCGATAACGGTCTATCCCTCCAGGATTCCCTTGAAGGGAAGGAGGTCCGAAATCGCTTCTCGAAGCGTAGAGTAGGTTTAATGTAGTCAAGATTCGCCAGCTCATCCTTCAACGATCTGACAATAGTAGAGTGTCCTATACTAAGACACCTCCACTGAGAGACGGCTGCAACTCGTACAGCAGTATTTGCCGCCATCTGTTTGCCAAAAATGTCGACCGGAAGAAGATGCAACATAACCTCTAAGGTACTTGTCGGTGTCGACCTCAATGCCCCGCTAACAAGCATGCAGGCCGTTCTTTGCACTCTCTCAATCTTACTTTTGTAAGTTACCTTGTCCAGAGCTGGCCACCAAACACCCACCCCGTACATGAGTACAGGTCTCACTACGGCGGTGTAGAGCCAGTGTACCAGCTCCGGCTTCAGACCCCATCTATGACCAATGGCGTTCCTACAGGAGTACAAAGCAATAGTAGCTTTGTTTATTTTCTCCAACATGTTGGGCTTCCAACTAAGCTTACTGTCCAAGATAATGCCCAGATATCTAGCACTATCAGTAAAAGCAAGTCTCGTGCCATTTAAGGTAGGAGGGACAACTACCGGGATTTTGTATTTCTTAGTAAAGAGTACCAGCTCTGTCTTGGACGGGTTAATACCAAGTCCACATTTGCCAGCCCATTTCGTAACGATGGTAAGCGCATTCTGCATTACGTCTACAATCGTGCCCAGGAATTTCCCGGTAACAGCTAAAGCTACGTCACCTGCGTACGCGATAACTTCAATACCCTCTCTCTCCAATTCAAGTAGTAACCCGTTTACCACTATGTTCCAGAGAAGAGGGTCCCCCCCCCCCTGCGGAGTTCCCCTAGTTACTCGCCTCTTGAAGGTGGAGTCCTCCAACTTCGAGCTAACAATCCTGCTTCCCAGCATATAATTGATTAACCCTATCAGAGGAACGTCCACCTCCAAAAATGACAATCCCTCCTTGATTGCCTCCGCTTTCACATTATTAAAGGCGCCCTCTATATCCAGGAAGGCCACCAAACAGAATTCCTTCGAATTAATCGATTTCTCAATCGTAGACACCAAGGCGTGCAGAGCAGTGTCCACAGATCTACCCTTTGTGTACGCATGCTGAGACGATGCCCACTTCCTGGCACCTATTTTATCTCTGATGTATACATCCAGCAGCCTTTCCAAGGTTTTCAAAAGAAAGGATGATAGAGTTATTGGTCTTAGGTCCTTAGGATAGACATGTGAGCTTTTCCCCGCTTTCGGTATGAACACCACATTGACCTCCGTCCAGTACCTAGGAATATAGCCCAGCTTCAAACACCCTTTGAATATAGCTTCCAGGTAGGGAAGAATAAATTCTGAGTTGTTTTGAAGTTCCGCTGGTATAATTTGATCCGGACCAGCCGATTTAAATGGTTTAAAACCCCTCAGTGCCCATAGGATCCGTTTTCTGGTTACGATATCCTCTGTGGTTACTGACAGTGATTCCTGATGATTGCTACGCACCAACAGGTCTTCAAAGCTCCCTGGGAAGTGTGTCTCGAAGAGAAGCTCCAGAGATTCTCCACTAGAAGCTGTCCAAGATCCGTCCGGTTTTATCAAAAAACTAGGACTAGATGTACTTTTGGAAAGAATCTTCGTAAGGTGGGAGGTTTCGGATACCTCTTCCATATTATCACAGAAGATTCTCCAAGACCTCCTTTGTGCCTTTCTTAATTCTTTCTTATAAATTCCGAGTTTCTCCTTATAGGAGTCCCAATCCTGAGCCTCCCTTGTATTTTTGGCTCTATTAAAGGCTATCCTAGAAGCCTTACGATAGGTTCCCAGTTCCCTGGACCACCATACCGGTTTTTGCCTACCCCTAGGCTTAGCCAGTGGGCAGGCAGCGCGAAAGGATCGGTTGCATGCGCTAGTAACGCTAGCCACCATGTCCTCCAGCTCCCCAACGGTCGTCGGGGGCTCCATAGCCCTAGTCGGTAACATTTCCTCCAATAATTCCCCATATTTGCTCAAGTTGGTCCTTCTAGGGTTCCTGAAGGCTTCCCGGGTAGCAGGGTGAATATCGCGAGGCTATAGGTTAAATATCGATGATCAGAAAAGGAGTGTTCCTTATCCACCCTCCAATTTTTAACCATATGAAGAATATTATTTGAGGCAAGGGTCACGTCTAGAACCTCCTGCCTGTTACTAGTAATAAATGTGGGTTCCCGCCCAATATTACACACTGAAAGGTTAGTACTCATCAAATAATCAAAAAGCGACTCACCTCTTTCATTAATGTCTGTGCTTCCCTGTGCTAGGCTGAAACTAGCCAGAATCTACAAGTGCCTACTTCCAGGCTAACTGCAGTAGTGTCACCATTGCTGTATTGAGAGAGAAGGAAAAGATTAATATTATTTTTCCCAAGAATACAAGATCTGATCTTCCCAGACTTACTAGAGGATATAATTTTATACCCCTTGGTTCTGAGGCCACAGATCCTGTTGTTGTTAATCCAAGGTTCTTGGATTAATATCACATCCTCACCCGAACTAGTCAGCCTGAGGAGTAGAGCTGCCGAAGCAGCCTTAGAATGGTGAAGGTTAATTTGTGTTATCTTAATCATAACCATTTAACCTCTACCTATCTCTATGGTATATTCCTGCTACCGCAGGAATATTATTTCTCGGTATTTTGGGGTGCGCCGGATCCGCCCGTCTCGCCACCCCTCATACCCTCTGTTGAGGACTTGTCAGTGCCGACCCGTCTGGCCTGGCTGCCGACAGCCTCCTCCATCGGTACACCAGCTCCTTCGCTTATGTGCCCCTCCTTATGCTTCAAGGGAGGCCTTGTCCGACCGAGGTCGCCGGCTTCACTCTCCCCCATACCCTCAGCTTCTCCCCCATGCTACTGGTACCCCCTTCAGGCCTGGGCGGGTTGCCACCATCCTCCGGTTGGCCTCCCGTACGCGCTTCCGCCCCATCCTTTTTATAAACGTTGAGAGTAATTGACCCGAAACCGAAGTCAATTACTCCCTTCGTTTTGTGCAGGAGGGCAAGGGACTCCTTATTTATTACCATAATTGATAATTTCGAGCCCCCCTTTGCCTCCTCCTGCTTGACGATCTTCCAATTTCCGGTCGGAAGACTCGGGTTACTGGCCTGAATGATTTCCAAAGCCTCGTCAGGGCTAGCCGGTTCGGATGGCAGCCAGACACGTGCCTTGTCCCATTATTGTCAATGATTTTTTTTCGCCTTTTCATGACACACCTATACCTTGTCTCGACTTGCAACGCTGAAAAAGAAACATTATAGTTCTTATTTATTTCGCTGGAAAGAAAAAGCCACATATTTTTTTTTCTTTAATTTTTTCATTGGGCCAACGTTTGAAAAATTATCGACGTAGAGCTCCAGCAAAAACCGGGTTTGCCCATCAGTCCATTTAATAGACTCTTTTGCCGCTAAAATAAAAAAAAATCAATTTTTGCTTCAATTTCGAAGTAAGGACTACTGTACCACTCTCTTCATTTCTTAATGGCTCCGGATCCTCCGCGATGTATTGGCTGTAGTCAATTTCGACATGATGTTGACCGATTTCGGGTCGCTGCATGACATTATTTGGAACGGAAATAATAATTTTTAATATATTTTATTTTATGAAATTAAATTAGAAAATTCGTGTTTACCTTTTTGGTATATTTTATCAGCTGTAGCGTGTAATCCATAGAATGCGGCAACTTCGTCATACACGCCTTTCATGACTACACCATCTATAAATTATAATTTATTGGTGAAAAATTGTATACATGAATTCTAATTAATCTTAATTAAATGTTTTATAATCCTTACCTGTTAAACGCTCAAGTAAAACCATTCCACCGTCCAATATAACGATATTATTTTCGTTTCGGACTAGTCGATAGTCACACAAATTAACTGTTTCCATGACCAAATATTAAATTTTTCGACTTTTCGAAATAAAAACACAAAAAATGACGCACTGAGAAACAACTGCTTTTTGTTTTTTTCAAATCAAAAATATATTGTTTTTTTTATTGTTACCAACACAACGATGAAAAACATCATTTTGCGTTTATGTTCTATGGGACACGTTCAAAATTGCTATATTTCAAAAATCCCATAGAACTCGACATTATTTTGAGTAGGTCACGACATACTCTAACAGAAAATAAATCAATTTTAAAAAATTCTGTGGTCCCAGGCATTTAGGATTGACGATTTTTAAATATTCTATTGAGAATTATCGTATATCGAGTTTTCCGGAATTTTCCTGGTGTTCCTAAATAATTTGGTGATTGGTATGCCTAAGTACATAATTTTATTAAACACAACACATAAAGAATATTATCATAAAGTAAGGTGACACTGATTCAAAAGTTTATATTAAAAAAAAATTCATTTTCGATGCAATGTTGAGATTAATTTAAGGACACTTCTAAATAAACAATGGCCATAATAAATTTTCAAACTGAAAACGGCAGCCAATCAGCCGAATAACAGAATCAGAATAAACCTACACAAATATTTATGTAAAAGAGGCATACATCTATGGAAAAATGGAGATTTCTTAAAAGTGCTCTCGAACAATTGAACAAACTAAAAGCAAATAAGGTAAATTTTTCTCCTTCAGAGTGCATTTTTCGAGTCAATCGAAAACGACATTATAATCTCGGCCTACAAGACCGAAATATCGACTCATCTTTTATAAATAAAAATATGTTAAACTAAATAAGGTCTACAATTTAGCTAAGTATACAAATTATAATTACAAAAACATTCAACTATATTGATACTAGAGAATTATCGTACATTCAATATTCTTGAATTTTGGGCAAGGTCTGGTGTATATAATATATAACTGGTTTAGGTTTATTATAAATTTGTTTTCGTTTAAAGTTTTACAAATGATATAAAGACTGTTATTAAAAGAAAGGAACGGTGCGCATTCCGAATGAATCCGTCTTTTGCAGTAAACACTTTGAATGGTTTGGTGGTCTATATTACCTAAACAGTAAAAACAATTGCTTTCCATGGATTGTGAGTTTTGAGCAAAACTGCCCTTAATTTTTCGACGAAATTCTTAAAGTGCAGCTTTATTAATTTCCACGTCCTCGAAATGAATCTTTGCCATGTTGTTTTGATTTACAACCAAATCTGCAGCATATATAACGTAGACACCACAGTTGAATCCTTCTTTCTGTTGCGGAAAACCATTTCCTGGTATGATGTTAATGTTCTGAGAGGCTAATTTATAATATAATAGATAATTCTCTATAGAATATTTAAAAATCGTCAATCCTAAGTACCTGAGATCACACAATTTTTTTAAATTGATTTATTTTCTGTTAGAGTATATCGTAACCTACTCAAAATTAGTTTCTATTAGAATGGCTGGTGTTAAGGAACACCAGGAAAATTCCGGGAAACTCGATATGCGATAATTCTCTATATTCAAAAATCGTCAATACTCAATCCTAAGTGCCTGGGACGACAGAATTTTTTAAAATTAATTTATTTTCTGTTAGAATAGATCATGGCCTATTCAAAATAAGTTTCCTTTAGGTTGGGCGGTATTTAGGAACACCAGGAAATTCCAGGTGGAAATTGGATAAATTTTCTACGATAATTCTAAACGCAGAAAAGCATTGGTTGATTTAGGCCAGCCACCTAAATCGATTGCAAAAAAATATATTCATGCCAAGTAAGTGTTACTTTGTGTTTAGTGGGATTGGAAATAAGTCATTTACTACGAGCTTCTGGAACCTGGTCAAACTGTTACAGCTGAATGTTACCAGGCCCAATTGATTAAATTAAGTGATGCTCAGGAGGAAAAATGATCATTCACGGACCAAGGAACGCGATCTGTCATGTTGCTTCATGACAATGCCCGTCACACACAGCAAAAGCAACCCGGGAAGTGATCTTCAATTTGGGCTGGGAAGTTCTCCCGCATGCGACATATTCTCCTGACTTGTCCCCTTTTGACCACTATTTGTTTAGATCGATGCTTCTAATCGTCTTATTTGACTGATCAGCGGTCCTTGAAAATTGAGGATGCACGAAAATGGCTCGGTGAATATTTTGCCTCCAAACAATTAAGTTTCTATCGCGAGCGCATCCATCAACTATCCAATAGCTGTCAAAGTACTATAGATGGTAATGGTAAATATTTCGATAATTAACCTTTAAGTGGGTTGGGGTTGTATTTCCAGAACCCAATATTCCAGGCATAAAATTCCAAACCCAAAATTCCAAAATCCAAAATTCCAAAAACCAAAATTCCAAATCCAAAATTCCAAATCCAAAATTCCAAATCCAAAATTCCATTCCAATTTATTTTCCTTAGAATAGAGAAAAAAAATCGCGCGATTTTTTTTCTCTATTCTGAGGAAAATAAATTGGAATGGAATATGTACTGTGCGTTAGTAACTAAGGAAACTAGAATGAAATGTAATTATCATATATGCATATTTTTCTTTGTTTTATTTTATCTCACTATTGTATAAATTTTATTAGAAAAGATAGTAAATGTATTAAATGTAACTTGGTTGTTAAAATTAATTTAAAGATTATATATTAATATTATATTTTCTCTAAATAAACACTGCTGGATACTGGTAATTATTTGTTTAAGTACTTTCGTAATGTATAATAGTACATTCTTAATAAAATAAGTGTATTGCGCACATAATTTTTATTTTAGTCATGGAAATTGTTGAAAGTATAAGCAATAAAGGTACCTGTTGCTTATACATTGACGGTTATCAATATTATTATGATTACTCACAAAAATCTAACAAAAAAATTTGCTATTGGAGATGTGCGAAAAGAATATCGTTTCATTGTAAAAGTTCTGTCAAAACCATTATAAATTCCAACGGAAAACATGAAATAACTATTCACAAATTACAACATGAACATGATCCTCAACCCGCATTAGTCCACCTGTCAATGGCGAATCATAAATTGAAAAATTGTGCCAAAACCTCATCCAATTTACCCTCACAAATTATTCGTAATGTTACTGTGGGCTGTGAGCCAAGTGCCCGTGAATATTTACCGAATAAAAACGCACAAAAGAAGAAAATTTATCGAGTACGGTCTAGCGTTCAAAAATATAATGAACCAAATAACCTAATAATAATGGTATCCATACCAGATGAATTAAGATATTGACAGCTTTAAACTTTTAGCACAAGCTTCAATCTGGATAATGGATGGAACTTTTTACGTAGTGCCAATAATCTTTAGACAATTATTCAGCATTCACGGGGTTATTGAAGGACAAGTCTTTCCTTTACTTTTTTGTTTAATGACAAAAAAAAATAAAATATGTTATAATGAATTATTTTATGAATTACATCGTTTAGCAATCGAATTTAATGTAAACATAAGTCCACAAATCATTATAACAGATTTCGAGATAACCATACATCGTTCTGCTTTGGATTTTTTTCCGGATACAAAATTTGAGGGATGCTTTTTTCATTTTGGCCAGCTAATTTGGAGGAAAATTCAAAAACTAGGATTAACTAAAAAATATGGTAATTCAGAAAAATTTTCACAACAAATTCGAATGCTCACAGCTTTACCTTTTGCTACCTCCCGACTGCATTCCCCAATATTTCGAAGATTTTGAGCGCTCATTAGATGATGAAGATGTGAAGAAAGTCGCAAAACAATTTAAGCAATGCTACATTGCCGGAAAAGCAAAATATAAACCTGATTTCTGATCCATAAACGAGTCTATTCTTAATAGTTATCCTAAAACTCAAAACTCAGTCGAAGCTTGGCATAGACGAATAAAAACAATAGTTGAAAGAAAGCACAGTGGAGTATATAAAATAATTGAAGAATTAAGAGATGAACTAGTCCTTTCACACAATAATATAAGAAAGATCGAAGCCGGAGAAGAAATTAGACCTCTTAATATAAAAAATATTATGAAATATAAACGAATGAAACGTATGCTAAAAAAGCAATATAAAATGACTAAATATGAATTTTTATCAAAATTGGCAAAGATCATTGTTTTGATTAATAAATAAAATGTGTGAATATAATTTATTGTTTGATTGTTTTGCTTACTTTACTTCTTTTCTGCGGCTGGCGGCACTCCTAACTCTTAAGTGAATCACATTTTACGTTCTATCTTAACAGGTTACGGCGAAATCGTAGAGGTTCGAGGTCCAATTTACTTATATCGACTATGTAAACATTACTCAGCACCAGGATATCCTATACTACTGATATATAAGATGGATTGGCCCATAAATTCAGCACTCGCATTTCAAAGGAGTCATAGATGTATTTTAGGGTAAATTTAATTTTATGGAAAATATTGGAATTTTGTACTTTGGAAAACTGAAAAAAAAATTTAATAAAATTTTTGGAATAATGGAATTGGAATTTTTTTTTTTTGGAATTTTGTCCCCATCCCCCTTTAAGTATAACAAGTATATTTTCAATAAAGTTGAATTTGGCCAAAAAAGCAGAATTTCTACTTGCACACCTAATATAACGTATTAATGTTTTATAAGTAATATTTTTTTACAGCAAGAAACGTAATAAACGAATAAGAAAATATAAATTTCTGTTTAGTATGAATTTTATGTATTATTTACACTAACACTTTCATATTTATCTAGGAATTGGAAATACTTCACAATTCTCCACACACGCGTGCAGTTTTTCCTAAAAAAATCCTAAAATATTTGTTTTGTCTTTTAGGAAAAAATTCCCGTGTAAAATGACTGCAGAAATGATCATACAGTATTATTTTTATATCTCTATAAAATAGGGTCCTAATCTAAGCTTATGGAAGGATTTGAGAGTATAGGAGAGAGTTCTGGATTTACAGACTTCTACACAACGTTTTTGTGCGGTAAGGATAAATGGCCGCATAATTTATCTTGCAGCATAATAAATTGTTGTATTCCTGAGGTCCTAATCTAAATATTTAGGCAAAGCTGACAAACGTTTTTAGTTAAAATTAGGTAACCTCTGTCATATTTGAGTTTATTTGGTGCCCCATACAGAGTGCCTTGATGTTTTTATAAGTTGTGAAAAACTTTAAATTATCTTTTTATAAGTTTTACCAACAAATTTAAGTTTCTGAAAAAAGCATTGTGAAATTGAGGTAATCGAAATTAGTTAAATTTAGTTTGAAAATTTGACATGTTTGAATTGATATTGTCTGCTAAAGTGACTAGCACATTACTGCACGAAAACCGTTTTATGGGTGGGTATAGCAGTTATTAAAGCAGGGGAGTACAGAATGAAATATCGGAATACAGGAGTAACCACTAGGCGAGAGTAGTACAAATACTCCGATCGTACTCACTTCGACAGTACTGATCCTATTAAGAAAATGTACACTATATTATTGATTTTGTTATATAATATTTAAACAACAATAAAAGCAGATTTTGTTCGGATTGTGTATACATACAGTGAGTCAATGTCAAACTCATACACTACAAGAAATTAGTACATTTTTAAAGAATATTCGCCCTTCTCAACCTTCTCCTTATGAAATGATACATATAACATTTTTTTATTCTCTTATGATACATTTTGGATTGTATACTCTCCGTATATATTTTTAACTTCGAAGACTAAGCCGTTAGATTTTAAATTTGTTACCAATAATCCAAGATTTACAAAAAGCCCGGTAAAGTAGAGATTCTGTAAAAACAAGCTTACTTTTTGGGTGTAAGAGTTTGACTTTGACTCACTCTATATACAAATATAGTGTACTTTTTTATATCTTAAGTGTTTGTATTGTATGGCTTGTATAAACATTTTTGTTGGTTTTGGTCGAAACACAACAATAGCATCGATTTTGAGTTCAAAAAATTTCATGTTGTGTTTTGTTATTTTTTTAAATATAAATTTATATTAGAAGCGGGGAAGTAAAACAATACAACATGAATTTTATCGTTCCAGAACCGCACCCAATATAACAAGATACATCTCCTGATATATATTTTGAATAACAGGTATGAAATTATCCTAATTTCGTAACAACTTAATCCATAAAAATAAACGTAAACGTAATTGCCTTGAATTTAGAGCACATCAATTACTTGAAACAAATACTATCGTACATAAATATGAATACAAGAATCGAAACAGAAAACAAATTTGATTTTCTATAATTGACACAAAACGAAGAAATTATCTTTTGTCTTAACTCAGCAAACAATTTATTTAAAGTCAGACAGTATCTTCGAAAAAGTCAAACGTTAAAGACCGAACAAAATATCAAAATATAAAAATAAAAACAAAAACAACGAAGATGAGAAAAATCTTAATTTTATTTTTAATTTTCTTTATAAAAAGATTCGACGCACAAACTCTTATTGATTCACGAGATTTCGATAACACAATAATTGTTAGTGAAAAAGAATGGTGGCAAACATCGGCGTTCTATCAAATCTATCCACGATCATTTAAAGACAGTAACGGAGATGGGATTGGTGATTTGAATGGGATCACTGAAAAATTACCGTACCTCAAAGAGCTAGGCATAAATGCAACATGGCTGTCACCAATTTATAAATCACCAATGGCTGATTTTGGTTATGATATTGCAAATTTTTTTGAAATTCAACCTGAATATGGAACGATGGAGGATTTTCGGGCGATGATTAAACGTGCCAACGAATTGGATATTCGAATTATTATGGACTTTGTGCCAAATCATTCGAGTGATGAAAATGAATGGTTTATACGGTCGGAAAAACGTGATCCGGCCTACAAAGATTTTTATGTCTGGCATCCTGGCTACGTGGATCCAAAAAATTCATCAAATCGTTTACCACCATCTAATTGGATTAGTTTCTTTTTTGGAAGTGCCTGGCAGTGGAGTGAAAAACGACAAGAATTTTATTTACATCAATTTCATCGTAAACAACCCGATTTGAATTATCGTAATCCATTTGTTGTGGAGACAATGAATCAAGTGTTAAGATTTTGGATGGATCAAGGTGTGGCTGGTTTTCGAATTGATGCCGTCCCAACCGTGTTCGAAAGAAAACCGGATGCAACCGGCAAATACTATGATGAACCACGCAGCGGTTACACCAATGACACAAACAATCCAGCGTATTTATTGCATTTGTATACACAAGATCAACCGGAAACTGAGCAATTGGTGTATCAATGGAGACAAGTACTTGATGACTATCAAAAGGAACATGGTGGTGAAAGACGTGTGATGATGACGGAATCATACTCCGATATCGACATTGTAATGCGGTATTATGGTGATGGGCATGGTAAAGAAGGATCAAATGTTCCGTTTAATTTTTATTTTATCACAAAACTGAATAAGGCATCAACGGCCAACGATGTTAAAGCTGTGGTCGACTATTGGATGGGTAAAATGCCAAAAGGTCGCATTCCAAACTGGGTGATCGGAAATCATGATCAGCGCCGAGTTGGATCACGATTAGGTGAGGAACACATTGATTCGATCATGATGATTGAACTTATGTTACCGGGTGTTAGTATAACCTATAATGTGAGTATGATAAGACGTGATAACAATATTCAAAAGTGATGACTATAATAATTTGAAATATTTATTTTCAGGGTGAAGAAATTGGCATGACAGATGTATGGATTTCATGGAATGATACGGTTGATCCAGCGGCATGTAATACAAATCCAAAAATTTATGAACAATTTACTCGTGATCCGGAACGCACACCATTCCAATGGGATGGTACGGCAAACGCTGGATTTTCAACCGCCGCTAAAACATGGTTGCCCGTATCACCGAAATATAAAGAAGTTAATGTTGCAGCCCAGAAAGCTGCATCTCGTAGCTATTTGAAAATTTTCCAAAGCCTAATAAAAATTCGACAAAGTGAAATCCTTAAAAATGGTGATCTCGATATCGTTACATATAACAATAGTGTGATAGTAATGCGCCGAGAATTACGATTGGGGGAATCTTATTTCACGCTCGCCAATTGGGATTCATCGCCGCAAACATTAGATCTACGTGCCATTTTCAACTATGACCCTATTCCGAAAACACTGTTCGTCGAAGTAACCAGTTTAAAGTCTAACCACACACTGGGAATGAGAGTTTATACCAATCGAATTATTTTGGCTGGTTATGAAAGCGTTGTGCTTAAATAGGAGCATAATAAAATTCTTCAATTGTTGACTTTTATTTTGTAATTTATGTTTAGAAGAAAATTAAATTTGTTTGAAATTTTACAAATGTTTAAAGTTTTTACACAGATTAACTGAATGCAGCAAGTGTATTTTATAAGCGTTTTATCGATATTTTTCAACATTTATTGCTCTAACTAAAGGCTTCTCACTTGATCACTTTTGCAGTCCAACCCGTGGCTGCTTAGTAACAATTTTAACTAAATTAAGATTTGCCGGATAGCTATACCGGTGGAAACAACTTTACAGGGCAGTTTGAGAGGGAACTAACACTGTGGTAAATAGAGGCCCAACACTCGACCAACTAAATGTGTTGATCCCGTCGAAAATGCTTGGCCACAATAAATATTGTCCGCGTGTACGGCAATTGGTTTGTTTAGTAATTTCACCGTATCAACCGAATCATCCGAACCGTAAACACTTTGTTTTATTTTTATTTTAATTTAAATTCAATTAAACTTTTATTGTTCCAATTTATTTATACACAAATTTATAAAGACTTTTAATTACGATTTTTCTTGTCCGGAATATCTTGACAGTCTAACCAACCTTTTTCCTTTTTCTCCTCGTGGCGAATGAACGAATAACTATACCAGGGGTGAACACCGGTGATGCGCTGGTGCGCCACGCGCGTCCCGTATTGACGACGCGTTGATGTCGCCACACTACTCCACCTCTAGCGAATGCAGAGAGCGATTAATTGAAGCGTGGGGGTCTTCTAATAGTGCGCCCTGATCGAGCTGACATGGTTGTTGCTCTCTCTGGTGGGTGAGTTGTTCAAATTAAATGTTACTCTTTTTTTCGCAGGATTGCTGCCATTTACAATCGCTGGGCTGTCTGATGTCTTCGTTACCGATGTAGATTGACCTACCGGCTTGGTGATTTCATTTGGAGTCTCATTGCTCAGTTGGCCGTTGTTTCCATGATTATATTGTTCTTTATTTTCGATAAAACATGGTTTCAACCGATTTATTGACACGTTGGATTCGTCGCCTTTAACTGTTACGGTGTAATACTTTTCCTTCGATGGACTACACGGTACGGACCTTCGTACGGAGGTTGCAGTGCTTTACGCACAGCGTCTGTACGGATTAGAATATGTGAATAGTTCTTGAGGTCCTTGAAGATGAAAATGTTCGGTTTTTTTGTATGCCGGGCTGGCGGAGACGGCTGCATGGCTTTGAAGTAATTCCGAATTTGATTGATGACTTCGTTTTGCATCGTGAATGATGTCGATTGCATCATGTCTCCTGGCAAATGTAAACTTTCGCCATAAACCAATTCGGCTGATGAAGCCTCGAAGTCATCACGGAATGCGGTTCTCAAACCTAGTAGTACACTGGAATCCTATTACGTAAGCGAAATTGTTGAATACTTGGATTCGAATTGAGCCCCTCTGTTGGAGACGATAACCGAAGGCACTCCAAATCGACTGATCCATGTTTTCAACAGCGCGTCAGCTACTGTTTCTGCCTTTATGTCCGGAATCGGTGTGGCTTCCCGCCACAGAGTGGAACGATCTATGATCGTTAGGCAGTACCATTGATTTTCAGACGGCTCTAATAATCCGACGATGTCAATGTGAATTTCCGTAAAACGGTTGCTGACGATTGGATAGTTGCCGCATTGACTTTTAACGTGCCTGGAAATTTTGCACCTTTGACAATTCATGCATGATTTCGCCCATCGACGTACGTCGATGTTTAGTCCTGGCCAAATGAATTTTTTTTCGAATGAGCAGAACAAAAATTTGTCCGTTCCGACGACTGGCATCTTGTGAAATTTTAGGCTTTTGTTGTTCTCGATTAATGTTTCGAGTTCGTCGTCCTCGGTTTGTTCATCAGGCATGAGCGAATAGTCTATACTGTCTTGAATTGTTAACGAATCGACCCGTGACAGGGCGTCCGCCACGACATTGTCCTTTCACTGTTGTCATTTTTCTTCCGTCCCTTAATAAAATCGTATAGGTTTGCTTGTTCTTGAGCCGCGTTTGGAAGAAATATACGGTAATAGTTCATCATGTCTAAAAAACGTTGTATACCTTTGGTTGTGGTTGGCCGTTTGAAGTTTACAATTGTTTCCCCTCTGGTTTGATGCCGGCGGCTGAGATGTCGAAACCTAGAAAGCTGATTTGTTCTGCGCCGAAAACACATTTGTTTATGTTGACTACGAGATCGGCATCCTGTAGCCGTTGAAATATGATCGTCGACTGAGCGACTGAGATGTCATCAATGTATGGGAAGATAAACTTTGTGTCGCGAAAAATTGAATGCATTAGTCGTTGGAACGTTTGAGCTGCGTTCCGTAATCCGAACGTCATGCGCGGAAACTCAAATAATTCGAACGGTGTACAGATAGCTGTTTCCTCGATGTCCGCTTCGTCGACTGGTATCTGATGATACGCCCGAATGAGGTCGATTTTCGAGAATATTTTCCATCCTTCTAGTTGATGGTTCAAATCCGTGACGAACGGTATTGGATTGGCGATCGCAGAGTCTCCAACCACCATCTTTTTTCTTGGTTATATGGAAAGGACTCGCCCAATTACTCTTCGATGCTCGGCATACTCCTTGGTCTAGCCAAAGATCGATTTCTTTCCTGGCGATCTGCATTTTCTCTGTATTAAGACGTCGCACCTTTGCGGAACATGGTTGTTCCTCAGTCTCAATTTTATGAGTAACGCTGTGTTTGACCGTGTTGAGCAACGGTGTTTCGTGAAATACTGCCTTGAATCCCTGTATTAGATTTTGAATTCGTGGGTTGATTCCGTTCAACTTGACGGCAGTTAATTGATAGGATGGTAGTGCGATCGACATTCCAGAAACTGATAAGGTAGTCAGTGGGTCGATCATCTTTGTGTTTTTATCGTCCATTGATAAGCCGTGGTGCAGCCGAAAATCGGCTCCGATGATGCATCTGTCGACGTTGGCAATCACGAATTTCCAAACGAAAGGTCGTCGTAACCCTAAATTCAAAGTTAGCATCTTTGTACCAAATATTTCTATGGGTGTGGAGTTGGCAGCAAATAATCTTAAATCCGATTTGGTAAGTTCTTGTCGCTGGGTTGGTGTTACGACGGAAATCTAAGCCCCAGTGTCTATCAGAAACTGTTGTTTTGTTGCTGAATCCATAACTATTAGACGGCTGTTTGAAAGGCTGCCATCACTCGTCGCATTTAGTGAGGAGCCTAGAGGTTTTCCGAAGTGCTAGTCCCCTCTGGTACATATAAAGTTTCGCACAACGTTTGGCATTGTCCCCGAATTTGGCGTGAAACCAGCAGTTCGGGAATTTCGTGATCTGAGATTCGGATCGTGTACTGCTGTGCGAACGTGTATTTTCGCTATGTAATTTTCGTTGAATATCGCGAGCTTTTCGATCGTTGTTGGTAAATTGATCGAAGTGTTTTATTAAAGCGTCGATCCGCGTTAAAATTGAATGCTCTGGACGATCCGTGAATGACAAAGATGGTGCTTGAGTAACGTTGTATATGCTTATGGCGGGGTTGTTTATTTCGGCGTCACCGTCAGTGACACTCGTCAACGCATGACAGTATCTCTTGGATATGATTTGGCAGACGCTGTAACCATAAGTTTTGTAATACTTCTCCAGCGACTTGATCTGACGCCAGTGCATGCATTTCGCGCAGTAATTGTAACGAATTTTTGTCACCTAGTTGTAAACCGGATAGCAGATGGTTTAATTTTGTCCTGTTGGATTCGCACAATCTGCCCTTAATGGCCGCCTTGAATGTAGCGTATTTATCAGCCTTCGGTGGATGAAGTAACAATTGAAGTACGCACTTTGTGGTCGACGGGTCGAGAGCGGCTACTAAATACGCATATTTTATTTGGTCGGCTGAAACTCCGCTTAGTTGGAATTGGACTTCCAGTTGCATAAACCATATTTCGGGATCATCACGATTGAATGCGGAATGTTTTACGGACAACTTGTTTGTTGAACATGTCTTATTTGAGAAGTCGGGGTCACCAAATTGTGGTAAATAGAGGCCCAACACCCGATCAACTAAATGTGATAATCCCGTCGAAAATGCCTGGCCACAATAAATATTGTCCGCGTGTACGGCAATTGGTTTGTTTATCCGAACCGTAAACACTTTGTTTTATTTTTATTTTAATTTAAATTCAATTAAACTTTTATTTTTCCAATTTATTTATACAAGAATTTATAAAGACTTTTTAATTACGATTTTTCTTGTCCGGAATATCTTGACAGTCTAACCAACCTTTTTTCTTTTCCTCCTCGTAGCGAATGAACGAATCATTATACAAGGGGTGAACACCGGTCATGAGCCGTATTGACGACGCGTTTATGTCGCCACAACACTAAACTTTGTACACCACATTCTCTCACTAAAACTTTCATTTCGGATCGCGGTCGAAACCGCCCTAATGCAACGTAAAGTTGTTCGTGTGAAAATATATTATTTATCAAATCGGAAGTCGAGATCAGGAAGACTCTGCATTTAATTATCAGAAATTGTTTTTCACATTACTGTAATATATAACTACGATGTACAAATGGTAGGAACTGTATTCCTGGAGAAAGATCCTTTGAACCGGTACCTCCCACAAATATCTTTGATAAATAAAGGGTGGGCCAATAAGAGTCTCACCATGTGAATAGTAAATAAAAAATTATTTCGTTGGAACGATTTTGTTTTCTTTATGGAATCATGCTTATTGATCGATAACAATTATGTATGAAAGATAATATCGGCCAAATGTTCACCACGGCATCGGCGGCACATATCAATCCTTATGACATCCTGGCATAATTGTTCCTCTATTCGACCAATATGTTTTTTTATCTCGTTCTTTAGCTCTTGAATCGTTGCTGGCTTATTGGCGTAGCTCTTACTACTTGAGATAACCCTAAAGAAAGAAGTTCAAGGGTGTCAAATCGCACGACCTTGGTGGCCAATTAGCCTCGCTGTTTCATGAACATTCATAATGCGCCCTGGGAGCTTCTCGTGCAATAAAGCCATTTTGCATTAAATGTGTGGCATTTGGCACCGTCTTGTTGAAACCACATATCGAAAGGAGCAATTAAGGCCCGATGTCATTCATGTCACATTCGGAAATAATCACGAAATATGGTTTATTTGAGATATTAAAATTTGAAACGATTAAATGTCTGTCGAAAATTCATGGATAACAGTGTGGAAACTCATCATCGATTTAATTTCGCAAAGCCAATACACTCTACAGAATTTGACTTCTTCAGTTATTGAATTTAATTCAAAGATCGTTGAGGTTAATTCAAATATCAGACAAATGTGTACCAAATTTTACTGGGTACACCTGTGCTTTGGATTCGAAATGTAAGTAAAGATCGAATTCCACGCCGAGCAATACTGGATAGAGGTTTACAGGCGAAAATTTGTAACGGAAAAGCTAAGTTTGATTTTGGATCGTAAAGTTTAATCAACAAACGTTCACCAAAGATTTCAGGCATAGATAGATTTCATAAAAAATTAACCAATTTATCGAGCCGCAAAACTCTTATTATGAAACCTCTGTCGAATGTTTAGTAAAATAAAAAATGTCTGGATTAATTGCCGTTACCCTTGGGATTTTAAACCCGATGCAATTAATCATTTGTTGGGCACTGAATTGTTATTGAATACAATGAAATATAAAAAAATGAAAGTAGTTCGGAGTTATGTTGGTAATCAGTTATTCTCTTATCATGTCTCCTTTCAGAAATTGAGTATGTCGCAAATCTTGAGGCGACAATTTACATAGTGTGTTTCAGCAGAGCACCCTGTATTTTATAGAGCCTTAATCAAAAAATCTGAGCTTTTATAAGGGAATTAGAAACGAGGAAAAAACGAAACTTTTCATAATAAAACACACAAAACATATGGGAAATCACTTTTTTTCCTAAGACAAATTTTTAAATGATATAACATTACAAATTCTTAATTATGATTTTTAAAATACTTTCATAAATCTTTGAATTTCAACATATAGTATATGAATAACGTTTAAGTAAATCGTTTTCATTTTCTTGTAATAATTGATTTATTTAAACCAAAATATTAAAAAAAAATTCATAACAATAGCATTCTGGTCAAATTGAAATAAAAGCTTACTACGATTCGTTTGGTCATTAAGTCAATATACTCGTACTTAAAATTATTCGACGGTGTCATACCAAGGTCTTTATGCAGAATTCGTCGCAATGTTATATGCGAAATGTTCAATTCTTGAGCACGATGACGAGTTGACGTTCCCGGCGACTCACGCACATTCTCGGCTACAGCATCAACATTTTCGGGTGTACGCTTGGTTGGCTGCTTGGTTCGTGTTGTTTTATTAATTAGCAAGCCTGTTTCTTTAACTTTTTTCACAAAATAACGCACATATGGAGCTCCCGGCGCTTCGTTTCTTCCGAAATCCGCACGCAATTTTCGCACACATTCTTCAACATTACCATGATTTTCGAAGTAATGTTTCAATATTTCCCAGCGTTGTTCAAGCGAATACACAACCATTTTCTTTCAGCGGAAGGATAAAACTAACTTTCTGTCAAATCAAAAGTGACATAACCCTTACCATACTCAAAATTACCGCTAGTTCAAAAAAAAATTTAGATGGCCCACCCTATACATCACATAGATGGCAGTGATCTCCGTAAAAATTTGGAAAAATCGTACCAAAAATTACCACCTGGGGAAATTTTAAGTTCAAAAATTGTAGGAAAAGCAAAACCAATTCACAAAATATAGGAACTTGTGATAATTTTGCGATTAAATAATTTTTTTTCGTATTTTTCTGTAACCATTTTAGACATCTTAAGTACACTAATAAAACTAAAGATAAATTTAGCAAGTATTATTTTAATTTGTCAGAGCCAACTTTGATGTATTTTTAAAAATGAAAGTTCGAAAAAATATATTTTAGAAATAATTTAATTTTAATATTTCTGCAATTAAGATTTACTTAATATCTTAATTTATATGGCCTTCTTGTATATTGTTCTTAAAGATATGTAGAAAACTTTTATATAAATATTTTATGACATTTTTGCTTTTTTCATTGAAAAACTTGAAGCTAAAAAACACCATTTTTACTATTGATTCCTATGGAAATCAGTGAAAAATTATACCACTAAAAAAGCTTCTAAAAAATACGTCATTTTGATTATGGCTCTATACTCTAGAAGGCTCTGGTTTTAGTCGCATGTCGCCACGCGGGTTGCTCGATGAGCAGTTTTAGTATCTCACTTATTTGCGCAGACATACTGGTTTCGTGAGTGTTATGTGACTGTAACGGTGGTGGTGCTAAGGCCATGACGCTTGCTTGGACCATTGCCTCTAGTACGTGGTCTGCGAGCTCTGCTAGCTTGGTTGCGGAGAATGCTTTCGATGTCGGTGCCAACACTTCGTCGGTAATCGTCGGTAACGTCGATTCCTCCTCTAATTTGTAACTTTCGTAACAATTGGGACGGTTTTCTGTTATCCAACTCGATACCCTTTAGAAATCGATGAATTTGGGTGTGTTTGTACTCATAAGGCCGATCAAAAACCGTTTGTTTAAAGTCGGAGTAGGATGCACAGTTCTGGGACAGGTGATGACGCCGCTTACATTATTCATGACTCGATCATTCAGCGCGCTTAATAGGTGGTGGAATTTTGTGGTTTCCTGCGTGTCTCCAAGCGTGAACTGTGATTATATCACGTGAAACTAAAATCGCAGTTTTTGGGTGGTCAATAGAGTTAATCGTATGGCGAGGGGAGCTAACTGTGGCGTGAATTGGCTGTGGAGTAGTGGTCGACGGGTTTGCCGCTCTTTCTGTAGTTAAACCCCTTAATGCTCTCCGAATTCCTTCCTTTCTGAACCCGAGGTCTGACATGTCAATTCTTATGTATTTTGATGCGCTGAATACGAATCCGATGTCCGTTTTGCTCCATCACCCACCATTTTTTCACAAAAACCCAATTATGACTCAAAATTGCCCAAGAAAATACCAAAGTCTATTTTCCAGATACGAGTATGTATATTGTTTGCGGAGTATTTTTAGCCGCAAAAAAGGATTCCATAATAAAAATGTTACAATGTAGGGGAGGGATACCCCAGTATCGGCGGCTGGTGATGGTGGGAAAGTGGGTCCACTGGCGTTGTCATCATGCGACCGTAGCTCCTCAAGAGTAGGCAACTTGGCCTTTGAGGAGTATACGGCTACAAGAAGACATCAGTGTGATATGGACCCGAATGTGTTTTATAAAAATTTGTGGTAAATTTGAAATAGCTAAATGTCGGAAGACTATATCAGACTCGACTAAAATTATGTACCACGAATGTTTCGGTAGAGAGATCGTTGAGGAAAATATGTGGACTCTAAATATTATATGCAATGCACGTTCAACTATGCTAAAGCGGTAGAACAATACTAAGAGTAACTCAAATTTAAAATATAAAAGATCCGCAATATGGAAAAAACCTCTATCGAAAGAGGAATGTTACTTTTGTAATACCGAAGTGAAAGATTTTAATTTAAAGAGTAACTGCAATATAAAGTACGCAGATGTATGTAAAATGACGAAACTTACAAAGGCCAATTACTTCAACTCATGTTTTTCAAACAATGAAGTAATGGAAGGTTCAAAGGAGAACGTAGGTAAGAGAAGAGCGTTCAGCGGGGCAGAATTTTACAGCAGTGAAAATGAAACGGAGGAGAGTGAAGAAGAGTATATTGCACCTAAAGAAGAGAAAGTTCTAATACTATTCACTCAGAATGACCTCAATAATTTGATTAGGAGATAAGTATTACCTAAAGATATATCTGAAGACTTAGATAGTGAACTGAAAAGTCGAAACTTGGTAGTCTCTGAATCAAAATCTTCAATTTATCGAGAAAGAGAAAAGGAATTTTGGTAGCACTTTACCAAAGATAAAAAAACTTCATCGGTGTATTGCACAAATATACCAGCACTGATGAATGATTTAAAACCTAATATTTACAAACCTAACGAGTGGAGACTATTCATTGACTCTTCAAAACTCAGCCTAAAAGCGGTACTGGAAATAAATATGCCACTGTCCCAATAGTCCACTCAATCTCTATGGGAGAGAATTTTTGAGATCTATAGGATATATTTTGCAAAAAATCAAGTACTCGAAGCACAATTGGCAAGCTTGTGGGGATTTAAAAATTATAACAAAACTGCTAGGGCAGCAACCTGGTTTTGTGAAGTACCCTTGTTTTAAATGTCTCTGGAATAGTAGAGACCGAGAAAACCATTACGTTAAAAAACAGTGGCTGCTAAGAGACGGTCTTCAGCCAGGGAAACCTAATGTAATTGAAGAACCTTTATTAGATCCCACAAAAATTCTCTTACCTCCACTACACATAAAACTTGGGCTGACGAAGCAACATGTGAACGCATTAGTTAAAAAATGTCAAAGTTTCCAATATAAAGCACAACAATTTCCAGTACTGACAGAGGCTAAAATTAAAGAAGGTATTTTTTACGGACCTCAAATACGAAAACTATTTGAAGACAAAAATTTCGTCAAAACCATGCAAAAAATGAGAAAACTTCATGGCTCAGTTTTAGAGAAGTTTGTGAAAACTTCTTACGAAACACCAGAGGTGAGCATTATAAAAATATTGTTACAAAGTTGATAGAAAATTACAGGCAACTTAAAGCTCCATTTTCTCGATTCCCATCTTGATTACTTTCCTGACAAATGAGGCGACTACATGAAGAGCAAGGGGAGCGCTTCCACTAGAATGTAAGGGAAATGGAAAGGAGATATCAGCGATATCTGATGAAGAAACAATTCTAAGAAAAAGGCGTAGAAATCCACTTCACAGGTCATTCGAGGGCAAGGGAGTACGTTAAAAACGCAATAAATGACATCAATAAAACTTTACTTGAACGCTTGGGATAGGTCAATGAACAAAAAGTTGATGAAAAGCGACAAACTGTAACTCAATCTTGAGCAGACAAGCTCAAACTGCAGCAAGGTCAGGGGAACTCGTTTTATTACTTTCTTATAGTTTCAGTCACACAAGCCGAGAATTTGCGTTATTTGTCTTCTATTTGTAACTTATACTCTCTGAATTTCAGTTTGCTTGTCATAGTTCAAGTGTGAGTTTTGCGTCTCGGTTTGAGTAACAGTTTGATTGTCTAAGTTTCAGTGTATGTTGTGCGTCTGGGTTTTAGTATAAGTTTCTTTGTCTGACTTTCTAACAATGGTTTAGTCAAAAGCCATTAATAATCAAAATGGAAAGGTAAATTACTTTGGAATTTGTTTTGGCCATTTTGACCTAAAGTTGGGTTTTTTTGGGGTTACTGAAGTGTCACAAGTATATTTGGACTACGAAATCCTTTTTTGCGGTTAAAAATATGTACTCCGGAAACGATATATCTGGAGTAAACGGTACAAAAAATAGACTTTGGTATTTTCTTGGGCAATTTTGATTCAAAATTGGGGTTTTGTGGAAAACTGGTGGGTGATCCCTTTTTTGTTTCGCAGCTCATGCTTTGATAGCGTAAATTTAGTATATCATCAGTTTTCGCACTTTGATTTTATAGGTTAGGATACTGACACTAGATGTCACGTGGAATGATCAGGTGAACAAAACTTGGTAAAAACTTAGTAAAATTTATTTATTTATAAATTTCAATTTTCAGTGAACGCGACAAATTCATTATTTTGTTTTCAGATTCAAGCTGAATGTTTTAATTTGACGAATGATATCAAATATCACGGCCGTCTTGGAAATCGACAGATTTCAATGTACAGGTAGGCGGCAAAGCTTAGTGATTGGTCTTCGGATTTTCCCTAGACTAGCTAGTAAGTATTTCGGTGACACGAACTCGTCCATTATTTCTAGGAAACACTTCTATAATTTTACCTATCTTCCATTGATTGATTAGCGGATTTTATTCTAAAACAAGGACGAAACCATTAATTTCCCGGTTTTCCCTTGTAATATGCATGGAGGTTAGATATTCCAGATGCCATCGTTTCTAGAGTAGTTGTGTCATACGTTGGATAGCATTCCAGTTGGACAATCTATTGTACGATATGTCTATGATATCTCGCTGCCCAATGGGAAAATTCACGGGGGCTAGTGGATCATGTTCATCACGTGATAGCACACATAATGGCTTAAATTAAGCTGCTCTTTAGTTTGGACCAGCAAGGTGTTCAACAGTTCTTGGGAGTATTATTTCCAATTACTCTCTCTAAATGCTTTTTCCCCGATTTGAAATGCCACATAACCTGGTATCTCTTAAAGATAGAATTAGATATTAGGTTAATATTGGTTTTAATGATTAAATTTAATTCTTTTAATTTGAGACTTGCGCCTCGGAAATTTGTGCCCTTATCCGAAAAGAAATCTTTGCTGGGTCGGTCCTCATATCTCCTACGAGTTCTAGATGGTTAGCCTTGGTACTTAAGCATATAGTTAAATTAATATATAGCTTTTGATAACTCGTCATCCTGAACCTGCAGAATCGTTGCCAATTTTCAAGAATGGTGGGATTAGTTTCACTCTTTCTTTTGGCAGGTTTCCCATCATTTGATTTTGGGTTAGTGGTCGTTGTTTAATGCACTGCAAATAATTCCGGATCGTTAATTTTATAGAATTTCTACCATGGACGATCCAGAATTTCCTATGGATGATTGCTTATATGTATGGTATCTGATGACCAGCTTCGTCGTAATCGCGGATTTTGAGGGCAAGGTAGAATTATCCTTCTTAATGGCTTGAATTTTGTCTTTAAAATGTTGCTTCTGTATAAATTTGAGTATTTCGGCCTTTGCGTAATTCTCGAGTTGCTTTTGCCTTCCTAAAGTACCTCACAATAAATTTTCGGGTTATTGTCAGAATGTTGATGATCTTACCGTAACTGGAGTATTTGGATATTAATTCTTATTACTGATCGTTATGTATCGAGACAGATAGCGACCATAAACTGCAGTTTCTCTCGACGTTCTAGATTGTTCGTTTCTGGGTTCTGTTAACCAAAATTCAGCTCCACTCTACCAAAGCGGATGGTTTGCTAATTCATTTGAGCTTAATCCTCGTGTTGCACAATCTGCTGAGTTTAGGTTGAACGTGGCGTATCCCCATTTGTCTCGTTGTAAAATTTCTACAATTTCGCTGGTTCAGTTGGCCACATCTGTCTGAATCAGTCCAACGGAATAATTGCGCCTATATGGATAACAGCAAGGCACCATTTAATTCGAGTCGGGGCATTGAAATTATAATGCAATTTCACTAGCAACGCAAAATCCGTGCAATTGACATTCTGCATGATTCATAAACAGCCATCGGGGTATCTTTAAAACTGCAATTTCGGTGAACTAAACCGATACCATAACATTTGAAACAAATCTTTAAATTTTCACGACAAACGGTGCTAACAACCTCATTCCACTAGCTTCAGATAATATCGCTCTTTTGGTGGTTGGTATTTTATCTTCCATTGTGACGCAATACGTGAACGTATCGCTCATTGCGGTTGCCATTGTAACCCCAATAGTCTGACTTCGCGTTGATCTGCGGATTATGGTTTTGGCGTTTATGTATATAGGTTTTGCAGCTGTTTAGTTTGGAGAAGACTTCAGGAGAATTGGAAAACCATTTACGGGGGTTAAACCCGGATTAGATCTTTACCTGCGAAATCTGCTGAGCTAATTTAGTTGTTTCAGGTTCGTCACTTGCTCCGTTTAGCAAATCATCGATATACATGTCCCTCAATAAAGTTTGAGGAGCGTTGGGATATCGATTAGCAAATATGGTGCCGAGGGCATACCGTAAGTTAATGTTTTCCATTCATAATTCTTGATGGTTTCTTCCGGAGTTTTGCGCCATACTAAGCTTTAGGATCCAAATTTGGCGATACATTTTTCCGCATCTGCAGTGAAAATAATTTGATGGGTTCAGAATTTTAGCAGAATATCACCGATCAGGTTTTGCATGTCGGTTCGGTTAACAAATTGTCATTCAGTGAGAACCCTGATAATGTTTTGGCGGAAAGATAAACAAATTCAAACGGTTGTTGTGGTGGTTTCACCTCTACCATGTGACCGAGGTTGCCATATTCCTCCATGAGTTCGAGGTACTGCTTGTGTAATATTGGATTTCTGGTGGTGGTCTTTAGGTAGAAATGGCACGCTGGCTTCTCTAACAAATTACCTGAAATGAGTATTGTGGGCGTAAATTTTATTTAAAAACTTGTCGGCATCAATAAGCAAATCGGGTTTAATTGTCGATTGTATACATGTGTTAGCTGATGGCCGTGGTGGAATGCACTGGTCCCTTAACAAATCGGATTCTTTGATTGGTTTAACCGTGTAACAAGGGCAGCAATTTCGTTTGCGAATGTAGATTTAAAGTGAGGTGAAACAATAATCTTAACTATCCCTCGTGTGGTGATCAGCTTCTGGTTAGTGAGGCCTTGAATGGAAATTCTTCCATGTCAACGGTTTGGACCCATCTTTTGAACGAGCGCTTCAGTTATAAATGAACTCTGTGAAATAGAGTCGAGTAAAACTCAACATAATTGATGCTGGCGGCTGTTTCTTTGAACACGTGCTGTAACAGTAGGTAGCACTACTGGTTGATGACTGACGGCGGATAATTGTTTGCTAGGAAATTTTGGTAAGGTTCCTGATGATGGTCATGGTCTGGTTGTGTTTCATTGGGCGAACAGTCGACAATGGTATCGAGGTGCAGTAATGAATTAGGCTTTCCTTTGCATATGTGACATCTTTTCTTAGAATGCCATTGAGCAGCAGAAACAGCGGTTGTCGGTTTTCATAAAGCCGCGTCTCTCTTCGATTGTCCATTCTTTAAATTTAGAACACTGAAATAAAGGGTGGTAATTATCTTTACAAACCGCGCATGATGCAACAACATTAGTGAACATTTTCGGTACAGCTTTCAGTTGGATACCAGTCTTTCGAGAATAACTTCCTGCTGCATCTAAGGTATCTGACACGTTGGAAATTTCATGTCTCCAGTTTCAGTAGTTCTGCTTCTGGTCAGACAGCCTATAATTCACGAATCACCTCGTCCTTTCAGTGGATATTGGATTATGGATCGTTGGTACCTCGACGAAACTTTTGATGAAGGATTATACCGTATTCTGCTTTCTATCATAACGGGCCTTCAGTTTATTTAGCGCTTTAATATAATTGGCATCTGAGCTTTGCTGATTCGCCATTTAGGAGCCCCTTTAGGTATTGAAACTTCTAAGCTGGATGGAGGTTAGGATTTTAATTATTTGTTGATGCGAGCAAATCAAAAATGATTGCCATTCCTGATAACTGTCGGAAAATGGAACTTGCGTTTGGTCTCGTTGCGTGTTGTTCATGTTCAACAGACATATTCCCGACAGCGTATCTCAACAATATATCTAATCGTCATAATTTGAAGAATAATATCAAACAACACATGTTGCACTTGTGTGCGTATAGCCACCAATTTGAAAATTTTCCATTTCTTTATTTTAAGTGCTTATAAAATTCAATAAATAAACAAATTATTAAATGGAGCACTTCAAAGTTACTTACTAAAGTTATTCTTCGGCTTTGTGAGCTTCGTCTATGTAGTTCGCGGCCAAAAAACTGGTGCGAAACATCAGCATTTTTCAAATCTATCCATGCTGATTTAAACATTCGAACAACGATGGAATTGGTGATTTAAATGGAATCACTGAAAAATTAAAGCATCTCAAAGGGATTGGAGTGAACGCACCATGGTTATCACCAATTTTCAAATCACCAATGGCCGATTTTCGATATGATATTTCAGATTTCTTTGCCATTCAACCCCAACAATAGAAGGTTTCCAACGATTAATTGTACACGCTAACGACTTGGGTATTCGGATTATGTACCAAATGATGCGGTTCCGCATTTGCTCGAAATCTGATGCCAATGGTAATTATCCGGATGAGCCGAAGAGTAGGGTGACCAATGATCCTGAGGATGCGACTTCACTTCTACACATTTAAACACAAGATCAAAATGAGACAATCGACACCATCATGGTGGCGCCTCACATATTATGTTAATCGAGACATATTCAAAATTGGGTGTTATCAGACGATACTTTGGTGATGGTAAAGGTCGAAACGGTAGCCATATTCCATTTAATTTCCAACTAACTGGGCCATTAATTTGTGGAACAACAATTTGTCACAAGGTGGAACCGCGATATATATTGTGACGGTGACACTTAGATTGCAATAGAACAAGTTAAATTAATAGCTCAATGGTTTACTGTACTAAAATGGAATTTTCCATAATAAAATTGTTCTAAATGTTTCTACACTATTCTTACTGGAAAAGTCATGAACTTTCTAGAAGTTTGGTTTGTGTATAGGTATAAAAAGGCGAACGAGATCGAATTGGATTATTAGTATTTGGTAAGCAATAGTGTGAAGATTAAAAAGGAATTAAAAAGTGATTTAAAAAGTGTTTTAGTGCAAAATTGTGCGAATAATTTATTTAAAGTTATTTTGTGAATTATCATTAATAAATTGTGTTGCAATAATTTTTGTGTGAAATAAATAAATTCGTTGCTATAAATTGAATTGATTTTGTTTTATTCACAATCGAGTGATACGAACCTTAATTGAGAAGGCAAAAACGTAACAGTGGGAAGAAACGGTCGATCCACTCGCATGCAGTACAAATCAACAAATGTTTGAATCATTATCACATGATCCTGCGCGTACACTATTTCAATGGGATGATTAAAAAAATGTTGGATTTTCAAACGCTAACTCAACTTGGCTACCTGTCTTGTACGAGGCAATATTAAGGTTGCAATAAACTGATACGATATATGGTAATTCAACTGTTGTATAATATGGTAATTCAACTGTTGAAGGGTTCAACTCTAATCTCTTGGGTATAACACGTAATCATCTTAACAGTGGGAAGGATGGTTCCAACCTAAAGGGATCAATGACGAAGATATGCAAATATGCCAAAGCTCAAAATGAAATTGAAACATGCCAACTTGATATAGAATTATTGAAGGTTCGATTCCGACGAGCAGAAACATTTTTAACTGAATTTTACGAAGTGGAACAATCCATCACCGAATTAAGTATTGATGACGAAAGCCAACAAGATGATTTCGAGGAAAAATGTTATATCGCGGTCGCAGATTTGAACAAACTGATTCGGAAGGCTAATTTGGCTGGAGGGAATATGTCACTGGATTTAAATGATACACAAGGCGAGCCAGCGCGGAATACAAACATAGAGGTTAAACTTCCAAAAAATAATTTAGCGCCATTCTATGGTAGTTATACGGAATGGCAATCATTCTATGATTTGTTTTCCTCAACGATTCATGAGAATCCGAACCTGAATCCAGCCAAGAAGTTCCAATATTTAAAGGGATTTTTGAGGAATGAAGCAGCGAACCTATTGAAACATCTTCCTATTTCGGACTCAAACTACCTACAAGCGTTGAATAAACTCAAAACCAGGTATGACAGAAAACGTTACACCGTTCAGTCATTCATAAAAAATTTTGTAGACATGCCGTCCATAAATAACCCAACATTAAAACAAATTCGGAAGATAATGGACACAGCTGATGAAGTGATCCGAGGATTGAAGGCAATTGGACCGGAAGCTGAAACTAGAGATCCCTGGTTAGTGTATTTGTTAATCCAGAAATTGGATGAGGAAACCAGAGATAAATGGGCGTCTGAGATGGCTAGTATAGAATTCCCAACATGTCAGTCACTGATTGATTTTTTAATGAAGAGAGCCGATGCTCTGGAATCGGTAAAAGGCTACTCACGAAAATCAGGTTCTGCTCAATCGAAGGCTAATACAAGGACTTTTGCCGCTGCTGTTGCGTCCTGTTCAGTGTGTAAAAGTGATTACCACCCCCTATACAAATGTCCAAAGTTTAAGGAGTGGTCAGTCGAAGAACGAAGACAATTAATGAAGACCGAAAATTGTTGCTTCAACTGTTTTAGTCAATCTCATGGTGCATATAATTGTATATCCAAGGGATCCAAGATGCCATTACTGTAAGAAAAATCATAATTCATTGTTACACCTAGCCAGCAACGCAAATTGTTCACCTAACGAAGATCAGACCAACAGTACCCAATCAACTTCATCTAAAGTTCTCGGCAGAATTAATCCAGCTCCGGCATTGAACTCCCAACAATGTCTTCATTCGAATCATCAGAGTCATTCAGCCATATTACCAACCACGACAGTAAAAGTACAGAAAAGAAACGGTCAATATAAGTTATGTCAAGTTTTACTCGATTCCGGTTCACAAATTTCAATGAACACCGAAGTAAAAATGGAAGAGTTTGCATTCAAGGTCTCGCCAATCAGAAGCTTGTCACTACGAGAGGAATAGTTACCGTAACCATATCACCACATATGCAGTCTAGTTTTACGTGTTAAGTTTCTGCATATGTTGTACCATCCATTATAAAGGTTAATCCAATACAGTCAGTCGAGTGGGTTAAATGCAAATGTCTTTGCAAATCATTGTCATTAGCTGATTTAGGATTAAACTCAGCATCCAAAATTGATTTGCTTATCGGAGCCGATAAGTTCTTCGATATCCTTAAACCCGAACAATTACGAGATTCCAATAGCCAGATTAACGCCCACAATACACACTTCGGATGGATATTGACGGGTAACACACCACATGTAGAAGGGTCCAGTTACTGCCATACCACTTTAATTGACGATAATAGCTTAGATAAATCATTGAAAAGTTTTTGGGAATCTGAAGAGGTGTTTAGTCCTCCTGCGTTATTACCGGAGTATCAGATATGTGAAGATCTTATCCAATCAACCACCAAAAAATTACCAGACAGTCACTATATGGTGCGGCTGCATGGAGAAAAGAGCGGTATATAGAATTTATGGAAGAGTACAAAGGTCGTAGACATATGGTAGAAGTTGAACCACCAGAATATCCCCTTGATTACTTGTATCTGCCGCATTAAGGAGTTTGGAAGGAAACATTTACAACCACAAAGCTAAGTATGGTATTTGATGCGTTTGCCAAAACCAGTTCGGGACATTCGCTGAACGACAATTTTTCGACAGGACCGACACTACAGAATCTACTGAGTAATATTTTGATACGCTTTCGCATCTACAAGGTAGCAATTACAGCTGATGCGGAGAAAATGTTCCGTCAGATATGGATACACCCGAGTGATCTTCGATATCAGAGAATAGTGTGGCGCAGAACCCCTGATTTGGAGATGAAGTATTATGAGTTGAGAACCCTCACGTATGGAATGTCTTCTGCACCATACTTGGCAACCATAATTATCAAACACATAGCTGAAGTTAATTCAACGAACTATCTGGAAGCGTTACAGACATTATTGAGCGACATGTACGTGGACGATTTTTAACTGGGACACATTCATTACCAGAGGCATTAGTTTGGCAAAGCAGCTTTCCAGCATAATGGCAGAATCTGGATTAAAGCTCCGAAAATGGGCATCCAATTCTTCTGAGTTCTTAACGCAATTTAAGGGGACTGAACCAATTTCATCCCTCCCAAAGACGCTTTCCGAAGATCCAGATCAGATCAAAGTATTGGCCCTGCAGTGGCAACCGGCTGCAGACAAATTTACCTATCATGTCACATTAGAGCAAGCTATACCAACAACAAGGCGGGAAATATTATCAGAAGCTAGTCGCATTTTTGATCCGTTAGGTCTGATCTCACCGTTTGTGATTAAAATTAGAAGTTTCTTTCTAACCTTATGGTTACTAGAATCGGGATGGGATGACAAGTTACCAACCAAGGTTCAGGAACAATGGCTGTAGATCAAAGATGAAATAAAGGACATATCAACTATTGCAATACCAAGATGGCTTTTTATGGCCAAGGAATAGTGTCATCAACTAAATGGATTTTGTGACTCCAGTGAGATTGCATTTGCAGCTGCCGTATATCTTCGCACGCGTCACAATGGCAGGTACGTCACTAATTTCATAGCCTCAAAAACAAAGGTGGCACCCAAAATGTATCACTACCTCGCTTAGAATTAAGTGGTGCATTGTTGTTAACCAGATTGATATCCCACTTACAGCAGTTATTAAATATACAAGATCACCAATTGTTCGGATGGACTAATTCCACCATCGTTCTCGATTGGCTCTCAGAGCCACCACGTAAATGGAAAACCTACGTGGCAAATCGAACAAGTGAGATTTTGGACGTACTGCAGAGGCGCAAATGACAGCATATTTCCTCGAAGCTGAATCCAGCAGATTGTGCAACAAGAGGTTTAAGTCCGACGGAACTAAAAAAACATCCGCTCTGGTGGAATGGGCCAGAGTTCCTGAATTTAGAAACAGATTATCGACCAACATTTTCGAAAGCAGAACCAAGGTGTGATTTGGAGCGAAGAGAAAATCTACCAATAATGCTATCGTCGTCCTTCTCACCACATCTACACCCATAATCTGCACCCTTAATAGAAAGTTTGATAAGAACTTACTCCAGCTATACGATAAGATTGTAAGTATTCTAGCCAACATAAGAAAATTCATTTCTTTATGTCAAAAATCCAAAGTCGGGTCAAAAAATATAATCAAGGGTGACTGGCTAGCTGCAGAGAAAGATATATTAAGGAGTGAACAGGGTAAATATTTTCGGGAAGAAATCCAAACCATAGAGAGCAGCGTTACTGTTTCCCCAAAAAGTATATTGAAATCACTAAATCCATTCCTGGACAAAACGGGACTATTGCGAGTGGGTGGTCGCATTGGTAAACCGTATGAACCGTAACTTCATCCAATTATATTGTCAACCAAATCGGAGATAACGAAGAAAATAATTTTTAAATACCACAAAACTTATTTACATTGCGGGGCATCTTGATCATGAGCCTTTTACGTAGGAAGTATTGGATTGTCAGAGCAAGAGATCTCATTAAATCAACAATTCGAACATGCGTATATTGTATTAAGCAAAGAGCAAAGACCGAAAGCCAAATAATGGGTAGTTTACCTAGAGAAAGAGTGCAACTAATACGACCATTCCTAAAAATAGGTCTTGATTTTGCGGGTCCGATAAAGACATACCTGAGACGCGGGAGAGGCCAAAGATTTCAAAAATCATATATATGTCTGATAGTTTGCTTAAGTACCAAAGCCGTTCACTTAGAAGTCGTAGGTGACTTAACAACCCAATCATTTTTGGGTGCCTTGAATCGTTTTTTTGCCAGAAGAGGAGTCAGCACCGACATATTCTCGGATAATGGTAGCAATTTCCGAGGCGTAAGCGCTAAATTGAAGGAACCTTTTTATTAAAAATAATTTAGAACTTATTTCTCATTTCATGTTGAAAGCTTATCAGGTAACCTGGCACTTCATACCACCCCATGCACCCCATTTCGGTGAAAATCAGCAAACACATTTGGAGAGAGTAATCGGGAATCAAATACTCACACAGGAAGAGCTGTACACATTGTTGGTGCAAATTGAAGGACTGTTAAATTCAAGGCCGTTATGTGTGCTGGCCGACGATGAATGCGATCCTCTGACACCAGCACATTTTTTGATTGGTCACCCGATTACAACCATTCCCCAGCCCGACATCACAGAGGTACCGTTTAATCGCTTAGATCACTGGAGTGCCTTACAAAAAATTATTCAGTTATTCTGGAAGCGATGGCATCAAGAATACCTAACGTCGATACAAGCTCGCACGAAATGGAGTCAACCCAAGGACGACTTACAAGTTAACGATGTGGTGTTTGTCAAGGAAGAAAATCCGCTAGTAAACCAATGGGAAATAGGAAAGGTAATTCAAGTCTTTCCCGGATCAGATGAACGAGTTCGTGTTGCGGAAATCAAAACCCATCAGGGAAATATCCGCAGGCCGATAACAACAACCAAAGCAACCAGCAACCAGCGTAGCCAATACAGTCCATTCTTTTTTCTTGCTGTGCTCGATTGATTTCGGATTGTACTGATAGATGGCACACATTGCTCAATGCTTTCAAAAATCATCGCCTATTTGCGTTTACCTACTTCGCTTGGACATTGCTAATGGTTACTCCTCAAGGTTTACTTTTAGCATTGTAAGTATTTAAGTTTACAATTTTAATTCTATTGAACGAGGAGTTTCCACACCATCAGCCTATCTTTATATTATTTGAAACACATTAACTTATCCACATTAATTACCACAGTAAATAAATTCACTCAATTCCATCTTATCGCTAAAACACTTAACCTCATGAAATAATGTTTTATTTACTTGCTACTTACAGAAGCTTTTTTTTCTAATTAACTTAAGATAATATTTGTTTAGTTCTTAATGCTGCTTCAAGTATGATTGTTAATTGCTTATATCACAAAATAATGGTAGGTATTGTTATCGTTTTGTGTTTAACTGGGATACCGATAAGAATTTTTACTATTCTACTTACTTTTGGTATGCATACGTGTGTTTTAAGTTTTAAATTTTAAGGAGACGCCACACTTAAAGTTGGTATTGTAATAAACCCATGAGGATAGGGCTGGGCCCAATCCTCATTTATTTTATTACTTAGAATTTGTATCGTCGTCCTTCTCACCACGGCTGCTAGCTCAGGAGGATGGCTTGAGGTAAGAAGGTATGCGATAAACGAGAAAATATTTTAGAAGCGGGGGGAGGGAAGCAGGATAACCTTTATGGGTCATAACTTTTTGGGGAAAAAATGGCAGCGTGAAGTTTCTGACGAATTGACAAAAAACCTTACAAAAGCTAAAAAGTGTAAATTATTCGCTACACTAAAATTGTGTAGGGGTTAAGTGGCGATTCGATGGTCTATGACAAGCCTTATTAGAGATGTCTAAGTTTAGCAGACTATGCGATCACGTTGTTTGGACCCTATTTCATTCGTGTTGTAGAACCCAACATGTGTGTTCAATACGTTTTTATTGTAGTAGTTTATAGAAATGTAACTAAATGTTTTCTATATGATAAAATTAGCACATTAGACTTTGAATTTTTATATAGCTTTAATAAATAAAAACTTTATGTATAATACGTTATAACTCGTAACAAATATATTTATTAATCTATAATTTAACTGCCAATGACAATTTTCCTTTTTAAGATGATGACAGCTCTCTTGTCGAAACGAGCTAATCATAATTATTTTTCCACTAACACTAAAATGTGCCAAAACTTAAGAAATCGAACCGAAATAGGAATGCTGAATAAGTTTAAAGTTTTTTAGTCAGGAAGATTATAGAATTTCAATCATAGATGGCAGTGCGATCGGAACGAAGAACTTCTATATTCTTGTCGATAATATAGATTGATTTTTTATCGACCAAATGTCATATTTATAAAAACAATAATCAGCTGTACTGTAACAATATGCTAATGACAGATGGTAAGTTTTGGCAGCAATTTAATTTATCTTACAATATTTCCCTTATTTTAATTTATAATTACTTCAATTTCAGAAATTAATGGATATTTCAAAAATAAATGATAAATTGGATACAAAATATATACAATAAGCTACAACAAGATAAGTGAAAAGAATATTAAATACATAGTTCTATCTAAATTACATTTTTATATTTGCTCTCCAGCTCCTGATAATCCCGAACAACCCTCGTCTTCGACAATGTGTATGCGGTGGAATGAACATAGGTTTAGTTATGTTGCAAAAAAAATTTTGCTCTAAAATTGTGTAGTAACGATTTCTTGGTCAATGACAAGCCTTATTATAGAGATGTCTAAGTTTAGCAGAATATGCAATCATGTTGTTTGGACCCTATTTCATGTTTTGTAGAAGCCATCAGATGTGTGCGGTGGAATGAATATTGATTTAAAAGTAGAATAATAAGTAAAAAGAGAAGATAAAAGAAGTAAAAAGAGGGAAAAAATTTGGAAAAGGTATATAAGCGAAATTTGTTGTCAAATAGTTTCATTTTCTCGTTAGTAGTTGAACAGGGAGCATCTTATTGTGAATTTACGTTTAAACGTTTATTTTTATATTGATCCTGGCACCCTTTGGACATTCTATTTCAACGATTCGAGTTTTTGACGTTAGCATCATTTTGTTTAATAAATTTTCCGGATTCAAACATTTGTTTGTTTTATTGACTCGGCATTCCCTAGACACTCTATTTGAATATTTCAATTCTTTGGTACAATATTTTTACAACTATTAGCTAAATTTATTAAAGTTTGATAATGGAAGGAAAAAATGTTTCAAAATATAATTATAAAAAGAAAAAAACTATTATCTCTGAGGTGGCACTAAGTACAGTTCTGTACGATTTGAAATATGCAGGTGAGACTTTAATAAGCGCTGATACACAAATTCAAAAATTGAAAGTAAGGAAGGTTTTAAAAAATCGAATTAAAATTTGTTTAATTTGGCGGACGATTTTAAAAAATGCTCCAGATTATATTTGTAATAACAATAATTTACATTCCATTAGCAATACTCTCTCAGATTACCAAAATAACGAGGGAAAAACCATTGCAATTGAGTTTTCCGAAATTCTTGTGGTCGTTCCACATTAAAAACTAATTAATGATAATGTCACGTCTAGTGGTTACAAAAGACAATTTGCTAACAAAAGAAAGTATTAGATTACCTACCATATATCTGATACTTTAATATATCATAAAAATCCGTGTGTAATCTCTTATGACACCATTCGCCATTCAAGTTCCTTTTAACCAAATATCGTAGCTTATGGGAAATGTAAATATGTAACACACTCTCAGAAGTATAAAATAATAATAACCCCAGAATCTATGATGAAAGTATTTGGTACAGGCGAAAATTGTAGGTCCCATGAAGGCCATAAAGTTTACGAGCAAATAAGGGGAAAGAGACGAATTTCATTAAAGAAAAACTTAGAATGTGATACTGAAGATTGCGATGTGTACGATATATTTCGCAGGTGGGATATCGAAAAATTAGACTCCGATAATTATGTTATATATATATATATATATATATATATATATATATATATATATATATATATATATATATATATATATATATATATATATATATATATATATATATATATATATATATATATATATATATATATATATATATATATATATATATTCAGTATCTTTGCCACTAACAATAACCCTTTTACGAAAATCGCAGCTTGAAATAATTTTAAAATATGGGCCATTCATAACGTATTTGTATGCCACTGGTAGCGTTATGAAAAAGCCAAAATGCCACCCGGAGCATGATGCCCGATTTAGATGAAGAAAAATGTTTGCCTTGCAAAAAAAGAAGAGATTAGTATATTACAATTTTCGTTTGAATGACAAGAACAAAACATAAACATGCAAAAATATGTTAGCGTTTTTTTTTTGTATTTTTTACTAATTGTTACTATAAAAACATTAAAAATAAATATGATACTATAAAATATACTCGACCCGACTATATTTTTTGATATTTTATAGTAACAAACAAACACAAACACAATAAAAGTATATTATGAAAACCTATACGATGACCAGAAGTCAACTGTTATACCAGAAAAAATCAAATCAAAAGCAGTTTTCCCAATTTTATTTATTAAGTTTTATTTTTATCATTAACAATTTTATTTATTGTTATAAATTTTATTTTTGTCACACTACTGACAAATGTCAAAAAATATAACATCCAATATATGGATGGGTCAGAAGCTATAAGGCCTAACTCCACTTTTCGAAAATTTCTCAATTGTGTTATATTACTAGCTAGTTAGTTGTGAACTCTTTGAAAATTATTTTGTTCTTTTATTATTTAAAAAAATTTCATTAAAAAACATCAAAAATTGATATACATAGGTTTTGAATTTTATTGAATTTTTTCAGAAGCTATTGCAATTAACTCCACTGTAATTAAACCCATTGGTTTACTCAAGCGAAACTTCACATTTTTTTTCAAACACAGTTACTCGGTTGATTAAAAGCTAAAAATCGAAGTTCATTTAAATGTCATAACATAAAAAAAAAATAACATAAAAGTGTTTAAAAAAAAAAAATATAATATAAGTGTAAAAAAATATAAATTTATATAATATAAAAAAAATATGTGTAAAGTGTTTTTTGGTATTAAAAAAAATCAAGGTACCCTTTAAAACGACATGCAGACTGTGGACTCAGATACTGATTTTTCAACAGATCATCATTATAGGCCAACGAAAATTTTTAGTATTGACTATTCCGACTCTTCGTCTGATTCGGAAAAAGAAAATGTAGATAGCAATTTAATTGAACCCACTGAAGAAAATCATTCAACAGTTGGAAGGAAAAGGACTCGAGATCCAAAAAAATGGAAACGAAATATAATGAAACAGAATAGATTACGAGGGCTGCAATACACTAATTCGAATGGGCACGTAATGACGGCTAAACTATTTCAAGATAAACAATGTTATTGTCGACTCAATTGCAATCAAAAGATTAGTGCCAGTATTAGAAAAAATATAATGAACTCATTTTACAAACTAAGCAGTAGCGAAAACCAAAATCTTTATATACGTGGCTCGATCAAAACTTCACCAGTAAAAAGACGTCGTTCTCAAGATAATTCAAAAACTCCTAGGCTCCTTTCGAAAACATTTTATATTCGAAATGACAAACAAGACATTCGCGTCTGCAAAAAATATTTTAAAGAAACATACCAGATAAGTGACCATTGAATAGAAAGATGTTCTTCGATTGACTATGTTCATTTACTGCACGATCATCGAGGTCAGCACATACCAAGTAATAAAATTGATGACACAAATGTCGTTAATCATATAAAGTCATTTCCAAGTTATTCCAGCCACTATACTCGAATACATAATCCTACAAGACGATATTTGAATCAAGATCTAACCATTAAAATCATGTATGAACTCTATGTGATACACTGTAATGAAGAGAAATTGGTACCGGTTAAGGAAAAATATTACTATAATATATTTTCAACTAAATTTAATTTACATTTTAAACAACCTGCTAAAGATACGTGTCAAATTTGTGATGCGCTGCAAATAAAAATTCAAAATACAAAAAATGGAGAAAAGCAAGAGGCGGAAATTGAAAAAGATGTACATCTAGCGAATGCGGAACTTGCACGCAATAATATGGCCATAGATAGAGGAAATGCGTCCGAAGAAATTTATGTTTTTACCTTCGATTTGGAAAAAGCTTTAGCCTTTCCTAAGTTATCTACCTCTGTGGCATATTATAAAAGCAATTTATATGTCTACAATTTTGGTTGTCATGATTTTAATAATGATGTAAGATGCATGTATGTCTGGCCGGAGACTGAAGGTTCGCGTGGATCCCAAGAAATATCTTCTTGTTTAACTAAATTTATTAAAACCCATGCCAATAATCATAAAAAAATAATAATGTACTCCGATGCTTGTACAGGACAGAATAGGAATATCAAAACTGCTCTAAGCTTATTGAAACTTGTTCAAAGTGATGAGATAAATGCGGATTCAATTGAGCACAAGTTTTTGCAAAGTGGACACAGTTACTTACCAAATGATTCAGATTTCGCTATTATAGAATCATGTGCAAAGAAACACCAAAATATTTTTTGTCCTGATGATTGGTATGAAATTATCAAAATTAGCAAGAAGAAAACCCCATTTAATGTCGTCAAAATGAGTCATAAAGACTTTAGATCCACAAAACCATTAGAAAATTCCATCACTAGAAGCAAAAAAAACAAATTCAGGAATACCAATCAACTGGCTGAAGATAAAATGGATTAAATTAGAAAGATGCAAACCATATAGCATACAATTTAAATACAATTTCAACACAGACGAAGAATTTCTTTCAATGAAAATCAACAAAACTGGAGTTGGTAAACCGGTGCAATTAAAAAACATAGAGCAACCTCTACTGTACCCTTCTGGGAGAACAATCACAAAAGAAAAGAAAAAGGACATGATGGATCTATTAAAATTTATACCACCTATCAAACATGAATACTACAAAACATTGAAGACACCTATTAGAAATTACAGCACGTCGGATGCATCTGATTGTGACGATAATCTATATGATGATTAAACTTTACAGTACTTAGAAAACCTTAAAAATATTACTATGTTTATTTTTAAATGAATTTTGCTTTATTTTTTTTTATTTTTACTTAAAAATATGTGTTACACTATTATGTTAGGGGGGTAAGGGGCACCGGTTTAGATGGTCTTATTATACTAGCCCAAATGCCAACCTCACCTGCACGTGGTACTTCCTGCTAATTAACCAACGAGGCTCTGGCGACCGAGATACGGCGGAATAACCGACTACCGAGAACATAGCAAATGATGTTCTCTTCAATGACCCACTGCCAACTTGTACTGGTTAGGTTGGTAGTTGATACATAACCAGTTTTAAAGCAATGAGTTCAACGCAAAAAGGAAACAAAACCCCAGGTGGTAAACCAACTACCCAGTTGGCTAATCCACCCTCTTACGAGGCTGGCTCAATGGATTCTGGGGTGAGCCAATCATTGCTAAACCCATTCGAAAGAAGTTCAATGTTGTTAAGATCACCAAACAATCATACTAACTCTGCAAATCAGCAGAAAGACGAAAACGCTGAACTCTGTCGAAAACTCAGTGAAGTAGAGGTACTTTTAACTCAATTAAGAAGCGAAATTGAAAAGCTGAAAAAAGAAAATGAAGAATTGAAGAAGCCCAAACCAATGGAGATTTCTGAAAACCCGCTAACTTGCTATAATGAAACAAGTACTCACACTAGTTATAACAATGAGTTCCATACTGATGAAGAGGATCTCATGAGAGAAACAGATTGGGTACTGAAAAGGAAGAAAAGACCTACCAAAAAACGAAAAGCAGAATTCTCGCCTGAAGTTGGAGATCATTCGCAAGCTAATGTATTAGTAACTGGTGATACTAATACCAAACCAACTCACCAGCAACAGCAACAAAAGGTTGTACCGAAAGAAAAGGCTCCTCCGCCAATTAATGTAATCGGCATAACAGAATTTGCAAGTATACAATCTATAATGAAATCAGTGACAGCTAAGGAATATAGAGTAGTGTCACTAAACAATAACGTGTGGAAAATCAATACACCAGATTCCGACACATATAGAGCTCTAGCAACAAAGCTCAATGCGGAAGGTAAAGAATGGTTCACATACGAAGATAAAAACGAACGCGCAATTAAGGTTATGGCCAGAGGCCTTCATCCAACGTGTAAGAAGGAGGACATAATTGAGGACCTAAAGGCAAGAGATCTGCAAATAGAAGATGCAGTAAACATCCTAAAACGAGAGAGAGGTGAGAACAATCAAGTCAAAAAAAGGGGGCTTCCACTCTTCATGCTTACGTTTAACAAAAAGGAGAAAGTTGAAAACATCTTCAACATCAAAGCAATTCTCAATATGAGGGTTAAAATAGAACCGCTTAAGAAAAACACGAGGCTAATACCTCAATGCAAAAAATGCCAAGGTTTCAATCACACGCAAAAATATTGCAGACGGGAGCCAAGATGCGTAAAATGTGCTGGAAAACACAACGCGAAAGAGTGTACAGAAAGTAGAAACACCCCTGCAAAATGTATAAACTGTAAAGGGCATCATCCTGCAAATTATAGAGGCTGTGAAGTAGCCAAAGAACTTCAAAGACTAAGAAACAAAACGCATCAGTTTCCTCAAAACCCTAGGGTTACCAGAGAAGAGAAACCAACTAAAACCCAAGCGGAGCCAAAACCACCAGGTATTGGTACAGAGCGAAAAAGTTATTCACAAATTGTACAGCAATCATCTAATGCTACGAATGATAATCCCCTTGAAAGGATTTGTCGAAGCATAGAAGCCATAAATATAAGGCTAGCAAAGCAAGAACGTGGTCTAGAAGCTTTATATAAGCGTCTAGATATGCATCAAACCTTGAACGAGGCAACAGCCCTCATATACTAAAATGAGCAGATCTTTAAGAATTGTCACCTGGAACGCGAACGGACTAGCGCAACATGTTCCAGAGCTAGAAATTTTTCTAAATTTAGAAAAAATAGATATCTGCCTTATATCGGAGAGCCATTTGACAAAAACATCATTTATTAAAATACGTGATTATGAATGTTACCATGCTGTTCACCCAGGAGAAAAACCCAGAGGAGGATCAACAGTAATAGTGAAAAAGAGTCTCAAACACTATGAAGAACCTAGTATAGAAGAGGAAAGTATGCAAGTTAAAACCATAAAAGTTGAAACTAACAATAATAATGAATACAGTATTTCCTCTATCTACTGCCCTCCACGCTATAATCTAAACAAAGAAGATTATAATAGACTCTTTAGATCACTAGGATCCAATTTTATTATTGGTGGTGACTTTAATGCAAAAAACACCTATTGGGGATCAAGACTTACCACCCATAAAGGAAAAGAGCTATTCGAAGCCGGACGAATAAATAACTGCGAGTTCCACTCTGGAGATAAACCAACATACTGGCCTTCTGATATAAATAAAATACCAGATCTCATTGATTTTTATGTAACGAAAGGGATCTTCGAGGATTACATGTGCATCGAAAACAGCGAAGGGATATATTCCGATCATACACCTGTTATCATGCCACTCAGCACAATGATAATTAATAAGGATAACCTGCCTAAATTAACAAATAATAGAACTAACTGGGACCTATTCCAAGAACTAATTGAAATGCAAACAAATCTACGAGTGCCGATTAAAACACCGGTACAGTTGGAAGAGGAACTAGAGGTATTTAACAGTACTATTCAACAAGCAGCATGGGAAAGTTCTCTTGCTAGTCACACCGAATCCCGTAGGAATCAAAATTATCCTATTGAGGTCAGGGAGTTAGTTAGAGAGAAACGGAAGGCAAGAAAAACCTGGCAAAGGACACGCGCCCCGGAAAACAAAAAAATCCTCAATTTTCTATGCAATAAACTAAAACAACTTATAAAAGAAATTAAGAATGAAACTATTAACAAGTACTTAAATGGTCTCACCGAACATAAAGATACTGATTACTCTCTTTGGAAAGCAACAAAGGGATTAAAAAGAACTAAAATGCATGTGCCACCTATTAAAAATGGGGAAGGAACCTGGGCCAAAAGTAACAAGCAAAAAGCTTTTTTATTTGCAGCTCACTTGGAAGACACCTTTCAACCGTTACCTAGGCAAACAGCAGATGAAAACATAATAACAATTAGCAAAATTGATGAATATAATATTCGATGTGTAACATTACAGGAATTAAAAAATGAGATCAAGTGTAATTTGAACGCAAAAAAAGCTCCAGGATATGATTTAATTACTGGACAAGTCGTAAAAGCCATTCCCGATAAGGGACTACGAAAATTGGTTCAAATTATCAATCTTGTCTTCAGACTAAAATATGTCCCACGGCAATGGAAGGTTGCTGAAGTAATTATGATCCCCAAACCAGGCAAACCAGCGAACGATAAAAAGTCGTACAGACCGATTTCACTACTTCCTGTAATTTCAAAATTATTTGAAAAATTACTGCTCAAGAGACTTAAGCCAATAATAGAAGAGAGAAATTTGATTCCACCACACCAATTTGGATTTAGAGAAAGTCACTCTACGATAGAACAAGTTCACAGAATAACGGATATAATCGAAGACTCACTTGAGAATAAGAAGATATGCTCCAGCATCTTCTTAGATGTAGCACAAGCTTTCGACAAAGTTTGGCACCAAGGACTTGAATTTAAATTGCATCGAGATCTACCTAAGCAATTCTATCAAATTCTTAAATCTTATATCGCAGACCGACATTTCCGTGTAAAATATAACCAAGAGTACTCTGAACTAAAGAGAATATCAGCAGGCATACCACAGGGTAGCATACTGGGTCCTATATTGTACATCCTGTACACCAGAGATATGCCAAATACAGAAGGTGCCACCATAGCAACATTTGCAGACGATACAGCTATTCTGGCGACTGGAAAGTGTATATCAGAAGCAACGACCAAACTTCAAAAAGCAACCGACACAGTGAGTAGTTGGACAAAGAAATGGCGCATTAGCCTAAACGAAGCAAAGTCAGTTCACGTAAACTTCACAAACCAGAAAGTTAACTGGATTCCAGTGAAACTTAATTCAAGGCCGGTTCCAAATGCAAATACAGCCAAATACCTCGGCATGACTCTCGATTGCAAGCTTAGATGGGAAGAGCATGTTAAAAAGAAAAAAGAAGAATTGAACATTAAATATAGGAAAATGTATTGGCTAATAGGTAGAAACTCTGAGCTTACAATACATAACAAATTGCTATTATATCAGCAAATACTTAAACCAGTATGGACCTACGGTATTCAACTTTGGGGTTGTACCAAGAAGAGAAATGTACAAATGATTCAATGTTTTCAAAACAAAGTGCTGCGTGGCATTGTAAACGCACCATGGTACATTAGAAATGATAACCTCCATAGGGACTTAAATATGGAATATGTAAGTGAAGAAATACAAAATCATGCGAAGAAACACATTCAGCGGATATCTCGGCACCAAAATGCAGACATACGAAGTTTGTTGGATACCACCAATGCAGTAAGAAGACTTTAAAGGCAGAAACCTTTGGAATTGGGCAGTTGTATTTAATTCGGATAGAGAAAAATAATTACTATGTAAATTCAAACGGGAGTAACCATTGGGCTACTGCCCGTCCAATGTGAATCTTCATTTAAGAAAGATAAATTACTAAATGATTTGTAAATCAGTTGTAATATTAAATAAAGGGAAAAAAAAAAAAAAAAACTATTATGTTATATGGATTTTCTTGTAAATAAAAATAAATTTTTCAGTGGCTAAACCAATTAACTCCATAAAATTGGATTTAATGTTCAGGGAACTTATTAAAAAACATTTTTATTTCAGAAATTTAAACTTTAAAAGATAATTTAATTTATGAGGAGTGACTAACCCCACTTTTTTACCTTTTATCATTTTCATAAATTTTGGAAATCAATTTTTCAAACATTACTAATTTCTCTACTTTTTATTTTGTGGAGTTAGGCCTTATAGCTTCTGACCCATCCATATATAAGCCGCCAAAAAATTATAGCATCGCAATTTTGGTTTACATAGTCCTTTCTCATTTTAGCTAATCGATATTTTTTTATTGCGTGCAGCTCTATGCAAGGCAAACATTTTTTGCAAGGCAAACATTTTTCTTCATCTAAATCGGGCATGATTGTAACAAAATTTTATACTATGCATGTGTTGTAAAAGTAGGCAGTACAATTGTTCCGGTTGCTGAGTTTATTTCATATAAGCATGATGCTGGAACTATTGGGAAATTTTTGATTGATTTTAAATCGAAAATGTCACAAATTCCAAGGTTACGACTGCCCAAGGTATATGTGGTAGATTGGACCTGGGCTTATATTCAGTCTATCCTGCACATATTTAATAATATGACTGTAATCGATTATATGCAATAAACATACGATTGCTTCATTAAGAACAAGGTTCACAATAAAAACATTTATATTATTATTCAATGGTCTTTTTTAATTATGTTTTGGTTGATAGCTTCTTTATAGACCACTATTAAAAATTGTTTCTCGTTTTTTCTCCTCTATTTTATTCTGCCAATATTTCGGTTTTGTTGACCATTTTCAAGGCTTATATCTATTTTAATTTACAAATGTACATTTTTTTATAAATAATATATCTAATTAACACAGTTTTACAATCATATAAAAAAATATAAAAATATATACATATATCAAAAACAAGAATACAGCAATGTTCAATTACTTACAAAATATTTTCTAATCGTTACACGATTCAAAAATCAAACTTTTTTGAATGAATTGTAAAATTCAAAATCAAAAACACAATAGTAATTTGTTTTTTTCCGCTATCCTTGACCTAATATCGAACTCAAATTACTATGAACAGCTGATTTTTCAAAATATGAACATAAATACCATACGTAATAGAATTTGGACTACATTGATGTTTGTAAAATAATTATATTTTGGAAAAGACCAAACAAATCATTTTTTGCAATTTAATTAAAAATTATTCAAAATAAAAAAATTGCAAAAAATGATTTGTTTGGTCTTTTCCAAAATATAATTATTTTACAAACATCAATGTAGTCCAAATTCTATTACGTATGGTATTTATGAGTTTGAAAAGGAAATAACGGTTGCGGAAAGCGTAGAGCAGAAAACAGAGGGTAAACAACCCTTGGTTGAATGGACACAAGAACTTTTTTAATTTATATGATTTTACCGTACATAACCATAAAATGGCTTCCTTCTATATAAGGGCGAAAACGATCTATTGCCAAAATGACTGCCAAACATTCTTTCTCTGTAGTGTGATACTTTCGTTGTTGGCTTGTCAGTTTATGGCTGTAAAATGAAATCACCTTTTCAGTGTCTCCTTCTCCTTGAGTGAGCACAGCTCCAACTCCGACATCAGAAGCGTCCGTCTGGATAATGAACTCTTTTCTAAAGTCGGGATTAGCGAGAATTGGAGGAGATATTAACATAGTTTTCAACTTTAGGAAGGCTAAATTCGCATCTTCAGTCCACTTAAATCGTTTACCTTTTTTAAGAATATCGGAAATTGGAGAAGTAATGGTTGAAAAATTATTGATAAATCTTCTGTACCAACTTGCCATTCCTAGAAACCTGCGAACAGCTTTTGCTGAATTAGGCACTGGGTAATTAAGAATAGAAGATACTTTTTCCGGATCGGTTCGCAGTCCCTCTCGAGATATCACATACCCTAAATATTTCATTTGTAATTGCAGAAACTTTGATTTATCCAGATTTATCGTAAGACCAGCAACTTTCAATCTATCAGCAACTATTCCAAGAAGCCGAATATGCTCATCCAATTTCTCCGTCGATATGATTATATCATCTAAATAGACGAATACTTGAGGCTCAAGATCAACCCCAAGTACACGATCCATTAGGCGAGCTTGGGTTTGAGGAGCGTTATGTAAACCAAAAGGCATAACAGTAAACTGAAAATGCCCCCTAGCAGAGATATAAAATGCTGTCTTTTCTTTCGATTCCTCCTCCAGAGGAATTTGCCAAAAGGCGTCAGATAGATCTACACTAGAAAGGTAGTTAGTACTCTTAAAGCGACCAAGAATTCTAGAGATATGAGGCAGAGGATATGCATCAGGTTTCGTAACTGAATTCAATTTTCGGGAATCCAAACAAACCCGTATTTTCCTATTTGGCTTCGAAACAGGAACTAGAGGATTGCTCCACGGGCTCATCGAATTTTCAATCACCCCCAATCGTAACATACGATCGATTTCTTCTTCTACCTTTTCTTGCATAAACGGTGACATGGGGTAATTCCTTTGTTTAATAGGCCTGGCGTCGCCTGTGTCAATTAGGTGACTTAATACCGATGTTCTACCAATGTTATCTAAATCGGACAGTGGAAACCGAGAAAGAACGGAAGATAAATGATTTAATTCCGTTTCAAAAAGTTTATGTGGAACTTCGGCAATTTTAGTGGCTATTTGATTTTCAATCACGCATTCTACCACTGGTTTTATTTTAAACATTTTCCAAAAATCAATGCCCAGAATTAATAAGTTTGTTATAGAGGGAACAATCAATGTAGGTAACACAAAAGGTTTCCCATTATATGAAAATGGTACATTAACATAACCTCGAATACTGTGATTTGTTCCATCAGCCGTCGACACAAATGAATTTATTGGATAAACCGTTAAATTGAGTGATTTTATAATACTGTCAGAGTTCTTACCAAAAATAGTACAGCTTGCGCCAGAATCGAGTAATCCTTGAATTTTTAAATCTAGTACACTCACTTCAATTGTGGGTCTACCGTCATTAGAATACTCAATGATACCATTTAATACATTTGCGAAATAGGAATATGATAAAGAATTTAGTTTGGTTAGAGTCGATGATTTATAGAATTTAGAAGGACTCCGACCTCTAACTTCTACCGGCCGTTTCCCGTACTGTTCTTAGAACATTTTGGACAATTTCGGCACGTAAATCCGCCATTACCACACTTGTAGCAAAACATGTTGTTTTTATCTAAAAGACAATTATAATAGACGTGTCCTCCTTGCTGGCAATTCCAATAGGTAACAGTCTTATTAATTGGTTTTTCAGGTCCCAAAATTCCTGCAGTTAAGTACTTCTGAGGATTCAATGTTAACCGTCTCTGGTTGCTTTGCAGTTAAATTAGATGAACAAGTTGCAACACGTTTGTTTACTGATGCTCGTACCGGACGGTTCAAATTTTGTTCCGTAAATAAAGGTTTAAATGAGTGTCTTCGAGATAAATTATAGCGCAAATCCTCAATACTTTTACAGCAGCGAGTTAATTCGCCCATAGATTTAATTTGAGCTACAGGGAGTTTTCCCAAATAAAAAGGTAAAAGATTTCGAATTATACATTTTAACTTTTCTCGTTCAGAAATAGGTTCTAGAAAATTCTGGAAGTGCAATTCCATTTCAGCCAAATAAATATTGAAATTTTCTGTTTCTTTTTGAAACCGCCGATTAATATCTTGCATCAACCAAAAATCGTGATCTTCAGGCAAAAAAACTTCTTTTAATCCTTTAACCAACTGATTCCAAGTTTTGTATTTGCCATAGGCCGTTCAGTAAATGAAATATTGAGGCTAACAGTTCTTCATTAGAAACACGCTCGGATTTGGCATACATTTTTACCTGCTGCAAAAAGTCATTTAGTAGCATTCCCTGGGAATCACCTCTAAAGAAAAGTTTCCATTTGTGAATTGGACATCCCTTAGACCGAAATCTAGAATTTGTACTTGGTATTCCTGTGAAACGACCTTGTGGATATTCTGCCAATGATTCTCTAAAAGGTGAAACCGAAGTGTCACTGTCATCCGAACCAGAAAGATTCGCGCCCTCTCCCCGCAATGTTTGAAATGTAGTTTTTGTTTTCTCTAAAGCATTAGCCCTGGCCGATTCCCCATCCATTCGTGAGTTTTGTTTCAATCGACCGGGTTTTCTAATGTTGGTCTTGACAGAATTGACTATGGCCCGGGTAATTCCTGAGTCTGAATTTAAATTTTCACTAGGAAACCTAGCTCCCTCTTCGGTACTTTCTACACCTGAAGCTAATAATTCTGGATCAATAAAATTCTCAACAACATTTAGCATGTCTAATAATTTTGGCTTCATATCAGAATGGATAGGAAGAGTACTATTAAGCCGTTCGAGTCGTAACTTTAAATGGAGGAATTTAGAATTAAATCTCTTACCTTCTTTTCCCCTTTCGGTGATTGGTATACTCGTCAAACTTTTATATTTTTCTTCACATGCTTTGAACTCCTCATAAGGATTCGCATTCACCGTTTGTGGTACACATTCAGTTCCCTTTGCTTCATTCCGCAGATGATTTCTGAGCGTGCGTCGCATCACCGAAGTAGACTCAATGTCAAAATTTCCTCGGACTAATAACTCGTAACGGAGTTCATCTTCACTAAGAAATTCACTGTTCATGATTATTATGAGTTTATCTAAAATTGGATAATGAAATGGTTTGTTATATAGAAAAAAAAAAATTAAATGTAACAAACAAATCTTAAATTCAAAATATTCAATATAGCAAAAAAAAACCAAAATTGAATGAATTTGAAATATCAACATTAATCTGAAAAGAAACATTTAATTACGGTTAAGTATTACATATGATAATTAACCAAAATACAATAAAAATATATTTTTTTTTTCTTTTAAGAAAGCAAGAAATGAACAAGGTTATTTTTTTCGGGCCCCACGTTGGGCGCCAAATTATGTAACGCGACTATCGCTTTCCTTAACGAAATGAACAACAACAAAAAAAAAATCTCTTTGATTCAAAAAAAAAATAAATAGACGAAACAAATATGATAAGTAATATTTTCCAAATTTATAATTTGAAATCAAAATTTAATAATATCAAACAAAAAAAAATTTTTTAGGAAAGTTAATTAAACCAAAAATTTATATAACATAAAATAAATAACAAAAAACCAAAATTGTATTTAATGAGTAATAAAAAAAAAAAATTTAACAGTGCATTGTTTCAATACATCAATACCGAATGAACCATCGATTATTGTAAAACCCCCTATCTTCGGTTTACAATTTTCTTCCGTCTGCTATTTTCTTGGGCGCCACCCTGTTTAACAGGGAACCGATCTCACGCGTTGATTTTTCTTCTGCCTGGCAGCTGATGTGGGCGTAGATTCACAATGTGAGGATATACAAGGTGTGAACAACAACAAAATTATACAAAAAAAAAAAATCAATAATTTAGGAAGGAAATAAAATGGAGTTAGCGAAAAATGATCCACGCGGTTTTCTCATTACATCACCATGGAGTCATCAACATCCATTTTTACTTGCTAAATTTCTTATAAAATCGAACTCTTCTGATATCGAGCACAAACCACAGAAATAATATAAAAGTTAATTTTATGCAATTTTACTTTAGGTCCGATAATGTTTACAAGAAAACACTTCGAAATTTCATTTTTAGAAAAAAAAAATCATCATCGTCCTTAAACAAGATTCACTATATTAGTCTATAGTTCTTCAAACACTTTATGATCATAAAAAAAAAATTCACCACAACTTATTATAAAAAAGATGTATACTCATCAACCATTTTATTATTCTTGATGTCCGATGTGACTGCAATCCACTTGTCCAATTTCACCCGTGATGTTCCTTCCTCGACAGCTCGATCGCCAAAAAAAAAATATCGACACATTGCAGCTCATCATCCACATCAAATTAATACTTTCCAAAATTTCAAAGTAGGAAAAAAAAGAAAAAAAATTATTATCGAACTAAAATTTAGCTTAAGAATAATAAAGAAAACTAAGAAAATTGTAAAACAAATATTATATCCACTGTCAAACTAATTAAGTGATTTTAAGAAACACAAATAATAATAATCAAAAGTACCAATTGTACAAAAAAAAAAAAATCCAAATAACCAAATAACCCAATGCACTCCAGCATTGATATATTGAACAGAAAATGCACTAAAATACAATAGAATACTTAATCATAAAGAGAGTAAATTATCAATACTAAATTTTTAATTAGTATTGGTCCACAAAAAAAAATTATTATTTATATGTATTAAAGTAACAACAAAAGAAAATAATATTGGATCGTGAATACAGTGCAAACCCCCCCAAAAAAAAATTAATTACGTTAGCCCAAATTGTTACAAACTGAAGCAAACTATTTGGGTCATCTGGTAACGACTAATGGAATTCACACTGACGAAGAAAAGATCGCAGCGGTAAAGAAAGGATTCACCAACATCGCCAAGAATTTACACTAGTTGACCAAGAAGAAGAAGGCATTCGATTGGAAGAATGACCAGGTAGAACCATTCGTGGAACTAAGGAGATGGTTATGCGTCGCGCCAATCTTCGCATACCCTGTACCCAACGTGAAATTTATTTTGGACATTTATTCAAGTAATGACGGTATCACAGTTGTACAGTGACTGAGAGCAGAAAGAAATAGCAAAAAATAATTCAAATGTGTAAGAGTGGGAAGAAAATATATTTTACATCGGTTTTAGGTTTACTTTAGCGCGCCTGTTATGAAGTAGTTAAACTAAATGCAATATGTCAAATATTTTCATGTTTATTTATTTCAAGTTCGTCGCAGAGCATAGATATTGTTAAAAAAAAAAATTAAAATATAAAATATATCTAAAATATTGGCGATACAATTTTTAATTATTATTAAAGGTGCGAATTTAATTTATTTTATTTCACAACGGTGGTGCTTATACGTGCATATTTTTAAAATAAAAATGTGGTTCTGTTGTATTTTAAATATTAAAAGATGTATCGTAAGTATTATACAAAACAAAAAGTGTTTGACAAATCGTTCTTATAAGTAAAATATTATCTAAGATTCAAACCAATGCCATATTAATTTTTAATTCATAATTTCCAATTTATTGTTTTCATTCATGTTTAAATTTTATCAATCATTCGTTCTACGTCATCTTTACTGTGGCTGCTTATTTGAATGATTTCTTCTTTTATATTTTTGACAAATATCACATCTGAATCGTTGTCAAAATTATTGTCCTCTTCAAGATCAGAACAAAAAATGTCTATGCTCTCACTAACAGAATATTCTTCCTTAGTATTATCTGTAAATTAGACTTATCTCTTACAAGTAAATGTTGATTGGTTTTTGCTATTATATTTAGCCTTACCGTTCTCCAATTCTGAATAATAAGTAGCGTCACTATCGTATTCTGGAAAAGTATTTTCTGGTTTACTGTCCATTGTACTAATGGGCACTACACGTTTTCATTTCACGATTTTTTAATAATCACTAAAAAGTTAAATTGTTAAAACGTTGAGCGGCAAGCGGTAAAACGAAACGGTACGTTTAATAATATTTTTTACAGCTTATATTTTCATTAGGTAACTATTTTGTTTTTTTAATATTAGCCTTCATTTACATAACAATATATTTAAACGCTAAGCCCATTGAAAAACGAAATACCGAAAATCGGCGTTTTTGTTGTCCACAAAACTTATCAATCGAGTTAGGATAGAAGAAGCAGATGAGCAGGCTAGGTTACCTACCAGGGTGGCACATAAGCAACCATCAAGTTCCACCAGTTTTATATCAGAGCAATTAATACATAGAACAATAATTTTTCAGATAAGGATGATGAATTTGTGACAAATGATGATTCTGCTGAAGTCCCTCGAAGTTCATTGGTAAATGATTTAGCTGAATGGGCAATTCATTGTGGTTTAGGTCGCGAAAAACTAAATTTACTGCTAAATATTTTATACAAGCACGTCATCCCAGTTCTCAAAACATCTACAACACTCCTTAAAACTACGCAACAAAAAATAATAGCTCGCTCCATTGCACCAGGTGATTATTATAATTTTGGTATTCAAAACTATTTTAATAAAATAAATTACAAATTTGTAGCAGAAATTAATGAAGTTGGCATAGACATAGGAATTGATGGTATTCCACTTTTTAAATCTTCACATTCACAGTTGTCTGATCTTTTGTGAACCACAAAAATATTCCACCATTCCCCATAGGTATTTATTCAGGAAAGAGTAAACCAAATTGTGCGAATGACTTCCTAAAGAATTTTGTAAATGAATCACAGCATTTACTAACTAATGGAGTTTTTGTTACTCCGTTGCAGTTTAAAAAAAAAATTATTATAAGAGCATTCATTTGCGATGCACCCGCGAAATCATTCGTTGTAGGTGCGGTAGGTCATACAAGTGTTTGTTTGAAATGTTCCCAAATAGGGAGCGTTATTAATAATAGAGTAGTTTAAACATAGAAAGCGCAGAGTTACTTACAAATAAGCGTATTTTGTTGACCAAAATTTAATTTGAATTATTTTGGGTTTATTTGTTTTCCAAGAAAATAGCCAATTTGATTTAATTGACAAAAGCCAACCTATCGAAATAAAATATAAATTTACTATGTATTATGACTCTGGTGGCAGGTATCATAACCAAGAATTAGAATTAAGTTTAATTAAACCCAATTTTTTTTTGGGTTAATGTTATTCTTGCGGGGATTTCGCCTATGCAATTGTTGTTGTAAATTTGTCAAGGAAATACGCTAAATGATTTATTTGTTACCAGGCGATTTCCGAGGCGAAATCTACAATATTTTGTATCTCACCAACCATTCTGGCTTAGAGTTAATTGGTATCGGCTTGATATCTCAATTTTCACTAGATCGCATGCATCTTATTGACTTAGGTCTGGTACGAAAAATACTAACTTGTATTGTTAAACGTGAAACGTTGGGGTATAAAATGACAGTTGGAGATATTGAGCTATTTAATTCCGAATTATTAAATTGCACAAGTAGCATCCCTTGCGAATTTGTCCGTAAGCCTCCGATTAAGGAATTAGGAATGTGGAAAGCAATGGAGTTCCGACAATTTATTTTACATACAGGGATTGTTGTATTAAAAGATTTATTAAACGAGAAGGTAAACAGTCATTTTCCGTTTCTATACACTGTGCCTACCGTTTACTTAGTCAGAAAAATGCTACCAGTAATGTAACCCTTGCTCATGAAATGTTAACCGCCTTTGTGAAGATTTTCCCAAACATATATGGTAAACATAAGATTAGTTACAACGTGCACGGACTCTTGCACGTAAGCCAATGTGTTATGTAATATGAAATATTTAAAAAAAAATGATTCGAAAACCAAATAAATTGCTTCAACAATTAGCAAACCGTTGCAATGAACATAATAATATTCAAAAAAACTGAAACAGAGCAAACCTGAACGTTTATTGGCCGACCAACGCACAAGTTCGATGTATTTATCATAAAAACGACAGAAGCTTACAAATGCTGTTCAATCAATGGGAATACTCCAATAATCATTTCAGACTTCATTATTTATTTATTTATTACCACCACTAACAAATAGCATAGGTTACAATACCAATAATTTTGTATATAAAAAAGTGTTACAAATTATTATTTCGAATATGACTCTTAAAAAGATCCCTTGAAATGTTAAAATCGAAAAGTTCTGAATATTGGTTAAAATATTTTGACGTACGCGCCGCGACCGGTTCATCAATTCCATAATTCGTACGATGAAAAGCAATACTCAGTCTTAACTATCGTGGACGAAGAATTCCCTTAGGAACGTAAAATGAATATAAGTCAAGCAATACCGGGCAATAAATCTTAGCACAAATTACATCCCGAGCAAATACTGCATCATCTCTCTTCTGAATTCAGGACTACGAATGTTCAAAAGTGTACAACGACCGGCATAAGAAGGTAAACTTAATCCTGAAGTTGACCTTGGAAGTTTTCGGAGGGCAAATATTAAGAACTTTTTTTGAATCCGCTCAATACGATCACTAAAGATTTTATAACCGGATCTCTAGATAACTACAGCGTTTTCCAAAATAGCAGGGTGAATCGACAGTACTAATTGGAAGACGATTTATTGACCCACAACTTTTTTTTACTAGGCCTATCGACTCAAAAGCAGCACTTGGAATAATATAATGTCAGAAAATAAGCAGCAACAATGAGATATTTTCAATCGAAGCGGTTTATTTTAAATATTTGAAACTATTTTTCGATAACCAATATATTCTCATACCTCTGTTGCACGAGAGTGGGACATTTTATGAAAAATTAATATTAGTACGATAAAATATTTTACATTTTCATATTAATATATTTATAGGTCAAATATCAAAATGGAAGAGAAAGCAAGTGAGCTAAATTTCGATTTTGGTGCTACTTCAATGGGACACGGTGAAACTTTTGTTGTTGTTTGTGGCTCTAACCAACCAATCATCCCAGCCAAATTTTCTTCATCATCAATTTCTGCGGCACCTTTACCTACAACAAATAATAAACGAATTTGCAGTAAAAATAAGCAATCTACAAGTGGAATGGGAACGACTTGCTGTGATTGTGAAAATACCACGAATACGGTTGGAGAAAAAAGTGGACCAAATTTTATATTTAATAAAAGAAATGCCCAGTAAATTGAATATAAATGCAGCTATTGAAATTGAGAACGAAATTTCAAAAGATGTAGAGTTATTGTTTCCGTTAAAAACTGAATGCAGCCTGTAAGAAATTGAAATGAAACTCGAATATCAACAATTTAAGGAACAAATGGTTTGTTTTTATAATTTTAAATAAATTTTAGCAATTTATAATTTATAACTTTCACAGAAATCATTATTTTTTAGAAGGGTTCATTTGGGGAAAGGTTTGTCTGCAGCATTTAAATCGATTTTCGAAGATGATCTTATGTTTTTATAGAATAGGAGTGGAAAATAAAAACGTTATTTCATAATTAAATAAAAAATCTAATTGAATCTAATTGAAAGTTTTGTGACGGTGACACCTAGTGTGTAATAGAATAAGTAAAACTAATAGCTCAATGTTTACTGTACTAAATGGAATTTTCCATGATAAAAATTGTTATGCAATGTTTCTACGCTATTCCAACTGGAAAAGTCGTGAACTTTCGAGAAGCTTGGTTTGTGTATATAAAAAGGCGAACAAGATCGAATTGGATTATTAGTATTTGGAACGCGATAGTGTAAACTTGTAAGATTATTAGTAATATTTGGTACGCGATAGTATAAAGATTAAAAAGAATTAAAAAGTGATTTAAAAAGTGTTGTAGTGCGATAAATAAAGTAAAAGTGATCAGTAAAATCTAAGAATAATTTATATAAAGTGATTTTGTGAATTTTTATTGATAAACTGTGTTGTAATAAATTTTGTGAAATAAAAAAAAAAATTCGTTGGTGATAAATTGAATTGAGTTTGTATTATTCACAATCCAGTGATACGAACCTTGATTGACAAGGCATAAACGTAACAATTTGGTGACAGCGGTGGGATTGTGAATAAAAAAGAAAAAGAAAATGATTCTCAACGAATTAAAAGTTCCAGAATTAAAAAGAGAACTAGAGAAACGGGGTTTGGCTACTGATGGTACTAAAGCAGCTTTACAAGCGCGACTACGTGAGGCCATGCAGAACGAAGGGCTGGACGCGGAACATCATGATTTTGGAGAGAAAGTAACGGATGCAGCAACCATAGAGCAGAAAGCAGAAGATAAACAACCGTTGGTCGAAAAGATAAAAGAACATTCTGGAAGTTTCGATTTGTCGGAGTTAATAGCTGCTATGAACCAGATGACAGGACAGATGAGCCTAATAAAACAACAAAACGAACGACAAATGGTGAAAATTGATCAGTCAAACCAAGAAATTAAAAATGAAATAAAACACGAAATGAAACAACAAATAGAGAAAATAGAACAACCAATCCAGGAAATTGCAGATGGGCAAAAGAGAATGGACGAGAAAATTTTGGAATTGTCTACAAATGTACAAGGCGAAATAGAGAAACTGCAAACGAATTTTAAGACGGAGATTCAAAAGGTTGACGAAAAATTTGAAACGAAGGTTCAGCAGGTCGTAGAAAAATTACAAGCGGAGGTTCAACGTCTCGGGAAAGAGCTAACTGATATCAAGGCAAGTGGAACAACAACACAAGTGGTACAAACCGTTCAATCAGTTAAGTTAAAGCCACCAACATTCGACGGTACAACATCTTTCGGCATTTTCAAATTTCAATTTGAAACGGCAGCCAATCAAAACCGTTGGAATGATGAACATCTTGTCGCAGCGTTAATAGTGGCCCTTAAAGGTGAAGCAGCGGAGGCCTTACAAACAATCCCGGAAAAAGATCGCAACAGTTATCTCGAAATTATGAAGGCGCTGGATCGGAAGTACGGCAGTGACCACAAGCGGGAAATCTTTCGTATGGAATTGAAAAGCCGCTATCAAAAGGGAGGAGAATCGCTACAGGAATTTTCATCGGCAATCGAGCGATTAGTACATCTAGCACATACCAGTACATCGGCCGATTATATGGAAAGGCTAAAAATTGACGCATTCATTGACGGCATTCGAGATCCAGAGACACGCAGGGCGGTGATGTTGTCACCTAAAGCAACCTTTGCGGAAACCATCGCTTGTGCGTTAACAAATGAAACTGCACAAGCCATCACCAAACCGTCAATGAAAATACGCCGAGTAGAAATCGATACAAGCATAAACAACGAGCGGTCAACACCAAGATACCGAGATGGAAGCGGCAAAATCAAATGTTGGGCATGTGATAAGGTCGGTCACATCTCTCGCGACTGCTGGGAATTAAGAAGAAAAAGGGGAAGATCACCATCTCCTATGCAGCGACGACCAAGCGGGGAGCAGGCGTTGGCTAGGCAAGAAGGCCAAATGACGGCGGAGCCGTTAAACTACAACGAGTCAGCTTAAAGGGGCAGAAGCTGACTCCCACAACCGATTGCCCTATAACCTCCATCCGCGTTTCGAAAGTAGCAAGGGGCGGTGACAGCTTAACAATCAAAGGCGACATTGATGGCACGGATTGCATCATCACTCTGGATACGGGAGCAAATCGCACGATTGTCCGTAAAGATCTGATCGATGGAGATGTACAACCAGCTAATGGATTGAAGTTACAAACAGCAACTGGAGATAGTTCAATAATAAAAGGCAAAAAGATCGTGAAAATAAAAATCGGGAGAACTCTTTTCCAACACGAAGTGCTGATTGCAGATATTGTGGATGAAGTTATAATGGGGATGGACTTCATGAGGGCAAATGGCTTCGTGGTGGATGTTGGACGAGAAGTTTTAAGTTACGATAACATCGAGTTGCCACTTCAATCTAGCAGTGCTGGAGCAACTATCAGGCGAATTATTATTGATCATCGGGAGAAGCTGCCACCGAATTCGGAGACGATCCTATGGGGAAAATTGGAGGGAGGTTCTGGGTCACCCAGGTTGTGGGTTGTGGAAGCTAACGAAGAGGAGAACGGAGCCAAGGAAATTATAATCGGGAAAGCCCTAGTTAAACCAAACAACGACTATAGAGTACCAATTAGGACTCTAAATCTCTCGGATAAGACGAAAACCATCAAGAAAGGGACAGTCATAGGAAAATGTAACGAGGTTTCAACTATAGTAAAGTGTGAACAGAGAAGTCCGGTTGAAAAAGCCGACATGCAAGGGCAGAAAGAAATGGTAGAACAACTTATGCAGAAATGGACCGAAGATCTTACCGAGGCACAGAAAAATTCTGCACATCAACTACTCAAACGGTACACGTCCATATTCTGCAGTACATCGGATAATAACGGAAGGACCTCAATGGTAAAGCACCGCATTGATACGGGAGAAGAGATGCCAATTCGTCAACCACCCAGGAGACTACCTTTGGCAAAACAACAAGAAGTCAATCGAATGGTAACAGATATGCAGGCAGCAGGAGTAATTGAACCATCTAATAGCCCATGGAGCTCACCGGTAGTATTGGTCGAGAAGAAGGACGGTAGCATGAGATTTTGCGTTGATTACCGAAAACTCAATGCTGTGACGAAAAAAGATAGCTACCCACTGCCAAGGATCGATGACACGTTAGACACATTATCGGGTGCTCAAATATTTTCGATATTAGATCTACAAAGCGGCTATTGGCAGGTGGAAGTCCATGAGGAAGATCGCGAGAAAACAGCGTTCAGTGTGGGTAACGGACTTTGGCAATTTAATGTTATGCCGTTCGGATTATGTAATGCCCCTGCGACTTTTGAACGATTAATGGAGCGCGTGTTAAAGGGATTACATTGGAAGACTTGCCTAATATATCTGGACGACATCATCGTTATGGGGAAGGATTTTGACGAGCATCTAAAGAACTTGGCGGAAGTTTTGGATCGGATACAGGCTGCCGGATTGAAGTTAAGTCCAAAGAAGTGTAAGCTGTTCAGAACTGAAGTCAAATATTTGGGTCATCTCGTAACGATTAATGGAATTCACACCGACGAAGAAAAGATCGCCGCGGTTAAGAACTGGCCAAGACCTAAAAATTTACACGAATTACGAAGCTTTCTCGGATTGTGCACCTATTATAGACGCTTCGTGCCAGGATTCGCCAACATCGCCAAGAGTTTACACGAGTTGACCAGGAAGAACAAAGCATTCGAATGGAAGAATGACCAGGAAGAAGCATTCGTGGAACTAAGGAGACGGTTGTGTGCCGCGCCAATCCTCGCGTACCCTATACCCAACGTGAAATTTATTTTGGACACCGATGCAAGTAATTACGGTATAGGAGGTGTGTTATCACAGAAAATTAATGGTCAAGAAAGAGTTATTGCGTACTTCTCCAAAACATTATCAAAACCGGAGCGTAATTACTGCGTGACACGGAAAGAATTGTTGGCTATAGTGGAGTGTGTCAAGCATTTCCATAAGTATCTTTATGGCCAAAAATTCCATTTACGGACAGATCACGGCGCTTTACGGTGGCTGTTACAATTTAAGAATCCAGAGGGACAAGTAGCACGCTGGATCGAACGTCTTCAAAGCTACGATTTCCAAATTGAACATCGGAAGGGAAGTGCACACAGAAATGCCGACGCATTATCAAGACGGCCGTGTCCAGTAGAATGTAAACATTGTGGCCATGTTGAAGCAAAGGAAGGCATCATCGACGTTAGGCTTACCCAAGTGCTGCCTGATGAGGAGTGGACCGACGAAATGATCAGGAAAGAGCAATTGGATGACACGGATTTATCAGTTATAATGGAATGGAAGGAAAAGGAACACTGGCCAACTTGGAGCGAGATCGCGGACAAAACTCCCATTGTCAAGGCTTATTGGGCTCAATGGGATAGCCTCCGTCTTGAGAATGGCTGTTTAAAACGATTGTGGGAAAGCACGGATGGCAAAGTGAAGCAATTGTTGCTGGTGATACCAAAGTGCCGGATTGTAGAAATTCTGAATGAGTATCATGGAGGAGCAAGAGGGGGCCACCTTGGAATTAATAAAACTCTAGCAAAGATACGTCAACGATTCTACTGGGCAGGATGTAGGCAGTCTGTGATAGAATGGTGCCAAAAATGTGACCAATGTGCGGCGGTGAAGGGACCCGCACGCAAAAGTCGTGGAACCATGAAGCAATATAACGTTGGAGCACCATTCGAAAGAATTGCAATGGATGTAGCGGGCCCATTTCCCACCACTGAGAGCGGCAACAAATATGTGCTAGTAATCATGGATTATTTCAGCAAATGGCCGGAGGTGTACCCCATTCCCAATCAGGAGACGACAACAATAGCTGATGCCGTGGTAAACAATTGGATTAGCAGATTTGGAGTGCCGATGGAGATTCATACCGATCAAGGACGGAATTTTGAATCGGTGGTGTTTCAAGAAATATGCCAGATGCTCGGTATAAATAAAACGAGAACAACGCCTTTGCATCCACAGTCTGACGGTATGGTGGAAAGATTCAATGGTACATTGGAGGAATATCTAGCAAAGGTCGTTGAGAAAAACCAACGCAACTGGGATCGACATATACCGATGTTTCTGATGGCCTATCGATCAGCTATACATGACACAACCGGAATGACACCAGCTAAAACGTTATTTGGAGATAATCTACGGTTACCTGGAGATCTAAAGTTTGGGGCTGTACCATCATCGGCTTTATGTGGACAAGATTACGTAGACCGAATGAAAGGGGAACTTAATGAGATTCATCAATTTGTACGGGAGAAAATACGGATGTCAAGTGACCGGATGAAGGCTCGATATGACATACGAGCAAATAACCAGGGCTTCCAGGAAGGGCAATTAGTATGGCTTCACAACCCGCAACGGAAAAAGGGATTATCACCGAAGCTGCAACCAGCATGGGAAGGACCTTATATTGTCATCACAAGGATGAACGACGTGGTTTATCGGATACGGAAGGGACATCGAGGTAAACCAAAGGTGGTGCATTTGGAGAGGCTGGCCCTATACAGAGGAGGTGATTTGGGTCCTGTTCGGGACGAACAGGCTTAGGTGAGGGGTAGTGTGACGGTGACACCTAGTGTGTAATAGAATAAGTAAAACTAATAGCTCAATGTTTACTGTACTAAATGGAATTTTCCATGATAAAAATTGTTATGCAATGTTTCTACGCTATTCCAACTGGAAAAGTCGTGAACTTTCGAGAAGCTTGGTTTGTGTATATAAAAAGGCGAACAAGATCGAATTGGATTATTAGTATTTGGAACGCGATAGTGTAAACTTGTAAGATTATTAGTAATATTTGGTACGCGATAGTATAAAGATTAAAAAGAATTAAAAAGTGATTTAAAAAGTGTTGTAGTGCGATAAATAAAGTAAAAGTGATCAGTAAAATCTAAGAATAATTTATATAAAGTGATTTTGTGAATTTTTATTGATAAACTGTGTTGTAATAAATTTTGTGAAATAAAAAAAAAATTCGTTGGTGATAAATTGAATTGAGTTTGTATTATTCACAATCCAGTGATACGAACCTTGATTGACAAGGCAAAAACGTAACAGTTTCATATTGTGACGGTGACATCTAGTGTGTAATAGAAGAAGTTAAATGAATAGCTCAATGTTTAACTGTACTAAAATGGAACTTGCCATGATAAAATTGTTCTACACTATTCTAACTAGAAAAATCATGAGCTTTCTAGAAGTTTGGTTTGTGTATATAAAAAGGCGAACGAAGTCGAATTGGATTAGTAGTATTTGGAAAGCGACAGTGTGAAGATTAAAAAGGAATTAAAAAGTGATTTAAAAAGTGTTGTAGTGCGAAATAAAAATTATAAGTGAACAGTAAAATTTGAGAATAATTTATATAAAGTGATTTTGTGAATTTTTATTGGTAAACTGTGTTGTAATAAATTTTGTAAAATAAATAAATTCGTTGGAGATAAATTAAATTGATTTTGTATTATTCATAGTCCAGTGATACGAACCTTGATTGACAGGACAAAAGCGTAACAATATTATTTATAATGGTTATTGGTCATAATTAATTTTTTATATTAAAAATAAAATAAAAATCTTTTTAATAATGAAACCATTATTTAATGCGCACGTAGTAACGAATAGCACAAATATTAAAAGTTGGTTTGGCAACTCGCTGTGTTTTATCGTAAATACGATTAAAAAGCCGAAAAAATTGGAATTAGGTGTATCAATTTGGTGGCAAAATTAAGCGCTCAAATTGAGAGCTGTTTATGCGCTGATTAAGCGTTCAATCATACACTGGGATAGGAAGTATATTATCACAGGAAACTTTTCGGAAGAACGAGTTATTGTGTACTACTTCAAAACATTATCAAAACCGGAGCGTAATTACTGCGTGACTCGGAAAGAATTGTTGGCTATAATGGATTGTGTTAAGCATTTCCATAAGTATATTTATTTTCCAAAAATTGGAATATCTAGCAAAGGTCGTAGAGAAAAATCAACATAACAAGGATCGACATACCACCATGATCAAAAAGTTCCCGGAATAACCACCGTGTGGCGCCCCATCGTTCCGATTTGAGTTCTGTTTTTTTTAGCGTCATCGCTTGACATTTGCAAAAGTTACGTAGTCAAGAGTACATCTATCTCTGTGTCTGTTGGCGATTATTTACAATTTTAGAAATGGATTCAAATTTGCAACAACGAACTTGTATTAAATTTTGCGTAACAAACGGATTTAATGGTGCGCGAATGTTGGAAATGTTGGAAAAGTGTTTCGGCAACGATTCTCTAAAGAAAACGGACGTTTACCAGTGGCACGAGCGGTTTAAAAGTGGTGGTGTCTGGTGAGTCAATCGAAGATGATGAACGCAGTGGCAGACCATCGACATCGAAAACCGACGAAAACATTGATAAAGTAAAAGAAATGTTGGTCAATAACCGCAAATTAACCATCAGAGAGATGACGGAGGACCCGTAGAAGTTTGGTTTGAAGTTAAATTGGATTCTTAGTATCTGGTAAGCGATAGTGTAAAAATTAAAAAGGAATTAAAAAGTGATTTAAAAAGTGTTTAGTGCAAAATAAAAAGTAAAAGTGATCAGTAAAACTGTGTAACAACCCTTAGATAGCAAGCTATCAAAGGCTGTTACTAGAAAATTTTTCTATTCCCTCAGAGGCTTTGAGGCGGTCTTCTTTGGCCGGCTAAGCTCAGTGGATTGGGGTGGGGTTTCTCAAAGCTTAAGGAAATTTAGTTAAACCGCAAAGAAAGGAACAGGAAAAAAAAAGACAGAACTCAAGAGAGGGACCAACTTACCATGATCGACTGTGATCACACCTACCTCTTCCTCTACACAATTAAGCTTTTAGCTTCTCATCCTGAAAAGCGAAATGCGAATATTACCAAAAAAAAAATTTAAAAAAAAATTTAACCCGCAGATGTTGTAATAAAAAAAAATTATTTGAAATAATATTTTTAACCGGATTTTATTGAGAAAAAAAAATTAAAGAAAAGAACAA